>CM043121.1:11254307-11946888 GCA_023701765.1 Hylyphantes graminicola | reverse complement strand
CGCTATTCACGTTTGGTTTTGGTACTATACTTACCACTAGTTGAACAATGAAGTGTCCCAGCTCTGCCCCTACCACCCACGTATTGGCCACTGCTGTAAAGTACCATGACTTTTCAGCCCCTTTCGTCCAATCCACGATGATGACGTTGCACTGCTCCTTGCGCATGAACGAATCTTTCATGGTCTGCAAAACACAGAAACAGACAATCAAGATGATTTCGATTAAGGGGTCACAGGAGTCTTAAAAATGTGCAAAGAAGGTACTACAAAGTAGAGTTTGATCTATCATGTCATTTTTGAACTACTCAATGTATAAGTATAATTTTTTTTCTATGTAATTCTACAAGATTTATTTAATATTAAACAAATTTTAAAATTTATGAAACTTTAGCCGAAACTAAAATAAATGATATTAAACATGAAGCTATTTGAACACATTGTGATTAGGCTTGCGCGGCAAATAGTGAGGTCAAAATTGAAAAAATGACCATGAAAATGACTTTATATTGTACAAATATGTACAAACAAGGACTTATACCTAAATTTTCAGCTCAATTTTAATTAGAAATTATTTTTAAAAAAATGTAAAATCAAAATTTTAAAATTTTTATTAATTTTTTTAGAAAAAAGTTCTTAAAATAATTTCTAACTAAAATTGAGCTGAGAATTTATTTATAAGTCTTTGTTTGTACATATTTGTACAATATAACGTCATTTTCTTGGTCATTTTTTCAATTTTGACCTCAAAATTTGCCGCGCAAGCCTAATCCCAATGTGTTCAAATAGCTTTATGTTTAATATCATTTATTTTAGTTTTGGCTAAAGTTTCATAAATTTTAAAATTTGTTTTATATTAAATAAATCTTGTAGAATTACATGTAAAAAAATTATACTTGTATATTGAGTAGTTAAAAAATTACATGATAGATCAAACTCTACTTTGTAGTACCTTCTTTGCACATTTTTAAGACTCCTGTGACCCCTTAACTTAATAGTAAGCCAGCTGTCTTTAGATGGCGCGATGACATGGATTGTTGTTTGCTTACAAATTTCAATCCATGTTCCATTCCATTTCGCTGTGATAATAAATTTTGGTAACAAAAGTTCAATATTCATAATTTGTTTCTAAACTTTTGTAAATGTAACAAATAATGCCTAGTTTTTTGCATCATACTATCTGTAAATCAAAGAAAGAACACTGTGTTTTCATATAAGACATTATTGCGAAATGGAAAGTATTCGGCATTTAGTAAAGAGTTTTTAAAATTATTCTTTTTTGAAGAAAAATTGATCATCTATTCTAAATAGTTTTATTATTGAAACTTTTCGTAATGCATTAATTATTATTATTTGTTTTTTACCCTCCTAATATATAATTTAAACATACACTCTTAAAACAAAAGAGGGAAATCCACTCATATAGGAGAAGTGCATTTTCAACACTGGAAATGAGTGAAAATTAACTCACTGGAAATTAGTGAAAATTAACTCAGACTGAGTTAAAATCACTCGTTTGGAGTGATCCTGTCGGAGTTTTAACTAAACAAAAGAATGAAATCCACTAATAGGATAAGTGCATTTTCGACACTGAAAAGAGTGAAAATTAACTCAGACTGAGTTAAATTCACTCGTTTGTTTTAAAATTGAACATTTACTTTTGTTCTTTCTAGATTTATATTGAATTTGGTTCGGGCAATCGTTTTTCTAATATATGTGTTCTAAAAAGCTATGTTTTTATAAAAAGTTATTTTAGTTTATTTTCTTTTAATTTCTTCTTACAAGTAATTTAATTGATAGATTTTTTTTAATAATGGTATTTGAAACCGGCCGCTGGTTTTCATAAACAGCGAATGCGTCCTTCTAAAATATGCGAAAGACTACCCACAGATGGCGCTACCTTGAGACAGGTAGGTAGCGATTGCGTGAGAACAGCCTGAAAATGGACAATTCCCACATTTTTTTTTATTTTTTTATTCGATGAAGGATGTCGAAAAAAAATATTAGTCCAAACAAAAAAAATTTCCGATGCGTATTTATTTTTTTATTCAATTTCAAAGTCGAGCTTTCGAGAAGCGCGCGAAAATTACTCAAAAGCCCGCGGAAACGTTGTGACGTCAGCTTTTACAAAACTCGTTCCGATCAGCTCTGGTTGATATTGACATTTGGGTGAAACTGAAACTGTGAAGTATGCGATACAATTAGTTTCGTTTTTTAAAACTATTTGAACATGTCATATCGGTATTGCATAGTTCCTGAGTGCCATAATACTACAGTTACTATCCCAGAAAAGATTTTTTTTTATATTCCAAGTAAGGCTATGCGACGTGCCTGTTTCTCCTAAATCGTAAGCTTTAGTGTAGACAACTTGCTTTCCAGAAAGTATAGAGAATAGCTCATTGTAAAAGTTAAGAAACAAAAGAGTGGGTTTTTTTTTTTTAGTTTTCAGCTACTTTTCTTTAATGTTTGAGTCATTAATTGCATAACTGTTTGTTGTTCAAAAAGTTATAGTAAAAAGTCACAGTGTAAATATATGAATAATAGATGGCAGCACGAGTGCTTTGGAATCAATGTTCTAAACACATAAAGTAATTAATTAATAGCTTATATTTAGTTATTTTTGGATTTTTCTATTGGAATTAAATTGACAAAAGAATGTATGAATGGTACATGCATTAGAGTTGCTAAATAAAATTATAAATTTAGATACAATGATTTTACAAAACTTCGATTGTGTTAGATAATAACGCAGCTTTTGGGTAAGTTGTCGCTCTGCGCTTTGAAAAAGCCTGGTTTCATCGAAATAAATTGAAGAAAAAAGACAATTAGAACAAAAAATAATAGTAAATTAAAAATAAAGAATAAAAATCCGAACGTTTAAGAACTAAAACAAATTTAATAAGAAATCAATTGAAAACTCTAGATAGGTCGTCTGCACGCCGTTGTAAACTTTAGTAAACAAACCCACGAACATAAATGGTGACGTCACAACCGCTCCAACCAATAGCAGAACGGTTAAAACAAGAACTATTTTCTGCGAGTTTTTAAAATTAAATATTAAATTAAACAAATTTTTCTCGACATTTTAACCAGGATATTTGGAATCAGCGTTGTTTAAGAAAAATAGTTTTGAAGTGTTTTTAAAAAATACGGGAATTGTCCATTCCATGTTATTTCTCGAGCTTACATGGCATTATATGTAGGAGGTCATTGTTTAAATTGCGTGCTCCATTTTTTCTGATCAAAGTTTTTTCGCGTCCCTGAATTTTAACGTTTTACTTACAGTTTTAATTGAATTAAGGCCCGTTCTCATGCAGAGCAAACGCCGGCGATTCAACGGCTATCAGGAAAAAAATCCCTCTCTAGGGAAAATTGCTGGTGCGAAAACGTGCCCGAAACGTAGGTAGTAACGATTTCATGCCACCTCTGTATGCATTGGGGTTCGTTGATGAACGGAATATTTGGTGTCAGTTTCGTACATAAAATTGTCAGTTGTAATAGAAGCAATTGTTTTAGAATGCTAAAATGCATATAAAGCAGAGAATATGCTTTTATTTACTACGGTAATGTTAATTTTCATTATATTGTGTTTTCATATTGCTACACATTTTAATATTTTAATCATTCCCTTGGAAATATTTATTCTAAAGATGCCTGGCAGGAGTTTAATTTATTATTTATCCTTTATTTTCAGAATTTTTGGTTAAAACTAAAAAAAAAAAACTATTAACTCGATTAAAAAAATATATAATTCTTCACAATTTTTTTGATTATCATTGTGATTATGAAGTTAATTCTGTGGATCTCTGAAGCTAATCTTATTTGTAAGCATTAATGATTTTTAATAAAAAAATGTTTTATAAAATATAATTGCCTAAACGACTAAAAGAGCAGCTCGCCACGACATCACTTCCACGATGCCGGCGTTTTCATGTGAATGGGGGTTAAAAGGCTTCACAAAATAGCCAGCTAAACGCCGGCTATTTCCCAGCCCATGTGAACGCGCCTTTAATTTGAGACATTTGCAATAGGGAGCTTATGGCTACCAGCGACAGAAAAGTGTCTTTTTCGATTCGCATCAAAGTAATAACGAAAATTCATGCTCACCAATGCCCACTCCGCATCTCCTGCCATCCACCCATGAATGATAAACTTGACCTTCAGCACGGAATCGAACCCACTGACTTCGAAATCCTGGTTGGTGAGGACCCTTGCCTTCTGAGCCCCTGGCGCCCACCACCTGAACTCGGTACCTATGGCGTTCCTGTCCATGGCATCGTCAGGGTTGTCCATGGTACCTTCGACTCCCGAGTAGCAGCCCAAGTCATCGATGCACTGTTCGCCACGTCCGTTTACTTGGTAAGTGACACCTAGATATTTATTTATTTGTTTCAGATGCACATAACAGAAAAAAATCCAATTACAATGCACATCATAACAGACAATGCAAACAACAAGAACACACAAAAAGAAGACATTAAAATGACGGACATGTTAAAAAAGACAGTGTTACAAAGAAAATAGCCTCCAACCTCCAACAATTAGCTTTAAAAACATTAAAAGGCATAAAAAATATATCCAGTTCCTCAGACATACCGTAATAAGTTTTATAAAATTTATACAGACAAAATTTTTGAATTCAGTTATCCCGATTTGAATTCAAATAAAAGAAACAACGATTACGTGTTACTGTAGAAGGCACGTTAAATTTTATAGTACTAGTAATGTAATTAGCATCAATCATATTATGAAGAACTTTATAAAAAAACAAAAGACAATAAACTTGACGTCTAGACTTAAGGGTACAGATGTTGAATATATTACGGAGTTCACTGGAAGGCATTTCCCGAGAAGCAGCGTTGAAACTCTTAAAATATAGGGTATAAAGACTAGATAGCATACAGTACCTAGATATAGTAATTGTATAGAGTACCGTACCTAGATATAGTATAGAGTACCTAGATATAGTATAGATTAAATTAGAAGATAAAGATGACGCCGGGCAAAAATCGGTACAAAAACCGGATTGCCACGTGAAGCCATCGATCGCTTTGTAGTAAGCCTGAAAAAAGCGCTCTCGACGAATTATCTGGCGCTATTATACAGTGGAGTTTGCATAGGCTTACTGCATCGACTTGGCGACTCATCGACTCTCCAATGAAACAATAATTACAACATCTAATTTCCTTACCTGTAAAGCGAATCCCTACTCTTTTGTGTAAATTCATGAGGATTTTGCGCTGCAGCCTACGACTGCGCACAGAGTCATTTTTTGATTTTTAATGAACGCGTTTTAAAGAATAAAGTTATGCGTTTCAGAATGAACTGTAACGTGTGAGATGTTTGTTTCCGATTCGGCGCGCGATGAGAATCAGGTCCTAATAACTCCTAGTATAGAAAGCATACTCTATTACTATAAGTCACATACTCTATTTTTATATAGTATTTAAACTTACGGTATATTTTTTGTGTTCAAAGTCTCTGATTCTATTTAGGATCTTTATAACTTTGTTACGAAAAACTCAATTCTCCTGCGGCCTTAAAATTTAATTTTCTAAAATGGGAAAATACTATACTGCCATCTCCTCGACTCCAAAATCAATTGTGACCTATCGTAGCTGATAAACGCTGGATACAAATGGGTTAAATACAAACTTAACATAAAATGTTTGAAATTATCCACCTCTTTTTCTTCTGTGGTCCTTCAGATCTCCGCATTCAACAATGGTGATGAGACCAAAAGCAAAAAGCACCAGCACTGTTTTCTCCATTACAGTTTGCAGTTGCTAAACAATTCAGGAAATTTTAGAAGGAATTATTACTTTTAAAGGACATTGAGACCATATGTGATGTGACAAATACAATAGCAAGGCAAATCAAATAGACAACATAATCGATTGACAACTCCAAACAACATGTCATAACAGATTATGAAACAAATATAAAATTATTTGAAATTATGCACATCTGTTTGTGGTTTGATTCTTTAAATGATGCAATTATTTATTGAGAAAATGTCTTTTATGAATTCAAGATAAAATATTTTCCTTATTGTGATTCTGAAGTTGCTGTAAGCGCCTTACTTATTATAAATTTCGCCAAATGATCACAAATGTAATCCAGCCGTTAACACGTCGAACAAATCTAAGGGTTTAAGGTGATCAAGGCCTATTAAAGAATAAGGCATAATTTTTTTTAATTTAAATTGAGATTATAGAACGCAGAAAATTCTATTTAACGCTGTCACAACGGATCCAACACTCTTAAAACAAACACTCCCAATTTACCTCAGTCTGAGTTGATTTTACTCCTCCAGACTGGAAAATGCACTTCTCCTTTTGGAGTGGACCCTTTGTGTGTTAAACCTCCGACAGGATCACTCCAAACTAGTGATTTTAACTCAGTCTGAGAAAATATGCATGCCTTTAGGGTGTCGAAAATGCACTTCTCCAACTGGAGTGGATTTCACTCTTTTGTTTTAAGAGTGTACTGTGCTTCGAATAATACTCAGCATGATTTGAAAGTGTACATTCTATTTCAAATTACGAAGTTACTAAATCTTTTGTCTCGATTGTGTGTTTACTCTCTAATGCATACTGTTGTCATATGGCACCAAGTAACATAATCCACTTCATTCTATTAAGGTAGAGCTCCCTCTCGAAAAATCTGTGTTTTTTCCATCTATTACCATTCCATTTTGAAGTTTTAGTTATACTTATAACCCTCATAGATGACAGTAGTAAAAGTCTATTTAAAGTTAAAGAGTGAAGTCATTAACTGTTGTGTGAAATTACGTCTTTCACTCTCAGAAATAACACTTTCATTTTTGACGATTCATGAATCCTCAAGCCTCATTTCTTATCGAAACAATCCTCATTAATTTTGAGGATTATTTCGTCAAACTATCACGTGACTTTTGAGTAAACGTGAATCCTCACTTTTACGATCGTGATTTGACGACTCTGTATCTTGATTTTGATCAAACTGAATCTCATTGTTGTACTCACATGTTAAAAAATGACGAAATATTTCTCTAGATTAGACGACATTCAAATCCTTATTAAAATGACGATTCAAATTTTCTCACTTTGAGGAAACGGAAACTTAGAGCATTTGCCAGTAATGGAATCGTCAAAAATAAGGAAAATTTTCGTCGTTTTTGAGCATTCATTTTTGAGAGTGTTGAAAGTATTCAAAGGTGTTAGTAATATTAGTACTAAATCCAAATAAATTGTGATGGTAAAATGCAGGGGAAAGTATCTCAATTTTTTAAACCAAAATTTAAAGACAAAATTGGGCTTCTTAACTTTTGAATAAATAATAATAATTTTTTCAAAACTTAACTTGTTAAAAATAGTTCAAATCAATTGTTAAACATCTAAAATTGCCAGCATGAGGAATTTCGGGTCAATTTATTAAATAATTTTTCTCAGAGGTAATTTTATGTTACCATGTTTTCATATTTCCATTTAATTAAAACAAACTTTACTTAATTCTTCAAAATAGATGATTCTTCTATCTAACGATGCAAAAAATATAACTTTATAGAAAAAATAGCAAGCTAATGATTCCAAATTGAATCATTGAGGGTGAAAGGGTTTAAATCCTGCGCTCCCCTAATTTTTTTAGATTTGTAGTTTTTGTCTCTGTGTTTTAGAATATTCGTTGTTTTTTTACATTTGAACACCGATATGACTTCAAAAACAAAAACATGACACACCTTCAAAGCTTAATCACAAATTTATTCCTGTATGAAAACAACATCATCCCCTCAATCTTTGCAAAAGGGCTCCGTATCCATATGGTTGAGGTAGAAGTTGATGTACAGTGTGTCCCGTTTATCCGAATCCGGTTATCCGAAATTCGGTTTACCAAAAAAAAATTCCAGAGCCTTTCGATTAAAATTGGAAATGTATATACGCATAAATAAATACACAAAAAATGAATACGTTCTTAAAAAGTTGGATTTATTTCTCAAAATATGCAGGAATTTTTTATTTTTGCGGCTCAATTTTGGTCCCATATACCTTTCGGATAAGCGGGACTCTGCTGTACCTATCTTCCCTGATCTTGCTCGCGAAGTTCGTGTCGTGTATCTAGTAACTAGCTTATATCAGCTAGCTAGCATCTAGCGTGTATCTCGCAACTACCTATAACTACAGCTCGTCACGACTGTTTTACAAGTACACTGGTAGCACATCAGCAGTACTGGCCAATCTATCGGCTCATACCCATCACCCAATACATAATGGACAACGTTTTACCAACGCTGGGCAATATCGGGATAAAATATTGGTTTGAATATTATATGAAAAAAATTCACAATCCAAATATCTTGATTGAAAATGCAGGTAGGCTATACAATAGGCTTGATGAAAAACCTAACATTTGCCTTTTACACTTGCAAAATACTATAAGATTGCAGTAAAATTAAGCATTGCACTTTTCGTAATTTCCGGTATGAAACCTCAAAGAACGGGGAAATCTGACTAAAATCGGTAGAAAATTATCGATTTCATCCAATGTTCTTCAAGTTTGGCTGATACTCGTGCGACATTGGCCAAAGTTGCTGTGCAACCTGGGTATTATAAAAAAAAACGATATTGGAATGAATCGATAGCATATGGACAAAAACATGTCACTAGTTCAAAGCTAAATCACAAATTTAATGACATAAAAAGTACAACATCAAGAATCCTTTCAGAAGGGCTCCGTGTCGGTAGTGTTGAGGTTGAAGTTGATGGACCTATCTTCTCTGACGTTGCTCGCGAAGTTTGCCTCGTATATCTAGCTAGCTTACATCAGCTAGCTAGATTCTAACGTGTATCTCGCAACTACCTAAAACTACGGCTGGTCATGACGGTTTTACAAGTATTATAAAAAAAAACGATATTGGAATGAATCGATAGAGCATATGGACAAAAACATGACGCCCCCTTCGAAGCTAAATCACAAGTTTAATGATATGTTAAAAAGTACAGCATCAAGAATCCTTGCAGAAAGGCTCCGTGTCGGTAGTGTTGAGGTAGAAGTGGATGGACCTATCTTCCCTGACCTTGCTCGCAAAGTTCGCCTCGTGCATCTAGCAACTAACTAATATCAGCTAGCTAGCATCTAGCGTTTATCTCGCAACTACCAAAAACTACGTCTCTTCATGACTCTTTTAAATGTATTATTAAAAAAACGATATTGGAAAAAATCGATAACACATGGGGACAAAAACAAGACGCCCACCTTCAAAGCTAAATCACAAATTTAATGACTCTTGTATCTAGAAACTAGCTAATATCAGCTAGCTAGCATCTAGCATGAATCTCGCAACTACCTAAAACTACGTCTGGTGGCTGGGTCATGACTGTTTTACAAGTATTAAAAGAATTGTCCATGTGTTTGTGTCGTCCTTTCTTAGGTGTCTCCTGTGACTGTGTCACTTCTGGCGAGTAGGGTAACGGGCTACAAAGCATATGGCTCTTCCCTTCTAGAGGGCGCACTCATTGTCATTTGTGCATATTCGTGTTTTATTTTCATTTGAACGATGATATGACTTCAGAAACATAAACATGACACCCCCTTCAAAGCTAAATCACAAGTTTAATGACATGATAAAAGTACAACATCAGGAATCCTTGCAGAAGGGCTCCGTGTCGGTAGTGTTGAGGTAGAAGTTGATGGATCTATCTTCCGTGATGTTGCTCGAGAAGTGTGCCGAGTGCATGCCCATGGGCACCCTCAGAGGTCCGACTTTGCCCTGGAGGAAGTCGTCCCAGGAGTCGGCCTGGACCCCCTCGAGCAAACAGTTCGAGTTGAGGATGGTGGAGGTGAAGTACTCGATGGCACGGCCGTGGTTGCACATCAAATCGTGGAGGCCGTCGTAGTCTGGAAAAAAATAGCATATCGTTAGGTGAGTACATTCTTAAAACAAAAGATTGAATTTTTCACTAAAAAAAAAGAATGAAATATTTTTCACCAAGAATCATTCCTTTTGAGTGTGTTTTCGTTAAAAAGAGAACACTCTGTGGAAAAACCACTCCACAAAAAGAGTGAAATCCGTTCATATACAAGAAGCGCATTTTCGACGCAGGAAAGGATTGAAAATTAAATCAGACTGAGTTAAAATCGATCGTTTGTTTAAAGCGTGTATACAACCGGAATTTGAAAATTTACTTTTAAAAAGTAACTATATTACAGTTACTTAATAAAGAAGTAAATATGTTACAGTTGCATGGATCAAATTTAATTTTCACTATCAAACAGAAAAAACTTGTTCTCAACAATCTGTATCACTGGTTACAGATTGTAGCTGTTTACAGATAAAATGTCTCTTTTATGATAAATTGCGAAGTAATTTTACAGTGAATTTCTGTAGTTTTAAAAGACATACATTTTCTTTAGGAAAATGACATAAAAGTAATTTAAGCAACTAGTGACGGAAATAACACTTTATTAAGAGAATGGCTTTTATTTCACGAGACCATAGGTCGAGTGAAATAATGAAAAGAGATTAATAAAGTATTATTTCGCACGTGCTTGCTTACAATATTTTCTGTAATAACGTGCAAAAGCGTGAAAGTTGTGTTCTTACTTTTGTCTTCTTTAATTTCTTTAAAAAAAAATTGTAGTACTTGTAGTTTCCATGGAGATATTAGAAAATGCAAAAGTAATGACCCAATAGAAATAAGTGAGTTTCATGACAATTTAGTTTCTATGGAGATATTCATGACATCATTTTGTTTTTCTACCAATGAGATGCTCTTGTTTATTTTACCGCGCTTGTGCCGAAAGTCCCGTTTTGGCCACTGTCTGTGACGTAAACACGTAAAGTGTCATTTTCGCAACGATTTATGAATGAATAAGATATAAAAAGTGAATTTTTTTGCAGGTTTTTACCCTTTCAGACCTATGATGCCATTTGACACCATCATTTTTCTAATCAAAATTTAAAAATAATAATAGGGTTGACATCTATTGGGATTAATAAAAAATATTTTTCAATAGCAAAAAGTTTGAAAAATCGAATGATGGGCTTTTTGATATCATAAATTTGCTATAGACAACCAGAAAAAAAAATTCTAAAATGATGATGCCAAATTGTCATTGGGACTGAGAGGGTTAAACAGATCTTTTTACAGTGCAGGATATAAATGAGCCATACCAAACTTGGGATTCTTCAAAAATTCCAGGATAGCCCATCCCATCTCTGGACATCCAGGCTGGAGATGTCCGCCGTTGGGAAAGAAATCGAAATGGGCGATGCTCTCGGTCAGCCCAAAGCCTGAAAAGCGACAGATTAGTACAGCTACTCAAAAGACAAATAACCACTTAAGACCCGAGCACAATTTTGCATGTATGTTTTTATATAAATAATCTAAACATACTTTTCATACAAATATATGCTAAAAAGTATGTTTTGCAAAGAAATTTGTAAAAAAAAGTTATGTTTATAGTTACTTAGAGACACGCCTTAAACTCTAAAAATACATGTTTTTGTGCCATACATGCAACAAAAAAGGCCGTATCACTTATTTGTAGTTAACAGATTGTTTTAACATTGTTTTTAATGCAAAATGCCTTTAAAGTTAAATACTAAAAGAACTTTTTAAAAAGTTTGAAAAAAAATTAAAATTATTTTTAAGAACTCTAATATCGTTTTGACCCTCGTTCAACCTAATTTTTTATGGAAATAAGTGACTGATGCCTGTAATCAAGGACTGATAACTGATATTTAAATCTCCTTCTATTGGACCAGGTCAATTTAGAAACTAATTAACGTGTTAATTATTTATGGGGAGGTTTTAAATAATGTCCCCAAATGGGGACGCCAGGTGGCAAGAGGTTATTACAGTTACTCAAAAGACAATTATGCAAGAAACTGGCAGAGCTTGCTTGCTTCTTCGTAGCTCATAAAAATGTGTATTTTTACAGCTCCAAACCTCAAAATATACGAAATCGACGTGCCCCTCAGCAAATGAAAAACGCATTTTTTTCAATTTTTTTTTAAAACATACTTTTAATTATGTAATATTAGGGTTATACCTATGAAATGACCTTGATTTAACAGATGGCACTGCACCCGGGTTAATAAAAGTGTGGAATTGATCCACTAGCATTTTGTCAGACTACTTTTAACCTTTCACCTGACAGGGGTCAATAGTTACTGCTGTGTTTTTTTCATAGTCATTCTCGGTTTTGAAGATGTCGTGTTTGATGCCAACTAAGTGTCATTTGCAGGAAATTTCAATCCATTACTTTATTGTGAAAAAAACTGCTGCTGGGGCTTTTCAAATGGTTATGAATGCTTATGGAGACAATTTTCTATCTGAATTAATTTGAAAATGAGGGTTTGGAGGATTTAAAAATGCCGATTTTGATGTGGCAGACAAAGATAAGGAAAAACTACCCAAAAAAATTGAAGATTGAGAATTGCCAACAATTTTGGATGAAAACCCAATAATATCTCGTGTACATATTTCAGAAATATTAAATGTAACTCAGAAATGTATTAGTCACTTGCGAACAACTTTTGAATCGACATCAAAGAAAAAAAATTCTGCATCGAAATGTCGCAGGTGATGAAAATGGAAATATTTTGACAATCCTAAGCGCCAAAAATCTTGAGTTGATCCAGGCCAACCCTTTAGATCGACACCAAAGAGGAATCACTTTGAATAGAAGATAATGCTCTGCGTTTGATGCTACCAAAAGGGTATTCTTTCGTATGAGATTCTTTAACCTGGTGAAATAGTTACTTCTGACCGATATCAACAACAATTAACCAATTTAACCAGGCAATTTATCAACAAACGGCCAGAATGGACTCGCAGACACGGAAAAGTTATTTTACTCTATGACTACTCGCTGACTCGTACTACAAATAATCCTAAAAACACCTTCAAAAACGAGGAATTGGAAGTTTTATTGCCCCCGCTATATTCTCCAGACATTGCTCGTTCAGACAAACACTTGGTCAGATCCATGGAATATGGTCTGGCTGAGCAGCACTTCGCTACTTTTGATGAAGTTGAAAAATGTGTACATTCGTTTTTTACCTTATATGACGCTAAGTTCTACCACGAAGGAATCCACAATTTACCAAAAAGATAAGCAAAAGTTACTGATTTTGATGGTACATACTTCGATTTATTACCCTCATCCAGTGATGCAAAATGCACCGGTATGTTTTCTTTAAAAAAGGGTCATTTCACAGGTATACCCCTAATAGGGTACTTTACTGAAACATTAAAATACCTACCAATATTAAATTAAATATAGTGTGTACCCAAAAATAACAAATGTACATATTTTTTTTGCAAAATAAACCTTTAAATAATTGATAAAAATCATTTTAAAATGGTATTTTTTCATCGGTAAGTCACGTGATTACAAACACGTCGCTTTGGGTGACGTCACTAGTATCTATAAACAAACCGGCGCGGCGTAATGTTTTTTGGTTGCAATTAAACTGGATTTAATCTAATTTACTATTAAAATAAGAATTATATAGGTAGTGATAGGTGGCTTTAAAGAAGTGGATAGTTAAAATTTGCTTAAAGTAGATTCCAAAATGGCGTTTCAAAGTTTGTTTATAGATACTAGTGACGGACGAACGTTGGTGTAGGCTCTCTTTATTCCAAATTAACACATTTCAAAGTTGTTCGTTCAGAGATAGATAGTGAATGATTTCTAGACATGGCCAAATCGTTTCATGGCGTACAATAGAACTGGCCCGTCCGTGGCCGAGTGGTTAAAGCACCCGCCTCAGTTTTCAGCCTTCTCAAGAGTGCGGGGGTTCGAATTCCACCTACTGCCAGTCATCCTATAAATCGGATATCGGTACTGGGAAAGAGTAGAAAATCCAACTCGTGACGGATGGGCCCGAGTACACTGGGACAGACATGCTCGTTAAATCTGTGGGTTCCAAAGTCCCGACGGTGTCAGCGTACGATGTCGCTAGAAGTTCCGTTGGGTGCCCGCTCAGGTGTCGACCTCGTCACTTGACCATGGTTCTAAATTTCGCGGCGTCATTGGCTGTGTTAAAGCTCCTAATGGAGGCTAGAAATAGGCAGCCGGACACGATTACACTACAATACAATAGAACTCCAATTATTCGAAGCAATTGGTACTCAACCATATTCGGATAAGCATGAAGTCGGATAATTGGGGTTACTTGGACGAACGGTTAGGTAGGTAGATTAGTAGGTAGTAGTAAGTTGGTATTTTCAAGCTTGTGTGCTAGGTCAGCGACCCGCTTATAAACCTTCTTCAAGTAAGACAGACACAACACACACATACGCGACAGATGCTGCTATCTATCGCTCGCCACCTCCACAATTTAAACGTGTCCCTGAAGGGGAGGGAAGTAGTTTCCAGTGAACTGTACCCATGGGAAACTGCGCAATAACCGCCCACGGGACGTTAGATTTAACGAGCACATTTTCCGCATATACTCGACAAACACAAACATCCTTGCCTTACACTCTCAAAACAAACGAGCGATTTTAACTCAGTCTGTTTCCACTCCTTTCGGTGTCGAAAATGCACTTCCCCTATTCGAGTGGATTTCACTCTTTTGTGCTGTTTAACCTCCGACAGGATCACTCCAAACGAAAGGGTTAATTTTCACTCCTTTCCAGTGTCGAAAATGCACTTTCCCTATAGGAGTGGATTTCACTCTTTTGTTTTAAGAGTGTATCGGGATTTGAACCCGGACGCAGAAGCTCCACAGGCTAGCAACCTAACCATTGCACCGCCGGAGCGGTATAATAACTAAAGTTCTACCGTACCTTGGAATCGGGATGGGGCTGCATTTGTGTGAATGGCGTCCACAAACTTGGCATCCGACCTGTCCAACCGCACTACGGGGTCCACATTTGTGAAGTAGGGACCAGCGGGATCCATACCTGTGAGCGGGAGAAATGGCATTTGATTAAAATTTTGAGATTTTTTTTATGGAGTTCCCACTAGGTGGGAATTTCGAAATCGCAGTCGTAATATCATGCAACCGTTAATAAATTAAGTTTTTTTTCGTATGAACTTATTTAGTCATGCAAACCTCATACATACAAGAGTAAATTTGTATAATAGTAGTAAATCTCACCAGAACAACTTTAAAAGATAATTCATGCAGATATTTCGTAGATTTTACAAACTTCATCAGGTAAACTTATCACGATGTAAAGTTTTTACGAGGCGAATGAATTTATTATTTACAGGAAGCGATATTTAATCAAATCTTAATCAATCTTAATTTGCGGCATTTTAATGACAGAGTTAAACAGAACAATTAATTCCAAAATACAGCATTAGACTTTAAAATGTATTTTCACTCTTATCTTAGGGGCACACAGAAGCTTTATGAAAACTCAGGTCAGTTTTATTCTTTGAATTCCGGCAATAGATGGCAGCACCAAAAATTAGAGGTTCGGTTTAAGAGTTATGAAATTTTTGATTGTGAATTAGGTAGGTTGGTATTATTGAGTTTGGGGGGTGGATTGAGCTAGCAGAAAAATGGGATGAGGTGTGTGATTCATTGAACAGGACAGCAAACGAGCCGGTTCAATAACGAAACGCGGAGGAATACAAGGCACTGCTGCACGAACGAATGGGGTAGAAAACCTAGAAACTTGCCGATTTCGCTATTGGGTCATCTTCGCTGGTTCTTAGTTAATGATCCACATGGTTATTTCTTAAAAAAGTTAGAAATAAAGAAAGTTAATTTCTTTCGAACTAAAAACTTTAAAATACATTTAGGAGCCCAAGTAAATATGATAGAGTATTCTCATACAAGCAATGCATACAAGTGTAGGGAAAACAGTTCTTTTCTGTCCTGTTCGATTAAAAGGGTATGTGAGAGGGGTTTCGGCGCGCTGACACTTCGCTCCAGTTTCCCTTCTAGCTAAATGGGTTAGTGTGCTTGATCAGAGACCCGCTTATAAATCTTCGTCAAGTAAAACAGACACAGACAGAATTTTTACTGACACAGAGAGAGAATGTACACCCAGGGTGAAGGCAAAAATCGAACCCGCACCTGGTACAGTACGCAGACTTTTCGTGAGATCAAACCCACTGGGCCACAAGTTCGATTGTGATTAAGATATTTCGCAATAAAATGTAATTTTGCTAACTTAATCGTTTCAATTAATACTAAAATGAAACTACAATAACAATTAGACTGCGAATTTCAACTTCTTTGTTTGTGAACTAAAGGGCAATAGTTCTTCCCTATGTAATATTTGGATGGAATTTTCGTTCATATTTTCATTTGTTAAAACCATAAAGTGCGTCAAATTTCACTCCTTTTAGCCATTGGCATCATTAGTTGTAATAGTGTAAAGTATGTTTAAAACAGACTGTTTTGAGAATTTGGTGAGCACAAAATGAATATTTTAAAGTACTAGTATACTAGGTTGATGTATAATTACACTCTTAAACCAAAAGAGTGAAATCCACTCCTATGGGAGAAGTGCATAGTTAAAATAAACTCAGACGGAGTTAAAACCACTCGTTTGGAGTGATCCTGTCAGAGGTTTAACTAAACAATAGAGCGAAATCCACTGTCACCCACTATAAATGGGAAGTGCATTTTCGACACTGGAATGAGTGAAAATTATCTCAGACTGAGTTAAAATCGTTCGTTTGTTTTAAGAGTGTATATCTCCCTCCAGAATCTCCATCTTCTTCATAACTCTTTGCTTAAGGGTCTTGTATGGTAACAGATCTCTATACAATTCCGATGCGGAAACTTTTGATCCTGTTTTTTAAATAAAGTATACGACATGTACCCACGAAACCTTACCAAAATAATACAAAAGAAAGTTATTTGATAGACATGAAAATAATTAATATAATTTTAAAGATATTATAATTAAAACAAAAAAAACCCAGATATTTACATGCCATTAGTGCTGCCACCTGTATTTTACGAATAATAACTAAAATTTTGTATTAATTATAACTAATTAATATCTCTAAAATTATACTTTTTAACTATTTTAATGGCGAAATAACTTTCTTCTGTATTTTTTGGTAAGTTTTCGTGCGTACATGTCGTATACTTTATTTGAAAACCAGTTGTCAATGAATATTCCCCTTTGGACTTGTATAAAGATCTGTTACCAATACCTTACGTCTTATACTTACCAATACCTTATCCCCTTTGGAATTGTATACAGATCTGATACAAGACCCTTAACACGTGCATTTGCCTAAAGATTGATATGTTGCGACCTACCAGTGATCCTTCCTAGATTGGGCGTTCTTTTTCCCGCATAGCCAGCTATGTGAGCGCCCAGACTGTGTCCCACTATGTGCACAGATTCAGGCTTGATTCCCGTTCGGTTCTGAAAATGAAAAACCAATGTTCCAATAACTTGGTAGGTAGGTAGGTTTGAATTATCGTCGCACTAGAGCTACCCGAGGGCTATTGGCGACGGTAGTCGTATTTTAGAACCACAGTCAGGTGACGAGCCGACACCTGAATAGGCATCCAACGCAACAAGTAAGGGCGACATCGTACGCAGCGTAAGGACTTTGAAGGATATTTACCGTGCACTCTCTTACACGGGGGGACGGCCTTATTCGTCGGACATTTTTGACAGCACGGGCCGTTTATAGGTCGGCAGCTATTTTGGCGATGGCCGGACCCGAACCTGGGACCGTTCGCATGCTAGGCGAGTGCCTAACCGACTGGGCTCCCCAGCCCCTCTAATAACTGGGAAATCGCCAAAAAATGTCCAAAGATTTCTGGGACTCAAAAACTTAAGGTGGAATGGGAGCGGGTTTCTCGACCGAAGTCTCTATGCGTTCATCCAATGAAAAAAATGATTTTCTAAGTCACATTTCACTGGCTGTATTGAAAAGTTGTACAAACGTGATTTAAACGTTTTAGCGGCACAGTGGCTGATAGGTTTAACGTGCCGCCTCGTAAGCCCACGATCGCGGGGTTGAGCCACGGCTGAGTCGTCGAATTTTCTAGATGGGAAAATCCAGGGCACGAATGTCATATGATTATGTGGCATATAAAAGATCACTAGAGGGCCCATTTGGCTTGGTTTCTCTCCACAAAATTAAATCTCGGCATACTTTAACATCCACAGACAGCGCAGATTCATTATAATCTGAGCGTCAAAATTGAGCAAGAGTCACCCACATGGTGCCACAAAAATGGCTCTCAGTTCTAGGGACTATTCAGAGTCTGATTTGTTTTTGTAAATTTCTAGATTGAAATTTAATAAAAAAAATCTCTACTACTGATTTTGTGCTTATATCAGATGTTGATTAAAAGCAGATATTCAAAGAACATATTTTTTTCGGGAAATAAGAATTTTCTCTACAGTCTCAAAGAATTCCGACAGAAAAAAGCAAAAATTTGTATGAGGATGGCACAGAAGAAAATATTTTGTAAATTTTTTGCAGAAAAAATCTTAAGATTTTCTGTTGAATTTCTTCTGTGATTTTTTCTTCAGTCTCCAACTTCAGCGGTTTTTTTTTGTTTGTTTTTTTGTGGATTCTTTGAAGAATTTTTTTAGCTGGGAATAAGCAACTACACTCCCAGAAGTAACACTTTCATTTTTGACGATTCATGAATCCTCAAGCCTCATTTCGTTAATTTTGAGGATTGTTTCGTCAAATTATCACGTGACTTCTGATGAGTGGACGCGAATCCTCACTTTTGCGATCGTGATTTGACGATTCTGTATCTTGATTTTGAGGAAACTGAATCTCATTGTTGCACTCACATGCTCATAAATGACGAAATATTTCTTTAGATTAGACGACATTCAAATCCTCATAAAAATGCCGATTCAAATTTCCTCACTTTGAGGAAACGAAAACTCGGAGCATTTGCCAGTAATGGAATCGTCAAAATTAAGGAAAATTTCGTCGTTTTTGAGCATTCATTTTTAAGAGTATATGTGCGCTTCACCTGCAGGCGCTCGATGAAGAGGGCGATCTCCGCCCCCACCACCCGGGTGTTGGCCACAGCCTGCTCGTAGAGGGGTCCGTCGCCCCCCGACCAGTCCACGTAGAACACGTTGCAGGGCTCGTGCAGGAGGAGCGAGTCCTTCAGGGGCTGCCGAACAACATAAGGAAAACACATATGCAATATACGTCAAATAAAAATATACAGGGAACAAATATTGAATCTGTGTTTACTCCTTATGATACTTTTTTGCCATGACTTCTATAAAACGGCGGGGGAGGGGGGGGGGGGGATGGAATATATATGTATCGATCTACCCCCATGTTCGATCTGAGTTATTTCTGTGTTTGTTTGCTTTTTGTGTTCAATTTTAACTAGATATGTTTCTGTACGCCAGTACGGGATTTTTTTCTCCTTGGCGTGCCATATTTTTTTATTGTTTGCTTGTCATTTAATTTGTTTTCGTAACAATAAAGATTATTATTATATTATTAACTCTGCGGTTTTCCGGTGGCATTAAGACTTTCTCTACCTGCACCAGATGCAAAGGCGAAGAGGCCACTCTCTTGGCCTGCATTGGTCTTACAAGGGATGATATTCGACGAGCACTTGGTTCGGAGATGGAGAAGTTAAGATGGAATAACCTCATGGATCTGATCCGATCCAGATGAGAGAGATAAGAAAGAAGAAGATTAGGGTAGACTGACCAGTGAATGAACAGGTCCCAGTGAATGAACAGTTGGTAAAAACATTTAAAAAGTAAGGATTAAAAAGCATTCCATTGGATGGATTGGCAAAACTGACTTCCTCTCACCAAGTAGGAAGCTATCTGACATCCGATTGGTTGTCCTGGTCATTAATTAAATTCCAACATGTTTATTGACTTTATATTTTTGTGTCCATTCACTGGTAAAAGTACTGTTCATTCACTTGGTTGGTTTTTGTATCACTTTTTATTTGAACCCCAAAAGACCCAAAGCAATAATAGCCCTCGTGTAGCTCTAGTGCGACGACGATAATTAAAACCAAACCAAACCAAAACCCAAAGCAATGCAATATAAAGCCCCCCCCCTTTTTTTTGTAGAATTTACTTTTAATGACAGATGTGTTCACATTGTCATAAACCCCCAAGCTATATTTTCTTCAAATGTATGAATTTTCTTTAAACAAATTATGCCTAAGCGTTCATTCACTGGTTAGTCTACCCTATATTGGTGAAAAAATACTTATGCTCGCACCATTTTCCAGTGCGGCGACACTTTACTGATGTACCCGGGCACTATGATCTTGGTGTTGAGCTGGGGGTTGAACCCGCTGCGGGGCAGGTTGTCGATGCTGGAGTACATGTTGCTAAAGTTCATCGGGGTGGTGGGGTACGCGCGGGTGTACAGCATGAACTTGGTGTCGATCTTCTCCCTGTCGTCCGGCAGCAGGCTCAGGGGACGCTCCAGGATGTTGAAGAAGGGCGCGCCGGCACTGAAGCAGCCCAGCTCGTCGATGCATTTCTCCCGCGTGAAGAAGTTGACGACTGCAAAAGAAGATATCATATACAGGGTGGTTATAAAATAACGCTCGCTTCGGGTGGTCTGTAGCTTGAATGAATAATCCAAATGCATCAAAAATTAAGGCACCTACTAATCAAGAAGGAGGGGGGGGGGGGAAGGGGAGAATGGAATCATAAAAAGAGAGAGAATCCTAAAAAATAATCATAAAAAAGAATAATCATAAAAAAGAATAATCATAAAAAAGAATAATCACAAAAAACAAACTCGTCTCTTGAATGGGGTTCTGAATTACGAGGCGTCGCACAGTGGGGCCAAATCGAAATCTAGCGCGCCAAAACTCAAAAAACCGTCTTTCAAAAAAACCCTTTTTACTTATATTTATATAATGCTAAGATGTTGTGGAACATATTTATAAAATATTAGAACAGACAGATGGCTCATATAGAATTGTCAGGCTGCCAAATTGGAAGTTTTTTTTGTTTAACGCTAATTTACAATTTGTTTATTCAGCTGTCTACTCCTAAAGTGAGAGGTCATTTATCAGTTTTATGTACTTAATTGTGGGATTTTTGAGATGGAATATTTTAATTTAAGTACATAGATTATATTTATGCTCTACTTTTAAAAGTTATTATAAAGTTAACCTTTATATTTTTAGCTCGATAAATGTAGTACATGATAACTACGAAAATAAAAGCATATATACGTCGTTCAAAAGGGTTCCACTTTTTTGCAACTCCTTGCAACGCCAAAATATTTGTGTAGCAATGTAATATCAAGTCTACTGAACATATTCCATTAAGTTTTACTTGCAATAACTTGCAATTTTATGGGATTTCTCGTTTTTAATGTATAGGCTAAACCTGACTAGCCATTTCACGAAACGTTCGAGAACATCAAAGTAAAACCTTCAATCGCGAAATTAACTAATAATTACACTCATATTAAACTTAAAGAGACAGTTTCGACACCAAAAATTATTGACAATGTAGTAGAAGAGAAAAATACTCATAACTAATGAAGCTTCTTCAATCGGGTTTATGCACTTCGAATGCTAACACTTGATGCACACGGGACGTTTGAATCAAGATTTTAAAAAAGCAAGATTTAAGGGAAAATAAATAATATTAATCAATAATGATCTTAAGATCACTTTACTGCAAAATTTTTATGCAAATTATGTCTCCCACACAACTCTGAATGGCAATCTGACGGATAGGGAACCTGCATTAATTTTGGCGCGGTAGATTTGAATTTGGCCCCACTGTGCGTCGTCAACTATG
Organism: Hylyphantes graminicola; assembly: GCA_023701765.1. Taxonomy (NCBI): domain Eukaryota; kingdom Metazoa; phylum Arthropoda; class Arachnida; order Araneae; family Linyphiidae; genus Hylyphantes; species Hylyphantes graminicola. The sequence goes on along the minus strand of CM043121.1, from coordinate 11,925,184 downwards.
GCCAATTACTGCCAATGCAGCTAATTACGCTTCGTAATCTCCTGGTCAAGGTACGAGTTTCTTTTTTTCGAAAAAGAATGGAATCATAAAAAGAAACTCATATCTTGACCAAGGTTCTAAATTACGAGGCATAGCCGATTATTGCTAATTACGGCCAACACATCCAATTCAGCCTCGTAATTTAGAACCCTGGTCAAGTGACGAGTTTGTTTTTTATGATCACATTCTTTTCCCCCCTTTTTGATAAGTAAGTGCCTCAATTTTTGATGCATTTGGATTTTTCATTAAAGCTACAGAACACTCCGAATAGCGAGCGATTTTTTATAACCACCCAGTACAAAAAGTTTAAAAATTATTTTAATATTCGAATATAGTTTTAAAAAGCACATGAAAGAGCAATTGCTGTTTCCTTAATGGGGGAGGGGCTGGTGATCCCAGTCGGTTAAGCACTCGCTTAGCATGCGGAAGGTCCCAGGTTCGGGTCCGGGCATCGCTAAAATAGCTGCCGACCTATAAACGGTCCCTGCAGCCAAAAATGTCCGACGAATAATACCCCGGGTAAGGGAGTGCACGTTAAACATCCTTAAAAGTCCTAAAGTTGCGTACGATGTCGCCCTTAACGGTTGCGTTGGGTGCCTATCCAGGTGTGGCTCGTCACTTGACTGTGGTTCTAAAATACGACGACCGTTGCCAATAGCCCTCGTGTAGCTCTAGTGCGACGATAATTCAAACCTAACCCAACCCAACCAAATATTCTTAATGGAGGATTCAAGTGTAATTACAAAACAGGACAAAACATTACACTAAATATACCACCTTGAGTTTAGTTTAGGACAGTTTGAATTATCGTCGCACTAGAGCTACAGGAGGGTTACACGGGCGCCGTATTTTAGAACCACTGTCAAGTGAAGAGCCAACAATCGTATGTATAACTCAGTCTGTGGAACAGTATTTCCAACAACGCACATGCGCACAAATAAAATTTGATGAGAGTTCGTCAATTTAGTGTAATTAGAGGCTTGAAGCCTAAAAATACCTAATTATGTTGTTCTAGGAATAAACGAACTAGCTCTATCAGTTTCTTTTCATAAATTGTCCATTCTGACATTTGTTTTCATTCAAAATGTTTCAGAAATTTACCGTTGAAAAAACTTTTGCAAGACCTTTGAAGACTGCTTGAAATTCTTGCTCATTTTTTTAGCACAATTAATTAATCACCTGCTTTGGTATTGGTATTTTTTGGAAGCTTTAACATTTTTAAGGGGATACTGTACCCAAAACATTATTTCTAGAAATAATAACATAAACTTGTAATTTATAGTGGTTTTATATAATGTTCCCTCTAAATAAACTATTTTCTAGCAATAAAAGCAAATATTTATAAGTAGTTTTTACTTTAAAAATATAAGTCAAAATTTTGAACTTTTTGAAACGCTACTCCTCGTTCAATAAATATTAAGAATAACCCCACCAAACTTTAATAGGTTTTTAGTACTATTTTTTTTAAGAATGGATTTTAAAATGTGAGCTATAGTTAAAAAGTAACATGCATTTATACTGAAAATCTCAAAAAAAATTACAAACTTTTGAATTCAACATTTAAAAAAAAACATAGATAGTAGATCTTATTCCATGCACAATTTTGTGCACCATATATATATAAGAACACAGGTTAAAATTTTCAAAATTCTCACTCAAATAGGAAAAAAGCCTTAGGGATTTATTAAACACAAGATTGAAATTGCGGAATAGAGAAAAAAAAGGTTAAAAGCAGACGAAATAAGTATTCAAACATATAGGAATGACTCCAGAAAATATTTAATAACTTTTTATCAACAAAAGATATCATTATGGAACTTTGAGTAAATGTTCAGAAATATATTGTAAATAATAAGGAGTAAAAACTGAAAAATCGATATTTTGACCAATTTCTTGGTACCGTATCCCCTTAATTTACGATCGAAAAGTTAGAATTGAGAAAAATTATAAACTGAACAAGAGAGTAAAGTCAATTCTACAAAGGTCCACGTATGCGTACCCCTGGAGCGAAGTGGGTCCATAGAAACTGTATAGTAATATTACTTTTATGTTAAAAGTACACTCTTAAAACAGAGGAGTGAAATCCACTCCTGTAGGAGGAGTTCATTTCTGGCCCTGGGAAGGAGTGAATATTATCTCAGACTGAATTAAAATCAACTCGTTTGGAGTGATCCTGTCGCGGATTCATCATACAAAGGATCCACTCCTGTAGGAGAAGTGCATTTTCAACACTGGAGAAGTGAAAATTAACTCTGACTGAGTTAAAATTGCTCAATGTTTTAAGAGTGTAGTAAAGTAGAAAGCTAGCAGTGGTAATTTTTAAGATGGAAATGACCTTCTAAAGGTCCAAAATTTCTTTAAAAATATTCCGTTTAAATAAGGTATTATCTGAATACTTTTGATGTTTTTTTTTTCTTTCCTCCATTTCCAATTTTGAATATCGGCATACTTTAACATCCACAGAGAGCTCAGATTCATTGTAATCTGCGTGTCGAAATTGGTGGCGAGAGTCCCCTAGGTGGTGCCACAAAAAAAATGGCTCTCAGTTAAGGTTAATATGACGAGTCTGCAAAGGCTTGACCGCCAAAGTTGCAGCTCCCCATTAGAGATTTAAAAAAAAATTAATTTCGTAAAATGATAAGTAATAATAATAATAAAACCGACATTTCTTAAAAAACTGGAGAGGGTATGATAATTTCCCCAATCTCACATTGAACGTTAGAATAGAATCAAAATTTAATTTGTATAATTCGAAAATTGTAAGAAAAAAGAGTTTTTTCCCCTCTAAACCTTACAAAACGAGGCATTGCTTCAGTTACACGTTAATATCAAAAGCTAAAGTTAGATTAAACTATTTATTTAATAATCAGACTAATTTTACAAAAGAAATTAATGTAAAATTCAAGCTTGCATCCTGAAAACAATTTACAAGGTAAATAACAGGAATATTACCGGGATCATTGTTTTTGAACAGTTCATATTCCACTCCTTGCGAAAACCCTACAAAAGCCAAGAACAGAACAGCGCCCACGAAATTCGCCATGTTTCCTTGGATTTTTCCAAAGAGAAAAAGATTGGAACAGACATCTGCTGGCCTTTTTATACAAATTTATTTGAGTATATTTTCAAGTAAAGATATCAGTTATCGTTTTAATTTGAAGATACCTGCTATACTGATATCAGAAATAAAGCATAAACCACGGTCAACTTCAATTACAAGGCCAGAGTAAGCTCTCCTAAACGTGAGCGTAGACGATATTTTGACGTCACTGTTCCCAGTGCCGAAGATCGAGAAACTAGTTCGAACGCATTCGGAACCCTAAAAATGTGGTCAGCGAACGAGTGGTTCCGAACAGGTTTCGAGACAGGTTGTCTTCATGTTCGGAACAACGTTACTCTGGGCTATGACGTCAAAATTTCCGTCCAAGAGCTTGTTTGGGAATGCTTCTTCGGCCTTACACCTAAACCGACATTAAGTTTGCAGTATACAAATGTTCGACGAGAAAAAGGGTAAATATATCAAAACCGACCTTAAGTTTGCAGTATACAAATGTTCTACGAGAAAAAGGGTAAATAGTTCTCATTTTTGAGTGCAAGAATCGAATACAAAAAGGTATTTCACACTCAATAAACAAACTGATTTGTTATTTCAAGACATAGATTTATTATTTTTATTAGTTAAGCTTCAGTTAGAGTGTTATTTTAATTATTTTTTTCTTTCGATTTTGACATAACTGGGCGCACGAATATCAGGGTCGAAAGGAGCAGCCAATCAGAGTACGCTAAGTTGCGGCGCCAGCCGGGTTGTTTACCCAGTTTCCTCCGCTCAGTACATTTCTCTGCTGCAAACTTAAGCTCGGTTTTGGTATAGTTCTTATTTTCGGGTGCGAGAATCGAATAAAAAAAGGTGTTTCACATTCAATAAACAATTTTATGTGTTATTTCAAGACATAAATTTATTATTTTTATTAGTTTAGCTTCAGTTAGAGTGTAATTTTAATTATTTTTTTCTTTCTATTTTGACGTAACAGGGCGCACGAATACCAGGGTCAAAGGAGCAACCAATAGGAGCAGGCGAAATTTCGGCGCCAGCAGCGTTGTTTACGCATTCTCCTCCACCTAGTACATTTCTCTGCTGCAAACTTAAGGTAAGTTTTTATATAGTATATGAGTAGGTCTTGCATAAACAAGGAATTTTAGTGATGAAGACATAATGGCTTAGATTTAGACGTCACACAGCCTGACGAACAATTGTAATTAAATCCAATTAGAAATATGACTATTTCTAAGGCATCATATGCAATAGTTAATTCTCTTCCAGTGACATTAATGCAACTGCTTTGAGTGAATGTTGAAGTTTTTGTTCTTAGATAGTTTTTACGTCACCAAATGATGTTTCAAAGTGCATAAATTCTCTTTTGAACCATACGTTTTGCAGTTTAATTGTAGCATCATACACGAAAAAAATACTTTGTTGATAGAACAAAAAAATTATTTTGGTTCGAAATTATTTTGTTGGTTCCACCAAATTATTTTGTTGGTTCAACGAAAGTTAAGTCGACAAAGAAAATTTTGTTGTCAGTACCAAATTATTTTGTTGGTTCAACCAAATTATTTCGTGTTTCAACCAAATTATTTCGTGTTTCAACCAAATTATTTCGTGTTTCAACCAAATTATTTTATAATTCACAGAGATAATTTGTTCATTTTTAACTATCAATTTTCTATTGAAACAAAAAAAGAATCTGTTTTTTAGCAAATAAATTATGGAGAAACAAACCTATCTACTATTCCCCGGAGCTGAATCGAACCCCGGTCGGCCGCTTAAGAGTCATTTTTTTTAAAGGGGGACAACTTGTGATAGTTGATATCTTCAATTTTCTTGAAATTTTCAGGTTATGTTAGTAGTACCATGATAAGATAAAGTGAATTTCAGTTTTTCTTATATCCGACTTGTTTGACCTTGAGAGGAGGTCAAAGTTTGAGGTAATGGACCAATGGCGTACATTACATCATCCTTCTACTTCTAAATCCTTAAGTGTTCAATGTTTTTTTTTAAATATGGATACTACTTGATACTAGGCACATGCCAGCATAATTAGTTTGGTGTGGCATTCATGGCTTTAACGGTCAGGGTCCTTTGAAAAATGTCATTTTCGTCGATTTTTGTCATTTTCTGCCTAATTATCTGCTTAAGGCATAAGTTAACCACCAAAATAATTATTGAAGTAGTTGCACACACTAGGGTAGTACATAGAAAAATATAAAACACCATGGGTGGCCCTTTACTTTGGTAGTTACAGAGTCTCAAAGATGACCATTTTCGAAAAAGGCCAAATTCAAAGGTCAATAACTCGAGAAGGCAAGAGTCAGTACCTTGGAGACACAGTTGTAAATACACCTCAAATATTGTAGTTTTAGACCCAGGTAAAAAACCTATGGGACCTCGCTTACTTTTTTAATTACAGTCCATTTTGTGGAATTCACTTTTTCTTATCATAGTACTACTAACATATCCTGAAAGTTTCAAAAAAATCGAAGGCATCAACTATCACACCCCTATTCAATTTGGCCCGGTTTAAAAAACAAATGACTTTTAACAAACGGGGATTATTATTGGGACTTTGTTTCAGGCAATCCATTTCTAGGCTCTTTCTGGGGCTTTAACGCTGCCAATGCACCTCGTATTTGGAACTCTGGTCAAGTGACGAGCGGGGATTATATGCCAGCGAGAAATAACAGGAAACCTTCAAATCTCCAGTTTAACCCTTTCAGTCCCAATGTCAATTGGCATCATCATCTTAGAATTTTTTTTTGATCGTTTATAGCCATTTATGATATCAAAAAGCACATCCATTCGATTCTTCAAACTTTTTTTCTATTCGAAATAATTTTTTATTAATCCCAATTTATGTGTGCCCTATTTATGATGATGCCTAAAGGCATCACTGGGACTGAAAGGGTTAAAGCAGTCCCAAGTGAGGTATTTCGGCACAAAAAGTTTCAAATGGTTATGCGGTTTCAGCCTAGTAAGCTTCACTTGGTAAAAAAATACTTTAAACAGCATATTTTTTTCAGAAAGAATTTTTTTTTAGAACAAACATTAGTAATTTTGTGCAAGCGTTTTTTTTTCTGTAAAATAAACAGATTTTTTATAGAGTGACATACAACAAAGATTACCTTTTTCTGATAGCAAATTCTCAATCCCACAGAGCATTGTACATGGCACCTGGCCCAATTTATTATTTTATGAAAAATATCCTGCGTTACACTTATACGTGTTGACTAAGTACATGATTTTCCTTTTGTGAAAGGTGGAATTTTGAAGAAGATTTTTCTGCTGTGTTCATCCGATTAATGACGTGGGTTTGCGTGATTTTGCAGTTTATACGGCTGAGAATTTTGCGTAAGGTTCTTTAAAAGGCGATATTAAAATAATTTAGATTTGTTTATGCTGTGGGGACGTACATAAATTACGTCACGCATATAGAGAAAGGAAAGGTATGTAACAACGTGACGAATCGTGACATGAAGGAAGGGTAATCGCTTTCGTGACGTACACTCTGAAATCAAATGAGCGAATTTAACCCAATCTGAGTAATTTTCACTCCTCCAGTCTTGAAAATGCACTGCTCCGAAAGGAGTGGATCCTTTGTGTGTTAAACCTCCAACAGGATCACTCCATACGAGTGATTTTAACTCAGTCTGAGTTAATATTCACTCCTTTCCAGTGTCGAAAATGCACTTCTCCAACTAGAGTGGATTTCACTCTTATGATTTAAGATTGTAACGGTGCAGAAAATGTCACTTTTGCAAGAAGACCCTCTTTTAAATAAATAAAGTTTTTGAGAAAAAAAATTGCAATCTTTTTTAAATCATAAGAAATACTTTATTTCAGATATAGGATAGAGAGATTATTACACAACATTGGCAAACTTATTTGGTTGCAGTGTCATACATCAAAAGAAAGGGCTTGGTCTCTAGAAACAGAAAACACGAAAAGTTTTGGCCCCATATGTCCCCAAAGAGTTTTGAGTCAAAAATGTCTCTGAGCATGGCGGTAACCGATACTCAACGCAATTTTGTCATAGACACATACCTGGATTGAAATATATGCATAGATCCTGTACAAAAATGGGTTGTAAAAGTTAAGTTCACCAACGAGCCAGCCGTGAAGCGGCCAATGGGAAACGTGCAGCGTGAAGCAATTCCCGGGGATTGGCGAGCAAGGGGCGCTTTGGGAAAAGAATGTGTAGACAATTGCATGGGATCTACAACTTTAAATAAGCTATTTTTACGATAACACTGACCGTTTACGAGAAAAATGCAAAAAAAACTATATTTGCGACCTTTGACCTGGAATATTTTTTTTAGCAGACATGCCTCTTAAAACAAACGAGTGATTTTAACTCAGTCTAAGTTCATTTTCACTCATTCCAGTGTCAAAAATGCACTTCCCCTTTTGGAGTGGATTTCACTCCTTTGTTAAGTTAAACCTCCGACAGGATCACTCCAAACGAGTAATGTTTACTCCGTCTGAGTTAATTTTAACTCCTTTCCAGTGTCGAAAATGCACTTCTCCTGTGGGAGTGGAATTCACTCTTTCGTTTTAAGAGTGCGAGATCGTTAAAGACTTGATATTTTACTTATAACTAGGGGACCACCCTCTCCCTGCTCGCTATCGCTTGCCAACCCCCGGGAATTTCTGCTCGATTCCCGTTGGCCGCTTCGGGACCGGCTTTCGGCGCTCGCTCGCGAGTGAATATAAATTAGATTATGTGCTAGCAATTTAAAAAAAGGAGCCCTACATAAATGCACATGAAGTAAAAAAGTTACTAAACATATCTGTTAATAATGTGACATTCTTTAATCCAGGGATGTGCGAGCTTGCTTGCCTAGGGGTCCCTGCCCCTTCTACTTGAAACACAAATATTTTTGTATTTTATCAGAGACCCTATAAGTCCAGCAACTTTAAAATTATTTCTAAATATTAAATAATGCTTTTTATGCTCTTTCAAGTTGCAACAAAGTATCCCGCTCAAAAATTGTTGTTAAATTTCCTGTACAGTAATTTCCATATAAGAAACAGTTAAATTTCCAGTAAGAAACAGTAATGCTGTTAAAACAGTTTTTTTTTTAATTTCTCGAAAACTATATTTGCCCATAAGAAAAACGAACAAAAATGACACCTCACCTGGCTTTTCTAAGACCCTTAATAACTGCGTAAAATTAGGTGCCTTTTGACGTTACTCTTTTAGTATCTAACCGTAATATTACGTTAATAAAGCCGGCTAAAATACACCAAACAAAGAGCCTAATTTACATTCTAATAGCTTGGTAATAAACTAATTGACGTCACTGACGTCTGCGGCCACTGTGTTATTTCCTATTGGGTTCGTTCAGATGACGCATCTTTACAGTTTTCCTTTTTGTTCATTGGTTGTTGAGGTTTCACTCTTCAGTGAATTTGTTTTGTTTCGTCTGCTGTGTTCTATTTTAGAGTTTTTTTTACGCGCAACTTGTTTGAATTCTTGTTTTTCATTGATTTTGATTTAATTAATTTTTCAAGAATTACCAAAACGTCAATGTTGTCAGAAAACTGTTTATGCGAAGAAATTAAGTGAAATTGTGGGACTGCAATTGAACGTGATTCACGAACAGAGAAAAGCTTTAATTCTTCTGAAAAAAGGTCGGTTAGGCACTCGCCTAGCATGCGAAAGGTCACAGGTTCTAGTCCGGACATCGCCAAAACAATTGCCGACCTATAAACGGCCCAAAAATGTCCGACGAATAATACCCCGTGCAAGAGAGTGCACGTTAAATATCCTTCAAAGTCCTAACGCTGCGTACGATGTCGCCCTTAACGGTTGCGTTGGGTGCCTATTCAGGTGTCGGCTTGTCACTTGACTGCTATTCTAAACTACGACGCCCGTCGAAAATAGCTCTGATGTAGCTCTAGTGCGACGATAATTCAAACCTAACCTAATCTAAAAAAAGTTTGTATACAATATTTGTTTCGGTGAGATAAGAAACTATCATATTGTCTTAAAAAAAATTCAATTTCCTTAGTCCAAGAATGAAAACGATACCGCTGAAACTGATGCCACTCAAGACGTGAAACAAGCAATATACTTAAAGTTTATAATCTCGTAAAAGTAGACTTACAGCTAAAGCTAATGACAGATTTTTCAATATCTACATAACACTACTTTACATAATATAAGAGAGTAAGAACATACCTGAATTTGTAAGTGACATTAAGTTCAAAACAGGAAGTTCAAGACAAACAGTCCTTGTTTTATATATTTAAAATTCAAAATATATTTTTTATTTTACGTAATCAACTTATAATCACACATTTTGTTGACTTTATTAAACCTTCGCTGCAAAGCAAAAATATGTCATTGATAAACGGTCCAGATAATAAAAAAACTCGTCTGATTACGCGAATTTAGATATCTTTTTAAAATAAAATAGCTACGATAGCATGTTACCGATACGTTATTGTTGGAGTACAGGATTGGCCCTTCATTCTCAGTCATTCTGATGAGCCCTTTTTTTTACCCTTTCAGTCCCAAAAATTTACACTACATATACATCTTATATTCACAAATTAAGCTTATTTTAGGTCAAATATAAGAGTTCCATAAGAAAAGAAATCATTTAAATTTTTTATATGGTTTTTTGAAATAATGCCAAAAATTTTTAACTGTGGAAAACAACAAAATAAAATATATGTATTAACAAAAAACACTTCGAGTTATATATTTTATAAAGTATCTAACCCTATTAAAAAAATTAGTAATTATTTTAACCGAAATAGTTTAAATTGTGTTTAAATATGTGAAACTGAAGTGAACTTTTCAAAAATCTGGTGAAACACTTGTTAGCTATTTTCTAAATAAAAAAAAGTAGTTCTGACTTCTATTGAGATTAATGTAAAATATTGTCGAATAGAACAAAGTATGAAGAATCAAATGATGTATGTTTGAATGTTGTAACGGGACATAAACATTAAAAAAAAATATATATTGAAAGTGATGATGCCAAATGGCATCACTGGGACTGAAAGGGTTACATGGAAATGAACTACACTATTTCCCAGCCTAAGTTAGGTAATTAGAAATATGCTACGGAGAAGATCCTTCCGCGCATGAAAGAGTTCCATAAAGTATTTGTGAATCCATCCAGAAAACATGTTTAAAACATAAATTTCGAAGTTCTAACACATTTGAATATTATTTGTGAAAATTTGGCAATTTTATCAGAATGAAAAGTGTATTTTGGTTAAATTGTATTCAGATCATTTTGTATGTAAATATTGCCTCACAAGAGTTTCCAACTAACGGACCAACCGCGCTTTTCCCCCTGCCTTTTTACTCTTTGTTTTTGCCCAAGTTAGGTTGGCACGGAGTATAATGTGACGATTGATTGATTGATAGAAAAATGGGCTACCCCCCCCCCCCATGTAGAAGATCACTAGAAATAGACGATTAAATTACTAAATTACATATTATCCAACATCAAACAAAAATGAATCGCTTTTTTGTAGTTTTTCGTTACCGTTTACTCCATATTCTAGCATATAAAGTCGAACCCCGTTAACGCGAACTCGCTTAAAAAGAAATTTCCTTTAAGATGAACTGAAAGCATTTCCCCGTCTGCTTTAGCTTTGAGCTAAAGTTAAAAAACCTCTGAACGCAAAATCGCTTGAGACAAAATCCCGCTTAATCCAAACAAAAAAAAATTCGCGATTTTGCTTTTTAATTTTCTTAGCTATTCAAATTTAAAAAAAAACCAAATGAAATGAAACATTACAAGAAAAGCCGAAAGTGAATATTAATTAAAATTGTCTTAAACTTCTGAGAAAATCGCAAGACCTCCCATGATTAGCCAATTTTAATCCAATTGCTGTTCTCTATAATTCCCTAAATAACGGTCAGAATAATCACTAATAAAAACTTTTTTGCACAGCTGTACAAACCTTCAGTTTATATTGCATTCCAATTCCTTCCAGATTATCAAGCTAGCATATAGCTACCGGCAAATAATCCGCTAAGTGTTTGTTTGGGCTTAATATTGAGGCGATCAATAGCTTCACTTAGCAGACCCGTGTTTCCATTGGTTTTTGCCTTGGTAACAATTCTATCTTATTCTTATCTCTATGACGGGGCCACTTTTATTTGCGCAACCCTGTAGTAGTCCATTCACATTTATTTTTACTTTAAAACAAACACAAACCACTACACTGCCTGGTAAACTGCAGTAACTACACCAAAACCGAGCTTAAGTTTGCAGCAGAGAAATGTACTAGGCGGAAAAATCTGCGCAAACAATGCTGTTGGCGCCGAAATTTTGCCTGCTCCTATTGGTTGCTCTTTCGACCCGGATATTCGTGCGCCCTGTTACGTCAAAAACGAAGGGAAAAAAATAATTAAAATAACACTCTAACTGAAGCTAAACTAATAAAAATAATAAATTTAGGTCTTGAAATAACAAATAAATTTGTTTATTGAATGCGAAATACCTTTTTGTATTAGATTCTCGCACTCAAAAATGGGAACTATTTACCCTTTTTCTCGTAGAACATTTGTATACTGCAAACTTAAGGTCGGTTTTGGTGTAAAAGATGCTTCTCATACACCATAACAGTTCATGTAAAAAGGAAACAAGCAATACAGCAAAACTCAAATAAAAAAATCGATTTATTTACAATACTTGGATTCGAATCGTCACCAGCCATCGTCTTCTGTGGTACAAAATGGCCGCTCGCCGTCCGTCTTGAGGTAAAACTTGGCCCCGCCCTCCACTTCTGGGATCTTTCTGGTGTGGAGCCCCATTTCGACCACAGCGCCCCCGGAGCATTCGTCCTTTTCGAACGCCGCGTAACTCTCGCATTGGGTCGCGAAAAAAGTGCAGTTTTTAATGGACTCCAGGAAGTAGAAATTGGCACGGCTGTGGTCGCAGGAGTTGGCGACGAGCCTCTCGAAAGCTGCCAAAAAAGAATTAAAAGTGTGTGAGTGTGCTGATGTTTAGATTTTTTTTGTAAGATTGCAGATACTGGCTGATGGGGGGCTCCATAGCTCAGTTGGCAGAGCATTCGGCCTCTCATACAGAGGATTCCGAGATCTAAAGCAGCCACATCCTATACATCGATATTTGTTATCAAAAATATACTACTCCTCGGCGCAAACAGCCCCTTACTGGTTCAATTCCTGCCGTGCCCATTTCAGCTTTCGTGACCTAGGGTTCCGGTGTGCTAGGCATATGTCCCGGTGAGGTGGTTAGCCTCACGCGGAACTCTCGGTGTTTAGTTCCCAAGCATGCTTGGTACAAATTTTATCGATCCACTCAAGGGATAAAAGGGTGGGTCAACCTCGCCTAATCCGGGATACGTTCTCTCATGCCATTGATCACTCATGTTTCTCATGCCATTGTTGTTACGTCAACAGCCATTTAATTTACTTGGAATTAAATTTAAATGCTAATTAAGTGGGGAATTCGCCGACAGACAGTAAACAGATGTCCGTCCGGGCCTATAGATAAAAAGTAGGAAAGTTGGGTCTGTTACATAATATCGGTTTACATATAATATATGTCGACCGATATTATGCAACAAGAAAGTCTAAACAGTCGGTGTTAAATGAACAAGCACGTTTTTCGGCTATCCTGAAAAGTTGAGGAAATTAGATGCACATGTGGGAGCTTATAAGTGACGAATACATGCTTTTTCATTTTTTTTCTAGTTCTTTCGAATTAAAACCCATTCATTAGCATACGAAATAAATCTCTATCTACTGTTTTGACTGGAACCATTTTCGCTCTCAACAATATTTTATACGTCAGGCTCAGTTGATTGACAAAGTTTTTTGTTGTTGAAGCCAAAAGCAAGCTACTGTAGCGTCAACGTATTGGTCCTTGGCCCTCTACCGGCCAACTTGGAAGCAGACCCGCAGCACGGAATAAGAAGAGAACTATTTTAGACACTGAACGGGAAAGACGTAAATTTAGGTGTGGTCCTAAATGGACGAGAAGTCATCGAAAATGAACGAACTCCGATTATTTTACTAACATTTCTAAAGTGTTTTTAATAAATAAATAAAGTGTTAATTAAACGAATTTCGAATCTTCTAAATAAAACTATCTACGCTACGACAATGGATTATTTATTTGTGTTCGAGTGTTCCTGGAGTATTCTGGAGTCTTGTATGTTGTTACAAGACCAATAAATGGTGGCAGCTTTGGGATTTTCGACGACAACATCATCTCGTCACTTCTTGGGGTGAGTGCCTTTTGCAAATTTTGTCTTTTGCCGGTGTCGAGAAAAAATGGTTGCATAAACTAAAATGTCAATACAAAATTCTGTTTATGAAATTAGTTTGGGTTTTCAAAAATAAAAACCCCTTTAACTCGTAAAAAACTTAATAAGGTGTAGTTAATTCCTTGGAAATTGAGTTTTGAGTTGTTTTTGAAATGATAAACAGAAAGTTTTGTATTAATTACTCTAAAATAACTATTCATGTATGATATCAATGTTCGTAACGTGCTTTAAAAGCTATCAAATTCTATTGAAAGCGCCATTATTGGTAACAAGTTATTCCTGGATACAATTGTGAAGCGGAAATACTTATGTTATTTGCTTGAAAAATATTTATAACTTAGTTAAATATTAAGCATTAAGTAGCTTATTGTTGGAATTTAGTGTTATTTTGAGCGTAATAGATATTTGTTGCGAAGTAGTATATATTTTGATATCAAGAGTGAATAAATATTTAAGAATTTAGTGTATTCAAACGTCTTTGAATGGTAGCACTGTTAAAATTCTTGGAAAAAATATTTTTACATATATTTGAATGGTATAAGATAATTATACAGTTAAAAAAAAATCGTGTGTCTATCAAGTTTCTTGTTAACGAATACAAAATATATAGGAATTTTAGTGTATTCATGTATAAATATTTGAATGACAACACTGGTTAAATTCTTTGATGATATATTTGAGTGTTTATTCGTTAAGAATTATTGTTTGAACCCAATTATATGTTTAAAAATTATTTTGTCAATCGAGTTTTCGTTTTGAGAAAATGTGTTCGTGGACAAACATGGCGGATGGGTTGGCTTCTTGTTAAGAAAAAAAATCATAAGAATATCGAAAGCTACTATTGCTTTTTTATTTAGTTATTAACAGGTGGATTTTGAGATTGTTTTCTTTAGTCGAAATAAAAGACTGGATATATTTTTGATGTTTTTTTAAGTAAAAAGAAAAAAATACATCTGTTGAATAAGAAGTTTATTTACCATATTCTGTTTCTTTTATTTTTTATTGGAAAATAATTTCGTGGTCACATTTTATTTCTTTTTTAATGCTTATTTTGGGGATATTTGTTATAAGTGATTTTGATATTTCCTTGCATTAAAAATATTTAATATAGGTGAAAATATTTTCTTATAGAAAATTTATTGCAATTTATTTCTTTTTGCCTTATTTTTGTGTTTATGCATTGAGACATTTCTTTTCGAATGTATTTCTTGCGTTCTTAACATTAATACGTTATCATAATAAGTTCTTATTGCTTGTAGAAAATGAAATTAAACCTTGCTATTTATCTTTAAAAAAAAGATATTGTATAATTTATAAGGTTTATGGTTATGAAAATAATACTTTTAGTTGTGAAATTAAGATATGTAAAAAAAAAGTTTATTGTATATGAAGTCTATTACGAGTGTGAATTCGTCTCAGACATTTAAAGAAACTTTTTAATATCTTGTCGGTGAAAGTAGTTAGATATTTTTTTTTTATAAAAATGGCTATTTGGGGAAAGTGTCGAAAAGGGGACTTATTAAACCTCGCTACGGAAATGAACATAGACATAGATGCGAATTCGACAGTTTTAACTTTGAAAGAAGCCATTAAAGCTAGTACACATTACGAACAAGAATTCGTAGAATCATTTCTTCAAACTGCTGTTGAAGAAAGGAAGCAACTAGAAGAGCATCGTTTATTTCTAGAAAAGCAAGAGTCGGAAAATAAGTTTCTTCTCGAAAAATTAAGATTGGAGAAAAATGGAACAAATGTGGCTCCAAGACATAGAGAAGACATACACCATTTGATGACAAAATATGACTCCAAATCTGATATCAGTTTATACTTAGTCCTTTTCGAAAGAACAGCCAAGAGGATCGGACTTCCAGAAGAGCAATGGGTGTCTCACCTAACGGGACTCTTGCCAATTGAAATGGCGCAGCTCATCGCTCGGGAATCGGAAGAAACATACGAAGATTACGAGGCTATTAAGAAGGTACTTCTGAACCGATACAAACTCAGCCCAGAAAAGTTCCGTCAACTTTTTTATAATCACCATAAAGGACCAGAGGGTACTTGGAAAGACTTTTTGTTTGAGCTGAAAAACTATTTCTACGAATGGATAGGAGGGTTGGAAGTGAGGAATTTTGAAGATTTGTGTAATTTGATTTTATCTGAGCAAGTAAAAAGAAAAACCAGTTTGGAAATTAAAAATCATTTTATCGATGAGTGGACCCAGATGAAAAATCCAGAGAGGGTCGCAGAAAAACTAGATGAGTATGAAAACATACGGATGATCATGAAAAAGACATTTCCAACAAAAGAAAAAACGTTCAAACCATGGAGAGGAAAAAATCAATCTGAAACAAAGGCCCCTCTAAACGAACCACGGGTTGATAAGAATGAAAATGAAAGAAGTAAAACTAATGAAGGCTTCGAAAAACGCAGAAAACCAAGATGTTTTCGCTGTAATTCTACTGAACATCTAAGACCTGACTGTCCCTTGATGAAGAAGACTGGTGGAACTTCAGACATCAACCGTCTTATAAAGAAAGGAGACGAAGACGTTATGTCCCCCTATACGTTCATGGCTGAAGTAAATGGTTTCACTATGCCTATTTTGCGAGATACTGGAACCAGCATCGACGTTGTGTGCCGCAACAGAATCACTCCTAAAATGTTAACTGGAGAGAACATTTGGGTACAACAACCGTTGGACGAATTCCCAGTATGCTTGCCGTTGGCAGAAGTGGAGTTGAAAGGAAAATTCGGACATGTAATCACAAAGGCAGCTGTCGTGCCATGTCAACTAGACAAAGGAAGATACTTGCTGGGTAATCAAACAGCAGCCTTATTAGATACAATGAAAAATGAAGATGTTCCTCACCAGATCAATGCTATAGAAACAAGAGCTCGAAGACGCAAAGCAGAACAAGAGCAAGCTGTCGAAGACCTAGTTGAAGAAGTTGTGGAGGAAGAGGAAAATGAGAATGATGAAATAACAATTGAAGAAGATGATCTGTTTTCATTCCCACCTAAAGAAGATAACTATGAGGGCTTGGCGTTGTTGAAAGTGGATTCTAAAACTTTCTCAGATCAACAAAAAGAATGCCCCGAGCTAAAATCACTTTTGGAAAAAGTGCAAGAAAACCCAAGTGAATCTGCTGGTGGATTAGAAAAACTAGAAAATGGAATACTCGTGAAGAGAAAGATGGACAAGACAGGAGTGGAGAGACTGTTACTGGTTGTGCCTAAAAAGTATCGAAATGACTTGAAAGCCTTTTGTCATGAGGGAACATCGGGACATTTAGGAGTGACAAAGACGAAAGACATCTTTTCCAGACACTTCTTTTGGCCCCAGTGTTATAAAGAAATCGAAGACTACGTTCGAAGCTGCGACAGATGTCAACGCGTTGGAAAACCTCTGGACAAAAAGAAGGCTCCTATGAAGATAGTTCCGGTGATTCAAGAAGTCTTTTCCAAGATAAATGTCGATGCTTGTGGACCTTTGCCAGTCACTCCAAGTGGAAAAAGATACCTGTTGACTGCGATGTGCCTATCATCTAAATATCCTGATGCCGTCCCAGTAGAAGATATAACATCTGTGACTGTTGTTGATGCTTTAATGCAAATATTTAGTAGGATGGGATTTCCGAAGGTTTTGCAGTTAGATCAAGGAAGTTCTTTTACCAGCGCACTCAGTACTACTTTTCTTGAGAAGTTCGGGATAAAGGTAGTTCACAGCTCTGTCTATCATCCACAAAGTAATCCAATCGAAAGATTTCATCGGACAGTTAAAAGAGTCTTAAAGGTGTTGTGCTTGGAGTCTGGGAGTGATTGGGAGCAAGCTATATATCCAGCTCTGTTTGCCCTAAGAACTGTTACCCATGAAAGCACTGGATTTACTCCTGCTGAACTGGTGCATGGCAAGAATCTTCGAACACCTCTTACTCTGTTGTATGAAAAATGGTTGGACGTGGAAGAAACAGAAGGTGAGCCCGTAACTGAATATGTCTTCTCCTTGATTAACCGAATGAAGCGCTGTCAAGAACTAGCAATCTCAAAGATGGAAGAATGTCAGCAAAAGAATAAAACTTGGTACGACAAGAGAGCAGTGAAAAGAGAATTTCGAATAGGAGACCTAGTGCTGATTTTTGCTACATTTAAGAGCAACAAGTTAAGCCCACATTGGACAGGTCCTGGAACAATTCTAAGAAAACTCTCTGAAACCAATTACGTTGTGCAGTTGCCAGGTGAGAAAGCAACTTCTAAGGTGTACCATGTGAATATGCTGAAGCCATACTATAAACGACCAGAAGAAGTGAATTATTTGATAAGTGATCTTGATGGAGAAAATGACGAGGAACAAATGGAAATACCTTGTGTGGACTCTAACCCGAATATATTGGACCTTGAAGAGATGTTTCAAGATTATGGCGAAAGTTCAAATATGAATGAGGACCAAATCTCTCAAATGAAGAACCTAGTTTGGAAATATATGAAGTGTTTTTCAAACATCCCAGGAAAAACCGAACTCGTCATGCACGACATTGAACTTAGCGAAGAACAGTCCATTCTTTCGAAGCCTTATCGAACATCGCCAAGACAAAATGCAATTCTGAAAACCGAAATACAGAAGATGCTGGATTTGAAAATCATAGAAATTGGTTTTTCAGATTGTACTTCGCCAATGATTCTGGTAGAAGCTCCTGGTAAGGATCCGAGACCTTGCATTGATTATAGGAACTTGAACAAGATCACTAAAACAAAGTTCTTTCCCCTTCCAAACATAGAAGAAAGAATTGAAATCGTGTCTTCTGCTCAGTACATAACAGTTCTGGATTTGTCTAAAGGCTATTGGCAAATTCCCCTTACTGAGCGAGCCCAAAGACTGGCAGCATTTGTGACTAACTTTGGCACTTATAAACCCTTAAGGATGCCATTTGGTCTAAAGAATGCTCCTTACGAATTTAGCAAGATGGTATATCAACTTCTAGAGGGATGTGAAGAGTACGCAGTTCCGTATCTCGATGACATAGCGATTTTTTCGAACAGTTTCGCTGAACATCTAAAACAAGTCGATATAGTTCTGAAAAGAATAGAAAAGGCTGGACTAACCATCAAGCCGTCAAAGTGTAAATTTGCCCAAGCGCGAGTGCAGTATCTTGGACATGTTGTTGGACAAGGACTTAGGAAGCCAGCTGAACTAAAAATTGAGGCGATCAAGAACTTTAGCCCACCTAAAAGTAAAAGTGAAGTTCGTGCCTTTCTAGGGTTAGCCGGTTACTACAGCCGATACATTCCAATGTTTTCGTCGATTGCTGCCCCTTTAACTGATTCTTTAAAAGGGAAAGCTAGAAAAGGTTCCATTACATGGACTACGGAATGTGAGGAAGCATTTGACAAGCTGAAGAACTGTCTTTGCAACTATCCTGTGCTGTACTCACCAGACTATCAAAAGCCGTTCATAGTTGAAACTGATGCGTCAGATCGAGGAATGGGGGTAGTTTTGTCCCAGTTGACAGACAATGAAACTGAAGAACATCCTATTATATACCTAAGCAAGAAGTTTACCAGTGTTGAAAAACGATACAGTGTCAGTGAGAAAGAGTGTGCCGCCATCATCTTTGCAGTTTCGAAACTTAAATGTTATCTCGATGGAAATTTCTTTCAAATTGTGACTGATCATAATCCTTTGGTGTGGCTGAATTCTCATGCCAGTTCTAACGCACGTTTGATGCGATGGTCACTAATATTACAACCTTTTAATTTTAAAGTTATTCATCGGAAAGGAAAGCTGCATCAAAATGCAGATGGTTTGAGTCGGATTCACACTCACTAAAAAAAAAAAAAAAAATTGTATGTATGTGCCCAATTTATTTCTTTCTTTTCATACTTGCATTTATTTCTTTTCATATGTTTATTTTAACATTGGGTTTCTCTCGACACTGGGAATCGATAATTTTTGCTTGGCACTTGCCTGGGTTCCTGGAACAGTTGTATAACTCTTGTATGAACACTAATCATAAACTTTCTCATTCTTCGAAAGTTTCCCCAGGGGAGGAGGAGCCTGTAGCGTCAACGTATTGGTCCTTGGCCCTCTACCGGCCAACTTGGAAGCAGACCCGCAGCACGGAATAAGAAGAGAACTATTTTAGACACTGAACGGGAAAGACGTAAATTTAGGTGTGGTCCTAAATGGACGAGAAGTCATCGAAAATGAACGAACTCCGATTATTTTACTAACATTTCTAAAGTGTTTTTAATAAATAAATAAAGTGTTAATTAAACGAATTTCGAATCTTCTAAATAAAACTATCTACGCTACGACAATGGATTATTTATTTGTGTTCGAGTGTTCCTGGAGTATTCTGGAGTCTTGTATGTTGTTACAATACCTATACCTAGATTATTATAGAGGATTTTTTTTCTTCTCAAAACGTACTTACTGGCGTTGAAATCGTTATCTTCATACAAATTGAAGAAGCATCCGGGTTGCCTGGTTCCTCCGTTGGGATAAAAGTCCATGTGGCCAATGGTTTCCCTGATTCCCAAACCTGTCAATAGACGAAGTCAAAAATGCTCTTAATATACAATTCACACCAGTAAACCTTCTAAAAATATATTCAAGGCTTGCCTAATACAGTGCTTCCCAAAAGTTTATAGACAACGTTTTTTTTTTATTTAGCAATTGATACAATATAAGTAACAACTTCACAATAATTTTTAATCATAAAAAACATGAATGAAATAAGTATACTATTCAAAAATAATGCCACGCATTCACAGACATTGTGATAAAAATTGAAAATTAACTGTCCCCAAAAATTATAAATAACGGTTTTTTCGCCCTTTCACGTTCAAATTTTTTAACCGTTTTTCTTTAACTCCAAACTCATTAGCGCTACAGCCCGTTAGTTAGCCAAGGCCTGCCGTGCCCATTCCAGCTTACGTGCCCCAATGGCTCTGGGATGTTAGCCATATGTTCGAGTAAGGTGGTCAGCTTCACGCGAAATCCCCAGTGTTTAGTTCCCAAGTTGGAAGATACACATTTTATCGACCCACTTAAGAGATGAAAGGCTTAGTCAACCTCGCCCAATCCGATACTTGATCCCCGGACCTGTGGTGTGGTAATGCGAAGATTACTCCATAGCCACTGAGCCGCTTTACCTAATAATTTCAAAAACTCGATCAGGCATACTCAACCAAGAGTTTGAGGATTTTCTGGCTTTAGATTGAACCACCTTTATTCAATTTGCAGCTTTAAATCCTGAACTGTTGTAAATTGACGCCAAATTGCATATAAGTCTCTAGCTAATATTAGCCACAGGTCCTCCATTGGGCTCAGGTCAGGACCTAGGGCTGGCTTTTTATCGATGTTTATAAGGAAGTCAATAAAATTGCATCAAAAATTTGATGCATATATCATATAGCACCATCATTACTAGAAATCATACACAACATTTTTGATAAAGGGGCCCCCAAAATAGGCTGTGCCTATAGCCCGAGTTTTCCTAGAACAGGCCCTGGATACCAGTGATTGGGAAACTACATTAAGGTAGGCGAATACCCAAAATTCTAAAATTTGTACCATTGGCTTAATCTTTTCCAAATTTGACATAGTGATTTAAAACATAATAAACATGCTTTTTGGGCAATTTTTTTTATTTAAATATAATTGATTCATTTTAAACGGTGTTTTTCAACTAAAAAAAGGGGTTTGCGCCAACACTTCTAGCATAAAAAGTTTTACATTAATTTACCTGAAACTTTTTACGGATGCTATTTCAATATATATCTGTGCTATGAACCTCTAACATCTCATGTAAATATAGTAGTTTTTTAAAAAAAAAATGTCCAAGTGTAAGTTAATCGAAAAAAATCCTTTTTTTGTGGTTAATTTATAACATTTTTCTTCATAACTTCTTTTCTTGTAATTGTATGTAACTTTAGAGGGTCATTGCATGAATCAGTTCAAAACGAAGAATTTAACACATAATTAATGTTTATAGGACGAAAATTCAATGTGGTAGGCTTGTTAGCGTAAACCTCTTTTTTTAGTAGAAAAAACACCGTCGAAAATAAATAAGTTATATTTAAATTTAAAAAAATGCCGAAATAGTATTATTCATTACATTTGAAATCACTATACCAAATTTGGAAAAGATTAAAGTAATAGTAAAAATTTTAGAATTTTGTGGAATTTTGGGTATTCGCCTACCTTAAGACTACCGTTACATTTTAAACTGCCCCAGAGCATGTTGATTTTTTTATTTATTATTAATGCACACATATTTTTCTGCCACATTTGTTATCTAATATTTTTTTATAATTTTGAATACCCACCATCAATGGGATTGTCTCCTCCATTGGTGTGAATGATGTCAACAAATTCGGCATCAGACGTGTCCAATCTCACGACGTTCTCAGCATTGTGAAAGAAAGGGCCGGCTGGATCTAAACCTGCATTGAAAAGAAACTGTTTGAGACCACTGTTTTAAACAAAATTAATTTATACATTTTTGTTAAGGTTTTCTGTATACATTATTATAGTCTCTGTTTATAGTATAGCACGTTTTGCCTCCAAATAATAATAATAATAATAATAATGCACCTGAATATGTGTTCATTGGAATATCTCGATACATACCTATCTACTCTCAAATATATGTATATGTTCTATACCTACCTACCTACTCTCATACATATAGCGGCTCAATAGCAGAGAGGTTAAACGTGTACGCCTCGTAAACCCAAGATCGAGCCCGGAGCCCCTGAGTCGTCGGATTTTCTGGGTGGGAAAATCTTCATATCATATGATAATGTGGCATGTTAAAGTTCTCTGGAGGGCCCATTTGGCTTGGGTTCTCTCGGCAAAAGTAAATCTCGGCAAAAGTAAATCTCGGCAAAAACTTTAACATCCACTGATTCATTGTAATCTGCTCGTCAAAATTGTAGTGAGAGTCCTCTAGATGGTGCCACAAAAAAATGGCTCTCTGTTCTGGGGAATATGTCGAGTCTGCAAAAGGCTTGACCGCCAATGTTGCAGCCCCATTAGAGGAAAAAAACTCTCATATATATTAAAATTTATCTTAGTCATAAGAAAAAAATTATTAAGAGCACACACAAATAATTCCTGAAATATGTTTCTTTATTATCTTGTTTCAGGTGACAGATTTCCTTCTAGCTTTCATTCCTGGGATCTGTAGTGATCTGTAGGTGCTGTGTGTCGTGTGACATTGATACACCAATTGGAGTTCGAGAACGAACTTGTTTTCATTCATCATTTCTGTTGCCACTCAAGATCTAAAACATGCCCGTTTGCAGAACCATCACCTAAACAATATGTCTCTCTCTCAATTGCATCAAAATAACTTTCAAAATAGCTAACCTTTTTTGCGATTCTCTCTTTTGCATATTTTGAAAATTCTGAAGATTCATGCTGCCTGAATTAGGAGGCGAACCACTGGCCTTACCTGTTATTCTTCCAATATTTGGCACTCTCTCGCCAACCCATCCGGCTATTTGGGCTCCTAAACTGTGGCCAATCAGGTGGATGGATTGAGGCGCTATGCCTTTGTGAGTCTGTGAAATCAAAATATAAACGAAAAATTAAATTGAAGCGGAGGCTTTTTTATATACTAGAAACAAAAATTGTGATGGTAAAAGACTAGAATCCCCTTCAAGGTCCTTAACCTACTGCGACCATTTTTGGGGACTTTTTTTAAAGCCTCCCCACAAATAATTAACACTTTAATTAGTTCCGAAATTGACGTGGTCCGATAGAAGAAGATCTAAATATGTATCAGTTTTTAGCCTTTAATTACAGTTATCAGTCATTTCTTTCTATAAAAAAGGAAGTTGGACGAGCGTCAATACGATATTAAAGTTCTTAAAAAATATTTTTTTTAAACTTTTAAACTTTTCACAAAGTTCTTTTAGTAATTAATTTTAAATACATTTTGCATTAAAAAAAGAACGTTTAAATAATCTGTTAACTACAAATAAGTGTTACTGCCTCTTTTGTTGCATTTATACTACAAAAAAATGTGTATTTTTAGAGCTTAAAGTATGTCTCTAGTAACTATTAAACATAATTTTCTTTAAAATTTCCTCGAAAAACATACTTTTTAGCATAGATTTGTATGAAAAGTATGTTTAGATTAAGAATGTACGTGTAGGATTTTTCTTGGGTCTTTAGAGGTTAAACAAAAATTCGCTGGAATTTTATTTGATTTTTAATCAACTGAAACCACGAAAATCGTTAAAAAAAACTCTATTTTAGTCCAACTATTTTTAGCCTACTTTTCTTCGTTTTTAATTCGCAAGAATAAAAAAAATGAAAAGGGGTTGTGATAGATACGTTGACGATGTCCGTTTGGAAAGTAGGCTACTTTAGTTTTTTAGAATTGATTTTTGGGCAATGAAGCGCGAACAATAGGAGAAATCTAATTTTTAAAACATGTCGATATAACTAGAATTAAGTTTTAAAAAATTGACTCCCCCGATAAAAGGGGAAAGGGGTAATGATTAAAATTGGTTCTAAACCTCAATGTGGCTTAGGAGGCATCCATAACTTACGTGATGCGATTTTGATGGTTTTTTGACCCCCTCACCCCATGGTGATATTTCGTGATAATTGGCTTAAACCTTTCCCCCACCCTGCCCTGTAATCTCACGTGACAATATACGAAATCCTTATATTTATTTGAGATCTTTTATCTTCTTTTATCGTTGCATTCGTGGAAAACTTCATAATACATACTTGTTGACGTCCAGCCCTCGTTCAACTTCATTTTAGTTTCCACACTACGTTTATAACGTAAAAAGTTGTAGGTATTATAATCGTTCAGTTCGTCTGTCTGTCCGTCACCCACGTTCATAGCCCAAACTACAAATTCAGGCTAGTGTGATATGTCGAAAAATTCAGGGCATCGAAATTAGAATACATTGAAATTTTAAGAAAATAATTCGAATTCGAAGTACTTCCATTATTTAAAAAACTGCAAAGTTTAATGCTAATTAAAAAGCATGGGATGCCATTTGTATTGCATTTAAATCAAAATTGACATCACAACAATCGCCCAAGAAACTTCTTTTAGACAATAAATTAAAATAAATTTATTTTTGCGACATCAATCAGTTTGAAATGACGTCAAATCTATTCCACTTCGAAATTCTTTGTATGTTGATATGAAATGTTTTCATGCTATTTAAAAGCGAGGGAATATTACATATTTATTCTTTGAAATATAAATAATTTTTTTCAAAAGATAAGTAATTAATATTGAATTTTTAGGATAAAATAACTGAAACTATACACATTTAGCATGTAAATGTTTAATATAAAATTAAAGTTGTGTTTGGCGCCTTTTTCCCTGATAAACACAACTGTTGTGCGGATTGTGAAAGCTGGTTAAGTGACAGATTCTGTTACAGACCCACTTGTTTATAGAAATAAATTACTGATACCTGTATAACCAAAGGCTGAAAACTGATATTCGGATCCTTTATCAGACCAGGTCTATTCGGAAACTGATTAACATGTTAGTTATTTGTGGATGGGGTGTTAAAAATATGTCCAAGAATGGGGACCCTAGGTTGCAAGAGGCTAAGGTCAAAGGACATACCATGGCTAGCCTGATGAGCTTGGCGATTTGTGCGGCGACGACCCTCGCGTTGGCGACCGCCTGCGAGTAGGGGAATTTGTTGTGATCGTCCCAATCCACGATGACCACGTTGTAGTCGCCCTCGTCCAGTAGCTCATCCTTCATTTTCTGCAGGAGGAGAAGTAGAAAATTATTTTAAGGGGAGTCGGTGGTTCTATCTCGCCCACGTTAATTTTATTAATTTTCGAAACATTTTTCTCAGGAACTATATGGGATATCATTACGATTTTTTTATAGTTTGTTCCTTGCATATAGCTCTTTAATAAAATATATTTATTCAAAATCCCCCAAAAATACGATTTAAAGTTAGATAATATATATTTGAGAGCAGAGAAATTTTAAATTATTCAGTTTAAACAAAGTGCAAATAAGGAGGAAGAAATAATAAAACAAAACATGTTCATGTTGATATATATAATACGCAAAGAAACGCAAAAGAGAAGTAAGGTATAGGTCAGAAATGATATACAGAGTTTCTGAAAAATGCTTATAAAGAGAAAACCACTTAACAGAAATCGATAATCTTAGTCTTAAATTAAAGTATCAATTAATTAACATGCAAGACCCTTAACTCTTTCAATCCCAGTGATGCCGTTTAACATCATCATGTTTCTGATCATAATTTTAAAAATAATAATAGAGCTGACATCTATAGGGATTTATAAAAATATTTTCTCATAGAAAAAAGTTTGTAGAATCGAGTGGTGTGCTTTTTGATATCATAAATGAATTAGAAGATTAAAAAAAATTCTAAAATGATGATGCCAAATTGTTCATTGGAACTGAAAGGGTTAAACTCTAAAATTACAAATTTTTTGTGCTAAAAAGGCAACAAAAAATTCAGTATCACTTATTTGTAGTTAACAGATTATTGTAACATTGTTTTTATTTCAAAATGCCTTCAAAATTAACTACTGAAATAACTTTTTGAAAAGCTTAAAACTAAAACTAAAATACATTTTTTTAAGAACTCTAATATTGTATTGACCCTCGTTCAACGTCATTTTTTTACAGAAACAAATGACTGATACCTGTAACCAAATTCTAAAAACTGATATTTGGATCTTATTCTATCGGACCAGATCCATTTCGAAACTAATTAAATATTTCATTGTTTGTGGGGATGTTTTTAAAAAATGTTCCCTAATGGGGAGGAAAGGTCTTAAGGGGGAATGGGCGCGCTGTACCGGGGGTCTCCAAACTCAAGTGCCTCAATGTTAACCCAATGGGGAAAAAACTATTTTCTTTGCCACATTTCTTCGGCTGTATTGAATATTTTTACTAGCGGATATTTTTATGTGATAAATGTAGGTGACTTACAGGTCCCGACAATCCCACTTTTGGAAATTAGTACGAATATTTTTTTTTAATGTTCAATAAATTGTTTTACACAAAATATTCGAAAAAGTGGGATTCTAGAGACCTGTAAGTTATATACATTTATCATTTTTTTTTTAAAAAAAAGTTTGTAAAAATATTCAATACAGCCGGAGAAATGTGGCAAAGAAAATAATTTTTTCCCATTGGATTAACATTGAGGCACCAGAGTTTGGAGACCCCGTTCACAAACGCGCCCATTCCTCCTTAAGAGGTTAAACCAATCCACTTACGAATCGGACATCCTCATCTTCCTTCAGCTCCACCACGTATCCGTGGATGAGGACCTTGGTGCCCATCCCCCGGTCGAACCCGCTGTCCGCGACCGACTCCCTCGTGAGGTTCAGCTGCTGCGGCTGGTCTCGCAGCTGCGGGCCGTACAGCAGGAACCGGGTGCCGGTGAGCCGGGCCGGAATGCGGCTGACCGGCCGGTGGACGGGGTGCCAGAAGGGGGGGCCGGTCCAGAAGCACCCGAGGTCGTCGATGCACTTGTTTTGGAAGAGGCCGGGCACTGGGAATGGGACAACGAAAGTGTTTCAGTCATAGATTGGTTGGTTGGTTGACATATATTTTCAGGCTAGTGTGCTTGGTCGCAAGGACCCGCTTATAAACCATCGTCAAGTAGGACAACACAAGACGCACACAAACACATATGACAGATGTTGCCATCTGTCGCCACCTCCACAATTTAGACATGTCCCTGAAGGGGAGGGAAATTTTCTCCAGGAACCTGTACCTATGGTGAACTGCGCAATGACCGACCACAGGACTTTCGGACCCAACAGATTTTACGAGCACGTACTCAGTCATAGATACAGGGTGAGGCAAACAAACCCGGCCCCGATCTAGAGATGGGAATACGTTGAAATGCTTGGCGAGAAAAACTCTTGAAGCCGCCCTGAAACCTGTTTTTGCATTGGTTGGATCGGATTCGCTTCACATTAGAGCTACTCATAGACTAGTGGCGAGTTCAGATCTTGGTTCGCATTGCATGAAGACTTCAGATAATGCAAATTTTGTGTCTTGCAATCAATTTAGAATGTTTTGTATTACCAAAAACAAAAAGGTCCGATTCTCTAGGATAAATAACAACCGAAACAATCAAATAATCACTAAATCTTGATCAGCTATCTACTAACCTTGTTTATATTCCATTTCAACTAGCTTCTAAAAGCGTAGCGTAGTTGCTGGCAAATAAGTCGCTTAGCGTTTGTTTGGGCTTAATATTGAAGCGATCAATAGCTTCAGTAAGAAACCCTGTTTTTGTATTGGTTTTAGACTTGGCAACATTTCTGTCGTATTCTTATCTCCATCTCGGGGCCGGTTTTGTTTGCCTCACCATGTATCATAGTTATAAAGTATTAGAGCCGGCCCGCTAGTGCAGTGGTAAGTGTACTAGCCTTTGGAGCTGCTGGGGTCGGTTTCGAATCCCTTTAAAGGCATGGATGTTTGTGCTAGTCAATGAATGTTGTTATCTGTCTATGTGTTTGTGTCGTCCTTATTTGTGTGTCTCAGTGACTGTCTCTTCTGGCGAGCTGGGTAATGGGCTATAAAGCCTACACTCTCCCTTCTAGAGGGCTCAATCACTCATTGTCACAAAGTATTAGATTGGCAGATCAAGTGATCTCCAATTCTAATGACTGGACACACATGGAGACGAGAATTGGAGGGGTATGGGGCAAGTGTTGCCACCACTTTAAGGAGAAAAGTGCTACCGAAAAACAAAATTTAATCCTAATATTACAAAAAAAATATTATAAAAATACTAGAAAAGCGTTTTAAGTTGTTGTTTTTAAGTCACTAAAGATATTGCAAAATGCAGCTAGTATTTTTTTGAAATTTTAGAATTAAATTTTATTTTATCACAGCACTTTTCTCCTTAAAGTGGTGGCAACACTGGCCCCATGGCCCTCCAATTCTGGTCTCCATACGCGTCCAGTTGTTAGCTTTCGAGGTCACGTGATCTATCAATCTTTTACTTTAACTATGATATATCTATGATTTGCCGCCCCGGTGGCACACTCGTTCGGGTTCTGGCCTTTGGATCAATCAATAGCTTGATAGCTTCTGATCAATAGCTTCAGTTAGAAAACCTGTTTTGTATTGGTTTTAGACTTGGCAACATTTCTGTCGTATTCTTATCTCTAGACAGGAGCCACTTTTGTTTGCCTCACCGTGTATTAAATTGTTCAAAAGCACATTTTTAGAAGGATTTTTTTTATGTTTCTTAGGAAAACCTGAAAATCTAAGAAACTTAGGAATCATGGGATAAAAAAAAATATGGGAAAGTGAAAAAAAAAAAAAACAGGAAAAGTTTCTAGTGCACATGCACAACGTTTGTTTTTACAGGTAATGTATTATACAGTGTTAAAACTTTCCTTAAATTTAAATTCTAAAAGTTATTTTAAAAAAATCATAAGAGCTTCATACACAAGTTTTTTTCCAACGATTTAAGGGGTCTAAGGAGTCTTAAAAATGTGCAAAGAAGGAACTACAAAGCATAGTTTGATCTTTCATGTAATTTTTTAACTACTCAATATGCAAGTATAATTTTTTTATATGTAATTCTACAAGATTTATTTAATATGAAACAAATTTTAAAATTTATGAAACTTTAGCCAAAACTAAAATAAATGATATTAAACATAAAGCTATTTGAACACATTGTGATTAGGCTTGCGCGGCAAATTGTGAGGTCAAAATTGAAGACATGACCAAGAAAATGACTTTATATTGTACAAATATGTACAAACTAGAACTTATACCTAAATTCTCAGCTCAATTTTAATTAGAATTTATTTTAAGAACTTTTTTCTAAAAAAATTTATAAAAAAAATTGAATTTTGATTAAAAAAATTTTTAAAAATTATTTCTAATTAAAATTGAGCTGAGAATTTAGGTATAAGTTCTAGTTTGTACATATTTGTACAATATAAAGTCATTTTCTTGGTCATGTCTTCAATTTTGACCTCACAATTTGCCGCGCAAGCCTAATCACAATGTGTTCAAATAGCTTTATGTTTAATATCATTTATTTTAGTTTTGGCTAAAGTTTCATAAATTTTAAAATTTGTTTCATATTAAATAAATCTTGTAGAATTACATATAAAAAAATTATACTTGCATATTGAGTAGTTAAAAAATTACATGAAAGATCAAACTATGCTTTGTAGTTCCTTCTTTGCACATTTTTAAGACTCCTTAGACCCCTTAACGCATGCATCGATATTTTTTTTCTCTCAAATGGGGCTGCAACACTGACGGTCAAGCCTTTGCAAACACCGCATATTCCCCAGAACTGAGAGCCATTTTTTGAGGCCCGTACTTGGCGACTCTCACTTCCAATTTTGACGCGCAGATGACAATGAATCTGAGCTCTCTGTGGATGTTAAAGCATGCAGATATTTAATTTTGCCGAGAGAACCAAGCCAAATGAGCCCTCTAGGGATCTTTACATACCACAAAATCATAAGACATGCGTGCCCAAGATTTTCATGCAAGGATTTACATGTTTCAATGCCACTTCCCTTACAAGACACAATATTAAGGAATTGATCAATATTAAGGAATTGAATTTTTAACTAAAATTAAAACTACTTATAAATAAGAGCTTTAAAAAAATACTTACATTCTATAAAAGTTTTCAAATGGTCATCTTCTTTTAAATTTGGGAAAGTTTGTTTCAATGCCACTTCCCTTACAAGACACAAAGCTAGAAACCACTCATAAAGGAACATTGTTACCTCAGAATGCATTTATTTGTAGGTAAGTTTATATTTATAAGTATTTTTGCAGCCACCTTATGGCAATTTGTCAACTGTCACTAGAAAGATTTTATTGCAACCATACGGGTGGAAATATTTGTTTCTTGGGTTGATGGTAGAATTTAATTAAAGCGGAATGTTTTATACGTAGGTTGTTCACCCTCAAAAACATGTGTGTATAGATTGCCTTTTTGTGGCTCAGTGACTGGGAGGTTTAATGTATGTCCACCTCGTAATCCGATGATCTCGGGTTCGAGCCCCAGCAGAGTCGTCGAGCTTTCTGGATGGGAAAATCTTGGGCACGCATATCATAAAATTACGAGGTACGCAAAGACCCCTGGAGGGAACATTAGGCTTGGGTTCCCTCGGGAAAAATAAATCTCGGCAAACTTTAACACACACAGAAAGCTCAGATTCATTGTAGTCTGCGCGTCAAAATTGGTAGCGAGAATAGCCTAGATGGTTACCACAAACAAATGGCTCTCAGTTCTGGGAAATATATGCCGAGTCTGCAACGAACAAAACAAATATTTCCATCCGAGTCTGCAACGACCAATATTGCAGCCCCATTAGAGAAAAATATTTTTTTGTCATATCTCATTTTAATAAAAGCACACCTATTGAACCCCCATAAAATCATATAGATTTGTGTTCCTTTTCCTTGCAAATGAATTGGAAATCAGTGCAACAACATCTTACGCTGTCATTGCATAACCCTTAGAGGGATTCAGACGTAAAACCCCTAACCGACTTTTTTCGTCACTTGACCAGGGTTCTAAATTACGAAGCGTAATTGGTATTAAAGCTCCTAGAGAGGAGGCTAGAAATAGGCAGCCGGAATCGATTACATTACCCATTACCAACCGTTAGGTTTTCCAGAAACACGAATAAAAAAATCCTTTAAAATTTAAAACGCACAGATCCATTTTTTTATTTTCTACAACGGAATATAGTTTTTAAAAATATAAGAAATTAAGTTTTTAAGTAAAATTTTAAATCTCACGCAGTGAAAACAATTTTACACTCCAGCCAATTTGCTTATCCTGCAGAGTGGCTTAAATTCCATTTCCGATATTTATATTATTTTGATTATGTAAAGGAAGGTAGCTGGGGATCCCAGTCAGCTAAGGCGTTTGCCTTGCATGTTGAAGGTCCCAGGTTGGGGTACTGGTCCGTCAAAATAGCTGCATTTTGGACTATTTTTAGTGGCTTTTAAAAACTTTAAACGCTTTTCTCGTATATAAAAAAATAATTTTAGAATTAAATTTTATTTTTTCGTTGTATTATTTTTTAACGTGATGGAAACACTGGCAAGTTGCCGCCGCATTAAGAATAAGAATACTACGAAAAAATAAATTTAATTCTTAAATTAAAAACATATATATAAAAATACCAGAAAAACG
Organism: Hylyphantes graminicola; assembly: GCA_023701765.1. Classification (NCBI taxonomy): domain Eukaryota; kingdom Metazoa; phylum Arthropoda; class Arachnida; order Araneae; family Linyphiidae; genus Hylyphantes; species Hylyphantes graminicola. The sequence continues at coordinate 11,893,629 of CM043121.1, read as the reverse complement.
TTTCAAGTTTTTTACAAGTCACTAAAAATATTCCAAAATGCAGTTAGTATTTTTACGGTATTTTTTTTTTAATTTTAGAATTAAATTTAATTTTTTCTTGTCACTTTTTAAAAAGTTGGCAACACTGGCCTTACCCTACCACTTTTGCTCCCCATGCTCGTCCCATCGCTAACATTGGAGATCAGTGATCCTCCACTCAAATACTTTAACTATGATCTCTATGAGCAATACACACCTCTGTTAAAAATTGGTCCAAAGCAATTTTTGATTTTTAATCTATAAATTTACACAAAATACAGGATGTCCGTAAAAGAATGTCCGAGTTTTAATGGTATATTACAGAAGTTTATTTTGTATTAAATATAAAAAATCATGCATGAAATTGAAGGAAAACAAACCCAGTTTTTTTATTTAAGTGCTCAATGTGTGCGCCTTTAGTGATACGGCCCACATCCAAACGAAATTATTCACGCAACGCACCTAACGCAATTATTCCCATACTGTCTGCAGCAAATCCTGAGTATATGACACTGCAACTGTGCAAACGATATAGCGGTACAAGCGCATGAGCTTATCTGAAACTGTTGGAGTTATTCTTTATTCGGTCACCTTCAACCACAACTGTCGAACGATTATAGCTGATACTATTACAATTTTAAACTCGGACATACTTTTACGGACACCCTATATTCGCACCATCTTAGAAAAAATAGAATTATATAAACATTTAAACTAATTACATTTATCATATAAAAAAATATATGTAAAAATATTCAGTTCAGTGCTGGAGTAATTCACTTTAAGAAATTATTTTCTCACATTAAATAAACACAAAAGGAAAAATTCAGTTTGGTAGACTACAAATAACATCAGCTGACTCCCATATGGGAGGGCTACCTGGATAAACTTACACAAGCAAAGCCTAATTACAATTTTTGTTTTGACAGTGACTGACTGTAATAATAACCTACGAGGGCTGTTTATTTTTCAACCTCCGATTGGATGTTACAAAAAAGACGGGTAAAAATAAAAAATAGAGATTTTTTTTACCAAAAGTAATGTACAATACTGCTTATTTCTCCACATAATTACAGTGACGATTAAAGCATTTGGCATAAATGTAAACAGGCTTTGAAATACACTTTTCATAAAATGTAGCCGCCAACGATTTGAAGACAGTTGTGACGGTTTCTCTGAGTTCCGCGTCAATTTGGAAGCGTTACAATCCTAATCAATAATTCACTTATGATAAGAAAAAAAAACACTTTGACAGAAATATATTGGCTGTCAAGGGGCCCTAGGGCCCTTCCAGACAACACATAAAATTAAACAATCAAAATCATTAAAGAAAATTAAAAATAATATTTCAAATTACACCCAAAATAACCTTCGGATTCAAATTACCCCAGATAAATCTTCGAATTTCCCGAAACACTTGGTCAACTCTCTGAATAATGCCGTAAGTAGCGACAGACTTGCTACTTTCACTCTTAAAACAAAGGAGTAAAATCCACTCCTGTAGGAGAAGTGCTTTTACGACACAGGAAAGGAGTGAATATTAACTGAGACTGAGTTAAAATCACTCGTTTGGAGTGATCTTATCGCAGATTCAACATACAAAGGATCCACTCCTGTTGGAGAAGTGCATATTCGACACTGGAGAAGTGAAAATTAACTCAGACTGAGTTAAAATCACTCGTTTGTTTTAAGAGTGTTGGTCCCCTTCTTCATGTCCATCATTTCTGCCACCTTTAAATTTTCAACAGCATTCACGAACAACGGCACTACTCATAAATATCCATACACTCGACTCATTCTTCTATGAATTTCCGTTGCACTGTTCCCTTCTGCCTGCAAGAAACGAAAACCACCGTCACAACTCCCTCCCAATCGGGGCCGGATGGCCGAGTGGTTATGATTGCTGCCTCCGCTAACAGTCTGCGCACTATGCCGGGTGCGGGTTCGATTCCCGCCGTTGCCTTCGGTGTACTTTCTCTCTCTGTGACAGTAAAAATTCTTTCTGTGTATGTCTTACTTGACGGAAGGTTTATAAGCGGGTCTCTGATCAAACCCACAAGCCCGAATATATATGAAGAGTACACGGGAAGAACCGATTGATTTATTAGGTGGACGCCCGCAAATGTCTGCTTGGCGGACATTGGTGGCTGAAAACCGGTTTCTCCCTTTCTTCTTCGCTTGGTCCAAGGATCTCGCCTGAATCTTGGCAGCTAGTAACCACAGAGATAGTAGTTAAAGTAATAGAGTGGCATATCACGTGACCCACAACACTGCCTTCATTGTGACTCTTCTGGGAGCTCCCGTCGTTAGCATTGGAGATCACGTGATATGCCACTCTATTACTTCAACTATGATCTCTGTGGTAGGAACTGGTTTCCTTACAGAAGTTTAGGCGATCACTCGCTATCATCGCCAAAGTGGCCTGCTAAGGAAACTTCTCAACAAAATCAATCGTCTTTTCCCATGTTCTCTTCATATGTATCTACCCTCCCAATCATTGGGAGGGTATTTCAAAGCTTGTTTACAGATATAAAAATGCTTTAATCGTCGAGGTAATTATGTGGAGAAATATGCAATATTGTTCATTAATTTTGCTACAAAAAATCTTCTTGTATTTCGACCAGTCTTTTTTTTACAGCCAATCGGAGGTTGAAAAAAAAAACAGCCCTTCGTACTTAGTTATTACGTTGATGTAGTTATTATAAGATCCACAGCTATATAACGCTATGGGACATAATGTGCAGATGTTTCTCATTCATGCAAACTTGTATTAAATAGAATATGTTTTAATCATCTATGAAAATAATATATTTGATGGCACAAGATGCTATCCCTGTGGTGTTAAAAGTGTCAAAGGGTTGTAGTGTGTAGAATCGGCCCATTTTGTATGTAGTATTTTCTGTCATTTCGGGATCGCAACCATCTCGGCAAGTGTCGAAGTTTGTTGTCCATTCGACTTTTCTAAAAAGTCGTCAAATCCGGGCACGGTTCTTTAATTTAACTACATTTTCTACACGTTTTCGAATGTGTCGATTTTAGGAAAATGGTTTTCGAACATTGGTCCTCTGTATAAACCCATTCTATAGTTCGAACTAAAAGATCAACGGACTTTTTTTGCACCCGAAGTCCTTTATTCAAATTGAAAGTCGTAAGTTAAACTAAAGAAGCGTGCCCAGCAATTTTTCGCCAAATCTGGTAAACCCGACATATTGCTATTATGGCAACCTTTGGCGAAATTAGCAATTGTATTGCCATTTTCTGAATGTCAATCCATTTAAATCTTCAATGCATATAATTTATTCCGAAATTTTTTCATACCATTCTTTTATTAATTATATGCTTAGCGATTTTAAATACTTATTTACTTTTTTAAAATCAATTCACTGATGTTTTGAGCATAATATTTATAGATATTTTCCCCTTCTCCAAGCCATTTCAAAATAAAATTTTTTTGCTGTTGTTTTTTCATTTTGAAATTAGGTATTATTTTTGGTTATTTCGAAATGGCAACCACATTGGCAAGAGACGGGTTTTGTTGTCATTTAACATTCTGGGTTTGTTTATATCTCCATTACATAGTGCATTATCTCAAACATAACTTAATTGCATTTTACCCAATTTCTGATTCATAAAACTCAACGTTCTACAACAAACTATTTCCCCTAATCAATCAACAAATATTATAAATATGTTTTTGGCTAAAACTTTGGCGATATTCTTCTTTTGTCAAATTTTATCTGGAATATTCAAACCAATTATTCCAACAAATGGCGCGATCATAAGACACATACAGGTATGTACATTAAGTATTTTACACGCATAGCTACTAGCTCAATTTAGCTCAGAATTAAATAACTTCTTAATGCTTTTCAATAAAGGACGTTAAGTTAAAAACTTTATGTAACATTGAGAGCAATATGACGAATTAACTTTGAACATGATCTTTAGATTTAAACCCTACCAAAAGTATATTTAAAATCTGGGAACTGTTTGATTATGGTTTTAAGTTAAATTTTCGTTAATTGAATATTATCAGTATAATGCTGTTTTTTTTTATATGCAGTTTAAATAAGTCATTTCTTTACAACCTAAAATCAATTAGGTTCCCACTTTTGCACTCTCCCTATAGGTTAAAGAATTTGGAAGGATTAAAGAATATTTTAAACAACGTTTTATTTATATCATAAATTAATTTCTAAACTTTGTGCACTTGAGTGCTTAAACAGATACTGCTAGCACTTTTCTGGCCTCGATTTGGCGACTTTTCTTTTGTAGCCAAGTAGCAAAAACGTACTTAAATTGGTAAACATTCCGCTTAACTCAATAGATGTTTACACCAGTCTGTTGCTATAGCAACCCTGTGTTTATTTTTTCACGAATGCCAAGGCCGCCAAATATAGCATTCCGGCCATTATACTCTAGCTGTTCCCTAAAAAAAATTATATTTAATTATTTTCAGCAAAACAAGAATCACCTGGAAATCCCGAACAATACCAAAAGAGAAGCAGACATATCAAGAACCAAAACCTACAAAATCATCGCAGAGCACATCGGCCCCAGCAAACCCACACCGAACATAGAACAGCAAAACAAGTTCGATTCGATTGAGTTTGAAGAAAAGAATGTGGATACAGTAGAAGAAGTCTTCACAACTTTGGAGGAAGTCACAACCAATATTCCATCCGCCGACAAACCAAAAAGAAGTCCAGCTGAGTATCCAGAGAAATATTTGAAGAAGAGATTTTATTATGAAATGGTAAGTTCGTCAAACAATAGCAGTCCTCCAAAAATCTCTAAGAAATTTCTCTACGTGGAAAATAAATCTCCTAATAGAAAATATCATATTTTTAACAAAGGCTATGAAAATTATAACACTAGCGATAAAGCCTCTGAATCAACAAAACGACGAAGTCCTGACTCAAGTAAATTGGAAGTTGGTTCAACAACTATAAACTATGATAAGAGTTTCAACAGTCCAGTTGCACTACCACTCGAAGCAGATGTTTCCACCAACTCAAAAAACGACACAAAAAGAACCTTTGTTACATTGGCTAACAACACCAAATTCGTCGATTTGAATGATCCAAAATTAAACTTCAGCTACGAGGCCAAACCAGGAGATGATATTGTTCTACGGAAGGATCGACGCCCGATATCGAGTAACCAGAGTGAAAGAACAAAGAAGGACGGCATCTTAAAGAAAGTTGATAAGGAAGTTGATATTTACGAAGAAATCTTCGGCAAATCCAACGATGGACTCAACAGTTCAAACGCTGTTCCGACCTTTGAAGACGATGTCGTGAAACTGGCAGAGCCATTGTTGAAGCTCGAGAATTTTTCGGGAGGACAACTGAATTGGAATATCAGAGAAGAGGCTGGCGGCCCAAATTACTTTAGAAGCAGCAACGAACGTGAACCACCCGGTGATGTAATTTACGTTGTGGATATGAACAACCGAAAAACCGAATGCGACTCGTTTTGGAAGCAGCTTTTTCGTTCCAACATGTTTATATCTACACTCATTTTCGTTCTCATAGTGACAGTAATCATTCTGCTACTAATGGTAATTTACAACATTGGAATGAGACATCGGGAAAAGAAAAAGTACAAGAAATTGAGTTCGAAAGTCTTTGGGTACAGAGCTGGGAAGGAAACGAAAAATTCTGCTTCGGACATTAGAAATGTAGTCAAATCTGCTGGATGCATCGGTAGAAGGCTGTTATGTATGCCAGTTTTGTCCAGTGAAGAAATGAGAAGAGACAGGCTAAACAAAGAAGAAGATGCATATTTTAGAAAGGACACAAAGGATTTGAGTTCAAGTCATATTAATGGAAGCACGTATGCTGTTTTAGATGGAAAACTACAGAAAAAGGGAAAGATCGAAATCCATGATAGCAAATCTCAACTGCAACAAGAAACTAAAGAAGAGAAGAATCCAAATGCGCAGATGCCAGCTAGCCGCAAAATATATTTTGAAAACCCTGAAAAAGAACAGGTTTATAATGAAACTAGAGATGAAATATTAACTAGATCAATCTCGCATGGTAAAGATAGCAATTTCGAGACATCACCACACGGAAAAGCATCCCAAGCAGGGAGAATTCATAAAAGCGAAAAACAGGGGAAAAATTCCGAAAAACATGCTGAAGGATATAAAGATTCCTATAAAAATAAGGATAAAAATAAGGATGGTAAAAGATATTCTATCCACAAGCATTTGTCAAACGAAGGACCGATTATTTCATACACCCGAATGCAAAAGATAAAACCAAAAGAAAGTGATTCCACTGTGAATGTCAAGGACTCCAAAGTAAAAGCAAAGGTAATGAACGGAGATGCAATGGCATGGTACGGAAAGGCATTGAACGAAGCAATGGCAGGGAACGGAAAGTCATGGAACGGAGAAGCAAAGGCATGGAACGGAAGGTCATTGAACGGAGAAGCAAAGGCATGGAGCGGAGAAGCAGCCAAATCTTCTTTGACAAGTCATGACCCATCAAAATCTAAAGTCGTAGACTGGTTGCAACGCAAATACTCTGCTATTTCTTCAGGGTTTTCGTCATCAAGTGATAATGAAGAGCTGGTTAAGGCAAAAAGTTCAAAAAGTAAATCCAAAGAACAATCAGGCATTGGAACCAAGATCAAAGACATGTTCTTCGGCCCAGGAACAGGCCAAAAAGATGGGGGAAAACTGTCTTCAGATGAATCCGACTCTGATTCCAGACTTGACGAAAAGAAAAAGAAACGCAAGACTCTCAAGAACAAAAAGAACATTTCGGAAATGAGTATGGACCCTAAACTGGATCTAGAATCCATGACCAGTGACGTAGAACTTTCATCGAGTGACGAGAATATCCCCCCTCTTCCGCCGAAGCGAAAGGAACTCGTCAGCAAGATTGTCAAGACCGGCGACTGCAAGAAGATTGACGACATGCTACTTGGCCATGGCTGGAAACGATCTCTCTACTTTGGTCAGGGCATCAGGACGATCGAGAATGAGACTCACGAGAAAGATTCAGTGAACAAAGACGAAGGTGCTGTGACAACGGCTAGCAGTTTGTTGGCACTGCAAAATGAAGTAGGAAAGTACATCAACATTGCAGAAGAAAATAGCCCAGCAGCCCCTGGCAAGTGACGATAATAAATTAAGAAAAATAATAGTAGTTTCTGAGAATGTGGTGGATAAATTTTTAAATTGGTGAAACACTAACTTGTTAATTTGAAAAATTCAGTCAAAGATGCATGTTTCACTAACTTTAATAAAAGACCCTTTGCTTATTTTCTCTGTCTTTTTTGTGTTTTTTTATTGTTTTATTAAAATGTTGGTTTTGACAATTTAGCTGAACATATATTGATGGATGTTTTTTTTTTTTAAAAAAAGCCAATAAATTGAATATTTTTGAAGACTAATTATAGATTCAATATTAATTTATTCTATAACTCAATTAAAAAATCTATCTATTTTCCTTAAAAAATGTCTTAAAATATATGTTTATATTTCTCAATTCGAAGTTTTGGTTTTCATATTATTGGACACGCTTAAGTAAATTTATTAGCTGTTTTAAATAAAAAAAAATATTAATTTAATTGCAAAGATTTTAATTATAGCAAATAAAATGTTCTACTAAATTTAAGAGCTAAATTGTGAGACTTTCTTTATCTAGAGATCTCCAATCAGTTAAAATTCCAAACTGAGTTTTGGGCACATAAGTAGGTGGGGTGCAAAGGGTCTTTGTGTAAAGGGGTTACTTTTTAAAAAACCCTGGGTAACTCAATGCAAAATTTAGATTTCTGAACCAATTTTTATAATAATATTTTAATGGGTGTGCAATGTTGAAACATATTTCATTTGATTAAAAGTTCCCTTCGTGAATCTATTTTTAAAAAAAAAATAATTACTTAAACTACATAAAAATGTACTGAAAGAATGCAATGATAAGATACAATTTTAAAAAATCTAAAAAAAATATGGTTTTATTGCCAGATAGATCTTTAAAGATGAAAATAGTCAAAAAGTAACCCATTTTACCCCATTTTATACTAGTCGTGTGCATATATATATATATATATATATATATATATATTATATATATATATATATATATATATATATATATATATATATATATATATATAATATATATATATATATATATATATATATATATATATATATATATATATTAACTATTTTAACTCGTTTTATTTTATTTTTGAAAATAATTAATATATATTTTTAAATTTTAATGGCAGTATAACTACCACAGTTTTTATTTTTTTAGCAAAAGAATTCGGCAAACATCAAAAAAATATTTATTTTGCAAACATTATAACTTCTGTGTCATAGTGATGTGTTGTTTCGAAAATGTATTTGATGTGATATAAACTTCATAATATTTTTTAAATTATTAATCCGCCATGCCGTAAATTGTTTTAAGACTAAACTAGAAAAAGTGTATTGCAAAGAAGCTTTTCCCTACATCTTTTCTTAGACTTATAAATTTTTGTTTTTTAAGTAACAGTGAACTTACGTATAAAGAAATAACTACATTTTTCGTAGCAATCAATCAACATTGTGTTCAAGGTTGAATTAAATGACGCCTAATTCTGCTAAGTATTTGTAAACAGGAATCAACTATTTTAAGGCCATTAGAAGTCGAAAACAACTTTAGTATGTTGTGTTATACAAACTTAATACTGTTTTTACCGATTTAATTAGCAGAAGTACGCAGTTTTGATTCACAAATTCAAAACAAGGTCGCAATCTATTTGAAAAACGGTTTGATGTTCTGGTTGCAAAAGGAATAAATACATAATTTGAGGGTGAAAACTCTGGAAACGAACCATTTGACGCAAAAAAATAGCGATGAAACTTTTTGAAACTTTGGATTTGAGTTACACTTACAGACTACATTGAAAATATAGCATCGGTTCAGATCATACAACTACTAATAATTATTCTGATATGGTATGGTACATATATATTCCAGCTTGTGTGCTTGATCAGAGAACAGCTTATAAGCTTTCGTCAAGTGGAACATACACAGAAAGAATTTTTACAGTCACAAAGAAAAGAATAACACATAGACAAATAACAACTTTTATTGACGGTCACAAACATCCATGCCTGACCGGGATTCGAACCCGACCACAGTAGCTCCAAAGGCTAAAGTCCTAACGATTGCGCCTCCTTATTCTGATAGTAAGTCTTAATGTAATAATGTTTCATTTAGAAAAGTTTTTACCCCCCAAAATTTAACATAAAAATATTTTATTAATGTGTTACACTTTAATAAAAATTTTAGCTTTACTTTATAATATTAGTTCACTTCAAAATATAGGGTTAGATATGACGAAGAGCTATAACAAGCTAAAATGACATAGACACTGTGTTGTGCTGCCCCATATGGAATTCAATATAAGTTTTTGTTCATGTCCAAGAACGTGACTGCAGTCATTGGGGGCAAGCATTTAATTCTCAGTAAAATAAATACAAATTAAAAAATAAACATAAAAATTGCAATAATTTAGAAATTTTCCTGTGTCCTCACAATGTCGTTCGCACTGTTTAGAAGATCTTCGCATATTTCATCTCATTAAGACAGCAGCACACGCAGAACACATACTAGTCCTGAGACGACTAGTCTCATTGCAAGAAAGGTGAGGAAATCCAAGCCAATTTCTTAGTGTCCTCACAGTGTCGTTCGCGCTATTCTTAAAATCATCGCATATTTCATCCCACAAGACAGCAGCACCCGCAGAACAGACACACCAGCCCAGATACGACTAGTCCTATATCAAGAAGGGCGAGGAAAGCCACCGGAATCTTCTAGTTTCCTCACGATGTCTTCGCGCTGTTCTTAAGATCTTCACATATTTCATCCCACGAGACAGCAGCATACGCAGAGCGGACACGCTAGTCCCGTGACGATTAGTCCTATTACAAGAAAGACGAGTAAAGCAGCACCGAAATCTTCCGGTGTTCTCTCAAGGTTCTTCATACTTTTCTTGGGCTCTTCGCATAATTCATCCCACAAGACAGCAGCATGCGCAGAAAAGACACACCAGCCCAGATTCGACTGATCTCAGGATCGACTGAGTCCTATTGTAAGAAAGACGAGGAAAAATGAACCGAAATCATACTGTGTTATCTCGATGTCGTTCGCGCTGTTCTCAAAATCTTCGCATATTTCATCCCACAAGACAGCAGCACGCGGAGAACAGACACACTAGTCCTGAGACGACTGATCTCAGGACTCGACTGATCTCATTATCGACTGAGTCCTATCTTAAGATCATCTCATGTTTCATCCCACAAGACAGCAGCACGCGCAGAACAGACACACTAGTCCTGAGACGACTAGTCCTATTGCAAGAAAGGCGAGGAAAGCCGCACCGAAATCTTCCAGTGTCCGCTCGATGTCAAACTGTTCTTGGGCCCTTCGTCTGCTATCGGATCTAAGGCGTTGTTTGGGTCGGGTGATAAATGCTTCAGCGTGTCAACTGAAATAATAAATAAATATTTGCTTAGCATATTTTGAAGACAATTTCCTTTGTAATTTTCACTATTAATTCATATCAAATTTATTATCTGTTATTTTCTCCATGCTTCTTCGTGATCGCTTTCTAATTATTTGCACCTGCCTGATACTCACTTCCACAACTTTTTTCAACCAAATCTTTCAAACCAACTCTTCTTTTAAAACCTTTTTTTTTAGAACTCTTTCAAGGAAATTTTATAGCTTAGAATGCTTTTTGTCTAAAATTTTAGAACAGACAAAAAACCATTTTAAATCGAAAGAATAACTATAGATATTCTCTAATTTATCATGGTTATATAAAAATTTGACTTACATTCTACTTCGTCTGCATCCTTGGGATAATAAAGAATAATCATCAAGATGGCGACAAAACTGCAAAACAGAACTGCCAGTCCGATGGCGAGCTTTGGAGACGACATCTCTGAAAAAAAAAAGATAAAGGTAAAAGATGCTTTAACCATGGGTTCATTCACCAGCTAGCTAAAAAAATCCGATTTCCCAATATGGTTTATTTGTTAGTTACAATTGAATTTGAATAGTAAAATTTACTCGCAAAAATGTATAAAAAGAGCACTGTGATACCCAAGGGCGTCTAGAATCTAGCTCTCAATAAGCAAACAAATCTATCTTTGAAAAAAAAATGTCTACTTTTATCTATAATAATAAAAGAAAGAGTCTGTGTGTCTGTCTGTGGATCGTAAAAGACCTACTTGCACTACTCTCAGAAACTCGAAATTTTTAACATAGGTTCCCTTCAATATTAACGTGTGCACTTGAGGCTTAGTTTTTTCATATTCGTTCTATTTTTGAAGAAAATTTGAATTTTTTTAAAAAAGTGCATCACTTTCGCTCAAATTTGATATTTTTCCCCTTTTCCGTTGCCATCGGTTGAAAAATTTTAAATAAACTTTTGCGAAAAGTATTAAAATAAAAAATTTCATTTTAATCCGTGCGAAAAACGGGTATTGATTTGCAAGAATTTATTCAAAAATTTCAGATCTTCGGCTCAGTTTTAAATGCTATAAATTTGTGATTTTTCTTCAAACTTATGAATTTTTTTTAAAAAAATTACGAATTTAAAATTTAAAGAGAATTTTTATAATATTTTTTATGATAACGATATATAACTGAATGATATTATTTCTTTTTAGAAGCACGCAAAGTAATCAGTTACTTCTAGCGGTAAAATTAAAATGAGGTGGGTTATGGCATTTTTTTTCAAACTTCAACCGCTCACGTTATCTATTTAAAAAAAGCCGTTAAAAAATACTAGACGAAGGAAGCTGAACATGAATTTAATTTCTGCGCCATTACTAAATCTAATGAACCCATGTTTCTCGCATGGTCAGTTATATGTTGGGTGTTCGAAAGTGGGTATGTCTCAAAATCTTCATATCTTGGCTCCGAACGGAAGGACTGTAAACATTGTTTATCCAGAAGCTCTTATTCATTAAAGTATAAATATTTTTGATGATGACATCCACTGTTTTAGGTAAATCTTAGGTACTCTGTCAATCTTATTAAAAAAAGAACCCCATTTCAAAATTATTTAGGGTAAAATTTCGATTAAGTTAACGGGCTCCCAGCAAGGCGGGACCATACTGCTTGTAGAATATAATATATACAGGGGGCCCTCATGTGCAAGTGGGTCCACTTGGTCCTTTCTAGGAGAGGGCAGCTGCACCCCCCTGCCCTATGATAGGTACGCCCTTGGTGATACCCTTCATAATCCAACATCATCGGAAGGAAAATATTTTGTTTTGGCCAGATACACTCTTAAAACAAAAGAGTGAAATCCACTCCAGTTGGAGAAGTGCATTTTCGGCACCGTAAAGGCATGCGTATTTACTCAGACTGAGTTAAAATCACTCGTTTGGAGTGATCATGTCGGAGGTTTAACACACAAAGGATCCACTCCAAAAGGAGAAGTGCATTTTGCAGTCTGGAGGAGTGAAATCCACTCAGATTGAGTTAAATTAGGAGTGTTTGTTTTAAGAGTGTATGGCGAGCAGTCATTACTCAAAAGAAGGGACCAAGTATCTGAGGAAACAGAATAGTGATTTCATACCCAAGAAAGGAAAATGCGCCTAACACCCTACAAGCATGTGGGATAGAAAATTTGGGGGAATTATGAAATATAAATATTAATGCAAGAAAAAGGAGCCAAAAAAAATTGGCCCAATTCAAGAAGGTACATCATCGTCTTCTTAAATCCGTATCGGAAGTAATTGTACAAAATGTCATGACGACGGCTAGAAGAAATCCTTGCAAAATGCGACCTAGAGGTGTATATTTATCAATTTAAAGAGTAAAAAGTAATTAAAATTGTTTGTCAATTTGACGCAAGTAGCATTCATGTAAATAATATTTTGTTGAATTACAAAAAAAAATCAAGTTTTCTCACTCTTATCGTGGACGCGCTTTAATACTTTAAAATAGCGTAATTAAAGCAATTTAGACCTCCTTCCTTTAATTGAGTTATATAAATAAATAATACGAAAGGTTTCTATGAAAGACTTTCGTCTTTCATATGTCCTTCAATTTTTTTAGGTGGCGAACTGGGGATAAGTTTAAAATTATTACACGAGGTACGACCAATCATATTCATAAATTGATTGTTCCAAATACTGAAAAGCATTGTTTTACGCTCAAACTAATATGATGGTCCATTGTCTTGATTTTCAAAGCACTTAAAAGTTCAAACTACTGTTAACTTTTTTTAAATGACTGAACAATAAATCTGATTACGAAATATTGAATTTAATTTTTAGTTCAACTTAATGGAATAAATGTAGGACATTGGAAAAATATATTGTTCGTTGACCTAACCACAAGAGTGAATGGATCTCTCCCTAGGAAAACCTCTCATGCATTTTCTTCTACCAGATTTCAGGTCTTTTGTCACAATTTCAAGTCACAATTACTCAATAAATCAATTCTAGAATAAAAACAGATATCATAGATTGGTAAATCACGTGACATCCAATGCTAACGACGAGACGCGTATGGAGACTAAAACTGGAGGGATGTCTGGCCAGTGTTGCCACCACCTTAAGGAGAAAAGTGCTACGAAAAAATAAAATTTAATTCTAAAGTTTTTTTTATAAAAAAATACTATAAAAGTACTAGCTGCATTTTGGAATAATTTTAGTGATTTAAAAAAAAAGGCGTAAGGGGCCAGTGTTGCCACCACATTAAGGAGAAAAATACTACGAAAATATACTATTTACTTCTAAAATTACAAAAAAAAATTATTATAAAAATACTAAAAAAGCATTTCACGTTTTTTAAAGTCACTAAAAATGTTCCAAAATGAAGTTAGTATTTTTCGGTATTTTTTTAATTTTTATAATTAAATTTTATTTTTTCGTTGCATTTTTTCGTACCACTTTCTCCTTAAAGTTGTGGCAACACCGGCCCCATACCCCTCCAAATTTGGTCTCCATGCGCGTCCAGTCGTTAGCATTGGAGGTCATGTGATCTGCCAATCTAATACTTTAACTATGATATCTATGAATAAAAATCATAATATACTATTTTCAGTTTTAAAAAAATCTAATTAAATCTATTTTATTTTTTTATTTCTCTAATTTCTCTTAGAAAACAATTAGAAAACATCACTAGAAAGGAATTCATAATGAGTTATGACTCAAAATAAATTTTCAAGGTGCCATCACCTATTACATTCAACAATATAAATTACCATTGTACTGTGAAAAAGAAATTTTTAATATTATTATTATCTAATAGTAATAATGATTTTAATGAAATGAGCACTTACCATAATATTACCCCTTCCCCCATCATCACATTATGAACTATATTGCCTCAATATTGATCATGGAATTTAATAATTTCAAAAAAATTTAATAATTTTTACATTTATAATATTGTAATTGAGATGGTTTATTAAATTGGTCCTATCTAACAACATACAACACGTTTCTTCTAGAGAAAACTAATAAGAAAATCTTTTTTATAACAACGTGCAAAAAAGTTCACTTTTTTATATCATATTCATCCATAAATCGTTGCGAAAATGTGTCACTTAATTGTCAAAATGTCACACTCAATTGTCGGCTATCGTCACTTGATCGGGGTTCTAAATTAAGACGCCCGTCGCCAAACATTTTTTTTACTTACCTCTCTATATGGGCTAATTCCAAATGTTTTCAAAATATTCTTCTAAGCAGCCACCATTTGTTCAGTACCCATATCATTCGAAGCAAAATACGTAAAACCCACCACCTGTTCGAATGACTCGCCAAACGATTATGAACGATTTTCGGACTTCACTCGTACGCACCTGTTTAAACACCTCTGATATCTGCATTTTCGTCTGCAGTTTTTCTGCTTTTCCAGCCACTGTAGTTTCGTTCGAGGACTCCCTTGGAATTCCACATCTTGAAAATTGTAATGTTATTCCTAAGGAAAACATTCGCAAGTCAATTACCGCCACAATTTTAATAAAAGGTGACTAGTTTCTTGTATCATTGTAAAGAACGGAAGGAGTAGATTTTGCAAAATTAATTTGTTTTGTGAAAACCACATATTGTTACATTCGAAAAGCTTTTGGCTGCCTTAATTTCATCTCGTTGTTTGTGGCACAATACTTTTTAAGATTCGCTGTGTTTTAGAGGAATGTAATAAATAGGATTGGTCATACATATTTCGGCATGTGTGCTTGATCAGAGTCCAGCTTATAAACCTTCGTCAAGTAAGACAGGCACAGAGATAACTTTTACTGACCCAGATAGAGAAATTACACCCTTGGCGAAGGCGGGAATATAACCCGCACCCGGTACAGTGCCCAGACTGTTAGCGCAGGCTGCTGTCTTAATTAATAGGCAACCCGGGCCCCTAAAGGGATGTATATTTTGCTTTTGTTTCAGTTTCTGTTTGCTAATGCGGGAATGCATGGAAAATTCAAAGTTCAACACTTCTCGTACAGTTCGGGTTCTTACATCCGGTTCTTGCGTATCGCAAACAGTTTTTTTTATGTTATCCTACTTTGATATTCTGGTATAATTGTAACGTGACTAGGAGTCTTGGTTTCTGTTTTACTGTCCCGCGGAAAGGATGTCACGTCAAAACATCCAGCTTTTGTGTGACAGTCCTTCAAAGTCAGAGAGAATAATTTTTTTTAAAGAGTTGTTCAGTGCATTCCAAGACATTAACTAGTATCACAATGTCCGAACTTTTTTGCTGTGCATGCCCATACTTATTCTGAATTAGGTGCAAGAAAAACGGCAGAAAAAGAAGAAAAACGATTTATGTCGTCAATTTTTTTTCAGGAGAGGAAAAAAATATCAGGAGATGAAACAAATTCCAAGAGTTACAGGGGCCCCTTCGGAGAAAAATTCAGGAGTTTGTGAGGAATTTCAGGAGGCGTACGAACCCTAATATATATTCCGGCTCTTGTGCTTGATCAAGAGACCCGCTTATAAAACTTCGTCAAGTAAGACAGACACCGGGAGAATTTTTACTGACACTGATAGAGAAATTACACCTTCAAAAATTCTTCAAATATTTCTTTATCTTTCTCCTTTTCATTATTCTACACCAAAGTCTCTAAAAAACGCGGGCAATATAAATAAAATATCGCCTTATCGATATTTATTTGCTTATTATTAGTCTTGCCCTCTTAATTATGCATTTCTTTGGTATTTGTGAGAGAGGGTATTACATGAAAAATTATCGTTAAGGGAAGGGCCTGTTCTTCCATAAGACCCAAGCCTAGGGCCTCCAAATTTTAAGGCCCATAAATTTCAGTTTCTATTATGCTAAATGCCGTAAATCCGCAAAATATCAAAAAAAAATAAGTTATGATACTCCCCTTTGTTTTTTGCTCAATTTTGACTGAGACATTGATCTAATTGATTCTTTTGATCGATGTTTTTAAGGAAGCCAATAAAATTGCATCAGCCGCCCCGGTGGCTGAATGGTTAGTGTACTAGCCATTGGAGCTACTGGGGTCGGGTTCGAATCCCGGACTGGGGTCGGGTTCGAATACCGGTCAGGCATGGATGTTTGTGACAGTCAATAAATGTTGTTATTTGTCTATGTGTGTTATTCATTTCTTTGTGACTGTACATTTCTTTCTGTGTCTGCTTGACGAAAGCTTATAAGCGGTTCTCTGAACAAGCACACAAGCTGAAATATATATGTATCATACCATACCATACCAAATTGCATCAAAAATTTGATACGTAGGCCATATAGGGGCCCCCAAAGTAGGTTGTGCCTATACTAGTCCATGGTTTCCTTGAACAGGCGCTGGGTAAGGGGGAGGAGGGGGGTAGAGAGGGAAGGTTCTAATTTTTTTTTTTTGTCTTGCAAATCCGGTCGCATTATGTTATCATACATCACTTTGAATGGTGTAATGTAAATTACTGAATGCATGATTTTTTTACAACAAATTAAGCCTCCCACATTAAAGAGTCTTGGGTTTGCAACGTCATTTTAGAATTGATAAGGGTCCCTCATTATCGACTTGTAGAGGAGAGAGGAGTATTATGGAATTCTCGGGGAATATGGAATGCAGACGTTTGAGCCCTCACTCATGCTGCCGTTGCTTGGAAATGCCATGAAAGACCTAAGGAATCGATACAGTGAACAAATGACAATGAATGCGGAGAAGAAGGGAATAGAAGGGAGGAGCATAGGCTTTATCCCATTACCCTACTCGCCAGAAGTGACACAGACACAAGATACACACACAAAGAAAGGACGACACAAACACATAGACAAATAACAACATTTATTGACAAACACAAACATCCATGTCTTACCGGGTTTCGATCCCGAACCCAGAAGCTCCAAAGGCTAGCTCCCTAACCGTTGTGCTGCTGGGTCGGCGATACGTGAACAAAGATTTAACTTCTTGTTGAAGTCGGTACGGTACAGTCGCTGCAAAACAAAGTGTATTTTCGGATTTTCGAAAGTTTTTGTCGGAAAGTGTTGAAACATTTAATTGTACCAGTAAACTTGAGGCTATAATTTTGTTGTTGAGAATAATGTCTAATAAAAGAATAGTAGTTTGTTATGCTGTAGTCTTTTGTTAGCAATCATTGTTTTATCCGTCAGTAAAAGGGCTCGTAATCCAAAATGGTGTGTCGGGTAATATGGAATTCATATCATCAGAAATTGCCTTCATGCCATCAACTAAGGAACAGGTAAACAAATGTTGCTGAATGCATCTTTTATTATGGAAACTTTTCCCAAGGCCACTGAACTTTGGATTTTACACATTAGCCTGTTCTTTATGGGCTCAATTTGACTGTACTGGAGCAGAGAAAGAAGATTATGTTTGTGATTTTTGAAAATAGACCCAAAAACAAAACTATCTGAGTTTAAATTTTTAAGTATTGCTTTTTTAGTTAAAAATAACTATGTAATGTTAAGTGTAATTCAAGTAAAACTTTCAATAATTGTTGACTATTAAACATTATCTGACTATCTCATATTACTTTCGACTTGTAACTTTTTTTGAAGAACATTTTTCAATAGCAACAAAAAATACTTTTTGCTCACCATTGGTACATCATTACCACTAGTTTTATACTTTGTCTATCCAAAATTCGAGCCTCGAAACCCTTTTCCTCCCCCGTCCCCGCACACACATGTGGTTTTTTTCGAAACGGCATGAGCGTGTTTTTCCCCACCCTACTTGGGTTTGAACTGTTCGGATTATTATCCTCCCACAACAGAACCTCAAACGCGTTGTGGTTAGAAAGGCAATGCTCCCCCCGTTTCCTAGAAAACCAAGCTTTCTTTTCTAGGACCAAATAACTGCCGACCTGTAAACGGCCCTTGCAGCCAAAAATGTCCAACGAATAATACTCCGTGTAGAGGTACTGCACGTTAAATATGCTCCAAAGTCCTGACGCTGCGTACGATATCGCACTTAACGGTTGAGTTGAATCTACTCAGGTGTCGGCTTGTCACTTGACTGTCTTTCTAAAATATAACGTCCGTCGCCAATAGCCTTCGTGTAGCTCTAGTGCGACGATAATTGAAGCCTACTTACCTATAAAAGAAGCGTAACAGTGTGGGGTGGTGCTGCCATCTATTGGTCAAACCTATAACTTAAAACTAACCCAAGATATCTCTGTCCAGTCCTCCTCAGTTTTAATTCGTTTGATTTTGTGTTGACAGATCAACAATAGGATGAAATACTTTATTAATTGCAATGAATATTTGAAGAAAAAATTATTTTCGCCATATTAATCAGTTTGAAACCACGCCATAGAATTAAAGAAACACAATTTGAATATTTATCATTTTACATAGAAAGCAGCACATAGTGTTCCAGTTTTTGTTGAAAAAGCTGATTAGTTTTAATCTACAAAAGTTCGTTTTTCGATGTTTAATTCTGTAAGGGCGTCAGAGAACAAAATTCCTCCGGCGTTTTATAGGCATCTAAAATTAAAAAAAAATACATTTTACTGTGTTGTCACAACCGTACCCAGCCTACTCTTTTGGGAAAAAACAATCGCCATGACAATACAAAATAATTTACATTCGGAGTAATCACTGGTATTTCATTACTAAAGTCTAACTTATAACGAGGAAAAAATTCATTGCTCTATCTGTACTCATATGATAACAGTTATGAAAAGAAATGTAATACAAATAGTTACTTTTGACAGTCAAAAAGTAATAGAGGCCTCTGGTAGGGTTATTGTTGTGCGATGACTGATGGTATACTGTGGCACATGTTCGGGCAGGCAAGCTGCTCCTTACCACTTACACCCAACGCGGTATTCCTTATGGTTTCGCTAATATGGCGACTGGCACAACCGTACCCTGACACAACCGTACCCAGTCTCCCCTACTACAAAATATATCGAAATTAGCTATTTTGTTTTCCAGCACGTTGCAATTATTCAAATAGTTATCATGGTTTTGGCAACATTCAAAACTATTTCGGAGTTCGATTAGTTTTAAATTTATTTGTACGAAAGAAAGTATATAATTTAGTTAATTCCTCAGCATTAATCAGTAAATAAATTTAATTTTTTTAAAAAGTTTCGCACAGATATTAGTTTCCATAATTTCAATAGTAAGTTAATATTTCATGAATAATAATTTCTTTAAATGTAGTTAGGTCTCTTTAATGTCATAATGGCGCATTAAATACTTGTTAAATACTACTCATATGTTTAAAATAGATAACTACTCATATGTTTAAAATAGATAGATTATATAGGATTTCTTGTAATTATTCTCGCAGCAAATAGTTTTCATAATTTCAATAGTAAGTTAATATTTCATGAATCATAGTTTCTTTAAATGTAGTAAGATCTCTTTAATTTCATAATGGCGCATTAAATATTTGTTAAATACTACTCATATGTTTAAAATATATAGCTTATATAGGATTTCTTGTAATTATTCTCGCAGTAAATAGTTTTCATAATTTCAATAGTAAGTTAATATTTCATGAATCATAGTTTCTTTAAATGTAGTAAGATCTCTTTAATTTCATAATGGCGCATTAAATATTTGTTAAATACTCATATGTTCAAAATAGATGCATTATATAGGATTTCTTATAATTATTCTCGCAGAAATAACTATGCACAACTATGCTATATATGTATGTTAAAAAAAATTAAATTGTATAAATAATATCTTTATTTAAATGGGATGTAAGAACATAGTTTGGTGCTGCTAGCGTATTCGGTCCGGTCTCGATTTGGCGGCTTAACTTTTGCAGCCAAGTAGCGAAAACGTAATAGCCGAACCAAACACCAAAAGTCGCCAAATAGCATTCCGGCCCGAATGCGCTAGGTGTTCCCATAGTTTTTATTTGAAATAATAATATTGTAAATTTAAGATTTTATTGTTTTCAAATACAGTTTTATATTACAAACATTCAAAAAGTAAATTAAATTTTAGAAACAGCAATGATATAATCTTGGCGTCGATACAAACATTCTTGGCGTCGTACAAACATTCAAAAAGTAAATTAAATTTTAGAAACAGCAATGATATATTTGTCGATTTGCAAGGAATGAACATTATCAAACGGTACACATTTCACTTCAAATTTCATACAGCTTGATAAGTATAGCTACCAGTTAAATTTTAAACGTTAATTAACTAATACATTTTCGACTCGCCAAAAGTCGCCAATAAAGAGACTGGCCATTATATCTATAACTGTACCAAATTTTATATTTTCTAGCCTAAAACATTGTGTTACCAGATTAAAATGAAGATAATTATTTTCTCAAAATTCATATTAATTGCAAACAAAAGTCTAAATGGAATTAACATACTTTTAGTCTGTTAATCAGGATATTGATTTTAAAAAAAAGGGAATTCTAGTTAATTGGCTGCGGTAACTGGGTTGCCGCATATCCTCTTATTTTGAGTACAATGTGACAGGAATTGGCACCGAACATTAATCCTGCACCAATGTTGATCAATCAAATTGAAGAGTACAGGGGAATTACTTAATTTCGTAGGAAACTTTCCTCAGCAGTCCTCTTTGGCGATGATAGCGAGTAATCGCCTATACTATAGTGTAAGGCAATAAGTTTCAGCCTACCTAGATTCAAGCGGTGTGACGCTTGAACCAAGCGAAGAAGAAAGAGAGAAACCGGTTTTCTGTCGCCAATGTCCGCCACGCAGACACAATTACGGAATGACTCCTAATAATTCAAGCGGTTCTTCCCCTGTACTCTTCAATTGTTTTATTTGCCACACTTGACGAATAATTGGAGGAGTTGGATTCCGCTTATCTAGCTCCCTGATTGAGTGAAATTGGCTTGCTTTCTAGGAGGGTTATAGTGAGGTGGAATTATCGTCCCACTATAGCTACACAATGGCTATTACTGACCTAGTAAGCTTCGAAAGTAATTTTTTAACAGCGATAACGTAACGTGGTCGGGAACGTATTTAACGTGCACTTCCTCTACACGGGGTATTTTTCGTCGGACGTTTTGGCTCTATAGAGCGGCTGTAATTTTA
This sequence comes from Hylyphantes graminicola, assembly GCA_023701765.1. Taxonomy (NCBI): domain Eukaryota; kingdom Metazoa; phylum Arthropoda; class Arachnida; order Araneae; family Linyphiidae; genus Hylyphantes; species Hylyphantes graminicola. The sequence continues at coordinate 11,872,090 of CM043121.1, read as the reverse complement.
TCAATACCAAGACTCCTAAGATCTTTCACATACAATTCTAGCTAAGATGCTCTCAGCACCACTTTCTAAAAGGTGTTGCCCCTTTGAAGTGGGCTGGGAAGCCCTGTCGCTTAAGCATTCACCTTGCATGGGGAAGGTCCCAGGTTCGGGTCCGGGCATCGCCAAAGTAACTGCAGACCTATAAACGGCCGGTGCAGAAAAAAAATCTCCGATGAATAATACCCCTTGTAGAGGAGGTGCACGTTAAATATGCTCCAAAGTCCCAACGCTACGTACGATATCGCCCATAACGGTTGCGTTGGGTGCCTACTCAGGTGTCGACTCGTCGCCTGAATGTGGTTCTAAATTGTGACGCCCGTCGCCAATAGCTGTCGTGTTGCTCTAATGCAAAGAGTTCTATTGTAGGGTAGAGGAACGACTAGTACTGAGCTGCCATCGGCAGCCATGGCTCACTACGGAGCCCGAATTGAGTGGCAAAAGTGCTAGTTAAATTATAATTTTGATTCTGAGAAAGGAAGTACACCCAGGGCAAACTCGGGAATCTAACCAGCACCCGTTACATCAAGCGGACGGCTAACGTTATATCCTGCGATCCAAACCACTCGGCCATCGGGCCCTACATCCCACCCTATATTGTATCCGGTTTGGTCCATGGTGTTGTTTGTAGGTTCAGTTCTTACCCACTATAGAACTCTTTGCTCTAATGCATGAATAATTCAAACTAAACTAAAACAAGACTCATAAGATATTTCGCATGCAAGGCAAATGCCCTACCTACTAAGCTGCCCAGCACCAGTTTCCAAAAGGTGTTGCCTCTTCCAAATAAGGAGTCGCTCGAAGTTCCGTTGTTTGCCAGCTCAGGTTTCAACCTCGTCACTTGACCAGGGTTCTAAATTACGAGGCGTAATAGGCTGTGCTAAAGCTCCTTAAGAAGGCGGCTAGACATCGGCAGCCGGAAACGACTACATTACATTTCAGATAAGTGAATAGTACACGGGAAGAGCCGCTTGATTTAGTAGGAGTCTTCCCGTAATTGTGTCTGCTTGGCGGACATTGGCGACAGGAAACTGTGTTTTTTTTTTTCGGTTCTTCATTTGCGGTAGAAGCGTGTGACTTGTGTCCTCTGATCTCTGGCGTGAATCAGGGTTGCCGCGAAAGAAAAACGAAGCGAGTAACTGTCTTCTTTACACCAGTTTAGGCGATTTCTCGCTATCATCGCCAAAGAGGCATATTGAGGAAAGCCTTCTACGAAATCAAGCGGTTTTCACATGTACTCTTCAAGTGAAAAAACACCTGATCGTGTTCTGTGGGCTGGTGAACCCAGTCGGTTAGGCACTCGCTTAGCATGCGAAAGGTCCCAGTTTCGGGTCCGGGCATCGCCAAAAAAACTGCCTACCTATAAACGGCCCGTGCAGCCAAAATGTCCGACAAATAATACCCCGTGTAAGGGAGTGCATGTTAAATATCCTTTAAAGTCCTAACGCTGCGTACGATGTCGCCCTTAACGGTTGCGTTGGGTGCCTATTTAGGTGTCGGCTTGTCACCTGACTGTGGTTCTAAAATACGACGTCCGTCGCCAATAGCCCTCGTGTAGCTCTAGTGCGACGATAATTCAAACCTAACCTAACCTAACCAAGTGAAAAAACACCTGGCCGTGTTCTAGAATCACAGCCACCATCAAGATGGCAGAAGAGTGGATATCTCCCAGCAAGAGGAAAGGAGCAGGCCCGACCAAGCTCCGCGTGGACCAGCTGCGTCAGCAGTTCGAGACGCCCCAGGTGCAGTCCGGCCGACAGAGGGCGCCACCTACCAGACACAACATCCCGGAGTTGAGGAAGAAGTTCGAGAGAGGGAGCCACCGTCAGAGTGAGAGTCCCGGATCTGAGCAAGCGTACCACGATGAGACGGAATATGTAAGTGTGAGAAACTAGAGTCGCCGCAGATATTAAGCAGCTCTATGTTAAGCGCAGTTGTGGCCCTTTACAATGGTAACCTGCGTTCCCTAAGGTTATTAGTTTGGCACCTTGGCGGCATATCGCTGTTAGAATTAGGGGAACACAAAAACTAACCCTCGCCAACTCCCCAAAAAGAACTAGGTAGGGTAGACTGGCCAGTGAGTGAACAGGCCCCAGTGAATGAACATTTGGTAAATATAATAAAAAAAAATAGGGATTGAAAATCATTCCACTATATGGATTGGCAACACTGACTTCCTCCCATGTAGTAGGAAGCTATCTGACAATGGTTGGTAGTGTCCTGGTCATTATATCCTGGTGTTCATTCACTGGCGAACGTGACGTCTTAAACGTTCATTCACTGGATCGTAGCTTATGGTTACAACCTATCGCAGATTTTCAGCTAAGGTAGACATATATTTTCAGGCTTGTGTGTTTGATCAGATAAACCGCTTATAAACCTTCGTCAAGTAAGACAGGCACAACACACGTATACGTGATAGATGCTGCCACCACCGCAATTAAGACATGTCCCTGAAAGGGAGGGAAATAGTCCTCCTTGCCAACCTAAGTTGGGTACATAGAAATACGCTATGGAGAGGATCCTTTCGCGGATGTAAAGAGTTCCATAAATAATATGTGAATCCATATCCAGAAAACACGTTTAGAACATTAATTTCATTTAAGGTGTAACATATTTGAATATTACTTGAGAAAATTTGGAAATTTTATCAGAAAGAAAAGTGTATTTTGGTTAAATTGTATTCAACTCATTTTGTATGTAAGTATTACCTTACAAGAGTTTCCAACTAACGGACCAATCGCGGTTTTCCCTCCGCCTTTTTACTATTTTTTTTTACCCAAGTTATGTTGGCACGGAGTGTAGTGCGTGTTTCACATACTAATAAAATTCTTGTTTTGGTACTTTGTTTGATAATTTCGGGTTTATATATATATAATTTGGATAATGTCAGAGACAGGGTCAAGATGCTGTGGCAGTATTGAAAATTTCTAACGAGCATTTCCATTACTTCCTTTCATTTGGAAACCTAGTTAAAAGTACAGGGTGTTGCAAATAAAAATTGGCTCCAGCGTAGATAGGTCGGTTTGAATTATCGTCGCACTAGAGCTACACTAGGGATATTGGCAACGGGCGTCGTAGTTTAACCACAGTCAAGTGACGAGGCAACACCTGATTAGGCACCCAACGTAACGGTTAAGGGTAACATCGTACGCAGCGTTAGGACTTTGGGGCATATTTAACGTGCACTCCCCTTACACGCGATATTATTCGTCGGACATTTTTGAGCTGCACTAGCCGTTTGTAGGTCGTCAGTTATATTGGCGATGCCCGGAGCCGAACCTGGGACCTTTCGCATGCTAGGTGTGTGCCTAACCGACTGGGCTCCCCAGCCCCATGGATTAAGATAGATGCTTGGAAGCCGTCTGAAAGCCTTCAAGTCGAAATAAAAGATTATTCAAGCGTACAAAGGGATTCACTTGGGTAGGATTGGATAGCATCACATTAGAGCTACTCATGGCCTATTGGAAAGCTCAGATCTTTCATGTGTATTATTTGAAGGCTGCTCCTTATGCAAATTTTGTATCTTGCAATTAATTTAGAATGTTTTGTAGTAACGAAAACAAAAAGGCTAGATTATCTAGGATTAATTAACAACCTAAATAATCACTAGTGGGAATTTTTTTCACAGCTGTACAAACCTTCAGTTTGTATTGCATTCCAACTAGCTTAAAAAACCATAGCATAGTTCCTAGTTATAACTCTCGAAGCGCTTTTTTGGGCTTAATTTTGAAGCGATCAACAGCTTCACTTAGAAAACCTATTTTTGCATTGTTTTATGACTTGGCAACAATTCTCTCGTATTCTTATATCCATGATGGGGCCACTTTTATTTGCGCCACCCTGTATCTTTGCTTGCCATAAAAATTTAGAGTCAAGAATTTGATAAATCTCGATATATTTATAAGATTCGTCTGCGTAATATTATTAGATTCCACCATTATTTTTAGGTCGATATTTTGAAATCAATTGTAGACCATCACAAAAGAGATGTAGCCAGTTTACAGATTGAAATTAAAGAACTGGAAGAATTGGTCGAAGACTTAAGTAGCGACCGACTCAGTGTAAGCTACACTGTTATTTTACACTGCAATTAAAAAGAAAGTTTCTGTTAGTTTTCTACAGAAACTTTGTTTTCTAAAACTACGGAAATTTACTGTAAAATTACATCTCAGTTCGCCAAAAAAGTTGCAATTCTTATTTAAGCAGATTAGATCTGCAACCAGGGATACAGATTGCAGTTGTTGAGAATAGATTGTTTTTGATAAAAAAAAATAGAACAATTAAAATATGCAAGTCACTTGTCGGACAATGGCGGCAGAAAACCGGTTTCTCTCTTTCTTCTTCGCTTGGTCCAAGCGCCGGGATTGTCAATCGCCTGAATCTTGGTAGCTAGGAACCACAGAGATAGTAGTTAAAGTATTAGAGTGGCAGATCACATGACCTCAACACTGGCTTCATTGGTTAATTAACTGCGCGTCCCGTCGTTAGCATTGGAGGTCACGTGATCTGCCACTCTTTTACTTTAACTATGATCTCTGTGGTAGGAACTGGTTTCCTTACACAAGTTTAGGCGATCACTCGCTATCATCGCCAAAGTGGCCTGCTAAGGAAACTTCTCTACAAAATCAATCGGTTTTTCCCGTGTTCTTTTCTCCCTAAAATTACTATTATTTTCCGGCAACTTGGGGCCGGAAATTTTCTGTAGCATAATTTTTTTTACAGAGCATGAGAGACCCTTCTGAGTCAAGATCATATGCTGCACAACCTTCCAGAAAAGGTACATATAATGTCGATTCACCAAGAACACCACCATATTCAGGAAGTCCTACGCAATCTGCAGAGAACTCGTTTGATATAGATATGAGGATTCACGATCTAGATGTTGAAGATTTTTATGATTCGTTCTATGAAGATCCTTGGGCCCATATGCCTCCACGCCGATACAAGGGAGAACTTGAAGATGACGTTTTCTACCCTGGAGGCAGCCCTAGAGGATTCAGACAACAATATCCCCTCAGTTCTGCACAGCATGAACTGTTAACAACTGGACGCCGTCATACAGAAATCCCTGAAGAACAGAATTATCCAGGAGTCTCGCACAGAAGACAAGCAAGATCACAACCAAGTCGTAAACCGGAAAAAGAGCAAGCCTGGCCAATGCGAGGTCGCAAAAAATCATTTATTACCATGCTTTTGCCTCATGAAAGAGAAAGCTTAGATGCATCGGGACCACTCGGAAAAGGAACATATGCAGCTGGACAATCTGGGAAACCAAATTATACTGCAGAACCATCCGGAAAAGGAACATATACAGCTGGACCATCTCGAAAAGGAACGTATACAGCAGAGCCTTCAAGAAAAGGAACATATACTGCACAACCTCGTGGAAAAGGAACATATACCGCACAACCTGCTAGAAAAGGAACATATACCGCACAACCTGCTAGAAAAGGAACATATAACGCACAACCTGCTAGAAAAGGAACGTATACAGCAGAGCCTTCAAGAAAAGGAACATATACTGCACAACCTCGTGGAAAAGGAACATATACTGCACAACCTGGTAGAAAAGGAACATATACAGCAGAACCATCTCGAAAAGGAACATATCGAGCAGGACCCTCAAGAAAAGGTACTTACACTGCATCTCCGAGCACTGGCAGCGCTTTTCAGAAGACTATAATGCTTCGAAGTCCAGATAGAAAGGGTCCACAGCCAATCAATATCAGCGTTGAGACACGAGATGTATCAGAATCACCCAGTGGAGAACACGTAATTTGTGATATAAATATAGAATTGAACGATCCAAAAAGTAGACAAAGAACCCCCAGCAGGGATACACCAAAAAAAGGTGTCTCAAGACGCAATGATCCACGGAGACGCGATGATCCAAGAAGAAATCTTTTCGATGCAGAGCGCGAATCTCCCCAATACAGAAGTCCAAAGGACAATACCATAGCAGAGGAAACTGCTCTAATGGATAGAACATTTGAAGTATCACCAGAAAACTCCCAATCACCACCCAAATTCAAACTCAACGATCAAACTCTTCATTTATCTCCGGATAATAGAAATGATGACACATTCGAAGCTTCGCCTCACGATCGTTCTTTCATGGAATCGCTGGACCATGATTGTTCATTCGAAGCTTCGCCTCACGATTGTTCCTTCATGGAATCGCCGGACCATGATTGTTCATTCCAAGCTTCGCCTCACGATCGTTCTTTCATGGAATACCACGAACATGATTCTTCCTACGAAGCTTCGCCTCACGATCGTTCTTTCCGGGACTCTGAAGAAGAACTCGACATCAGCTACGAAGACTCACCAGCTTCACCTCGGTGGAAGCAGAGACGCAGCTCACAAGGCGAAGATGAAACGAATGGGAATCAGCTCAATACCACTTTTTGAAGACAATAAAATGCATTACTGATCAAATTATCTATTACTCAATACATCATACACAATTCACTTAATAAAATAAAATTAAAGCTGAGGGGTGTGATCTCAAAACATTTTCCCCAGCTCAGAATTCTTTCTGAGTGATTCGGAAACCAGCAGCTATCCCTTCATAAAGTTGAAACTTGAAAAAAATATTATTAAAAATGTTAATAGTTATAATAATAGAGTATAGTATGATATATACTATTTTCAAATAAACAAAAGCAAGCGAAATGCCAACATAACATAACAAGTATTGCGCCCAATGAGGGAAGAGTGTAAGCTATATAGCCCATTACTCTATGCGCATATGATGACAGAAATATGTAAGTGAATCAATTACTCTACCAAATAGTCGGGAAAAGGTGTTGATGATAAGGAGTGTATCAAAAGTTTCCATGACACCCTCCTATATATGGTATAACGGAGCAGGCTGCATCCGTTATTTACTCCGTAGTTCCACTGGGCAGGTCATCATCCTTCTGCCACAGTGGACGTCAAGGGTTAAGGACAACTTTAGTTGGAGAGGGAATCCTGAAAAGTAAAATTAAACAATAATCAAAGGAAAATTGTATAGTGGGCAATGTGACACAAAGAAGATGGCCACTGTGAGGTCAATTCTCACAGAGGGCCATTGACAAAATGTATCAATCCTGCGTATTAAGAGACCAGATGTCTTGTATAGTTAGGATACCCAGTAAGACCAGAAAGACCGTTATAGGAAATGACTTGGTCAAAGTTTATAATAGGTAACCCAAAAAACTCAGACCTGGGGGAAGAGAAAATTGGGTATTTTCCAAGAAAATGAATGGGGGTTTCATCCTCTTCGCCACAAACAGGGCAGGTGGGAGAGTCAACGTATCCACAGGTGTTAAGATGCTTAGCCAGGTTGGCGTGACCAGTAACTACCTGTATTACCTGTCGAAGAATTAGTCTGCTGAGGTGAAGGAGTTTACCTTCCAAGTCCAGCAAATTAAGAACCATTTTGGTATGCTTACAGTCAGCTCGGCTATGACCATGCAAGAACATGATTTTTCTTTACCCAATTCCTAACATCGTTTTTTATAGACTGGTAGGACAAGGGGTAGAATGGTTCGGTACCATTGACAGCAAGCTGTGAAGCTTCCTTTGCGGTGGTATCAGCAAGTTCGTTTCCATGAATATCGGTATGGCCTGGGACCATACTAATAGTCACGGAATTCGGGGTTAGCGCTTGTCGATTAAATGCAAGTGTGCACTCCAAGACACAGCGTTGGAACTTGTCAGGGTTAGACAAAGCCAAAATGGCAGACAGGCTATCTGAAAAAATAAAAATGTTTTCATTTGTAAGGTTCCGTGCCAAGAGCTCATTTGCAATGCAATTACCTCAGCTTGAAAAACGGTTGAGGTTGATCCCAAGTACAAACGGTACTTAGAAAAGTCATTACCATGATTTTTGGTGCGAATAATTTCCCCAGAGCCAGTGCAATTAGATTTAGATTCGTCTTTGTAACATTCATAAGAGCCTACAGGGATATTGTCAATAATATTCTCAATATCATCTCTACCAGGAATTGAAATAGTGAAGTATTTCTCTGGGATGGAAGTTCTAGTGATAGCGTTTTTAGGTATTGAAATTGTGGGATTTTCTGTACTGAGTTCCAGACAAATATTCACATGACTTCTCAATTTGCCCTTAAGGCCAAATCCTGAGCGATCGGACCATGTCCCATCCTTTTCCAGCCGGTACATGGTTTTTACTGCTTCTCCACTCAGAAAAATATCTAAAGGAGGGATGGACAGTAGGATCTCCTGTGCAGCAGTAAGAGTACTGGTGTTGCTCCACTAACAAAGACGGGAGCAAGTCTAAGCAACACTGAAATATAAGTGAACTTGTTAATGGCATTAATCCATACTAAAAAACCATATTTAATAATAGGAATGGCAATGGCAGTACAAATCCGTAAAACACCCTTGGGATTAAGTCCCCAGTTTTTTCCAGTAACTCTTTTGCAGGTAATTAACGCATTAGTTGCTGAACGAGCTTTTTCCTGGACATGAGTTTTCAAAGAAAGTTTGCGATCCAGGTAACAACCAAGTTATTATTTGACACAATCTTTGCGTTTGATGGTAATATGTCCGAGGTACAAATCATCTAATACCCATTTCCTATTCTAAGTGAAAACGATCACCTCGGATTTTTCCGGAGAGAAACTAAGACCGTTTTCGTCACCCCAGAAGGAAACTTTAGTGAGTGTTTGCTGTGCAAGACTATGCATAGTTTTAAGGTCAAAGCCTCGGAAAAGAACAATTATGTCATCTGCATACGCCTGAGAATAACATGACTCATGCTGTAAAAGCGACAAAAGTGAGTTAAATACCAGGTTCCATAAAAAGGGGGATAGAATTCCTCTCTGAGGGCAGCCTTTGGTAATACAGTAGACCCCCTCTTAACCGGCCTCCGTTTAACCGGATCTCCGCTTTAACCGGGCTAAAAAATGTCCACCTTTAAAATGTTAAAAAAAGAGCTAACAATACAAGTTTTTAGTTAGTTTAATCGGTTTTCGGTGTCGTTTTCTAAGGTATGTAATCAAAAATGTAAAATACTAATAATAATACATAAAATAACCTGTAAAATGACGTCTTATTTCAATTATACATGTATTTCATACGGCAAGTATCATTAATAAGCAAAAGTGCAATCACATAAACATCTAAATTTCAATTTATTTAAATTCTCCGGTTTAACCGGATTTTCGTTTAACCGGCTTTCCCTCGGTCCCGTTTAAGCCGGTTAAGAGGGAGTCTACTACCTCTTTGAGTGTGAAAAACAGTCAGATCAACAGAGACGGTTCTGTTGCGGATCATAAAAACAATCCACCTACTAATGAGTGGATGTATGTTGTTGGAGATCAAAGCCCTTTCGATTGCGTCGAAACCAATATTATCAAAAGCGCCAACTATGTCAAGTAAAATGCCGATGGCAAACTGGCCGTCAATAATAGTTTGCTCGATTCTCCAAACCAACTGGTGAAGGGCCGATTCAGTAGAATACCCCGGCCTGAATCCATGTTGGTGGAAACAAATATTGCTATTTAGTAATGTGTCATTTTGAAGGTGCCAGAGAATCATTCGCTCCAGAAGTTTAAGCTGGAATGATGTAATCATTCTGAATGATTGATCAGGAATGATGTAATCATTCTGAAAGAGTTGGGTTTACAGTATGAATCCTTGCCACACTTAGGCAGAAAGACCGCACATGCGAAATGCCAACATAAGTACTTTAATAGAAAAGGAGGCGATATGATTTGGCTTTGTATATTTCAAATTGCTACTCGGTTTTATAGATAACAGAATTTTTCCCCTGCTCTCTTATTCCCAAAATCACCAAATCAATACCAACTGCTATCCCCCAGCTTCGTAAAAAAAAGTAGAATATCAACCTTTTGCACCCCAGCCTAATACGAAATGTCGCAAATGCGGCATCAACGGTGTGCAAGGGATTAATGTATCGCACTGTACGCGGAAAAGTGACCTAATATGACTTTTCGAGTTGTAAATTATGGTATAATATTCAAAATTTAAATAGCCAGCGATTAAAGCAAAAATTAAAATGAATTTTTAGAATAGTTGGAATGCAGTAAGCGAATCATTATTTTTTCTATGATGCAATACAATGGAAAAATAAACTTCAGTCAATTTATCTGAAAAACTAGTAATTTATGCGATAAATTTCTTTTCCGCGTGCAGTGCGATATATGAAGCAGAATATAAAGACAAATAACATTTTAAAACCACTTTGTTACGTATTATTAGCCTTAGTTTGAAAAATTTCTCCGTAGATGGCAGATTTCTTGTAATTAAGTTCATTTATGTTCCCACTGACCGTAAAAACAAATTTTCGGTACAATTCAGTTTCTATCAGTAGCATATCTCGCCAATTTGATCCAAGAAATGTCGCCAGAAACAATACAACCAACATTTAACAAAAAAAATCCTTCTACACTCCTTGCCAACCTAAGTTGGGCAAATAGAAATATGCTATGGAGAAGATCTTTCCGCGGATGTAATGAGTTCCATAAATTATATTTGTGAATCCATCCAGAAAACCTGTTTAAAACATTAATTTTGTTTAAGGTCTAACAGATTTGAATATTAATTGAGAAAATTTGGCAATTTTCTCGGAATGAAAAGTGTATTTTGGTTAAATTGTATTCAGATCATTTTGTATGTAAATATTACCTTTCAAGAGCTTCCAACAAATGGACCAACAGCGCTTTTCCCTCTTCCTATTTACTCTTTGTTTTTACCCAAGTTAGGTTGGCACGGAGTGTAATCAGTTACATCTTCCTCGGAGAAAAATTTAAAATTAATTTAAATTATTTTAAAATTTAGGATTTATCCTGGACATGGAAAAATTAGTCTGATTCATTTCTTAGCTCGCTCGCTAAATGGAGCATACAACAATCAAACAGTAAACGATTTATAAAAGCGTTGCTCATAAGAATAAATTACATGGCAAGTCTTGTTACCCACTCTAAATTTCACTAAATTCAAAAACTAATTCAATTTCAAATCGTTCTTTATAAACAAAAGCGTTCAAGAGGGATTGTCAGTCCCATAGAGCTAATGCATTAGTTTTGGAACTACAATTTCCACAGAAGCATTGCTTTGCCATGTTGGCCCTTTTCCCCCAGCAATGGGAATCAACATAACATCAAAATGAAAGAAATTCGAAATGAAAATGTTATCTAGTAATTTAATTATATATTTTTGAAGTTTTAAAATTCCGCAAATTATCCAGCAGATGGCGAGACTATTTTAAAACTTTAATAGTTAAATAACTCGATGTTATTTTCTTTTTAATTTTATCTTAAATGAACGTTATGAGGATTCCCTCACTTTTTGAAAATGGGATAACATGGCAAAGCAATTCTTTTACCAAAGTTGCGATTTTAAAACTAATGCATTACCGCTATGAGACTGACAGTCCCTCTTAAAAATGACGGATTCGTAAACAATTTGAAAACATAACGCAAAAGCTTGGCTATTTTTCTATTTATCCTATAAGTAAAGTATCGTATAACTTGAAACACAGCGTTGAAATTCATAAGTACGCAACTTAAAAAGGAGAAAACTAAATATTAAATTGTAGCATATCATGGCACACATGGTTTCAAAGCACCTACATTTTATGAATAGGTTGCGTAAACGTTGAGTTTCGGAAAAATTCACTTCCAGTTTTAAATATATAATGATGATTTATTATTGTTATAAATAGCAATGTCAAAATACGAAATATCACATACATTTACACAAGTTTTGGAATAACAAATGTCGTCAAAAAAATAACACTTTTTACAATTATTAAGTAAAGTACAATTCATAAGGCGTTAAAGCCTTAAACATGAAATACAAACTAATACTAACAACGTATTTTACAAAACGTTTTCTCCTAAAGTACACTCAAATGGAAAAATTAACAGTAATTATAAATAACTTTTGATTTAAATTTTTTAAGGATTGTATGGTATAACTAAGGGTTCATAAGAGTATTTGATTATTAAAAGAATATTTGTCCACAGTTATAAAGTAGAAAATAGAAAAATAGATTTCATTTCTGTATGTCCACAAGATTGCAAAAAAACTCAGTCATTAAGTAGAACATATATATCACAATTCAGCTTATCGGTCACAATTTGTTTTCACAAATAGATAAATTTTTCTAAAAAGTCAGTCTGAGGTCGATTGAGTTTTTTTTCTCTAAAAAGTCAACCTCTAGTCAATTGAAAAATAATCTTCTACTTAAGAGGGATTGTCAGTCCCACAGAGCTAATGCATTAGTTTTGGAATCACAACTTCCGCAGAAGTATTGCTTTGCCATGTTATCCCTTTATCCCCAGGTATGGGAACCAAAATAACAAAACGAAAGAAATTTGAAGCAAAAATGCCGTCTAATTATTTAATTATATATTTTTTGAAGTATTAAAATGCTCCAAATGCCAAAAAGAAGGCTAAAAGTTTGTCAAATAATAATTAACTGTATGTTATTTTCTTTTCAATTTCGTTTTAACCCTCTAATGCAAGAATTTTTATTTTCATCCCAAAATAATAAATATGTATCTTTTATATTCACACATTATGGGAAAAATACTAAAACAAATTTTACTTCATTAGAATTTAAATAATTTCAATTTTTTAAAAAATTTCCATATGAGAAAAACCAACTGCAAAATTCTAATTTTGATAATAATGACTAGAAAACTACTAAAAATATTTCAAAATAATCATTTTCAACTATGATTAATTTTTCAAAACAATTTATTAGAATTTAGTACTAATATTATAATTCTTTGAATACTGCCAAAAACGTAATTTCACAAAAGTTAATAACCCCACTCCTTAATTTTGAATACACTTTTACTACTGTCATCTATGAGGATTATTAGTAACTAAAACTTTAAAATGAAATGTAATAGATGAAAAAACACAGATTTGACGAGGGGGAGCTCTACTTTAATAGAATAAAGGGGATTATGTTACTTGTTGCCATATGGCAACAGTATGCATTAGAGGGTAAAATATTTATAATGATGATATTTATAATGATATTTATAACGATGTTATAATGATTCCCATACCTGGTGAAAATGGGATAACATGACAAAGCAATTCTTCGGCAAAAGTTGTGATTTCAAAACTAATTCATTAGCTCTATGGGACTGACAGTCCCTCTTAATCATGCAGAGAGCTAATGGAACCAACTTAAAAAAATATATAGGAATACATTTTTACATGATAAGGGTATGCAAGTTTGTGTCACAATCTCAACACTTTATCACATTTAAGTAACATTAAATGTCAGATGACACTAGACATTAAATGTCAAATATGAAATTTAAGAGTCAATTCACACAAATCATAGAATCGGCCTATCTATACATATTACAACATAGATCACAAGGCCCGTTCTTCTTCATATAAAGGGGGAAGCTAAAACATCATAGAGAAGGAACTGAAGTAGAGGCACTGTATCCCTTTCTACAGCAGGCAAAACTGAACATCTGAAAACTGAATATCTGGCCATGACATGCAAAAAATTACTTGGCATCACAGCTGAACTTGAATGGACGAATCTTCACCGTACCGAACGCTAGTCGAGTGAAGCAGGAAATATCTTTACTAGGGTAGACTAACCAGTGAATGAACGTTTAAGGCGTCAGGTTCGCCAGTGAATGAACACCAGGATACAATGAAGAGGACAACCAACCATTGTCAGATAGCCTCCTACTACATGGGAGAAAGTCAGTGTTGCCAATCCATATAGTGGAATGATTTTCAATCCTTATTTTTTAATTATATTTATCAAATGTTCATTCACTGGGGCCTGTTCACTCACTGGTCAGTCTACCCTATTTCAAATAATAAATCTTTACTACATCTTTTCTTATTAGATAACTATTTCTACCGCTTCACTCGAGGGGCTCTACCAAAGGTGTAGTCCCGTCCATATCGCTGTCAAAACGTAATTTGCTTGCTATCGACGCCTGATACGCTATTTAATTTTGCCATGCAAAAAACGAACTTTATTTTATGGTTGTTAATCAAGTGCTTTTAAGAGGGATTGTCAGTCCCATAGAGCTAATGCAATAGTTTTGGAATCACGACTTCCACAGAAGTATTGTTTTGCCATGGAAACCACTTTTTCCCAGGTATGGGAATCACCATAACATAGAAATGAAACAAATTTGAAACGGAAAAGTTACCTAGTTATTTAATTATACATTTTTGAAGTTTTAAAATGCCAAAAATACACAGAAGATGGCGACACTATTGAAACTTTTATTAATTAACAAAAAACTTTTATTATTAATACATTTTTATTAATGATGTTTTGATAATTCCCATACTTGTTGAAATTTGGATAACATGGCAAATCAATTCTTTTGCAATGGATATAATTTCAAAACTAATGCATTAGCTCTATGAGACCGAAATTCCTTCTTAAAGGAATTGGCGATAGAATTTTAGCCATTGCTTGAATGAACGACTTGATTGAAAAAGATCATGCCTCTGGCAGTAATAAGAAACAGTTACGTAGACCAAAACATAAGGGTTGTCGAAAGTTTTATTTTATTTATAATCGAATCGATAAGTTTTTGGAAGCCGATCTGGATTTCCGACTTTGCTAAGTAGATAGCTCCAGGTTGAAGGTCAAGTCGATAGACAACTCAACCATTTTATTTAATTCATGCCACTCTGAAGACCATCATCATATTGATATTAAGATTGTACTAGACAGTTGCTCAAAATTTCAATCCGTTTCGACGCTAGCTAAAGCTCTTGTTGAAATGAAATAATGTAATACCTTCTCGACCTGAAGAGCTGGGCAAGCCTACTTCGAGTGGAATAGGTAGGCCAAATATGGTGTCTAACACTTTTCCTGCAGTAAGTTTGTCGAATCAGATTGATGCATTTGCCTGATTTAGCTATATTTTTGGCAATGATTATGTCATATAACCCTTCTACATCGTATTTAATTCCTCAAATTTGCTCGTTTGTTCTACAAGGTATTGGATATTGACAAACGGAAATTTAAAAAAAAACATTAAATCCCAACAGTTAAAGGTTGAGTAGCATAAGTCCAGCGTACATTTCGATTTCTCATACACAAAGGCCTTTAATTGATCAGCTAAATGGAAAGTAGGGCCAAGTTTGCTCACAAGTAAGAATTCGATAGGCTCTGCTTCTTTTCTTGAAACGTTGAGTAAAAAAAGGTGGTGGAAATTCTCTTTATGGGCATAACCCGTTTTTACCATTTGACGTAGGCCCATACATAAAAAGTCTTTTTCCTTAAATGTATGTTAACGCATTGATAATCAAACAGCATGCACATACATCCATAGATGGCACTCGTACGTGTATTATTGCAAGCCAGAAGCGTTTTCAGATAAAAAGTTGATGACATCCCCTGACTTAACTCTCAAGTTATACCATCTAAATGTGCACAACCTCTCTGAAACTGCATGGGTAGCGTACAACAACCACTCTCCTCTGATGTAACCACAAGGGGCATGGCTTAGTTTGGCAAGTCTTTCCCAATTACATATTCTCAGAATGTACAAGTATCTTAGGTATCGTTACATAGAAAGTCATGAATTCAATAATCAAAATCTAAAACTCGGCGATTATTCTAGGCGCTTACAAAGGAATGTCTAGTCTCGTACCGAGTACTCAGAGGTGCGAGGACCCTCTCTCTGCACTTGAGGATGGCATCCTTGGCGCCGGTCCACGCGTTCGGACCTTCCAACCTAATAATAATAATAATAATTTATTGGTATACAATGAAAAAGTTTTACAAAAAAAAAAAAAAGACACATTGATGGGCAGCTAAGGCCCTTACAGAGGTATGGGATAGGGTAGACTGACCAGTGAGTGAACAGGCCCCAGTGAATGAACCTTGGGTAAATATAATTAAAAAAATAAGGATTGAAAATCATTCCACTATATGGATTGGCAACACTGACTTCCTCCCATGTAGAAGGAAGCTATCTGACAATATGGTTGGTAGTCCTGGTCATTATATCCTGGTGTTCATTCACTGGCGAACGTGACGTCTTAAACGTTCATTCACTGGTTAGTCTACCCTATACTAAAACAAAAATTGTGCAAGCGGAGCAGGCCAAAAGAAAATAAAAATAAATTATACAGTACATAAATACACAAAGAGAAGAATCTGGACAACCAGCCCTCGAAAAGAAAAAAATGAACAAACTTCACCAGTGAATAAAAGAAATTTTTTTAATCAATGATACTAATATTCATTACAAAGATTTTTAAATTTACCTGTACTGATAGGGCAGGCAGGGGCCCATGACGCAGGCCCAACACAGCCTCGGATCGCTCAGCAACATCTTCTTGAAGTTGGGCTTGACGCCCATGAGCTCGGCCAGCTCGTCCATGTACGGGATGGGGTAGACGTGCATGCTGTTCCGGGCGCTCGCGTGCAGGAGCTTGGCCTCGTTCTCGGTGTTGAGCGCGATCTCGTTGATGATGTCCCCCTTGTCCGGGAACGCGACCTTGTTGCTGAGGACGCTGGCGAACCACCGGGACTGCATCTCGCACACGGGGAGGACGCCGCCGAACACCTGCACCATGCCTGTGATGGAATAGAAACAAGTCATTGAGCTAGAGGTAAAACTGGAGTGATGTATCAGCTAGCCGAAACCTGAGCGAACTACTCACATCTTTGCCCAGTTCCCCCAAAAAATAATAGGGACTATTTGTCCTACACCCTCTAGCTCATTGGTCGGCCCGCCCAGTTCGCTTCGTCTGCAGTGATATTTTCCTCCGCGTTTCGTTTTCGAAACGGCTCGTTTTCCTCCCTGTTAAGTGCACCTAACTCTACTTTTCCCTCTAGCTCATAGAAACAAGTAGGTTAGGTTAGAATTGAATTATCGTCACACTAGAGCTGCACGAGGGCTATTGGCGACGGGCGTCGTATTTTAGAGCCACAGTAAACTGACGAGCCGATACCTGAATAGGCACACAACCGCTAAGGGCGACATCGTACGCAGCGTTAGGATTTTGAAGGTTTGGTTTGAATTATCGTCGCACTAGAGCTACACGAGGGCTATTGGCGACGGGCGTCGTATTTTAGAGCCACGGTCAAGTGACGAGCCCAAACTTGAATCGGCACCCAAAGCAACCGCTAAGTTAAGGGCGACATCGTACGCAGCGTTTGGACTTTGAATGATATTTAACTTTCACTCCCTTACACGGGGTATTATTCGTCGGACATTTCTGGCTGCACGGGCCGTTTATAGGTCGGCAGTTATTTTGGCAATACCCGGACCCGAACCTGGGACCTTTCGCGTGCTAAGCGAGAGCCCAACCGACTGGGCTCCCCAGCCCCATGTAGAAATTTTAATGAAATAAAAAACAAAAAATCATAATGACAACTGCGCTGAAGGCAGCTCAACTTTATAGTATAATTTGAATAGAAATACAAAAAGCGAATAAAAGATGAAGAACGGAGATCCCGACTAGGGTACATCCCGACTGACCTTCTCATCAGGGGGTCTATTCAGCCAACACATCCGGAGGCGTTTCTGAAATGGACTGCCCGCTGTTCGCAGAAACGGCAGTTTCAGAGGCGTCGGGGACTGTGGACTGCCGAGTCCATTTCAGAAACGCCTTCAGAGATTATGGCTGGCTGTGTGTCACAGTCGGGATCTCCGTTCTTAAACTTTTAATTAATTTTTGTATGTATATCCATACCTATGATGGCCAAGGAGGGCACGGTGAGGTGGGGCGGGAAGACGTGCTTGTACAAGGGGACGTGGTCGCCGATCACCTGGAAGATGATGTCGTTGAGGAAGGGGATCTTGAGCTGGTAGCCCGTGGCCATGACCACGACGTCGACCTCGGTGGGGTCGTTCTCGCCCCGGAACACGACCCCCGTCTCGGTGAAGTGCTTCACGGCCCCTTTCAGGGTGACGTCGCCGCTGAGGATCTTGCTGCCGAGGTGGTCGTTGACCGTGGGGCGTTTCGTGAGGAACCTGTTAATGCATAAAATGACTTAGCATAATATATGATGACATATAAAATGACTTATTTTTCGAGCAACTTTTGCTGGCTGAGTTTTTTCGAGTCGACGTGAAAAAATCGGCTACTTTTATGCTGTTCGAACGGCTGCTCCAATCAAAAACTAAGTTCAGTCTTGACGTCATGGCCGAGCCTCCTCCTCCAATACTGCGATAATACTGCTTTTAAGTTAGTGATGTCACGCATGACGTAGCCATTCTCGTGTGTGACGTTTTGCTGAACCAAAAGGTTTTCGACCAGCGACTTTCCTACCGTCTGATAAGGGCTTTATACCTTGTCTAGCCAGAATGCGAGCTTCGAAAAGACTTTCTTCCCGCATCTCTCGCTTGGGTTTTCTTCGAAACGGCATGATCGTGCTTGTTCCCCACCCTACTTGGGTTTGAACTGTACGGACTGTTAACCCCACAAGAGAACCTAAAACGCGTTAGGTTTAGAAAAGCGATGTCTCCCCCCCCCCCTACCCGTGAGAGAAGGGATGGGGGAAGAAAGTCTTTTCGAAGCTCGCATTCTAGCTAGACAAGGTACAGGGTGAGGCAAACAGAAGTGGCCCCGGTCTAGAGATAGGAATGCGTTGAAATGCTTGGCGAGAAAAACTCTTGAAGCCGCCTGAAACCTGTTTTTGCATTGGTTGGATCGGATTAGCTTCACATTAGAGCTACTCATAGACTAGTGGAGAGTTTAGTTCTTGGTTCGTAGTGTATGAAGACGTCCCATAATGCAAATTTTGTGTCTTGCGATCAATTTAGAATGTTTTTTATTACCAAAAACAAAAAGGTCCGATTCTCTAGGATAAATAACGACAGAAACAACCGAACTTTTCTTGATCAGCTCTACAAACATTTCATTTCAACTAGCTTCTGAAACCGTAGCTTACTTGCCGGAAAATAACGGAGCTTGTTTGGGCTTAATATTGATGCTATCAATAGCTTCAGTTAGCAAACCTGTTTTTGTACTGTTTTTAGTCTTGCCAATGTTTCTGTCGTATTCTTATCTATAGACCGGGGCCACTTGTGTTTGCGTAGCCAGAATGCAAGCTTCGAAAAGACTTTTTTCCCACATCCCTTCGCTTGGTTTTCTTCGAAACGGCGTGAGCGTGTTTGTTCCCCGCCCTACTTGAGTTTGAACTGTACGGATTGTTAACCCCACAACAGAACCTCAAACGCGTTAGGTTTGAAAAAGCGATGCTGCCCCGTTTCCTAGAAAGCCAAGCTAAGGGATGGGGGGAAAATGTCTTTTTGAAGCTCGCATTCTGGCTAGACAAGGTATAGTTCACATCCAGAGCGTAACCAGAGAAAAAAAAACTTTGGGTATTGATTTTGTACTGGTCTTAGTGGCTCTACTGAACTGTGTGATGCATATGGTGCTGGAATAAAGGCAGAGGGTAGTTAAACTCGAAAGAGGAACGCGGTGTATGGCAGGTGCAATTTGAAAATAGTGTTGTGTGTTGATCGCCACGTACCGTTAAGTAATCCGTTTTTTCCCCTGCTAGTATACAACTGTTTGTTACCTACGAAGAAATGTTAGTTTCAACGTTTTTCAGTTACCTTTGAAGAAATTTTAATCACCTTTGTTTTAAAATTGTCACCTTGTTGCTAATGAAGATTTGGCAGTTTTAACGTGTTCCTAAATTGTCACTTTTAAGTAACTTGGTTAACTATTTGTTGCTAATGAAGAAATGGTCGTTTGGTGGTAGAAGAAATGGTGTTTTGGAAGAAATGGTGATGGAAGAAGAAATGGTATTTATTTTAATGTGTTTAACTAAATTGTTTTGATAAATGTTTCTTAATTTAATAAATGTTTGCTATACTCTCATTCAGTGATATTATTCTAGCTGGGAACTGGGTTACCTGTGGGCCGGTTTCAGGTGGTACGTGTTGTGGTTGAAGTTCTTGTTGACCTGCTTCTCCATGTACCAGAAGACGAGTTTCTTCGGGAGTCTCTGGAATGCGGTGCTGACCACTCGGCTGTTGTAGTCCAAGTCGGCTGGAAGACCTTTCGGTCCAGGTCTTTGGACGACCCACGTGCCCTGTCTTGAACTTAAGAATACCTGGGGGGAAATTTTTGTATTTTATTGTTGGTAATAAGTCAAGGTAGGGGAAATACTTATTTGATATACGGCAATTTAATTTATTTGCTATTTTTTAAAGAAAACTTCAGTATGTGTTTTTAACTGTACAAGAGAAACAAAATACTTAAAAAAAAGAAAATTAATAATGTGCTTCACAGGTACGAAATATTTCATTTATTTTGTGAAACTTTCTTTAAAGATTTAGTTCACAAAGAAATGCATTCTACGCAATTTGCACGTATGTAATTCCATAAAGACGTAGTGTATTGCAATGTGTTATAAATGCAATGCTATATTGCAATGCAATGTGTTATAACAGTATGAACCTTTTCTGTTAAAAGAGGATATACAATTTTAGGTGTAACTGTTTATTAATGGGAGAGAGTATTCAAGGTTCATTTTATTAGTATGATTGTCTTTATCTTATTGCTTACGAGCAAAAAAGTTTGAAACTCAGCTGAAGGGGGGAAGTAATGATTGCATATCTGGTTTAAAGTCTATTTCGCAGATTTCAACAAAGGTTTAGATCATTTTTTTTCGAACGAAAACTTTAGTTAAGGCTGTTCATCACCCCCTTTCCCCATCCTCCTCCGATCGGGCTTGCTAATGGTAAGTCTATGGGGGGGGGGGGGGAATGGTTTTTATTCGGTTTTATTTAACTTCATAAAACTCCAATAAAGTTGTGCTTTTAAAGGTTATTTTTTTAAAAAGGTTATTTACCTTTTTTTAATAGACAAAAATTTAGATTAAAAGTAAATAACGTTTTTAAAAAAATAACCTCTAAAAGCACAACTTTATTGGAGTTTTATGAATTTAAAAAAAACCGCATCAGAATATTCCTATAATTTATTTGCTTTCTTTGGAATAAAAACCATTTTTCCCCATAGACTTACCATTAGCAAGCCCGATCAAAGGAGGACGGGGAATGGGGGTGATGAGCAGCCTTAAGAATACAAGTATAAAAACAACAAACTCACTCGTTCAGCCACGGACGACACACACACAGCAGCGTCAGCGCCAGAATTCCCGGCTCCTATCACGAGCACAGTCTGGTCCTTGAAAGGCTCCGGGCTCTTGAAATTGTGCGTGTGCACGACCTTTCCCTTGAAGGTCTCCAGGGAAGGGAAACTGGGCACTCTAGGGAACCCGAAGCGTCCCACGCAAACCGCCACGCCGTCGAACACCTCCACCAGGACGCGGTTCTTGGCGTTGTCCTTGATGGCCACCTCCCAGCGGCCCGTCCTGTAGTTGTCTGCAGTGGGCAGGATCCTCATGACCTCGTGCCTGTACTTGATGTGCCTCAGCAGATCGAAAGCCTCGGCGTACTTCTCGAGGTACTTCGAGACGTACTTGTGGGACATGAAGTTCGGGAAGGACCTCGGCGGCGGGAAGTCGCTGAAGGCCATCAGCTCCTTGCTGATGTTGGTCACCGTGCTCTTCATGACCGAGGCCACGCCGTCGATGTCTTCCTCGCGGTACTTCCAGAGGCCGCCCAGGTCGTCCGTCTTCTCGTAGCAGACGACGTAGAAGCCCTGCTCCTTGAGGCTCTTGATGGTGGCCAGCCCGCTGGCGCCAGCGCCGATGACGGCGACCAGCTTGGCTTGGGGTTGAGTTTCTTCGACCATTTTAACGGGATATCAAGTTCATCTGAAAAATAATTATGTTATTTTACTACGTCATAAAATGAGTTTTAAAAAAACTTTCAAATTTGGAACACTCAGTAATTTTTTCGAGCAAATCACACATGAGCAAGAAAATGTACCTGCCTTAGAACTTTTTGTTTTGGTTTTAAAAGCATTGCTGGAAAATGAAAAGAGATACGGACTTCAACCAATACCACTTAGATTAGAAGACAGAAGAACTAAGCAACACCAGCTGCCGTGATAAGGTAAACTGCAGTAATCGCCACAATGAGTTGCACCATTTTTGCTCTAAAATAATAAAAAAAAGTTCCAGTATGTTTTCTTACCGGTTAAAGCAATTGAGTGCTTGCAACAAAGGTCCAAGTCACTATGGAAGATACTGCAGTTTACCTTATCACGGCAGGACCACGTCGCACTAGTAGACCAATTTCGATTTGTTGACCAATAACGTCGTATCTTAAGATGACATCTTCATTAATCTTATCTTAAAAATGTATTCAAATACAAGATCTAGTCACGAATGATCAGTGGTCAAAACCACAGAATCGGTCCACTAATATGACGTCAAGCATTTAGTTCGCCGGCCTTCTAATCTAGGTGGTATTGTTTCAACACGGACTGGCACGCGAGTTTCCAGTGCTTGTCGGACGTCATAAGGTTTTCAAGAAAATCGTGCATGCGCGAAGTGTTGCTGCCATATAACTTTCATAGGTTTTTTAATTATTGAAATTATTCTTTTGATGAATTGATTTATGAGTGGAATTGAAAGTCGTATTACACACCCTAGTTTTTGACCCGTTTCGTGGAATTTAAAGCATAAAGGCGTTCTAAGGAGATATTGCGCTCAAACAATTAAAAATTAATTGCTGCAAAATAATAATAATAATAATTGGTATTTGTGAGGTTTACCAACAGAACTATTTTCTAAGTTTGCTATAAATGTGGTGTCGAGTAAAAAAAAAGTAACAATATAAAGAACTATTGAACAACATGTTTTTAAACATAATTTATTCGTTTAGTATTTTCTTCGTCAGCTTCTCATGTTTACGTCAATGTTGGAAAGTATTGTAGCGTAAGTCCGGGCAACCGTGGTCAGTAACTTTGGCTTTAGCTTCGAGAAAAAAACTTGTTTTATTATTTCTTTTATAAATTTCAACAAAATTATTTCTTAGTTCCTTAAAATCCATAATTATTCCTATATTTCAATACTTAAAATGCATCATGATTTACAGGTTTTTAAATCGTTTTTATAGCTTAATTTTTTTTCTTTTGTAAAAAAAAAACACTTAATATTTAGGACCAAAGCTACCGAAATTCACGGTATTTAATTCTTTGGATGCAAGCACGCCCGTAAATATTCATATAGTAGCACGGAACCATTGTTTAGGTTGAGTGAAAAGTAAACTTCTACTTTTTTTTAGTTGACGTCACATACTGCAAAGAATAGGGACAGAATGCATACATAAACAGCATTCGTGAAACTTATTAAATATCTTCTCATACATTTGTTATTGCCCCTTACTATTTTATTCATGCTAAAGGACACGTTTACAATAGTATTTTTATTACAATATCTTTACTATTATATGATGTGCGACTGTGAATCTGTCGGTCTGTCTGCAATTCATCTCAATAACAAAACGTTAAGGTAAAGGGTAAACCGGGGAAAAGTGTCAAAACACGCAGAATAGAATGAGAAGTTAATCTACTAATTTAAAAGTTTGTGCGATTTTTCTTTGTTCTAAAGTATACGATTTTTTTTTTGACAAACTGCCCATACATTTGGCAAACTATAAAAAATATCAAGTAAATTTGTGAAAGAAAAATTACAACAAGGCTCAAAATTTTGTTGCAAACGTTCTTTATCAGCTTAACCCTTTCTGTCAAAGTGATGCCATTTGGCATCATCATGTTTCTTATCACAATTTAAAAAATAGGGCTCATCTATTGTGATTAATAAAACATATTTTCCAATAGAAAAAAAGTTTAACGAATCGAATGACGTGTTTTTTACATCACAAATGGCTATAGGCGATCAGAAATCAGACGATCAGACGATTCTCTAAAATGATGATGCCAAATTGTCATTGGGACTGAAAGGGTAAGTACCTAAAATATATTCTTTATTCGTCATTTTCTGACTGTATTCACCTGCATGAGTCTTCCATTTTCAGTAAGGCCTATAATGGACTGGCACCATGATCACAAGCAAAAACTAGCGCTAAACTTGGTCGCCAATGGCGTTAGACAGTTCAATTCCAGAGTATTCATTGGCAGCTTGCGGAGTCAATCGGTAAGTACTGGGCCAGCCATTGACGACTGAGTTTGGAACTGAACCGACTAAAACGGAAGACTTGCATGTTGTTTTTTTTTTTAGTTTGTCTAAACTGAAAAGTGTATCAGAGCGACGGATTGATAGACATTTTGGAGCACTGTTCAACCCATCTTTTTTTTTCAGGGTTCGTACTACATCTTCTATGATAGTAAAATTCAGGAGTTTCTTAGGAGTACAACGATGTAAGTTCAGGAGATATCGCGAAATATATTTGAATATGTGTGTTTATTATTGTATTGGTCTAGGGACTTAGACCGAGAATGAAGGAAACAAGGGGTGTAAATGGTGTGGAAAATTTGCGGCTTGGTGTAAAAGCCAACCTCCCTTTTGGGGGAAGAAATCGCCTTTTTTTTTTTTGTTGATGTTTTAAATTTTCGTGACTCTTGTTTTAATTTCATGACTTTTTCGACCGACAGACATCCGAAAAAATTCCAGAGAGAAAACCGTGTGAAAAAGGAGAAAAATGATTCTTGTTTAATTTTAGTCAGGAGAGGGCAAAATATCAGGAGATGATACACAAATTTCAGGAGATATAATGGCCCTTAAAAAATAAAAATGAAATTTAGGAGTTTTTGAGGAGGCGTACGAACCCTGTTTTTTAGAATCAGCACACTGCAAAACGTGTAGAAAACACATAATCTACATTTTGGATTTTCGACCACGTTGCAATACTTTCATTACCTACATTCATATTGAGTAATTTAAAGTAAATATATAACCTTCTAATGCATACTGCTGCCATATCTCAACAAGTAACACCATCCACTTTATTCTATTAACATAGAGCTCCCTCTCGACAAATCTGTTTTTTTCATCAATTACATTCCATTTTGAAGTTTTAGTTACTAATTAAACCAATAGATGTCAGTAGTAAAAAAGTGCATTCAAAATTAAAGAGTGAAGTTATTAACTGTTGTGAAATTACGTCTTTGGCTATTCAAAGTATAATAATAATAGTACTAAATACAAATAAATTGTTTTGAAAAACAATTATAGTTCAAGAGGGTTATTTTAAAATATATTTAGTAGTTTTCTAATCATTCATATCAAAATTGGAATTTGGTATAGTTGGTTTTCGCCATATGGCAAACATTTTAAAAATTGAAATTATTTAAGTTCCAATGCAGTTAATTTTGTTTTCAGTATGTTTCCCATAATGTATGAGTATTAAAGATACATTTATATTTCTTGGGGATAAAAAAAAATATGCATTCATTACAGGGTTAAAGATGTTCACAACATTACTCATTGATACGTTACATGCAATCTCATATGCAAAAAAGTAAATAGTAACCGAAAAATAAATAAAAACTGAATTGAAACAGGCAAATATAATATATTTTTACAGGAACCGCTTCTTAAAGCGGTATTGCACACACTCACATAAGTACACGTACCAAATAAGTTTTCTTTCTGCTTCACTAACCAAGCGAATTCGCGTATTTATGAACTTGGATAGAAAACCATTCTTAATCTAAAAAAAAAAAACGAATTATAAAAAGAGTTTCTTTTGATTAATTAAACTAAACTTGCACTAGATATAAACATTTTCAATTTGGACCGGACAGGGTCGTTTTTAATTAGGTAGCACCCATATTTGTAAGTTTATTTTTTCGTTAAAACTATGAAAAACTCAAACGACAATTTGTGAATAAAATTAACTTTAGTTTCGAATAAAAACGTTAATTTTACGAGGGTTTTTTTTAGCTTCCACACTACACTTATAACGTAAAAAGTGGAAGGTTATTGTTATTGTTCAGCCCGTTTGTCTGCCTCTTCGTCTGTCCGTCACCCACTTTCATAGGAAAAACTAAAAATGCTATGGAAAAGTGTGATACGTCAAAAAAAATTTAGCTCATCGAAATTAGAATACATTGAAAATTTCAAAAAATAAAACCTAATTAACGTCCTTCAATTGTCGGCGTCGGCAAAGTCATGACACCGACAGCAACTGAACTTAAAAATAACAAAGCCAGATTTAATGGGCATCAAATGAAGTTTATAGTAGTTAACAAAGGAAATGTGCTTTACGTATGGATCGCTAGACAATCACAAGCTTAAAAAACAAAATTAACCCTCGAATGCATACTGTTACCGTTTGGTAACAAGTAACATAATCCACTTTATTCTATTAAATTAGAGCTGCTTCTAGACAAATCTGTGTTTTTTTCATCTATTACATTCCATTTTAAAGTTTTAGTTACTAATAATCCTCATAGATGACAGTAGTAAAAGTGTATTCAAAATTAAAGAGTGAGGTTATTAACTTTTGTGAAATTACGTTTTTGGCAGTATTCAAAGAATGATAATATTAGCACACTAAATACTAATAAATTGTTTTGAAAAACTAATCATAGTTAAAAAGGGTTATTTTGAAATATTTTTAGTTGTTTTCTAGTCATTCTTATCAAAATTGGAATTTTGCAGTTGGTTTTTGTCATATGGAAAAAAATTTAAAAACTTAAAGTATTTAAATTCTAATACAGTTCAATTTTTTTTAGTATTTTTCCTATAATGTGTGAGTATTAAAGATACATAAATATTATTTTTTGATGAAAATAAAAATTCATGCATTAGAGGGTTAAGTGACGGGGGCGATGGAATAGTCGTCGCATTGTAGCAAGAAAGGCGAGCTACAGTAAAACCGACATTAAGTTTGCAGTGTTCTACGAGAAAAAGGGTAAAGAGTTCTCATTTTCGATTGCGAGAATCGAATAAAAAAAGGTGTTTCCCATTCAATAAACAATTTTATTTGTTATTTCAAGACATAAATTTATTATTTCTATTAGTTTAAGCTTCAGTTAGAGTGTACTTTTAATTATTTTTTCCTTGACGTAACAGGGCGCACGAATATCAGGGTCAAAGGAGCAGCCAATCAGAGTAGGCTAAATTTCGGCGCCAGCGGCGTTGTTTACCCAGTTTCCTCCGAGGAGTAAATTTCTCTGCTGCAAACTTAAGGTCGGTTTTAGTGTAGGTTTAAAAAATGCAATAATACCGGGAAACGAGTTGGAATTCTTTTGGAAATCAACAAATTACTATCACCAAGAAACAGAGAACATGGCATTTCAAGTTTTATTACTTCTACGTAACTTTGATATCAGAAAAAGTTTAATTTTCACTCATCACTTTGAATGCTAATTTTTATATTTATTGTTCTATTTTATTGTACAATAAATATTAATTGAATTTTTCAAATATAGCGAATTTCACTTGAAGAAGTCTAAAATTTGAACTAAATACTGCTTTGAAAAAATCATTGAGGTGTTAGGTTAGTTTTGAATTATCATCGTACTAGTTACACGAGGACTATTGGGGACGGGCGGCATATTTTAGAATCACAGTCAAGTGACGAGCCGACACCTGATCACTGAGGTGTAGAGAATCGTGTGTGGAAGTGATATGTAAAGTGTAAATAAGTGATTGCAAACCAGCCTGTTCAGTTCATGTCGTCGTCTATTGCGTGAGAAAAACACAGCAATAAAAACTATTTCGTACAGCCGCAATGTCCTTTCAACAATACCAAGTCAACAACATTCAAATCATAAAATTATGCATAAGGAGAAGTAAGTTTACGAGATGAGTCAACTTTCTTATTGTGGTCAAACCACTACTCACAAAGACTTAGATAGACGAGAGAAAAAGTGACCACCCAAGACACGTGGGGTTGGAGCAAAAAGGTTTATACGTATACGTGGAAGTTGAATACTTGACTTACGAAAATCCGGCAATTGGAACATTATTCCCATAACTCTTAAATCCGTAATTACCGAGTTAAAAACAGAGTCTGTACAAGAATTTGGTAAGGGTTGTCGGATAATGAATGAATATTTTGTGAATGTGTTGAATATTTTGGCAAGATATGTTTTTAATAATAAATGCAGATAACATACAGGTTTCTATAAAACACTTTTTAAAATTGCCTCGAATACTTTTTGTAAAATTATTTATTCACTTTTTTTTTTTTTTTAAATCGAACATATTTCAAAAAGTGGGATGGACCAGTAAGTTAGCTTCATTTATTACATAAAAAAATCCGTCTGTAAGAATATTCCATACAACCGGAGAAATGTGGCAGAGAAATATATTTTTTCTCCATTGGATTAACACTGATGCACTTTGCTTTGGAGACCAGTGATCCAATCTATCAGAGGGTTGGACGCGTTTAACCTCTTAAGATCTCATCAAAATCCTACACGTATATTCTTCATCTCAACATATTTTTCATACAAATATACTTTAAAAAGGATGTTTCACTAACTAATTAAAAAAATGATGTTTAATAATTATTGAGAGGACACGCCTTACGATCTAAAAATACACATTTTTTGTGCTATAAATGCAAAAAAAAGGTATCACTTATCTGTAGTTAATAGTTCATTTTAACATTGTTTTTAGTGCAAAGTGTATTTAAAATTAACTACTAGAAGAACTTTTTGAAAAGTTTAAAGAAAAAAACTAGTTAAAAGCCAATTAAAAGAAACTAACATCGCATCGACCCTCGTTACACTTCATTTTGTATAGAAATAAATAACAGATACCTGTAATATCAAAGGCTGAAAACTGATTTTCGGATCTTCTATCGGATCAGGTCGATTTCGAAACTAATTAACTTGTTAATTGTTTGTGGGGAAGTTTTAAAAAATGTCCCCGAATGGGAACCCCCACACTCTCAGAAATGAATACTCAAAAACGACGAAATTTTCCTTAATTTTGACGATGCCGTTTCTGGCAAATGCTCCGAGTTTTTCTTTCCTCAAAGTGAGGAAATTTGATTCGTCATTTTTATGAGATTCGAATTTCGTCTAATCTAAAGAAATATTTCGTTATTTTTGAGCATTTGAGTACAGTAATGAGATTCAGTTTCCTCAAAATCAAGATACAGAATCGTCAAATCAAGATCGTTAAAGTGAGGATTCGCGTTTACTCAAAAGTCACGTGATAGTTTGACGAAATAATCCTCAAAATTAACGAAATGAGGCTTGAGGATTAATGAATCGTCAAAAATGAAAGTGTTTTTTTCTGAGAGTGCAGGTCGCAAGAGGGTAGGTAACGAGTCAATAATTAAAAATTAAAACTCGTT
Organism: Hylyphantes graminicola; assembly: GCA_023701765.1. NCBI lineage: Eukaryota > Metazoa > Arthropoda > Arachnida > Araneae > Linyphiidae > Hylyphantes > Hylyphantes graminicola. Next base: position 11,842,898 of record CM043121.1, on the reverse strand, counting down.
ACACAGTAATAACACATTTATACTTTCGCTCAAATAAGTATTCCCGAGAGAGCTATTAGATGCCTCTGTCCATCTCATTTGAGGTCGTTGACTACCCATGTACGAGTAACAAAGCCGCCAGGCCATTGTCCATAAAAGAGCATGGCCTTTTGTGTTCGGGGCACAATGTCCGTGCCTCAAAAGGATCCTGTGATGATGATGTAAGATCTGGAAACAAGATTTGTCAACTGAAGCGGAGCGGACATGTAATTAGCCGCAATTTGCGTATTTACGGACTTTTTTTTAAGGATTGTTTCAGGGGGTATTGCTTAACAGGAGGAAAAAAAGGCAAATTTTTATTTAGGTGAAATGTTTTAAGGCTCTTGTATGGTAACAGATATCTATACAACTACAATGGCGAAACTTTGGTCCCTGTTTTTAAATAAAGTATACGACATGCACTCACGAAACCTTACCAAAAAATACAGAAGACAGCTTTTTTGTCTCTCTGATATCGTATTGACCCGCGTTCAACTTCATTTTTTATAGAAATAAATGACTGATGCCTGTAATCAAAGATTGAAAATTTATATTTAGATTTTCTATCGGACCAGGTCAATTTCAGAGCTAATTAACACGTAAATTGCTTATGGGGAGGTCTTAAGAATTGTCCCCAAATGAGGACGACAGGTCGCAAGAGGTTAAAGAAAAAAATATGTAAACAGTTTTTTTCTGTAAAAATAACAGAATTATTTTTTACAGTGTACCCTACCCTAGATCCTCTACTGTCCCCGCAAAAAAAAGACAGGCTTCACTTGAATCAAGTCTGAACCGAGACCTGGTTAAGTTATGTTTGAATTATCGTCGCACTAGAGCTACACGAGCGCTATTGGCTACGGGCTTCGTATTTTAGAACCACAGTCAAGTGACCAGCCGACACCTGAATAGGCACCCAACGCAACAGTCAAGGGCGACATCGTACACAGCGTTAGGATTTTGAAGGATATTTAACGTGCACTCCCTTACACGGGATATTATTCGTCAGACATTTTTGGCTGCACGGGCCGTTTATGTGTCGGCAGTGGATCGAGACCTGGATATTATACACTCACAAGCTTTGCATTCAATAAATGCTCTTTTACTAAATGGGCTAAAAATATCGAGGAGATACGGAGAACCCGTGATAAGCGGCACTCACGCCTTATCAGTCAGATGACGAAAACAATTGCCTTGGCACACAAAAGAAATTGCCATAAAAAAACAACAAGCCAGATTAGGGACTTTCCCGGCCCTGTTATCGTCGCACAGAATAAACACATCGGGCTTGAAGATGCGGTTCATTGGGCAAATAAATACATACGAGCTTATGACACAGAATGTTTGAAAGTTTAGAAGTATCCGGCTCAGTGGCTGAGAGGTTAAAAGTATCCGCCAAAGAAAGCCCGATTTCGCGGGATCGAGCCCCAGCCGAGTCGTCGTATTTTCTGGATGGGAAAATCAAGGGAATGCATTTCATATGATTGTGGCATATAAAAGATCCCTGGAGTACCCATTCAAATGTGAATCTGGATGCTCTATCCCTGGAGCAGCCAGATTCGCATTGTAATCTGAGCTTCAAAATGGGTAGCGAGAGTCACCTAGATGGTGCCACAGAAAAATGGCTCTCGGTTCAGAAGAATATGCCGAGTCTGCAGAGGCACGACGCCAAAATCGCAACCCCAATAGAAGAAAAAAATATCAAGTAGGATGCTCCGTGGAGCAGTGGTAGCGCTTTGCATTATCACGCAACAGATCCGGGGATCGAGCCCCGGATTGGGAGAGGTTGACTCAACCTTTCATTCCTTTGTTGGGGCTATAAAATGAGGACCAGATATGCTTGGGAACTAAACACTGGGGGTCTTGCGTGAGGCTGACCGGGCCATATGAATAACACCCCAGAGCCCTTGGTCACGAAAAGTTGAATTGGACACTGCAGGCCTTGGCCCAGTAATGAACTGATGCATTGAGGAATTTTTTTTTAAATATCAAATGAGATCGAACACAAAAATGCTTATATACTACCACACAATGGAAGTTTCGTGCATATTTGGACAGGAAGCATATGCTTCGTACCCCAAAAGCCGTGGCCAGGAAAAATGAAACGGGCACAGCAGGCCTTGGCAAACTATGAGCTACCACGCCACTTTGTTTTCGTATACACTCTCGAAAAACCTTCCTTCAAATGAAATTTGACTGGCAGTTTTGTTGTCGGAATATTTCTCTTTAGTTTAGTTTGAATTATCCTCGCACTAGAGCTTACACTACGGCTATTGGCAGCAACCCCGAATTTTACACAACTTATATCTGCAAGCTACAAACGGTGTTACACAAGATTTTCAACTTAAAATGTTCAAAAACTGTATATTATTATAAGAAATATTTTGCAAGTCATGCACAACAATATATGTTTTTACATTAATTTGCAAGAACACATGCTGACACACGAAATCGTGAGTAAACGTACTTAAAAAAACTAATGTACGAAAGTAAAATGTACTGATTTTTTTATTTTAACGTTACGAATTATATTTTTAAAAAAGTTTGCATAGTTTTAATTATATGTGAACCAATTGTAGCACAATAATATTTAATACACGTCTACATCTGTAAAGGAAGACTTGACTGGCAATTCTCTTACACATCAACAACCAACCAAAACAATTGGAAGCGCATTTAAAATTTTAGGATCTTATTTCTTATGTACTGAAGATGTCCATTTAAGAACCGATTTTTCAAAATTTGAACTCAAAACATTAAACAAGACAATTACTCCATAAGAATAACATTGTGCATTGTTGCAAGCATAGAGTTCATGACAAATTTTAATTCGAAAGAAATTTCAGTACTAGCGAAAATTAATTATAAAGAAAAAATAAGCAAGCAAGTTTAATAAATAAGAACTAAATTTTAACATTATTTTTTGATTTAAAAAAATATATTTATTAGATTTTTAATGATTGGCCACAATTATTCGACTCGATTCGTATAATATTTCCGAATTTGATTGAATTTAAAGGAAGTTTTTTTTTTATTTTTGCTGTTGTAAAAAGAAATAGGAAAATTGACGAATTTTATGTATAAATGTGAACGTCATAAGAAAAAGAGTTTTGGATAAAAAAAAGTTCAGTCAGACATTCGAAAAAAATAAATGGGGGGGGGGGAGGGGAATGCTTATTATTCTGCAGAGGTATTGATTAGTAAGGAGGGGATGAATCGATTGGTATAAAGTAAAAATTCCCATAATATACAAGTAACCGTTGTTAAAGGGGACTGTCAGTCCCATAGAACTAATGCATTAGTTTTGAAATAACAACTTTTGCAAAAGAATTGTTTTGCCATGTCATCCCATTTTCACCAGGTATTTGAATCATCATAACATCAACTTAAAACAAAATTGAATAGAAAATAGCATCCGATTATTTGAAGATTAATTGAAAAAAAATTAAATAGTGTCACCCTCTGCTGTATATTTTTCGCATTTTAAAACTTTAAATTATATAAAATTAAACAACTAGATAACATTTTCGTTTCAAATTTGTTTCATTTCGTTGTTATGTTGATTCTCATACCCGAGGGAAAAGGGCTTACATGGCAAAGCAAGTACTTTTGCGGAAGTTGTGATTCCAAGACCTGTTATTGCATTAGCTCTATGGGACTGACAATCCCTCTTAAGGTCACAACCCGTGCAATGCCGGATTTATAAAACCACTTTTTTTATATTTCAACAGCAGTTATAACTTTCTGTAATAACCGTTGTTTATTTTATTATTATCGTTCAATCTCTTTTATAGCAATTCATTTATAAACAGATAGGGTAAGGTGGGGTAAGTGGGCCACCTTTTTGGCATAATTCGACTTTAGACCCTCATACCACAGGATGTAAACGGCCTAACAACTTATTTATTTTTGTGGTCCATTCTCTCATACGTTATTACTGTACCCATGACAACCTTAACACAAATTGGCAAAAAATAAATTTAAAAAATATGTTTTTCTTTTTGGTCATCCGAGTGGCCCACTTGCCCCGCATGGTGGGGTAAGTGGGCCACCCCCCTAATATATTTTTACACATAACTGGTAGAGATATGGTGGGGCAAGTGGAATAATCTACATGATTTTTTGAGTGTTTGAAAAAAAAAAGTGACGATGTATCTTCAACAGTTCCCCCAAAGCAACTTTTTCTGGCATGCAAGCTTACTACAAGAAAAAATACGTTAATTTTCATCTTGTCATTTTTGCATGTAGTGTAAAAAAAATGTTAGGGCTACAGATTTCAAACTGGCCTATGTCAATGAATAGGACTATGAATAGCGAATATGGCTAACCCTATGAATCAGTAAATATGACTTTTTTTTAAGTATATTAAAGAGTTGGGGCAAGTGGGCCACCCGTGGCCCACTTACCCCGCCAATGTGGTGGCCCACTTACCCCAAACGCGGGGCAACTGGGCCACCCCAATTTTCTTTTAACCTTATCAACATCACAAGTAAATGGCACTACAAAAAGATACTATGTTTTATACACTTTCAAAATATATAACATTTTGTTTTGTATCATGAACCGTTTGGAAATAAATAAAAAAATAGTATGATGGCGTGAATTACGAAAAGATGCAATTTTAAAAAATTTCACAAAAAGGATTGTAACTTGTTGCATACTTGAATGAAAATGATGCCATAATGTTTCCTGTATCTATTGGGGTAAATACGTAAAAATATTGTAACAGTTTTTCTTTACGTCCATAATTCGGGAAATGCCAGGGGGGGTGGCCCACTTGCCCCAATGGCCCACTTACCCCACCTTACCCTACTTACAAAATCAAGCACATTTTTAACGTAATAAAAGAAGAACGTCATACTTTATCAGCCCCGTTATACGCACAAGGAAAATTTTTATAAAAGATAAATAACCGACAAACAGCTTCGTCACATGAATGACTATTCATTGAAAGCTTGATTGGTCTTAGTCACGATTCGTCACTAACAGCTTGATCGTTGGTCCTGTGTCGTTGGACCGATCTTAATTCTCGAATTTCGGAGCAAAAACAGTCTTCGTTCTCTAGTCTAGTATATCGATAATGTAGAAAAGAAATATGAAATAAATTCAAAAAAACTATTTTTTAATAACATCTTGTGACCTGGCGTCCCCATTTGGGGGTATTTTTTATACCTCCCCACTAACAATTAACACGTTAATTAGTTTCGAAATTGACCTGGTCCGATAGAAGATTCGAATATCAGTTTTCAGCCTTTGATTGCAGATATCAGTCATTTATTTCTATGAAAAATGAAGTTGAATGAGGGTCGATACGATATTAGATTTTTTAATAAAAATTATTTTAATTTTTTTTCAAACTTTTCAAAAAGTTGTTTTAGTGATTAACTTTAAAGGCATTTTGCATGAAAAACAATGTTAAAATGAAATATAAACTGCAAATAATTGATACGCCTTTTGTTTTGCATTTACAGCACAAAAATGTATATTTTTAGCACTTAAGAAGTGTCTCTAAGATTATGCGAAATTTTAAATCATCAGTTTCATTTCAAAATTTGATTATAAAACGAAATTGAAAAAAGGCGCATAAAAAACAAGATTATATCATAGATTGCTCCTAAAGCAGTTTTGTGTCATTAATTTTGAGCAATTTTAGACCCTGACCACCATAAATACAAATCAAGCATAGAAGAAAATTCCGTAATAAAAGCAATAGAGGATTGTATTCTCTTCAACTTCTGAAAGAAATTCTAAGCACATCTTATTTATAAAAACATATTTTTCTATTAGATACTTAGGGGTATCTTTTGCAAAGAATTTTGAAAAAATAACGTTTAATATTTAATGAGAGGCCCGTTAATTTAGTGGAATTTGAGGGTTAGAGCGGCAAAAATACACATTTTTGCTGTGACCATGAATAAACAAACAAGTTCTCTCAGTTTCTTGCAATTAATAGTCCATTCAGACACTTGAAGAACATAGTGAAAGAACGTGCTAAGTGACAAAAATGTGAAAACGACAAAATGAGCTTTAAAAATTTTTCATTTGCACTTAGATATTCGTTAAAAACAGAATTTACAAAAGGTAAAAATATATATATAATTTGAAGTTTATGAAGAGGGGGGGGGGGGGGTCTTTAAAAAAGGGAATAACATGTTCATTGACACAAAACTTCCACTTCTTGGCACGTTCTTCCATTAAGCACTTCATTTGTTTTAATGCAAAATGTTTCATAAATTTACAGTTGAAAAAAACTTTTTGCAATACCTTCGAAATCTGCTCGGTCCTCTTTCTTGCTACATGCTTTTGAAAACAATCAATAAATCAATTGCTAAAATATCAGTATTTTTGGGGCTTGAACATTGTAGTTTATAATAGAAGAGTTAGATTTAAGAAAAATGGAGTTGTGAAATGAATTATTTCTACAAAGGATTCATGTTAATCCAAAGTGCATCAGTGTTAATCCAATTGAGAAAAAAACTATTTTCTCTGCCACATTTCTCCGGTTGTATTGAATATTTTTACAAACGAATGCTTTTATGTGATAAATGTAGATGACTTACGGGTCTCGACGATACCACTTTTTGAAAGTGGTTCGAATTTGTTAATTTAAATTTAGAATAAGTAATTTTACAATAAGTATTCGAAGCAGTTTAAAAAAAAAGGAATTTCAGGTACCTGTAAGTTATCTACATTTATTATTTAAAAAAAAACGTTTGTAAAAATATTCAATACAGCCGGAGAAATGTGGCAGAGAAAATAGTTTTTTCCATTGGATTAACATTGAGGCACTTGAGTTTGGAGACCCCCGGTTCCAACGCGCCCATTCCCCCTTAACTAAGGTACACAGCTTTAGGAATTATCACAGTGCCGCTTAAACAGGAAACAACAAAGCAAGTAGTGTATATCTAAAAAACAAAATACTAAACAATTTTATCATCGGAATCACCAAAGAAAATCAGTCTTGGTTATTTCGAAATACATAACTTTAAATGGGATGTTTTTGGCTCAAATTTGTTCACTAATTGCTTAGCAATAAATACACTTATTATTTTGATTATGTACTTTTCAATTAGTAACAACACTAAACAGTAAAACCGTTTTAGAGGTTTAGATCGGGCATGGTAATATATTTACTTACTTAAAAAAATAAATCAGCATTTTCATTTCAAAATTTGATTGAAAAAATATAAAAGGTTTTCCCAATTTTTGGGTTGGGAACCCAGTCGGTTAAGGCGTTTGACTTGCATGCGAAAAGTCCCAGGATCGAGTTTTAATTGTACTTTTCAATCAGCAACATAATTGAACAGTAAAAACTTAATGGATGTTTAGATATGCGAAATTGCTTTTCCAGAGCGCCACGAATGTCTATTTCAGTATTTTTATTTCAAAATTTGACTGAACAAAATATAAACCATAAATTTTATTTAAAAAAAAGGACTCATAAGAAAGGACTTTAACAGAAAAAAAAAATATTATTCACAAAGCATGTCAAGAATTTTCAGCTATATACGGTCCAGACCCTCAACACAATGAAATAGCAGAATAGAAAATTTAGTATTAAATTAGCTAATTATTTTAGTCAATTTATTTAGTAGTTAGTTAATAAATCAGATTATTCACAGTGTAGTTTTATGTCAAGAATTTTCATCTATATACGGCCCTAACCCTGAACACAAATACAAATTTAGCATTGTGGAAAATTTAGTAACAAAGTAGTACGATTCTATGTTTGGATATTTAAAGTTCCTCCAATATACGGTGTAAAACACGTTTGTTGACCCCGTGTTTTCTGGGATCAAATTGGGGACGATAATACTATGCTTGGTCGAGCTAAAGGAATTTACATATCACTCAACTGCGCCCATTCAGTGACTACTTTTTTTTGCCCTTGACCACGTTTCTCGTACACGTGAAAAACACCGTAGAAAGCAATGGGGAAAATAACTCGAGGCAGGTTTCTGCTTTTCAGATAATATAAGAAAAGGAATAGCGATGAAATAATGGTAAGAATTAATATTGGAAACAATTAAATATTGTAAATAATTAATTAATATTGGTAATAATTAAATATGATTACAGTTTAATTAAATATTGGAAAAATTAAGTATTGGAAAATGAATTGCGGTTAATAATTGAATAAAGTTAATAATTATTAAATATAGTTAATAATCTATCAAATAATGTCAATTAAACGTTTTTTATGAATACCAATTTAAACCTTGATTATTAAAATATAGTTAATTTTAAGTTGAATATTGATTATTACTATCCAAAGATTGGAGTAACGCGTTACTTGTAGGTTACTTTTTTTAGGGGACGTCGTCAGATTTTTTAGAAAGTGTCTGTAAATTAGTTACTCTTAACGGTAACGTACTAAAGAAAAATTGTTAACTTTTTTTGTTACTTCTCATACCGCTCTAAGGAGACACCGTCACCGTATCGTCGATACCCAAAACATTTTTAGAAATAATAACAAACTTGTAAATTATAGTGGTTTTATATAATGTTCACTCGAAATAAGCATTTTCTAGCAATAAAAACAAATATTCACAAGTAGTTTTTCATATATTTGAAAAAAAAGTTAAAATTTTGATATCTTTTTTTAAATGTTACTCCTCTTTCAATTTTGAGAATAACTCCACCAAACTTTTATACTTCTTTTTTTGGTACTATTTGTTCAAGAACTAAGCATCGATTTTAAAATGTGAGCTACAGTTAAAAAGTAACAAGTATTCACACTGAAAATCACAACAAAAAAAATTTAAAAATACAAATTATTGAATTCAACATTAAAAAAAACTATACATAGTAGACCTTATACCATACAAAATGCGTCCGTATACAAAAGAACACATGTTAAAAATTTCAAAATTCTAACTAAGTAAAAAAGCCTTAGGGATTTATTAAAGCCAAGAATTGAAAAACGCGAAACAGAGCAAAAAAAGTTTGAAAGCAGGCGAAATACGTATTCAAACGTATAGGAATAGCTCCAGAAAATAATATCCTTTTCTACAGAAAACATCATTATGAAATCTTCAGTAAATGTTCAGAAAGATACTGTGAATAATAAGAAGCAAAAAACTGAAAATCGTTATTTTGACCAATTTTTGGTACCGCATCCCCATGGATATTTGCAGCAGTTCGGCGTTGGGCTTAAAGGCCCTCGCCAGATAAGACGGTGAAAAATGCCCCCATTCCAATCGGGCTAATTTTTTTTCTGAAAATACCTCATAGTATGGACAACTTCTCAGCCAAGTTTCAGCTCAAAAATATGACGCATTTTTGAGTAAAAAATTAAAGTTTTTTTTCTTTTTAAATTGATTATTCCCTGAATATATTTGATAAATCCAAAAAACTACTCATGAGTTTTTAGATATCATTGAGTAGTATTCTCAGAAAAATCCGCTCATAAATCTGATCGAGCGATCATTCTTAAAAATGCATTTTTATTTTTCAAAAAAAAATTTCATGCCAAAATCGTTTGGTCACAACTTAGGATTTTGTCTCTACATATTCCTCTATTATCAATCTATAATATATATTTTTTTCAGATTTTTAAAATTATTGGACGATAGTTTAAAAAAAATAAAATATTCTTAAAACCTGACTTTTCGCACTACTTACTCGGCAGATGGCACTCCTAACAAAGGCGGGGAAATTCAATCTGGGAGAATTTCTTTCGGACTAAAGAATTTAGCATAGATTTAGAAAGTAGCAGTTCTGCCTCTAGGGGGAAAGGTGAAGCCATTTGTTAACCATTATCCCATAAGGCAGTTCGCAAGCTCTTGCACATGGCATGCCATACGCCACCAGATGGCACCATGAGATAATTCGACTAATAAAAGATATATATTCAATATTAACTAATTAAAACTTTTTACAAGTTTCGCTAGCATAATTTTATAACTGCATGCGTATTGATAATTTCTGTAAGGCATGAGGTATATATTCACAAAAGAAGCAAGTTAGAAATGCAGTTTTTATTGTATGTAACTCTTCGGAAAAACCATTTTTGTGAATCAGTATCCCGTGATGCATTGCGAAAACGACGAAATGTGGATTCATCACGCATCATTGCGTTGTACGGGATTGCGCAATCGGTGGGCATGCTATTTCTAAATCTATGGATTTTAGAGCAAAAAAATCAGGCTTTAAGAATTATTTTTTTTAACTATCGTCCAATAATTTTAAAAATCTGAAAAAAATATATATTATAGATTGATAATAGAGGAATATGTAGAGACAAAATCCTAAGTTGTGACCAAACGATTTTGGCATGAAATTTTTTTTTTGAAAAATAAAATTGCATTTTTAAGAATGATCGCTCGATCAGATTTATGAGCGGATTTTTCTGAGAATACTACTCAATGATATCTAAAAACTCATGAGTAGTTTTTTGGATTTATCAAATATATTCAGGGAATAATCAATTTAAAAAGAAAAAAAAAACTTTAATTTTTTACTCAAAAATGCGTCATATTTTTGAGCTGAAACTTGGCTGAGAAGTTGTCCATACTATGAGGTATTTTCAGAAAAAAAATTAGCCCGATTGGAATGGGGGCATTTTTCACCGTCTTATCTGGCGAGGGCCTTACTATTTCAAACTTAACTTTTAACAACGCTCAATTTCGCTGTTAGCTTTTTTCAAATAGTCACTATTTCTTTAATCTTGGTTCTATCTTTGAAAAACGGTAAGATGTCGAAATTGCACTTTTAACTTAATTTTTTCAAAAATAACTTCAACTATGTTACAGTACTTAATATGAAAAGCAACTAGAGTTACTTTTCCAATAAAGTAGTTGTTTTGTTGGAAAATTACTTTTTTTTAATGACTTTCCAATCCCTGTTAGTATCAATTAAATTTTTTTTAAAAATTATTGATTCAATATAGTTAATTTCAATAAAATATTGTTGAATTAACCTCTTGAGACCAGGCGTCCCCATTTGGGGAAATTTTTTTAAACCACCCCACAAACAATTAACAAGTTAATTAGTTCCGAAATTGACTTGGTCCGATAGAAGATCGAAATATCAATTTTCAGCCTTTGATTACAGGAATCAGTTATTTCTTTAAAAAATGGTTGAACGAGGGCCATTGCAATATTGGAGTTCTTATTTTTTTTATTTTTTTCAAACTTTTCAACATCTTCTTTTAGCAGTCGATTATAAAGGTATTTCGCACTAAAAACAACCCTAAGTAACTATTAACATAATTTTGTTATTTTTTTGCAAAACATACTTTTTAGCATATATTTGTATGAAAAGTATAATAATATTAGTACTAAGTTACAAAAGAATCTCTTTCTTTGCAAAACATGCTTTTTAGCATATATTTGTATGAAAGGTATAATAATATTGGTACTAAGTTACAAAAGAATTGTTTTGAAAAAAAATTATAGTTAAAAAGGGTTATTTTAAAATATATTTAGTAGTTTTCTAGTCATTATTATCAAAATTGGAATTTTTGTATGAAAAGTATATTTAGATTAATAAATGCAGGATTTTGCTTGAGTCTTTAAATGTTAACTTTGTGTGGTTTATGTCTGGCTGACTCTTAACTTAGTTAGCTTCTTTACTAATTACATATTCTAACTTATTTACTTTGAAACGAATTAACAACTCCTAATAATAGATAGCTTGAATAAATTTATGTGCGTAGGTAGTTAAAAACATTTGACCAAAAGCCCGCATTAAATGTAATTGTGAAATAAAACAAATAGAAAGCAATTTATGAAAATTAAAGGAATTTGTTGGTTATATGGAGATCAATCAGTGTTTTTGTAACTTTTTAAATATAAAAAATGCTGAAAACACTGATCGACAATTATTTTATAATTGTGAAAACAGACTTAGATGAAATAAAAAAAACTTTTTACAATATCTTTCCTATTATTGACAATAAATTAGTATGATGTATTGCCGACCATGCTTAAAACAACTGTAATTACTTCATTACACCACATGATATGCATTTAAATACATGAAAACTATGTATTTAAGAAGCACAATAAAAAGCAATCTTATAAGAAATTTTTCAAGAAATCCTTTGAAACACTTATTTAAAATCAAATAACGATAAATAGTATCTAAAAAAAATATACAACAAATTATTTACCAAAACAAATAAAAGATATCAGATATTCAATAATAATTTTACCTCTGATCGTTCTAGGTGTTCTTTAAATTTACAGAGAATTGTTACCGAAAACATTTGAGATCACTCCGTTCCAAAAAAAAGAACACTCGTCTACCATGTGTCAGCCATCAGCTGTTCTGTCTATTCGATCAGACCAAAATACACTGCGGGGGGTTATGTAAACACATCGGAAAGAATCGATGAGTAGAACGTTTCTGGCTGTCTACTTACAGAATTTTACAAAAATAAAACTTACTACACAAATATAAACGTAAACTTACCTGAATTTTAAATCCACTCAATTCGAGAAGAGCCACAAGCTCACACATTCGTCCATATCGAAGGAAAAACACGAATATCTGGAAATTCGTAATCAGCGAAGTATGCGTCACACAGGATGTGCCCTGTCTACACTTTGGTTCCTGGCCTCCGCTTCTAAAGGCATGCGTTTATGAGCTAGAACACCGCGCTTACTCATAAAAGGAAGTATATCGGCGAAAAAGGTGTTTCAGTGACGCATGCGGCATGTTTCTAAAGTTGCGCATGCGTAGTAAGTGAAGTCGGGAGTTACTTCGCCTATCACAGTATCAAGCTAATGTGCTTGCGTTGAGGAAAATCGCTTTCCGAAAGCCGAAACTGTGACGCGGCCTCCAACAATGTCTACTTTATGTTTAACTTTGTTAGTGCTGCCATCTATATTATAATAATAGAACAAATGTTTCTCAATTTTGACGATTTTTCTCCCTATGCTTCGAATTCGTTTGTATATTTTATGTACAAGTATTTATTGATTTTTTTTTACTGACACCAATTTAAAAATGCGAGATTATAGAAGATACCTATAAGTCAGTTACATTTATCACATAAAAAAAACTTTTGTAAAAATATTCAATACAGTCGGAAAAATGTGGCTAAGAATATTTTTCCCATTAGATCAACATAGAGGAGAGGCAGCTTTGTTTGGTCACCCGGGTAAACATTCACCCTTAAGTTAACCTTAGTGTAGGCTTAATTTAATTGAAATAACAATTACAAAAACAAAAATTGTCGACCAACAACAGGCCAGAGGCCCAGCAAGGTTGGTAGGTTGGTCCAAAATATATCTAATTCCTTACCAGTTTCCAGTAGCTATCGAGATTCTCTTTAAAATCCTCCACTCTCTTCGAATACACAACGTATTCTGGTAAAGCATTCCACTCGTTGACGACTCTATTGTAAAAATAATGTTTCCTTGCCTCCCTTCTAAAGCATGATTTATTCAATTTCTGACCATGTCCTCTGGTCCGACTATTTAAGGTAAATCCTAAGCCCTCCGTGTCTACCTGTTTTATGAACTTGAATAACTGAATTAAATCACCCCTATTCCCTTATTTCCCAGGAAATACATGTTTAAATACATGTTAAACGTCACACTGACTGGACTATATAACTTCTCAGGGGGACAAAGCTACGAGCTTCGTAAAGAACCCCAGTTAGGTGACTACTTTATCTAGGGAATTAGATGTTAATGTACAATATCATTAATTTGAATTATATTTTTCTGAAATCATAAATTATCAATATTAAAAATTAAATGAATATTTTTTATACAAAGTTTAATGAAACGTACATTTTGAATTTTTTTTAAAATCCTATTTGAAAAGAATGCTTAGGAAACTCATTAAAACGATGCATTTATAATTTCGATTTCCCATTTTCATGTATATATTAGATAATCTAAAATTTTTATCCTTTTTAAACAATATTCACTTTAATTATATTAAAAAACTGTATTTTAAATATTTTTCTCCAGCCGTGGTTGCCTGTATCCCAATACAAAAGAAAACAAATATTTTGATAAAAATTCAGCGAATATTATTTTGGTGAGTCATATAACTAAAAAGCTTTTAAACGTGTTTCATTCATTAGAAATATTGTTAAAATACAATTTAATAAAATACATAATTGCATAAAATAAGTTCGATATTTAAAATAGAAGTTAAAGTTTTAGTGTCGCCATCTATTGAAAATTTTAACAAATGATTTTAATACTAGCCCTTTACAAGGAATAAAAAGGGGGGTCCCCACATTTCGTGACATTTTATATTTTTCTAAAATCGTTGTTTTGAAAGTTTTGTTATGGTCGTGTGATACCCGGAAAACTTGCTAAAACACATGCTAATCGACGTCCAACTCCAAATAGGGGTAGTCTAAGCGTCATCTAATGATGATGGGAAAGGACTTAAAAAATCAGAAACGATGGCACATTGTATCTACTTTCTTTTGTGATATTGAAAATAGTTTGAACGTGTAAGTCCGTTGGTCGGAATTAAAACTAATAATAAGCAAATAGAAAGAAAAAAACTCCCAATTGGTTCTATATTAAAGAACAAATCTTTTTTGCACCCGAACACTTTTAAGTATTGTTTGGAAAACCGCGATAAATGTTATCAAGCAATATTTTGTCGAAATTAAGTCCAGAAACCAATTTTACTATAATTTAACTCAATTTATCTTTGGTTTTTGGCAGGAAATTTAACATGATATTTGACAATGTCACGTAAAAAAAATTAAATTTTTATAAAACTAAGATTGAGAAACTTTTTTTGACATTACGGGCGGTAATTTTGAATGATTAGAAGTCAGCTAATATTCTATGAAAGTTAGCGAAATTGTTATTCGGGGTATTTTGAAGGTGCATATCCTTTTTGTGATTCCTCTTGGCGAGCGAAATATTTTTTTTTTCCGCCTATGTGGCGCACGCATTAAATGTGTGTGATGAAGTTCGCCGCTAGAGGGAAGCACACATCCATCTCCTGTGTGGGTAAAGAACGTACGTCATAAAATATGACCTGTTGCTCCGTGCTCCATATCCTTTGTATTCTGATTTCTGTGTGAAATTTTCTTGAATAAAATGAGAACGATTACAATTGACGATCCGCTGGAACAACACTTTTTGTGTAAAACAGCGAATTTTTTTGGTTAGTACATATATTTTAAATTGTAGAGATCCCTTATGCAAATATTAATACCAAAAATCAATTCGAAAAGTTTTCCTGAAAATGGACGTCTCTCTCAAAAAACAAGGGCGTGGGGGAAGGCATTTTTTTTTTTGCTGTACTATCAGTGACACTTTAAACAGGGGCACAACAGATTTATAAAATAACTATATATATTTTATTTTTTCTTATAAACACAATATTTTTCTATGTGCACTTACACTCTTAAAACAAAAGAGTGAAATCCACTCCAGTTGGAGAAGTGCATTTTCGACACCGTAAAGGCATGCATATTTCCTCAGACTGAGTTAAAATCACTCGTTTGGAGTGATCCTGTCGGAGGTTTAACACACAAAGGATCCACTCCAAAAGGAGAAGTGCATTTTCCAGTCTGGAGGAGTGAAATCCACTCAGTCTGAGTTAAATTAGGAGTGTTTGTTTTAAGAGTGTAGTTCCTCGCTCGAAAATGCTGTTTTCACATAATAAGTAAAAAAACAATAACAATGGTGTTTTCTCTACATTTTTCTTTAATAATCTCCCAAGCTCTCCCCCAATATTTCATCCTTTTGAGTTATCTCGTTTCTCACAGTAAAAATAGATAATCTTCTTAAAGATCACTACATAAGTATGTCTTACTGATGTGTGCTTTTTTTAAGGTATTGAGGATACAGGAAAGCCAGTCCAGGAACGCTTAGAATCAGTGAAAATCAGTTTATAAAACTTGGCAATTGAAGTTTACAATAAACCTTTCCCGTTTTATCCCGCCAAATAAGTTATGCATCCACTTGTAGACGACCAGCTGAGACCGACAGTTGGCTCCCCGAACCAAATGCTTCTTTCCTTTGATCAAATGGGGATATAACTTTCGAATCTTAATCACTCTAGCTGTATTGAATACTTTACAAAGGATTTTATTTTGTATTATAAATTTACTGGTGGAAATGTCTAGCATTCTTTTTTTTCTATTATTTATTAGAACTATTGTCATGCAAAGCACTTCAAATCAAAAAATATTAGAACACAGTTTTTAAAAAAAAGTTGTATTCTACAAAAAAAAAGTTAAGCAAGCTACATTTATCACATTGGCACTTAGTCCTCTTCGTGCCCTGGGCCTGAGGCGTATAAGGCCTGAAGCTTTTTTCGCAAACTCCTGCGATTTTTTGAAGCAGTCTTGCTTCTGACCAGCTCGCCCATCCAGCCAGCTACATTTATCATGCAAACAAAAATCGTTCGTAAAAATAGTCAATAGTCAATACAGATTGAGTAATTAGGCTCCGAAATTTGAGAAAACGATAATCGGTCTCCATCCTAATTAATTATTTTCATGCGCTCATGGCCTGTTCTTCCGTAAGGCTCGGGCCTAGGGCTCCCTAAATTGCAGTTTCTATTATGCTAGTAAATGCTGTAAATCTTCACAATATCTGTAAATTAAAGAAAAAATTCTGATACACCATTTTGTTTTTTGCTCGACTTTGACTGAGAAATTGACGTAACGTGATTGTTTTGATCGATGGTTATTTATGGAATCCAATAAAAGTGTAGCAAAAATTTGATACATTATAGATCATATAGGACCTTCATTACTGGAAATCATACAAAACATTTTTCGTAAAGGGGCCCCCAAAATAGGTTGTGCCAATAGTCTGAGGTTTCCTAGAACCATGCAAAGAGTTCTACAGTAGGGTAGAGGAAATACTCGTACTGAGCTGCCATCGGCAGCCGTGGCTCACTACGGAGCCCGAATAGAAGGGCAAAAGTGCTAGTTAATTAATAATTTTGAACTGAGAAAGGAAGTACACCGAGAGCAAAGGCGGAAATCGAACCCTCACCCGTTACAGCACTCGGACTGCTAGCGTTATGGCCTGAGATCCAAACCACTTGGACATTGGGCCCCACATGCCACCCTGTTTTGCCTCCATGTTGGTAGATGGTGCAGTTGGTAGGTTCAGTCTCTACCCTACTATAGAATTGCCTAGAACAGGCCCTGAGTGCACTATTATTTATCCTCAATCGGTACAGTGCTGTTGCATTTCCGTGTCTTCAATGCTTCCATCGTCCGTTTGTGGGAGTTCAAGATAGCCTCTCTCGCACCAGTCCACTGTTGGGGTCCTCTCAGCCGGTACTGATAGGGTATGGAAGGACCCACGAACAGGGTCCAGAAGAGCTTTGGGTCCGTGAAGAGCATCTTGACGAAGTCCGGCTTGCACCCTATCTCGTCTGCCATCTCGTCCAGGTAAGAGATGTAGTCCACCTGGACGGTGTGTCTCGACGAATCGACGTAGCGTCGGCGGAGAGACGCTTCCTTGTCGGCAATGTCCTTCAGCATGGCCTCCTTGCTGGGGAGCTTACGCTTGCCGCTCACCACCAGCGCGTACCACCTACTCTGGGCTTCCGCCACCGGGAACACGGCCCCTACGACTTGACAGCAGTTGATGGCCGCCAGAGACGGATGCGGCAAGTGGGGAGGGAACATGTACTTGTAGAGCTGGACCTTGTTGTCCCTCACCTGGATGATGTCCTCGCTGACGTACGGAAAGTGGAGCTTGTATCCGGTGGCGAACACGACGGCGTCGATGTCCACGGGCTTTTCGGCGTTCCGGAACACGACGCCGGTCTCGGTGAAACTCTTGATGTCCTCCCGCAGTATGACCGTGCCGCTGAGCAGCTTGTTGGGCAGCGCGTCGTTGATGGTCGGGTGCTGGCTCTGGACCCGGTGCTTGGGCTTGAGACCGTATGCCTTGTGGTCGAACCTCTTGTTGAGCTCTCGTTCGACGAACCAGCATCGGACGCGGAACGGCACCATTTTGCCCAGGACGTCCAGGCCCCTCGTGGTGAAGTACTGGTCGAAGGGTCGGCCGTCTGGGCCGACCCTGTGGAAGAGCCACGCCCCTCGACGGGTGCTGAGATAGACCTGGAATGAAATAATAAAACATGCCTCAATTGAATATAAAATTTTTGAGTGGCTAACTTGATATTATCTGAGAGTACAGAAGAAGAGACCCTTGACACTCTTAAAACAAAAGAGTGAAATCCAATCCTATAGGAAAAGATGCATTTTCAACACTGGAAAGGATTGAAAATTAACTCAGACTGAGTTAAAATCACTCGATTGGAGAGATCCTGTCGGAGGTTTAACAAAACAAAGGAGTGAAATCCACTCCTATAGGAAAAGTGCATTTTCAACATTGGAAAGGATTGAAAATTAACTCAGAATGAGTTAAAATCACTCGTTTGTGTTAAGGGTGTAAGAATCTTCACGTATTCAGGGGAGTTTGGCGGACATTGGTGACAGGAAACCGATTTCTCCCTAGGTTCTTCTCGCACGGTACAAACGTGGGACTCGTGTCTGGCATGAATGAGGGTTGCTCCGAGAGAAGAAACACGTGAGAAACAGGTTTCCTTACACAACTTTAGGCGATGACTCGATATCGTCGCCAAAGAGGACTGATACGGACAGATATCCTGTCGTATAAAATTTATATCGTGTTTGGCGACTTTTCCTGTTAAACACAAATGTTGTGTGAAAGCGGGTTAAGTGACAGATTCTGTTACAAACCTCCTTGTTTTTATGCAAATAACGAATGGTACTAGACAGCTGCTTCTGTATCGATATTTTTGAAAAGCTTTAACATTCTCTTTTATACCCGTACGATCGTGATAATTCGGTCGGAAAGGGAGATATGAAGATAAATACGTGTTGGATTTTGCTGGGATCTTAAGAGTTAAATCGAGAAATTAAGCGATAAACAGCCACCGACCTGTTTGGCAACTGTGCTTATCTCCACTGCGGCGTCCACAGCCGAATTCCCTATGCCCACGACTAAAACGACTTTGTCCTCGTATGCCGTTGCCTTCTTCAGACTGTGCGTGTGGACCACATGACCCTTGAAGGTCTCCAGTCCAGGTATCTGCGGGATCAGGGGGGTCGTGTGGTGACCCGTGGCCAGAAGAACGCCGTCGAATTCCTCTTTGCTGGTGCTGCCCGTTTTCAGCTGGCGCGTCACCACGATCCACCGACCGGACCGCTCGTAGTCGCTAGAGGGCGTTACCTGCATAAAATAGAATTGGTTAAGCAACATTCATGTTACACATTATACGCTGAATTGGTTGCTGTCTAAGGGACAGTCGTTTCACTCATTCCACCGACCGAACCTTTCGTAATCGCTAGATGGCGTTACTTGACGTATCAAATGGAACTGTAAGTTGGTGGCTAAACATTAACAGTCATGTCTTCGTTTCACCAACAGGACTGTTCGAAGTCGCTATATGGTGTCACCTGTATGAAATGGAAGCGTAAGTGCATTACTGTATAAGTAACAGTATAAGTAACTGTCGTGTCATACATTTCACCTAACGGACCGTTCGTAGCCGCTAGATGGCGTGACCTTATAAAATGGAATTGGTCACTGTCTAAACTACAGTTGCGTCAAACATTCTACGCGAAGTTGGAGTTAAGTAACAGTCATGTCACACATTCTACCGACTGAACAGTTCGCAGCCGCTAGATGGCGTTACCTGCATAAAATGGAATTGGCCACTGCCTGTTGTCGTTGCCACACAATCAACATTGAGCTGGTTATTGCCTAAGTAACAGTCGCCGGGTCACCACAATATACCGACCGCTAGTCACTAGATAGGTTGTGACTGGATAGTTGTGTTGATAGGATATGACAGGACTGGACAGTTAAAAGTTGCTATGGCGTTACCTGTATAAAATGGAATGTTAAGGTGGTGATTTTCTAAGTAACAGTCGTGTCACGCACTCTACTCTGAGTTTGGTTATATATGCTGTTAAAAAACAGTCATGTCACACATTTCACCGACCGGGCCGTTCATAGCCGATAGATAGAATTACCTGTATAAAATGGAATCAGTTACTGTCTGTTAAGTACCAGTCTGTTAAGTAACACTATCTGTTAGGTTCACTCGTTTTTTTAAGCATGTATAGTGACTCTAGACTCACCTGTACGACCTCGGTGTCGAGCTGGACATGGGGCGTGACCTTGAAGTGCTCGGCGTAGGCCCGGAAGTAGCGCATCATCATCGAGTTGTGCATGAAGTTGGGGAAGTGGGCTGGAGGGGGGAAGTCGCTGAAGGCGCTCATCTCCTTGCTCGTGTTGATCACCTGACGAATGAAACAATGATACTACTAAATAAAAGTGGCCCCAACATAGAGATAAGAATACGACAGACGTGTTGTCAAGTCAAAAGCCAATACAAAAACGGGTTTGCTAACTGAAGCTATTGATTGCTTCAAAATTAAGCCCAAACAAATGCTTGGCGACTTATTTTCCGGCACCTACACTCTTAAATCAAAAGAGTGAAATCCGCTCCAATAATAGGATAAGTGCATTTTCGACACTGGAAAGGAGTGAAAATTAACTTAGACTGAGTTAAAATCACCCGTTTGGAGTGATCCTGACGTAGTTTTATCTTAAAAAAAGAGTGAAATCCACTCCAATAGGATAAGTCCATTTTTGACACTGAAAAGAGTGAAAATTAACTCAGACTGAGTTAAATTCACTCGTTTGTTTTAAGAGTGTATATGGTTTGGGAAGCTAGTTGAAATGAAATATAAACAAGGTTTGTAGAGCTGATCAAGAAAAGTTCCCACTAGTGATTATTCTGGTCGTTATTTGTCCTAGAGAATCGGACCTTTTTGTTTTTGTTAATACAAAAAATTCTACTCTTATTGCAAGACTCAAAATTTGCATTATGGGACTTATTCATACAATACGAACTGAGACCTGAACTCGCCACTAGTCTATGAGTAGCTCTAATGTAAAGCTAATCCGATCCAACCAATTCAAAAACAGGTTTCAGGCGGCTTCAAGAATTTTTCTCGCCGAGCATTTCAGCGTATTCCTGTCTCTAGACCGGGGCCACTTTTATTTGCCTCCCCTGTATTACAATGGTCAGCAGTGAAAATGCGACTGGGATGAAAGTACCCCATTCTGAATGATTTTAAAGTGCTAAATACGAATATCACAATAAAAAAGGTTTGTTAGCTATACCAAAACCGACCTTAAGTTTTCAGCAGAGAAATGTACTACGCGGAGGAATTTGCGTAAACAGCGCGGCTGGCGCCGAAGCTTCGCCTGCTCCGATTGGTTGATAATTTGACCCTGATATTCGTGCGCCCTGTTACGTCAAAATCGAAGGAAAAAAATAATTAAAATAACACTCTAACTGAAGCTAAACTAATAAAAATAATAAATTTATGTCTTGAAATAACAAATAAATTTGTTTATTGAATGTTAAATACCTTTTTGTATTCAATTCTCGCCCTCAAAAATGAGAACTATTTACCCTCTTTCTCGTAGAACATTTGTATACTGCAAACTTAAGGTCGGGAGAGGTATAGCTCTAGTTTTTGAGTTATGGTCGTTTTCTTCATTACATAGGATTCGGAGAAATGAATGTTCGCACCAAACGCAAATTAAATTAGGGTAAGGTGGGGTAAGTGGGCCACCTTTTTGGCATAATTCGACTTTAGACCCTCATACCACAGGATGTAAACGGCCTAACAACTTATTTATTTTTGTGGTCCATTCTCTCATACGTTATTACTGTACCCATGACAACCTTAACACAAATTGGCAAAAAATAAATTTAAAAAATATGTTTTTCTTTTTGGTCATCCGAGTGGCCCACTTGCCCCGCATGGTGGGGTAAGTGGGCCACCCCCCTAATATATTTTTACACATAACTGGTAGAGATATGGTGGGGCAAGTGGAATAATCTACATGATTTTTTGAGTGTTTGAAAAAAAAAAGTGACGATGTATCTTCAACAGTTCCCCCAAAGCAACTTTTTCTGGCATGCAAGCTTACTACAAGAAAAAATACGTTAATTTTCATCTTGTCATTTTTGCATGTAGTGTAAAAAAAATGTTAGGGCTACAGATTTCAAACTGGCCTATGTCAATGAATAGGACTATGAATAGCGAATATGGCTAACCCTATGAATCAGTAAATATGACTTTTTTTTAAGTATATTAAAGAGTTGGGGCAAGTGGGCCACCCGTGGCCCACTTACCCCGCCAATGTGGTGGCCCACTTACCCCAAACGCGGGGCAACTGGGCCACCCCAATTTTCTTTTAACCTTATCAACATCACAAGTAAATGGCACTACAAAAAGATACTATGTTTTATACACTTTCAAAATATATAACATTTTGTTTTGTATCATGAACCGTTTGGAAATAAATAAAAAAATAGTATGATGGCGTGAATTACGAAAAGATGCAATTTTAAAAAATTTCACAAAAAGGATTGTAACTTGTTGCATACTTGAATGAAAATGATGCCATAATGTTTCCTGTATCTATTGGGGTAAATACGTAAAAATATTGTAACAGTTTTTCTTTACGTCCATAATTCGGGAAATGCCAGGGGGGGTGGCCCACTTGCCCCAATGGCCCACTTACCCCACCTTACCCTAATATGAAATAAAGTCTTTATGATAAAATATTCGGAGGGTTTCTGCTAACAAAATTGAATGTAATTTATTTAGCATTTGGTGGGCCTATTCATTTCGCCGTATTCTTTGTAAAGCAATAAACCACCGCAACTCAAAAACTAGAGCTAACAAACAATTTAGGTGATATTCGTGATTAACAAGTTGAAATCATGCAGAAATGGGTCCTCTTCGGCACTTACTCTGCTTCTATATTTATTTTTTATGTACATGAGTTCTGAAAATTCATTCTCACACAAGTAACTCGCAACAATTGAAGAGTACACGGGAAGAACCGATTGGTTTATTAGGCGAACGCTCGTAATTGTATGCTTGGCGAACATTGGCGGCAGAAAACCGGTTTCTCTCTTTTTTCTTCGCTTGGTCCAATCGTCAATAGCCTGAATCTTGGTAGCTAGGAACTACAGAGATAATAGTTACAGTATTAGAGTGGAAGATCACGTGACCTACAACACTGACTTCGTTGGGTCTCTTCTGGAAGCTCCTTGCGCGTCCCGTCGGCGTCGTTAGCATTGGAGGTCACGTGATCTACCACTCTATTACTCTGACTATGATCTCTGTGGTAGGAACTGATTTCTTTACACTAGTTTAGGCGATCACTCGCTATCATCGCCAAAGTGGCCTGCTAAGGAAACTTCTTTACAAAATCAATCAGTTTTCCCGTGTACTCTTCAATTGTTGCAAACATCACTCACGCGTTCCACCTGACAATTTTCCAGCGCACCACCAGTGGTACGCGTACCAAAGGTTGGGAAACCCCTGTTCTAAAGCTTGTAAAATGGAAAGGACGTAAGTTTTTGCCACTCCACTTTAAATGCTCGTTCCGTTGCAGTCTATGTCTCTTTAACGTTAAAAAATGAAAAACTGTTTTTACTTTAAACAACATATTTTTACAGGGTAAAAAACTTTAAAGAAAATAACCGTATGTCTCAGCAAATACAAGGTTTTTTCTGTATAACTAATTTCTTACAGTGTACTCTTAAAACAAGAGTGAAATCCACTCCAGTAGGAGAAGTGCATTTTCGGCACTGGAAAGGAGTGAAAATTAACTCAGACTGAGTTAAAATCACTCGTTTGGAGTGGTCCTGTCGGCGGTTTAACACACAAAGGATCCACTCCAAAAGGAGAAGTGCATTTTCCAGTCTGGAGGAGTGAAATCCACTCAGACTGAGTTCAATTCACTCGTTTGTTTTAAGAGTGTATAGTTGGCACTTACCGTGGACTTCATGACCGAGGGTACTCCGTCCTGGTCTTGGTCCCTGTAGCACCACAGGCCCCCGATGTCGTCAGTCCTGTCGTACACCACCACCTCAAGTTTCTCCTCGAGGCAGCACTTGGCAGCGGTCAGGCCGCAAGGGCCGGCCCCGACCACGGCGATGCGCTTCCGAGACATGCTGCAAGAAGAAGAATAAACAGAGGGTTAAGGTATACGTATAGTTAGGGTTACCAGACGTCCGTATTCAACTGTAAACGTCCGTATGTACGTATTTAATTTTTCAAAATTAATTTTGAAGATATTCAAAGAAGTTTGTTACTCCAAAACGTGTTTTATGCATAGAGTCAGAACATCGGTCCTTGTCTTTAGATACATAATATATTTAAAAACAAGGTCTTATTGAGAAAAATTGGTTCTGTAGAAAAATATGCTAATAATGTTTAAATAATATAATGTAATAATGTTTAATGTGCTAATAATAAGGGTTTGTCTCAATTTTAAATGTGTCTTGCTTTTCTTGCTTTTGTAAAGTAAATGTCCTGTTTTTTTTTTTACTTTTTTGACCCCGTAACCCTAGGTATAGGCCTCCTATCACTTCTAGGCATCTATGACGTGTGTTTTAGAGTCCAAACGATCATTCGCCAAAACAAAAAAGGGTTAGGAAGATTTTGGTTTAATGCAAAGTTACTATAGTTTGCGATTTATTGTTTTTGCAGGCGCACATTTCTTTAAGGGGAGTCGGAGGGTTCTCTTTCGCCATATTCATTTAACTAACTTTAGGAACATTTTTCTCAGGAACTACACTCTTAAAACAAACGAGCGATTTTAACTCAGTCTGAGTTAATTTTCACTCCTCCAGTCTAGAAAATGCACTTCCCCGAAAGGAGTGGATCCTTTGTGTGTTAAACCTCCGACAGGATCACTCCAAACGCGAGTGATTTTAACTCAGTCTGAGTTAATATTCACTCCTTTCCAGTGTCGAATGTGCACTTCTCCTACTGGAGTGGATTTCACTCTTTTGTTTTAAGAGTGTATATGAGATATCAATATGGTTTTTTATAGTTTGTTTCTTACATATAGCTCTTTCTTTTAAACTGAGGATATTTCACAGTATAAAAAATATTTTTACAGTAATTTTTTATATCTATATTATTTTTTTTCTACAAACAATAAAAAAAAGTGTTTGTTTTGTTTTTTCACTAAATATTATATGATTTTTTTAGCAGAGATATTTAAAATCCCCACTTTAAAACAAAGAGCTATTAATGGGGAAGAAATAATTAAATAAAACATGTTGATATCTTTTAAAGTTCCTTAGAAAAATGTTCCTAACTGTTGAAAAACCCTACATTTTAGGAAAAGCAAGAGAAAAGTAAGAATTGATGTTCTGAAAAATGCTTATAAAAAAACACTAAACAGAAATCGATCAATGCCCGGATCGATCCGAATCTGGGAACCCCCCTGAATGAAGTTTTTATTAAATCAAGTTATGGAGTACCATTATATCTTGCCCTTTTACAAATAAAGAGGTTAGGGGCTGGGAGCCTATCGGTTAGGCGGTCGCATTGCATGCGGAAGGTCCCAGGTTCGGGTTCGAGCATCGCCAAAATAACTGCCGACCAATAAACGGCCCATGCAGCCAAAACATGTCCTACAATCATGTCCGACAAATAATACCACGTGCAGAGGGAGTGCAACTTTAAATATGATCCAAAGTCATGACGCTGTGTACGATGTCGGACTTAACGGTTGCGTTGGGTGCCTATTCAGGTGTCGGCTCTCTTGACTGTGGTTCGAAATTATGACGCCCGTCGATAAAAACTCTCGTATAGCTCTACACTCTTAAAACAAACGAGCGATTTCAACTCCAGTCTGAGTTAATTTTCACTCATTCCAGAGTCGAAAATGCACTTCCCCTATAGGAGTTGATTTTACTCCTTTGTTAAGTTAAACCTCCGACAGGATCACTCCAAACGAGTGATTTTAACTCCGTCTGAGTTAATTTTCACTCCTTTCCAGTGTCGAAAATGCACTTCTATAGGAGTGGATTTCACTCTTTTGTTTTAAGAGTGTAGGGCGACGATATTCCGAACTAAATGAAAGAGTTTAAAACGACGCAAACAAATAGAGTTTAGCTTACCCCGTCAAGGATGCTGAGGCGAATGATGATGTGTTACGATGTTCTGATCCGAAGGGCTCCTCTGAAGTGCATATCCGCTTTTGACCGGCCAATCTAACAGCCCCCGGCGGTATTTACGCAGCGTATGAAGATGAAGAGCTTTGGTTTAAGAAAGTGCTAAGTGACAAAAAGGTGAAACTGAGAAAATGAGCTTTAAAGTTTTTTTGTTTGTCTTCGGATTCGTTAGAAAAAGCAGCACTTGCAGAAAAAGTCAACTAAAATTTTAAAAAAAAATCTAAAAGGGGAAATCTTGTACCCTTAAAGGGTTTTAAGGGATGAAACAATCAGTTCATTAACACGAAAATCTCTCAATTTTTCAAAAATATCACTTAGAACTTTCTTCCACTAAGCTCATGAAGTACGTCTTCTTCTTCTCTTCCTCGCCCAACCGGTACTTCGAAGGGCAAGATGAAATTGACAGACAAGAAGATTATCATTTGATGTTTCTTTCTTAACCCTTTATCTGTAAATAATGCAGGTTTTTTTTTTTTTTACAAATGTCTAAAGCTTGGTGTATGGGCAATTAAATAAAATATAAAATATCCTGACATTTTAACCCTTTATCTTCAAATGATGCAATGAATGATTTTTTAATATAAAAGACAGTAGCAATTGTATGAGCAGTTGAGGGGTATACAATTAAAAGTCACTAAATCCAAAAAGTAAAAATATTGGAAATTGCAAAAAACTGCTTTTAATAGCCTTCTATTGTACAGAATAAAGGTGAACACATGTAATTTTTGTACTAATTTACATGTATTCACCTTTACTCTATACAATAGTAAGGTATTTTTAAAAAAAAATGCGATTTCCCATATTTTTACTCTTTGGATTTAGTAACTTTTGATTCTATACCCCTCAGTTAATGAGCAATTACTGTTTTTATATGAATTTTTGTTTACGTATTATAAGCAAAATAAGGTAGAATATGTATATTATAGAATTATATATATATTTTTCTCATATAAATTAAAATAGAAAATATCAAACACAAAAAAATAATTTAATTTTAAATATTTATCAAAAGGATGCTTTGATTATTATTTATTTTTTCATATTGTTTCTGTATGGTTTTAATTATATGCCTTGTTGCAATAAGATATCAAAATACATAAAATATCCTTTAATAAAGAAAAAAGCCTTTTAACCCTTTAGTAAATGCATAATAATGGGTTTTTTTATACCCTGTAAAAATCTTTTTATATTTATGATAAAACACTGTGATCGGAAAATTCGTAAAATGTATGAAGAAAATCTATTTTTTTTTACGGAAAATTCAATGTTTAATAAACAGACATTGTTACATTTACAGAAACTTTGTTTTTATCCTTGTTCTTCGCTATCTTTCTTTTCTTTACAAATTGTTTAAAGACTATTAAATATATCGTTAACGAATTAAATTCATTAAACTTCATTCTTTTAAAGCACAAAAAGGACTTTTTGACAGATTTTTATTATTTAGTAGGAAAATAAATCCTCAAACCTTCAATTCCTAAGTGGGTTCGCATTTAGCAGCCAAAATGATAGATTTGCTTGTAAATTTACCATTAACTGCATTTCGTTAATCCTGAGTAATAAATTTTTAGCGTTAATAATGCATTTCTTAAACTCCAAATAATATATTTTAACCATGCATAATTAGTATGTAGGGGACGTACATAAACCACGTTACGCAAAATTTTGACTTTTTTGACCCCTCCCTCCCCCTATGCCACGCTGCGTCACGTTTGATCGAACCACTCCCCCTAAAATTACGTGAAGTTGTTGCACCCCCCCCCCCACCCTTAATGAAAAGTTAATTTTAATATTTCTTTTTGCTTCTACAATTTGAAAAAAAAAATGCATATTTTTGTATTTTTTTTTAAATTAATTGGGAAAGAAAAAATATAAAGTTTATATTGGTTAAATAATTTATTCTTGGGAATTTACCAATATTGTATTAACATTTTCGTTGTCCAAGGTCTAACTAGCCATTCGCTTATGTATTCTGAAAAAAGGGCTCTGAGAGTAATCGGAACTGTCTACACCAAAACCGACCTTAAGTTTGCAGTATACAGTGTTCTACGAGAAAAAGGGTAAATAGCTCCCATTTTTGAGTGCGAGAATCGAATAGATTCCTCCGCCTAGTACATTTCTCTGCTGCAAACTTAAGCTCGGTTTTGGTGTAGTTCTGGGTCTTTTGGTGTTCGTCCAGGTAGCTGCCAGTATTCTAATTGGTCAAGATAGTGTCGCAATTTTGCTTGTTACAAAGTACCGTTACGAGAAGGTCTGTAAAATATAGGAGAATAGTAATGACGACGTTGTTGCATATAATAATCTCCCCATCCTCCTTCTGAAATAAAATGTTTCTTATAAAAAAGATTACAATTTTTTTTCTCAAAAAAAATTATTTTATGTAAAACAGATTTTCCTTGCAAAATTGGAAATTTTCGAATCGTTACGTCAAGCAAGCGATTACCCTCCCCTCCTCCATTTCACTATCCGTCATATTGGCGCATACCTCTCTCCCCCCCCCCCCCCCTCCCCCCCTGAGCGTGACGTAATTTACGTACGTCTCCATATATACTTATATTAAAAAAACGCCTGTTTTTTTTTTTTTTTTGGGGGGGGGGGGTTGGGGGAGGGCCGCTAAAATCCTGAAGGGAGAATAAAGGGCTTTAAGTCCTCCTGGTGGCAGGTGGGGGTAAAATATTATTTCAGCAAACGGAATCTCAACAAAGAGCAAGTAGAAGATATTTTTAAAACGTCCAAGTAATCTTTTTTATAAAAAAAAACACTGTGAGCTAAAACTTCGTAAAATGTACAGAGAAAAAATATTTTTTTTACGGAAAATTCAATGTTTAATAAACAGACATTTCTAAATTTACAGCAATAAATAACTAATTTTACTCGAATTTCTAGAGAAAAAACAACAAAAACTTGCTTTATATTCTGCATACAATAAGAGTCTTAAGGAGAGCGGGATGGTCCTATCTCGTACATGTTAATTTTCCTAACTTAAGAACTTTATTTATCTCAGGAGCTATATGAGATATCATTATGAACTTCGTATATTTTGTTCCTTACTTATAGATCTTTGATTTAAACTGAGAATATTTCAATGCAGAAAGTTTAATTTTACAAATATAATTTAACATGGGACAAGATTTTGGTGCTGCCATCTACTGTTTTTCGCCGTTACTGCTCTTGCACTCTCGTCCAACAATGCCCTTGAATTCTTTTTTCTCAATGAGAACCTATGCAGAATCCTAAGTTTGAAACAAGCACACTTTTTAATTTTCAGAACAATGTTATCAGAGCTATTGTGAACGAATGATGTTCTAAAAATCTATCTATTCTATTCATCACCAAAATTGGCTTGTTTCAATTGACGTATTTCCTGACGGTTTCAATTCCTGCCTTTCCTTCAATTGGCACCCTGTTCCCACGTGACATCCGTAAACCAATCGAGGCTCGAGAAAGAAAATATTTTCATTCAGTAATTCTGCTTCTGCTCAAATTGAGATCCCTTGTTCTACAGCATAGAAATTGATTTTAAAATGTACATTTAAAATATTCCGAAACACAATTGTTTGAGTTTCCCTTCAAGCATCTCCAAATGATGAACACTTTAAGAAGGATTATCAGTCTCATAGAGCTAATGCATTAGTTTCGGAATAGCAACATCTGCAGAAGCATTGCTTTGTCATGTTAGCAAATTTTTCTTTAGGTATGACAATCAACACAACATCGAAATGAGACAAAGATATAATCCAATTATTTTATTAAATATTTTTGAAGTTTTAAGATGCCAAAAATATACAGCAGATGACGACACTATTTTAAAACTTTATAAATTAATAACTAAATAACAGGATGTCATTTTCTTTTAAAAATTTTGTTTTAAATTGATGTTATAATGAGTCCCATACCTGGTGAAAATGGGATAACATGGCAAAGCGATTCTTTTGCAAAAGTTGGGATTTCAAAGTATAGTTTTATGGGACAGTGTGTGTAGTGTAGTCGTTTCCAGTTGCCTATTTCTAGCCTCCATAAGGAGCTTTAACACAGCCAATAACGCCTCGTAATTTAGAACCCTGGTCAAATGACTAGGTCGGCACCTGAGCGGGCACCCAACGGAACTTCGAGCGACATTATGGGACAGACATTAACTTTTAAAGCCTGATTATTTTAATTATTGAATCCAGCAATTAAAATAAGGAAGCGGTAGCTTGTCAATAAATGCCAGAACAACTTCTTATTATTCATTTATTCCCATTATTTCATTTCTTTGTTTATCATCTCTAACGCATTAATAATCCATTATATCAGTACATCATAATTTTTATTTCTAATGATGGGAAAAGTGTGTGATGTGTTTTGCAAGTCAGCTTGTCAGATAATGTGATTTTATTGTCCAAATCTTTTTAACACTGTCGCATCGACCCGACAGCTATATTTTAAAATGAATGAAAGAATGAGAGGTCGTGACCCGATGTCGAAGGATTAAATTGGAGATAAAACCTCACTGTATTTTCATAATACCCTTTGGTTCGCCATCTTTTTTCCTACGTTTCTTTGACAATGTTTTTTTTTCTTTTCAAAAACGCAAAATTATGTGTAAAAAAATCTTTAAAAACTTAAGATTGCAGAAATCAAAGTGTTTCAATCACAAGTTTTTCATGGAAAAACTTAAGTAAAAACTTTAAAAAGAAAAACTTAAAAATTATTTAAGTAAAAACTTTAAAAAATTGTTCAAGAAATTGAATTTTGTTTTAACCGTCCATTATATCGTAGCTATTTCGCAATTTTAATGGGAATGCCAACTAACTCCTAGAAAGGCCTGGGTACAATCGGACTTCTTTATTTTTTAATTAAGGCTAAAATTAGAATGAGAGGAAAGTATAATATGCTGATGCAGTGCTGACCATTGGAGAGGGGATCAATTCTTATAAAATAAAAGTTAACATAAAAAAACCATCACCATTAGTAAGGATACATTCGCCAACCCGGCAGCACAACGGTTAGGAAGCAAGCTTTTGGAGCTTCAGGGTGGTTCGGGTTCAAATCCCGGTAAGGCATGGATCTTTGTGTTTGTCAATAGATGTTGTTATTTGTCTGTTTTCCTGTTTGTGTCGTCCTTTCTTTGCGGGTCTCTTGTGACTGTGGGGTAACGGGCCATAAAGCCTATGCCCTTCCCTTCTAGAGGGGCGAGGGCGCATTCACTGTCTCTGTCATCTGTCAAGGGTACACCCGAGAAACGCCGGGTTTATAAAGCTAGTTAAATTTAAACTACAAATGTTTTTACAATACTCAAGTGTATTGTGACAGTTCCTAAAATTGCACTTTCGCAGAAACTTTTATATCAAAGACTTCTAACTTTTCAAGACTCTAAACTTTTAGATCAAAGCTCTAGAAAGTGTGCGAGAGAGCACGGATTTACTCTCTATATCGTTGAGTTGAATTAAAATATCTTCGCACTAGAGCTACACGAGGGCTATTGGTGACGTCTGTCGTAGTTTAGAACCCTAGTAAAGTAGCGAGCCGATCACCTGAGTAGGTACCTCAATGCACTTTTACAATCTCTAACCTATTGTTTGTAACTCGATGATTGTTTGCTGTCAAAATGTGTTTTTTGTGAAACCCAACGATTACATAAATATCTTTTCAGGTTGAACAGTCCACCAACACTGTCTGATAACATCACTATACTAACTATTTTCTCACGTTTCTTGGGTGACTGCATGCTTTTTCGCAAGGTTGCATGTTTCGAAAGGGGAAGAAAAATAGACCCCAAAAAAAGCAAAACAACATCTCTTGAAGCGGAACTAAACTCGGTCTCGATGGTTGCATGACTTTGTTTAGGTCCGCCACGCAAGATGTCGCTTTGCTTTGTCGACCTTTTCGTGGCTAAGTAGTCTGCTATCCGCTCGGCTCCTTTTATTGCCTTTGTTTACCGGAACAAGAGATGATTGCTGTTCGCTTCTAATAGTAAGTGATAGTTCTTTAATTAATTTTGTTTTTCTGTTTCAAGTTGTGATTTCAATATTATTTTGTGTGGTGTATAAATTGGTACTCATGAATTATAAATTATTTTTTAATTATTATTTTTAGTTCTTTAATTAAATTTGTTTTTCTGTTTTAAGTTGTGATTTCGATATTATTTTGTGTGGTGAATAAATTGGTACACATGAATTATAAATTAGGTTTTAATTATTACTTTTAGTTCTTTAATTAATTTTGTTTTTCTGTTTCAAGTAGTGATTTCAATATTTTTTTGTGTGGTGTATAAATTGGTACACATGAATTATAAATTATTTTTTAATTGCTACTTTTAGTTCTTTAATTAATTTTGTTTTTCTGTTTCAAGTTGTGATTTCAATATCATTCTGTGTGGTTTATAAATTGGTACTCATGAATTATAAATTATTTTTTAATAATTACTTTTAGTTATTTTTGGTCACTTTTTTTTATTAGGTTGTTTCGAATGACGTAAATATCGAATTTTCATTTTTGAACTTCTGTGATTTCATTGGCTGTTTCAGTTTCACCCTCAACGCGCTGTAAAAATCGCGGATATTTAGTATTTAATATATTTTAAACTTAGTAATTTTAATTTTTTGATAAACTAATTTTAGGTAACAGTACAGTAGAGTCCCGTTTATCCGAATCCCAATTATCCGAAATTCGGTTTAACCGAAAGGCTCGGGAATTTTTTTGCTAAAATATGAAATGTATACGCATAAATAAATACACAAAAAAATAAATACGTACTTACAAAGTTGGATTTGTTTATCAAAATATGCAGTTATTTTTATTTTTGCTGCTCAATTTTAATCCCGTACCTTTCGGATAAGCGAGACTCAACTGTACAATAAATTACACAACGTAAATAGAACATGGATGCCCAAACAAAAGCAATCACTATGAAAACATACACTGTCCAAAATTATGAAGCAATTCCAATATTTTTTACATTAAATTGAAATAATTCGATTAAATCATCACTAAAACAATTGTAATTTCAGAAGGACCAAAAAAGAAAACTATACCGCTGGATCTGTTGCTAGTCATGACGTGAAACATGTCGATTATTTGTTTCAGTACTTGTTCAAAATATCTGTGTACATTTTACTATTATGTTATAACTTTTTTGTTAAAAAGTTTACAAATTGCGCTCTAGTTTAAGTGGCGTGTTTCAGGTCTTGAGTGGCAACAGAAATGGTGAATGAAAATAAATTATTTTTCAAGCCTTAATTATTTTTTACAAGCGACAACATTATTATTCCAATGAGCTTGTTTCAACACCTTGTCAAAGAAAACAAAACAACCAATGAAACCGAAATATGGAGAGCGATGACATTAGAAGAAATATTCCCATTGCTCGATTTTTTTTTTTTTTTTTTTTTTTTTTTTTTTTTTTTGTCGTGTCTATGACGTGGCCGAAAAGTGAAAGTTAAGCTAAATGTATGAATCTGTTTTGATGACCGCGTCTGCAATTTTTTGGATAATTCCCATTGCGCTCTATGAAAGAATTAAAATAATTTCAAGGTGCCGATTATTTCGAGGTGCTAGAAGGTAGGAGCGAAAGTGATTATGGATTATTTAAAGAATATATTTTTTTAAAAAAGCATTTTTTGCAATTTTAAAAGTGGGGCAACATAAGTGTGAACAGAGGGTCAATCGAAGCACCGATCAAAGAAAGAGCATGAATGTACTTAGGAACTGCGTCACCTTGTGATAAAACTATAATCAGTAGTATTTTTATTAATAAGAGAAGTTTTATTTAGTCGTTTGAAACAGTCACCAATACGAAATTTTAAAAATAATGTTAAATCATTTGTCTAAGGGCTGTGGGGTGCCCTGGTGTCAGAGTCTTGATCTCCGGATCGAAAGGTCCCGCGATCGAGTCCTGGTAGCTGAAGACCCGCCGAGTATATGCGGAGTACGTGCTCGCTAAATCTGTTGGGTCCGAAAGTCCTGTGGGCGGTCATTACACGGGTACAGGTCCCTCCCCTACAGGGACATGTCTAAATTATGGAGGTGGCACGCGATAGATGGCAGCATCTGTCATGTGTGCGTGTGAATGTGTGTGTTGTGTCTGTCTTACTTGACGAAGGTTTATAAGCGGGTCTCTGACCAAGCACACAAGCCTAAAAATATATGTATACCAACCAACCATTTCTCTATTTAAAAAAAAATATACTAATTATTGAACCGGGAAAACAGTATTTTACTGGAAAAAAAATGTACCTTATTGTAATTCCCAACGTTTCCGTATGTTTTAAAGTGTGTGTGTTTTCTGGCAACTCAGTTGTGCCAGTTTAAAACCTTCAATTTGACGGGATTTCGTTTGCAGTGTAGTTAATTAAATTCAACTAAAAGACATCAACTGTCTCACATACTTATATAAGAACCAAAAGAATGGAGGGAGTTAGCTGTTTGACTTCCACTTAAAAAAAAATTAAAAATCTTTTTATTCAATACTTCAAATCAGTTACACCCTATAAGTTCTCTAAAAACGTGAAAGAAAACAAACTCGATACCTCAACTCTTAAACTAGTTTTGATTGTCCTTTTTTGTTTCCCAACAATCCTCATTGCATTGCCTCAGATATAAAGTTCCACAACTTATTGTGAAAGAGTCCACCAATAATAATTTATATTTTCAAAAATAAGCGGGATTTAATGATGTCTAGCTTAGTAGTTTCCATAATTGGTTAGGATATGTAACGTTAAACTCATTAGCTATGATCCATTTTGCTAAACTTCACAAATGTTTTGCATTGTTGGAAGATTATGTAAGTCTCATTAAAGAGATTTGTAAAAATAATTCTTTAACCCTGTAAATGCATTAATTTTTTTTCATCCCCAAAAAATATATTTGTATCTTTAATACTCATACATTATGGGAAAAGCACTAAATACTGAAATAATTTCAATTTTTAAAAATTTTGCCATATGGCAAAAACCAACAACAAAATTCCAATTTTGATAAGAATGACTAGAAAACTACTACGCATATATTTTAAAATAACCCTTTTGAAATATAATTATTTTTTCAAAACAATTTAATTGTATTTAGTGTAATAATATTATTATACTTTGAATACTGCCAAAGACGTAATTTCACAACAACTCTTTAATTTTGAATACACTTTTACTACTGTCATCTGTGAGGGTTATTAGTAACTAAAACTTTAAAATATAATGTAATAAATGAAAAAAAACGCAAGTTTGTCGAGAGGGAGCACTACTTTAATAGAATAAAGTGGATTGGGTTACTTGTTGCCATATGGCAACAGTATGCATTAGTGGGTTAAATCAAGAAAAGGGTTTCGAAAATGTCAAAATAGTTTAAACTCGTTTTTCTTCGCTGTCGTGAAAATGAAAATGTGAGGTTTCGCTCCCAATTTCTCGCCCCCCCCCCCCCAGATATTTCTGTACAGGAGTAGTAATGCGTCAATATGATTGAACAAAATCATCTGAAATTCTCTGAATAAAATGAAAATAAGATTAACTAATTTTTTTGCAAAAAAATTAAGCTATAATCAAATAAGAAATAAAAATAAAGCATAATTTTTGTTCCGACACATTTTTTTATATAATTTTCAGAAGTAGGCACTGTTATGACAGTTTTCTTCAAACACAAATACAACTGACAGACAACTTATGTGTATTTATGTATATTGCTGTAGAAGGCGAGCCTCATATCTTGTTGAAACAAGTACAATTTTTACCAAATAAACTATTTTACGCCAATAATTACGTTGTTTAATTCGTGAATACTCTCATATTATGTGTATTGATGGAAAACCTGACAACCAGGTAACGTACCTCATATTGTAGGAGTTATTGATTTTTTTTTAGTATTATAATTTTTCCTGATACCTGTTGTTGTTAGAAATAGCAATTTCTTGGGTGTTTATGTTAGGTTTGAATTATCGTCGCACTAGAGCTACACGAGGGGTTTTGGTGTCGTATTTTAGAACCACAGTCAAGTGAAGAGCCGACACCTGAATAGGCACCCAACGCAACCGTTAAGGGCGACATCTTACGCAGCGTTGGGACTTTGAAGGGTTTTTAACGTGCAATCCCTTACACGAGGTATTATTCGTCGGACATTTTTGGCTGCACGGCCCGTTTATATAGGTTGTCAGTTATTTTGGCGATGCCCGGACCCAAACCTGGGGCCTTTCGCATGCTAGGCGGATGCTTAACCGACCAGGCTCTCTTTCCCACTTCATGGGTGCTTAACACTTTACCTACGGGCGTCGACTGACCCATAGACTAAGAACACTCTAAGTTTCAAACTCTCATTGGAGAATTTCTACATTGAAATTGACATAGAAACTAGCGCGCCCCCTTTGTGTCTAAGGGAACTAATGTAATGGTTTCTGGCTGCCTATTTGCAGTCACCTTTAGGAGATTTAACAGAGCCAATGACATCTCGTAATTTGGAACCCTTATCAAAAGACGATAGGGATCTATTTTTTACTACAACTTATTTTCGACTTTATTTTTGAATATATATAGCTACTCATTGACTTTTATATCCCTCGTAGGCCCATCCTCAAGATATTTGACCTTGTGCTTATTTTTCTCCATTAATAAACCTACAGACTGACTACGCTTGTCATTTTAGACATGGTCCCCCAAAGATCCACAAGTGATTCGATTGAATAACTCGTCAAATATTCATCCAAATGTAACAAAAACTTAGATTTAGGGGTTTTCGAGGGTTTTTCACATTTCTAAGTAATTAAAATTGGGTGT
Source organism: Hylyphantes graminicola (assembly GCA_023701765.1). Lineage (NCBI taxonomy): Eukaryota > Metazoa > Arthropoda > Arachnida > Araneae > Linyphiidae > Hylyphantes > Hylyphantes graminicola. The sequence goes on along the minus strand of CM043121.1, from coordinate 11,806,140 downwards.
TGCCATTGAAAATTTTAAAGTTCGTAACATTTTTAATATTAAGACGGACCCTTATGCAAATTTTGTGTCATGCAATTAACTCAAAATGTTATTTGTTCACATAGTCAAAAAGGTCCGATGTAAAAGGATGACTAACGGTTGAAATAATCACTAGTGGGTAACTTTTTTTTAACAGAGAACATTCCAAAGAAACAGTAGCCTTACAATTGAAAGTACAATTATGCCAATCAACAAATCAACCTTTAATAGTGTTTTAGTTGCTTTCGACACGTTAGAAGAGCTAGGCATTAGATTAAGTTGCTGGTCTAGAAGATTTTTAGTCTACGGGTCAGTCGACGCCCGTAGGTAAAGTGTTAAAAATGAAGAGTACAAGGGAAAAACCGATTGATTTTGTAGAGAAGTTTCCTTAGCAGACCACTTTGTTGATGATAGCGAGTGATCGCCTAAACTTGTGTAAGGAAACCAGTTAATACCACATAGATCAGTGACACATCGATCAGATCATATCAGTGCCACAGATCCCGTTAGTGCCATAGATCATAGTTAAAGTAATCGAGTGGCAGATCCCGTGGCCTCCAATGCTAACGACGAGACGCGCAAGGAGCTCCCAGAAGAGCCCCAATGAAGCCAGTGTTGTAGATCACGTGATATTCCACTCTAATACTTTAACTACTATCTCTGTGGTTCCTAGCTACCAAGATTCAGGCTATTGACGATCCCGGAGCTTGGACCAAGCGAAGAAGAAAGAAACCGGTTTTCTGCCGCCAATGTCCGCCAAGTAGACAACTGCGGGAGTCCGCCTAATAAATCAACCTGTTCTTCCCGTGTACTCTTTATATGTGTTTAATTCCTTTTTCGATAAAATTTTTTTTATTTATTTTATTTCTATGGTCACAACTTTCATATCGATTTCACGTTTCCTCATAGTGCTGTAAATGAAGAGAATGGCGAAGGATGTGTGCAAGAGGCGCGTCGCCGTGATCGGGGGAGGCGCGTGCGGCATCTGCAGCGTCAAGACCCTCAAGGAGGAAGGGGTCGAGCCCGTCTGCTTCGAGAAGACCGGCAGCTACGGCGGCACGTGGCGATACCACGACGACGACGTCGAAGGTAAATAGAACACACTGCACTCCTTGACAACAGGGCCGGATTTCTAAATAGGCTAAGTATGCTGTAGCCTAGAGCGGCGAATTTTACGACCAATTAAAGCGGCATTCGGCATAAAAAATTATTATAAAGATTAGAAAAAGAAAGATATTTTTAAGAAAGAAAACAAAGAATTTAAATTTATGCGTAAACCATAAACGTATATATAGTACTAAAAAGGTTTTTAAAAAAAACAAAGAAAAATATAGCAGTACAGTTGAAAAGTTCACCTATTTCACTTTAGATTAAGTGTGTAAAGGTACATAGATGATTCTAATATGTATATATATTTTAAACAGCATATATCATCCTATTTTGCAGGATAGAATATTGTAACACTGGCGGCAAATCAATCGTAGCCTACAAAGCGAAAAATCTTTAAATCCGGCCCTGCTAGACAACCTAACTTGGTAAAAACAAATAGTATAAAAAGGGAGAGGGGAAAACGTTGTTGGTCCGTTAGTAGGAAACTCTTTCAAGGATAATATTTACATACAAAATGATCTGAATACTATTTAACTAAAATACACTTTTCATTCTGATAAAATTGCCAAATTTTCTCAAATAGTATTCAAATCTAATTGACCTTAAACAAAATTAATGTTTTAAACGTGTTTTCTGGATGGATTCACAAATAGTTTATGGAACTCTTTACATGCGCGGAAGGGTCTTCTCCATAGCATATTTCTATTTACCCAACTTAGGTTGGCAAGGAGTGTAGAGTTAGAGAAGGCAGTAAAAGGTAGTCAGGAATTGTAGTAGAGGGGCAGTAGCACTATTACGCATGGTCCAAAAATAAACTTGTTTTCTGGTTGCCCGTCATAAAGCATGTAACAACCATAAAAATTTTCTGTCCAGCCGGAATCCTGGCAGGCCATAATCCGACAGGGTCGAAACCCGAGAAGGTCAAATCCATAGAGGGTCGAAACTCGACAGGAGATAAACATATTCTTTTGAATATTTTTCCATTTTTTTCCGCATTTAGAGTAATTGTTTCAAATAATCTATAAACAGTGTGTTGTTAAAAATCATCGCGTATTTTTTAATATTTAAACTTAGCGAAAAAAAAACAACTTCAATGAAAATACAATTCCTATATTATAAGAAAAAGTCCATCGGGACCACGCCAAATAAGAAACAAGTCCGAAAATAATGTAACACAATACAGTGGACTGTTAAAAATACTCCGATCAATTATCAATGTGATTTTCCTATAAAAATGTATTTCTTACACTTTTTTTCGAACGAAAAGCATTTTATGCTTACATAGCAACAAAAGAAAAGTCCATGTTCCCCAAATGCTAAAATATGAACCCAAAAATATTAATGAAATTGCGCTTAATTAGGCATAACGGCATCAGTTTATTGATTAGTCGGAATTTCGTCCCAGTTCCGTCAAGTTACTACCCTCGTATGTAAATTCAGATCTCGAGCTACAGCCTACTGCGCAAACAGACATTTACTTTTTAATAACGCTTTTTAAGAAATAAAATGATGCGCTTCAGCATGAACTAACAGTGGTTTGTTTAAGCTTACTACATTCCTTGCCAACCTCAGTTGGGTAAATAGAAATGTGTTATGGCGAAGATCCTTCCGTGCATGTAAAGAGTTCCATAAATTATTTATGATTCTCTCCAGAAAACATGTTTAAAACATTAATTTCATTTAAGGTCTAACATATTTGAATATTATTTGGGAAAATTTGCGAATTTTATCAGAATGAAAAGTGTATTTTGGTTAAATTGTATTACGATCATTTTGTATGTAAATATTACCTTCCTTACAAGAATTTCTAACTAACGGGCCAACCGCGCTTTTCCCTCTGCCTTTTTACTCTTTGTTTTAACCCAAGTTAGGTTGCCACAGAGTGTAGGGTTGCTTGGTGACTATGTTTCACTATTTTTCGCGCAAAGCAACTCCATCTTCTCAAAAGGGACTGTCAGCCCACAGAGCTAATGCATTACTTTTGAAATCACAACTTTTGCAAAAGAATAGTTCTGCCATCACATTTTCACCGGGTATGGGAAAACCATGACATCAATTTAAAACAAAATTGAAAAGAAAATAACATCCTGTTATTCAATTATTAATTGATAACGTTTTTAAATAGTGTCGCCATCTGCTGTATATTTTTGGCATTTTAAAACTTTGAATGTATATAATTAAATAGCTAGATAACATTTTGGTTTCAAATTTGTTTCATTTCGATATTATATTAATTCCCATATACCTAGGAAAAGGGCAGATATGGCAAAGCAATACTTCTGCGGAAGCTGTGATTCCAAAACTAATGCATTAGCTCTATGGGACTAACAATTCCTCTTAACTCTATGTAAAACTCCCTAGGTGTAGCAGCCGTGACCAGTGCCACCGTTGCCAACAACAGCAAAGAAATGTCTGCCCTCAGTGACTTCCCTCCTCCGAAGGACGTACCCAACTACCTCCCCCACCACAAGGTGTACGACTTGGTGAACGTGTACGTCCGCCACTTCGACGTACTGAGGCACATCCGGTTCCACCACTTGGTGACCAACGTGCGGCAGGCACAGGATTACGACACCACTGGCCGGTGGCAAGGTGGGTTAGAGTAAAGGATTGGAAAGTTACTATTGAAAAGTAACTCTGTTACAATTAATTAATTAAAAAGGTAACTCTGTTATAGTTACAGTTACTTAATATGAAAAAGTAATGATTTCACAGTTACTTTTTGAAATTTCAAGCTCGAAGAAAAATTGAAAGTTAGCCATCTTACCATTTTTTTAAATCAAAAAGGATCACGTAACATAAGCACAAACAAAATACTAAAATTATAATTAATAAACAACTTTTTGCATTTAATTTTAATCCTGTACGAGATTAATCAGCCGACTATACGGGTCCATCAGCAAACTCTCGGGAGGGTACTGACAGAAATAGGTGTGAAAGTTATTTCAAAAAGGAACAAACGGCGTTACAAGTAACGCGTTACTCCAATCCCTGTATACCTTTACCACAATATTTGTATCAATAGCAACTTTAGTGCATGAAACAGCAATACTTAAAAAATGTACTTGTATTACTTAGTTAAAGGCAGATAGGCTCCACTTGACTTGGCAAAGAAATATTTCTTCGAAAGTTATGATTAATAAAACTTAAGCATTAGCTCTAATGGGACTGACAGTCCCTCCTAAAATATCGAAAACCTTGTTATTCCTACTAACCCCCAATATTTACCCCAACAGTGACAGTGAAAAATCTGATGACCCACGCAGTATCCACCCACACCTTTGACGGCGTGTTCGTGTGCACGGGGCAGTTCGGATACCCCAACGTGCCCCGTTTTCCAAAAAAATTCAAAACTTAAGCATTAGCTCTAATGGGACTGACAGTCCCTCTTAAAATATCAAAAACCTTGTTATTCCTACTAACCCCCAATATTTACCCCAACAGTGACAGTGAAAAATCTGATGACCCTCGCAGTATCCACCCACACCTTTGACGGCGTGTTCGTGTGCACGGGGCAGTTTGGATATCTCAACGTGCCCCGTTTCCCCAAAAAATTCCAAAACTTAAGCATTAGCTCTAATGGGACTGACAGTCCCTCTTAAAATATCGAAAACCTTGTTATTCCTACTAAACCCCAATATTTACCCCAACAGTGACAGTGAAAAATCTGACGACCCACGCAGTATCCACCCACACCTTCGACGGCGTGTTCGTGTGCACGGGGCAGTTCGGATACCCCAACGTGCCCCGTTTCCCCGGGCAGGAGCACTACCAGGGCAGGGTCCTGCACACCAAGGAACTCAGGACTTTCGAGGAGTTCAAGGACCACAGAGTGGTCGTGGTCGGGGTCGGATGCTCGGGAGTGGATGCGGCCACAGAGACCAGCAACTGCGCCAAACAGGTACAGTACACTCCTAAAACAAAAGAGTGAAAGCCACTCCTATAGGTGAAGTGCATTTTCGACACAGAATGGAGTGAAAATTAACTCAGTCTGAGTTCAAATCGCTCGTTTTCTTTAAAAGTGTACGAATGATATTTATTAAAAGAAAATATATTTGATAGAACTTACCTAACTCTTAAATTCCTCTAATTTCGCTTTGTATTTTCAAATTACGAAAGCTCTTTTGTGATTTGCGCCACTTGTCCGCAGTTCAAATTTCAAAGTGTATGGGACTGTGGTAGAGATCCTGTCGGAAGGTTTAACAAAATAAAAGAGTGAAATCCACTCCCATAGCGGAAGTGCATTTTCGACACTGTGACACTGTGAGTGAAAATTAACTCAGACTGAGTTAAAATCGCTCGTTTGTTTTAAGAGTGTAGAACTTTGTATTTAGAGCACATTTTGCAAACGATTCTACACTCCTTGCCAACCTAAGTTGGGTAAATAGAAATATGCTACGGAGGAGATCCTTCCGCACATGTAAAGAGTTCCATAAATTATTTGTGAATCCATTCAGATAACATGTTTAAAACATTAATTTGTTTAAGGTCTAACAGATTTGAATATTATTTGAGAAAATTTTTGGCAATTTTATCAGAATAAAAAGTGTATTTGTGTTAAATTGAATTCAGATCATTTTGTATGTAAATATCATACAAAGTTTTATTATACAAAGTTATACAAGATATTTTATTACACAAAGTTTGCACAAGAGTTTCCAACTAACGGAACAATTGCGCTTTTCCCTCCCTCAAGTCTTTTTACTCTTTGTGTTTACCCAAGTTAGGTTGGCACACGGAGTGTACGGCAGTATAAGCCCATCATGGGCCTTCATAGATTTTGTTTACATAAAGTTACCATGGTAACAGGTTATAATAGTAGTAGTAGTGTAATGGTTTCCGGCTGCCTATTTCTAGCTTCCATTAGGAGATTTAACACGGCCAATAACGCCTCGGAATTTAGAAACCTGGTCAAGTGACGCGGTCGATACCTGAGCGGGCACCCAACGGAACTTAGAGCGACATCGTACGCTGACGCCATCGGGACTTTGGACTCCAGATATTTAGCGAGCACGTCTGTCCCAGTGTACTCGGGACCATCCGTCACGAATTGGATTTTCTACTCTTTCCCAGTACAGATATCCGATTCATAGGATGACTGGCAGTAGGTGGGATTCGAACCCCCGCACTCCTGAGAAGGCTGAATCCTGAGGCGGATGCCTTAACCACTCGGCCACGGACGGGCCTGGTAACAGGTTGTCATATTCCGTGGTTCTATAATGGCACTTCTGATTGCCAATATAATTTCGTTCAGAACCCCCAAACCGGTGAAAAAATCAAAAAGAAAATTATTGGCTTAAAATACTATTACAACTTTATTAATAATGTCGCAAAGTATAGAGACGATTGGAAAAATATTTTTGACATTTTAAGCCATTTTATTTAACCATTCGTAAGGAAATGGGTTATCAATAAAAACTTAAAACGCGTGTTTCTCAGTACTTGATTTTATGAACTTCGATGTACCTTTTCTCAAAAACTATGCTATGTTTTCTCGTAAACTTTTTTTATATGATGTAATACATAGTATAGATTAATCTGAGGTTAACAATTTTAATAAAACTAAGGAGAAAAAAAATTTTATGGGGCAAAAAAGTGAAAATTTTCATGATTTTTTGGGTGCTTTAAAACTTATTTTATTTTAAAAAAAATCGAACGGTTATTTAAAAAAAAACTTTTACCTCAGATTAATATTAAGGTTGGTATATCACACACAGAAAACTTTAAGGTGATCTGATCAGTAGTTATTGTGAAAAGGTACATTGTAATTGGCCAATTTAGCATTACCGATATACAACATACTGAACCCCCTTAATACATTGCCAAAATAGGGTGCGGTCTTCCCAACCATCACTACAGCATATGTGCTATCGAAAGCTAAATCGTTTAATGTGAAGAGGTTTCCAATCCCCCCAAGTACTTCTTTTTCCTAAAACATTGAAAAGAAAGAAATTTAACCCTCTAATGCATACTGTAACCGTTTGGTAACAAGTAACATAATCCACTTTATTCTATTAAATTAAAGCTCCTCCAAGACAAATCTGTGGGGTTTTTTTTCATCTATTACATTTCATTTTAAAGTTTTAGTTACTAATAATCCTCATAGATTACAGTAGTAAAAGTGTATTCAAAATGAAAGAGTGAGGTTATTAACTTTTGTGAAATTACGTTTTTGACAGCATTCAAAGAATAATAATATTAGTACCAAATACTAATAAATTGTTTTGAAAAATTAATCATAGTTAAAAAGGGTTATTTTGAAATATTTTTAGTAGTTTTCTAGTCATTATTACCAAAATTGGAATTTTGCAGTTGGTTTTTGTCCTTTGGAAAATTTTCCAAAAATTTAAATTATTTAAATTCTGATGCAGTTAAATTTTTTTTAGTATTCTTCCCATAATGTGTGAGTATTAAAGATACATATATATTTTTTTGGGATGAAAATAAAAATTCATGCATTAGAGGGTTAAAGGGAAATTCTTCAAACGGACTTGGCCCTCTCTTCCATTCAGAGATCCCACTGTACGGAAACCGGCGAGCTTGGAAAGGTTAATATCTTTTTGCGTATCTTTCACCTGGAATCGAGTGCAGGACAGACACATGATCGGCCTTGCGTAACCGCGCTAAAGCTCCGAGCATCGACCAATGAACTGGAAGGAACTTATTGCTACGACCTTAAAAACAATAATAACAATAGTGTTGTTGTTTTTTATAACGCTAGGTTGATGTCGTAGCTTTTTTATCTTCATAAAAGCGAAATAGTCTTTTATTAGTTCGTTGTAATGTGTGGGATTAATAACCTCTTAAAACCCGAGCAAAATCCTACACGTATATTCTTAATCTAAACATACTTTTCATACAAATATATGCTAAAAAGTATGATTTTCAAAGAAATTTACAAAAAAAATATTTTAATAGTTATAGTTATATAATATGTTATATAGTCATATAGTTACATAATATGTTAATAGTTACTTAGGGGCACGCCTTAAACTCTAAAAATAAAATAAAAAATTGGTGCTATAAATGCAACAAAAAAAAGTCCGTATCACTTATTTGTATAGTATGGTATGGTATGGTATGATACATATATATTCCAGCTTGTGTGCTTGTTCAGATTTGTGTAGTTAACAGATTATTTAAACTTTGCTTTTAATGCAAAATGCCTTTAAAATTAACTACTAAAAGAACTTTTTTAAAAGTTTGAAAAACAAATTTAAAATATTTTTTTAAACTCTAATATCATATTGACCTTCGTTCAACTTCTATTTTTTAATAGAAATAAATGACTGATATTTGTAATAAAAGGCTCAAAACAGATATTTGGATTTTCTTCTATCGGACCAGGTTAATTTCGGAACTGATTAACGTGTTAGTTGTTTGTGGGGAGGTTTTAAAAATGTCTACAAATGGGAACGCCTGGTCGTACGAGGTTAAAATAAAGGTTATGTTTGTTGGTTTTTACTCAAGAGTAAAGAAGTTAGCAAGTTTTTGCAAAACCTACACATTTTTTTAGGCTTTATGCATTTCAAAAAAAAAAAAACTTAAAAAATTATTATTAATTACATGCTTAATTTAATACTCGAATGAAATCTTCGCCATTTAGTTCTTCGAAAAAAAAATTAGGGGGTCCGCCTTTCGACACAATGTGTATAAGTTTTTTTTTATCTATGATTGATTTGAAATACTCTATTATAAATATATTGCAATTATACCTAGAAGTTGCTTAGTTTAGGTGGGAAATATTAAAAATTTCAGAGTTGTTCATTGACTTCTTAGTTTCAAAAACAATACAATAAAATCTGAAGAGTTTATTTGTTGAATAATCGACTTTTCAACTGCCAAAGATTGATTTTTGTTAGACGACATAAATCAAAAAAGAAAAAAGTCTTACCTTGATACACCTCGAAAAAGAACAATTAAAAATTTAATTATTTTCGAATATTATTTCTTACGTAAAAAATTATCGTCTAGAGACAATGTCCGTTAGTCGGTGAAAGAAAAAAAAAGTTTGACGACCGTCTCAGAAAAGCGTCAAACGTTTCCGTCAAACCGTTTGCTGGAAATTCTTAGCGGAAAAACATCTGAAGGTCAATAAAAATGTCATTATCTATCAAACGAAACTATATATTCAAATTTTATTTTCCCTAATGGTACGTGCAATTAATTTTAAGTGATGAAATAATAATAACGGTGAGGGTAACAACACACTAAGTTCATTTCTGACTTGGACCATTCTGCTTTGAAACACTCGAATATTAAAACTGATGCGAAAGTGAAAAAACGAATTGATGTTTTAAAGCAAAACTGGTTTGATGAGAATTAGACTTAGTTGTTTTGGGGGGAAGTATAGGGGGAAGGGGATTGAATCAGCAATCAAACATCGTTTTCCTTCTGTGACTTCTATATCTTAACTATAATGTCCATAAAGTAAATGGTTAGTTACGCATCCTCATCAATTCTAAAAATAAATCCTGTGCATAGATTCTTTATATAAACAAATTTGTCAAACAATGTATTTAGTAGTATGTTTCGCAAGTAATTTTTGAAACAATTACGTTTAACATTGGCTGAATGTCATATTCAAATTAGTGGAATTTGAGGGTTAAAAAATACATATTTTTGGTCTAATATGAATAAACGAGCAAGTTATGTCACTATTTTGTGATCAACCCTGTTATGCATGATTTTTTTTTCATCTCGAAACAATATATTTGAATCTTTAAACTTTAGAAAAGGTCGAACCAAATCGTTTTGCTTTGCACCAGCGCAATGGTTAGGGAGCCTTTGGAGCTTCTGGGTCCGGGCTCGAATCCCGGTAAGGCATGGACGTTTGTGTTTGTCGAGTATATGCAGAGTACGTGCTCGTTATATCTGTTGGGTCCGAAAGTCCTGTAAGCGGTCATTGCGCAGTTTTCTACGGGTACATGTAACTGGAGACTATATTTCCCTCCCCTTCATGAACATGTCTAAATTGTAGAGGTGGCGCGCGATAGATGGCAGCATCTGTCACTTGTGTATGTGTTGTGTCTGTCTTACTTGACGAAGGTTTATAAGCTGGTCTCTGACCAAGCGCACAAGCCTGAAAATACAGGGTGGTTATAAAATAACGCTCGCTATTCGGAGTGGTCTGTAGCTTGAATGAATAATCCAAATGCATCAAAAATTGAGAAGCTTACTAATCACGAAGGGGGGAAAAGAATGGAATCTAAAAAAGATAGAATCCTAAAAAATAATCTTAAAAAAGAATAATCATAAAAACAAACTCGTCTCTTGACCAGGTTTTGAATTACGAGGCGTCGTCAATTATGGCCAATTACGGCCAACACAGCTAATTACGCCTCGTAATTTAGAACCCTGCTCAAGAGACGAGTTTCTTTTTTTCAAAATGAATGAAATCATAAAAAAGAAACTGGCTCCTGACCAAGGTCTAAATTACGAGGCATTGCCAATTATGGCTTATTACGGCCAACACATCCAATTACGCCTCGTAATTTAGAACCCTGGTCGAGTGACGAGTTTGTTTTTTATGATTCCATTCTTTGCCCCCCTTCTTGATTAGTAAGTGCCTCAAAGTTTTTGTCATTTGGATTATTCATTCAAGCTACAGACCACTCCGAATAGGGAGAGTTATTTTATAACCACCCTGTATATGTATGTTTTCAGTGCACCAAATGACGCACTATTTCTTCTTATTTTTTAGGTGTATCTCAGCAGTCGAAGGGGAGCATGGATCTTTCCACGCCTGGGTCCCTACGGCTTACCTTTCGACATGTGTTACCTAAGAAGGTGGTCGGATGTCATGTACCGTCTGCTGCCATGGTCCTGGAGCAGCTGGCTCTTCCAGCGGGACCTGGAGCGCCTGAAGTTCAACCACTCCCTGTTTGGCCTGAAGCCGCCGAACCACGCCTTCGGCCAGGACCCGGTGCTGAGCGACGCCCTGCCATCCAAGATCCTCTGCGGCCAGATCCAGGTGAAGAACAACATCAAATCCTTCACCAAGTCCGGCGTCATATTCGAGGGGGAGACCGGGGTCACCGAGGCAGACACCGTGATCATGGCCACGGGGTACAACTGGAGATTCCCTTTCCTGGAGGACGGTGTCCTGACTAAAGACGGCGACTGCCTCAACTTGTACAAGTGCATGTATCCGGCCCAGCTGCCCTACCCGACACTGGCGTTCATCGGGTTCTTCTTACCTCTGGGTCCTGGGTTTCCCCTAGGTGAATCGCAGTGCCGCTGGGCTGCGCTCCTGGTGAACGGCAAGTGCAGGCTTCCGTCGACCACAGAAATGCTGTCCGATGTCAGGAGAACGTACGGAAAGAACCTCGGGCGCTACAAGAGGTCGGACAGGTTGACGACCAGGGTGGATTTCGTCGAGTACATGGACGACATTACCTCGCGGTTCGGCGCGAAGCCCAATTTGTGGAAGATATTCCTCACGGACCAGAAGTTGTTTTGGGCCCTGTGGTTAGGGCCTTCCTTGCCGTACCAGTACCGATTGCAGGGCCCGCACAAATGGGCCGGGGCCAGAGAGGCGATTTTGACTTATAAGGAGAGAGTCGAGGCTCCTCTGAGGAAGGCCGGCTTCAGAAAAACCAAAAGAAAATTTCAAGGATTCCCAGTTAAATTAGTCATAGCGTTTGTGGTGTTTTGGTTTTGGCTAACAGTCTTTGCTGTAGATATGTGATCGAGAATTTGAGCTTCAACCCTTTCAGTCCCAAAAATTTACTACAGTACAGAAACATCTGATATTCACAAAATAAGCTTATTTCAGGTCAAATATAAGATTTCCATAAGAAAAGCATTCATTTTAATTTTTTATATGGTTTTTGAAATGATGCCAAAATTTTTTAACTGTGGAATTAAACGACAAAATAAATATATATATATTACCTAAAAACCCTTCGAGTTATATATTTTAAGGTATCTGACCATATTATCAAAAAAAATAATAATAATTAAGGATGAGGTTAACCGAAATAGTTTAAATTGTGTTTTAAATATGAGGAACTGAAGTGAACTTTTCAAAAATCAGGTGAAACGCTTGTTAGCTATTTTCTGAATAAAAAAATAGTAGGTCAGATTTCTATTGATATTAATGTAAAATATTGTCTAATAGAACAGAGTATGAAGAATCGAATAATGTGTGTTTGGATGTTATAACGGGGCATAAACATTTAGAAAAAAAATATTGAAAGTGATGATGCCAAATGGCACCACTGGGACTGAAAGGGTTAAGATGAAATTTTTGTTTTTTATTTTTACAAAATGAACTAAGTTACAACCATTATTGTAGTTATTGTTACTTCAGCTGTTCATGCAGAACTTCGGAGTAATTAAAGAACTTTTTCAGTTACAATATCTTTCAGGAAAAGAGTTATTAAATTATAGAGTGGAGGTTTCTCTCAGGACAGAAAACTTTAGAAAAACAAAAATCCAAAGAAAATTCTGTGGATTTTCACTGAAAATATTTATTATTACTCTGAAGTAGTGCTTTGGATTTTTTTGAGGTTCTGGCCTATTATGGAGCTGTCTTTGAAATTTACTCTTGGCTGTAGTTATAGTTGCAGCTGTATATGATAACTGCATTGAATCCTTAAGCATTGTTGAAGAATTATTTTAATCGATTTAAATTTTATGTTGAAGAAATAAAATATGGATGACATTGAATTAATAATCTACTGTACTATTTAAACTTATTTTTCTATAAAATAAATAAAACTTGACCCTTTTTTTAAATGTAAAATCAATATTAGCAAGCATATTAAGAGATGCTGCTTTATATTAGTTACTTTGAATACAAAAAAAAAATGAAACGACATATTTGATTGTCGAGCAAGCAACTCTCATTATGTGAGTTGGTATGGAATGGCTTCGTTACTTTCTTATCGGTTAAGTGGGAGTACTGCAGCAACGGTCTACGGCAGGGGTTCCCAACCGGTGGTACGCATACCACTGGTGGAACGCGGAAAATTTTCAGGTGATTGAAGAGTGAAGATAAGTTCCATTACTCCTAATTTTGATATTTTAATCACAGGCAAATAACAACAAGTTTCGCTCTAAAAACGTAAAAGTATGCTTTGTATGATGGTTAGTTTTTGACAGAGCTTGTACTATTTTCTATTTGGATGTTCTTAGACCTATGGGTAATTAATAAAACTGTAATAGTTATTTAAGCAACTAGTTCCGAAAATGATACTTTATTAAGCGAGTGGCTTTTATTTCACGAGCGAGGTACGAGCGAGTGAAATTATGACACGAGCTTAATAAAGTATTATTTGGAACGTGCTTGCTTACAATATTTTTTATAATGGCGTGCAAAAAAGTATTTTTACCAATGAGTGATTTTCATAACATCCTTTAGTTTCCATGGAGATATTCGAAAGTGCAAAGTAGTGAAAGAAAAGTTGTAAAATACTTTTCTATTTTGAATCAAAATAGTATTTAGATTAATTAGTGCTACCGAACATAGGTGAAAATGAATTTGAAATGATGTTCGATCAACTTCCAGATTAAATTAACAAAGCAGCTAAGGAAGTTTGGTCGAATCTTCTTCCAGAAAAGTATTGTTTGGAGTGAAATTTGTGTTCTTACTTTTATCTTATTTCATTTCCTTTAATAATTTTTGTAATACTTTTAGTTTCCATGGAGATTAGAAAATGCAAAAGTAATGAACCAATAGAATTAACTGAGTTTCGTGACCATTTAGTTTCCATGGAGATATTCATGACATCATTTTGCTTTTCTACCAATCAGAAACTCTTATTTACTTTACCACACTAGTGCCGAAAGCCAACTTTTCGAAGACTGTCTGTGACGCAAGCACGTAAAGTGTCATTTTCGCAAGGATTTATGAATGAATATGATATAAAAAAAGTGAACTTTTTTGCACGTTGTTATAAAAATACTATTTTAACCTCTAAATTTCCCCCTTATCATATAAGTATGTTATAAATAAACAAATATCTAACCATTAAATATGAATAGTTTTCTCATAAATTTAATTCAAAAAGCCTTTGAACATTTTTAGAAGAGTAAAAATTATACATTTATAAAATATTTAGGTTTGGTGGTACGTCAAAATTTCTGAAAAAGTCGATTGGTACGCAGGCGCAAAAGGTTGGGAACCCCTGGTTTACGGCATAGGTTAGATCAGGGGTTCCCAACAAAATTTTCTCGAGGACCCCTCATTGAGCCGCTATTGTAACAAGGACCCCATTAATTTCTAATTCTAAAATTAACAAGTGAGAGCCTAATTAAGAGTCTTTTTATATTTCATACGTTTTTTAACAGTTACAACCGAGTACTCCATCATTAAGCATCAATGGCATCATTAAGCAGTTAGTTTTAATTTTCAGTTCTTAATGAGATGAGTTAAATCTGTCCTTTGAGCCCATTATTACTGAAATATTTGGTTCCTAACTTGAAACTTTCACTCTGAAATCCAACCGCATGTCAGCCGATTTTCATATTTGTTATTCATGAAACACAATTGAGAAAATGCTTGCACACCGATATGTGGTTATAACCATAATTTCTTTAAAATGGCATTTAGCAGAACTACTACATTTATTTAGTTCTAGTCGCGCTAGAGTGCGGCCAAAACAAAAAAAATCTGTTATAATATGAAATATATTTATGATATATACTTTTTTAATTCTAATAGCATCTTGCGGACCCCTCCCGCATAGCTCGCGGACCCCTGGGGGTCCGCGGACCACCTGTTGGGAACCACTGGGTTAGATACTACAGTTATCCTGCCCACTGCAGTATATACTACAATGTATTTTGGGGCTGGGGAGCCCAGTCGGTTAAGCACTCGCTTAGCATGCGGAAGGTCCCAGGTTCGGGTCCGGGCATCGCCAAAATAGCTGCCGGCCTATAAACGGCCCGTGCAGCCAAAAATGTCCGACGAATAATACCCCGTGTAAGGGAGTGCACGTTAAATATCCTTCAAAGTCCTAACGCTGCGTACGATGTCGCCCTTAACGGTTGCGTTGGGTGCCTATTCAGGTGTTGGCTCGTCACCTGACTGTGGTTCTAAAATACGACGCCCGTTGCCAATAGCCCTCATGTAGCTCTAGTGCGACGATAATTCAAACCTAACCTAACCTAACCTACAATTTATTTTATGGGCCATGGTGAGGATTTAACATTTCATATTAATTGGTTGTTGCAAATAAATTTACTTTCTTCACTAACAATAGACAATATTTTTTGCACTAATACTGTGAATATTAAGAAAATAATAATAATTTAATAAACAAAAGGTGTGATTAGCTGTGCCCAAAGTTGTGCTATATGATAAACTAGCAAATAAATACCCGTTCTTCGCACGTACTAAAAAATACAAATCGATCCTAGATATGTATGTACAGCTGGGAGAAAAAAACGTCCCACCCCTCGTTTCTCTGTTGCTATTGGTCAAGGAATTTTGTGAAGGGTGTCATTTTTCAGGAAATAGCGTAAGGAATTGAGAACTGGCAATAAAAATTGTATAAGGGGTTGTCTACATATTAAATTGAGTACCAACTTTGAAAATTCCAATAGCAACACCCATTTTTTTATATAAAAATGTTCAGCACCTTCAAAATACCCCATGTATAAAAAAGTATTATTTATATTGCATTATTTTCTGAGAAAACATTAATTTTGAACTCGTTTGTAGGGGGAAATCTCTAAAGTGAAAAGAGTAATATTTGGATTGCGTCTTTTCAAAACGTCAAGCTAACAGGGTTAACACTCGCCAACGAAACCAGGACCAAAACTCAACCCGCAAACCAGGTTACCACAAAGTTACGAGTTGCATTTGCAACGGAATTGCAAGTAGTTGTGCAGGTGTGAAATGGGCTTTAGATGTGTTTGCGAAAGGGATAAAAAAAAATTAAGCAAACATTTATTTGGCTTTATTTTATATTATATGACTTAACCCATGAAAATAATACCGTAAAATTAAATGAATATATAGATTCCTTGACTTTTTTATCCTTAATTTTGAGGTATTGCATGTTTATTTTGATTTAAGTGTTTTAAAAGGTATTAGGGATCGACCGATGGCGAATATCGGCCTGGCCGATGGAAAAACCAAAATACAAATTTTCGAAAGAGATCTGAAAGTTACGGAAGTCCGGGGATCCGAAAGTCGCGGAAATCGGGGATCCGAAAGTCGCGGAAATCGGGGATCCGAAAGTCGCGAAACAGCGGCAATCCGAAGTCGCGAAACTCCGAAGATCCGAAAGTCGCGGAACTCCGGGGATCCGAAAATCGTGAAACTCCGGTGATCCGAAAATCGTGAAACTCCGGTGATCCGAAAGTCGCGAAATTCCGGCGATCTGAAAGTCCGGCGACCAGAAAGACGGGAAACTCAGACGATCCGAAAGTAGCAAAACAACGGCAATCCGAAAGTCGCGAAACTTCGGGGATCCTAAAAAGTCGCGAAACTCCGGCGATCCGAAAGTCGGCAAATTTCAAACCCTACTGTAAACAGTAACGAGAAATGACAAATAAGAAAAAAAAGGGCAAATAAAAACAAAAATCATACCTTCTCATACTTCAACTTTTAAACATATTCACTTCTCATCGCCAAGCGTAATCGGATAATGATAATTTAACAGTTTCCTAAGAATGGTCACGAAACGCCATGTCGATGAGCTCGAGGACAACTATATGAGCATGCGCTGTAAAGAAAAATGACGTCATTTGGCGGTTTTTACAAACTTGACCGCCAAAGTCATTTTTTTTTATTTAAATTTAATTTTCGAACTAAATATAACTGAAAGTAGCGATCTAGTGCTAATTCATGTCTGCTTCTGCAATCAATACTGATGATGACGATGACTGTTGATGAGCAAGCGCAGAAATCAAGCGTCGAATATATTAATTCTCGTTTCTACATTTATTATCGTTTGCTAATTAAAATCAAATCAAGAGTTTTTATTTTACATCTCCACTAAAAGAAAGAATTGGGAATAGCATTCATAATGTACGGGAAGAGTTTAAACATTTAGTGCTATTATTTACGATTAAATAATAAATTATGCATTTTTCGAATAAATGTTTAATTTTTTTAAAAGTTTTATTCTATCAGACAAAATTCCTTGGAAATGATCGAATTTCAAAAGGTTTTTTTTTTCGTAACAACTTTTATTTCCTTTCATAGAACAAAAAATGGTGCACAACGTTCCAATTTTCTTGTGTTTAAATATCTTATAGAGTGCTCAAAAGTTATTATTTTAATTAATTGAATTATTTTTAATTTCTCTAGTAATTATAATTTGTGTTTGATCATAGCAACTGAAAAGTGAAAAATGGGCATAAGTTTTTATGTCTCTCCAGTAACATTTATAGATCGATGAAATCGCTGGAAGAATTGGAGCCAAGTAAAAGCGGCAAATTAGAAAAAAGCCAAACAGTTGTCCTCTGGGCGGTGGCAACGGCTGCGTTTTTTTTTTTTTTTTTTAGAACATTCATTAGTACATCCATTAATATACATCCATGCATGAGACAATGACGTAGGCCTAATGATGAAAGCCTAATCATAGATTTAGAAGTTTAGGACCACAAAAACTTCGTTTATGCTAAAAAAAAAAAAAAAGGATGGAAAGGCAAAAGAGTGGACGCCTTTTGTATCTCTGACATGGCGTTTCGCGACCATTCGTAGGAAATTGTTAAATTATCATTATCCAACTACGCTTTTAGGTGATGAGAAGTGAATATGTATAAAAGTTGAAGTATGAGAAGGTATGATTTTTGGTTTTATCTCTCTCTCTCTCTCTCTCTCTCTCTCTCTCTCATTCATCATTCATTCATTTATTTATTTATTTATTTTTATTTTATATATTATTTTCATGGGTTAAGTCATATAATATAAAATAATCTCAAATAAATGTTTGTTTAAATTTTTTTATCCCTTTCGCAAACACATCCAATGTTAATGGTTGATAGAGATATTTTCAGGCTCGTTTAATAAAATTATTAAATTTTTAAAAATTATGTGTGTTGCTGGTAAAACAGTCATTTGACGGGTTGGTTGTTCGACATATATTTTCAGGTTTGTGTGCTCGGTCAGAGACCTTCTTATAAAACGTTTTTGATGAGTTTCTACGTGTTTCCTTCACAAGGTTAGGCAAATAAAGAAAGGATACTAAAGAATTTTAAAGGAAGCAAATACTGAGAAGTTAATTATATCTGATATTACTGATAATTTTAGTTTCAAATTTTACACTTTAAACACTTTTGGGCGCTAAAAATATTGATCAATATTAAGAATGAAAAACATTGTTTTATATTTTTTTTTAATGTGCACCTGACCTGGAACTCAAAAATTATTACTTGGCTGGTTTAAAGAATTAAATATATAAAATTACACATCTTGGTTAGAATACGGTAGCGTGGCAGGATTTTTTAAAAATAGATTTCCCTCTTCATCAGCGGGGCTGGGGAGCCCAGTCGGTTAAGCACTCGCTTAGCATGCGGAAGGTCCCAGGTTCGGGTCCGGGCATCGCCAAAATAGCTGTCGACCTATAAACGGTCCGTGCAGCCAAAAATGTCCGACGAATAATACCCCGTGTAAGGGAGTGCACGTAAAATATCCTTCAAAGTCCTAACGCTGCGTACGATGTCGCCCTTAACGGTTGCGTTGGGTGCCTATTCAGGTGTTGGCTCGTCATCTGACTGTGGTTCTAAAATACGACGCCCGTCGCCAATAGCCCTCGTGTAGCTCTAGTGCGACGATAATTCAAACCAAACCAAACCCTCTTCATCAGCAAGAATTTGAATTTTGATGTCATCTTTCAAGAAATTAGATTTTAAAAATGTTACCCCACCCCTTCTTCACGTCATTAAGCACTTTATATTAGTAATTTTTATTATCGATTTCTAGATATTTATTTGGAGAATACTATAAAATTACATGTTGAGGTTTAAGCGGTCTTTAGACGTATCCTCCTAAACCGCAAGGAAGGAACGGGCGTTTTCCTAATTAGTGATGCTATCTTGTTGGTTTTAATAGAATTTTTTAATTGCAGAACTGCACTTTTTAATAATTAAACGCGCAATATAAGTAATTTAATTGAATGAAACCCTTAATTTGATACATTAAGCACTTAAAACACTAACTAAAGGTATCGCAACAAAACTCTTTAACAATATGCAAAATGATAATTCTATTTTAAGAGGCCCGGCTCGAAGAAAGCAATGTGCTGACAATTATTTCTCATAAACATTTCTTAATCGCTGTGTTATAGCTGACATCATAAATATCCGAATTTTTTTTATAACATTTCTTTGAATGAATGATCTTCGGATAATATATCTGGCTTAGCATACATACTCACAACTCAGGCCCAAGCCATTTTCCCGCCAAATTATACTCGAAAAGGAACTTAATGATTACTTTAGTTAGAAACAGTAGGAAGATACTTATCGTCTGATATCAAATGTGTGAGTGATTGAATTTAGTTAAGAAGTTCAGTTCCAAGCGGTAAGAATTTTTTTTTTAATATTTAATTTTAATATAGTAATTTAATAAATAATAACTTTTTAAGTGAAACTATCTGTAAAAATTATAAAATAATTCTAATTTGTTTATGATGTCAATTTTTGTCAATGATGTCAATTTTGTTGCAATAGATAAAAAGCGAAGAGTGCTTTTTTATGCATTAAGAATTGTAGGAAGGAAGGAATGGGAAGCTGTTTTTGATCGGATCACGTGTCCGGCTATTTTTATGGATTAAAAAAAATATAATTACATATATTTTGAGCGGAACTTTTACCGATACCTTAGATTCCCGATAGCTTTTGCTGTAAAGAAAATCTATTTAAATGAAAATTATAAATAAGTTGTAATTCCGTATTATAAAAGCTATTAAAAGTGTGATTCCCTTTTTCAATTAGGGGCAACTCTGCGTTGACCTATCAGTAGAAAAACATTCAAGAAGAAAGTCAGTACTTGGGTTATATTTCTTAGGACCAAGTTACCCAATTCGATGGTATTTAAAATATTATTTTACTATAACGTTTCATGTATGCATCGTAATGATTCCTATATAGACACAGTATGGTGTAAATTACTAAGGTAGGTACTAATCTATATAAATATAAAATCTACAGAGTTTTTTTTTTTTTGGGGGGGGGGGGAGATTCAAAAAATTCTAGGGGGGGTGCGTCATTGTCTCTGGGGGGATCGGCACCTCTGTTTCTAAAACAAAACCAACCTAGTTCCTGGTCAAATAAGCTGAAAATCTGTTCAATGTTTTGATTCTGTCTGCCTTTCCAGAAAGCACGTGGTACTAGCGTGACGCAGCACTGCGCATTCCTTATCTTCTATTGGTCAGATATCAGATTAAAAGTTGCTATATAGCGAGAAATTTTGGTTGGAACCCGTACTGGCGCTTTTTTATTTTATTTTTTTGCGTAAACGAAGTTTTTGGGGTCCTAATCTATAATAATAAAAATGAAGTTTTGTATGTATGTATATGTCTCTCAGAAACTCACAAACTAGTTTGACTAGTGACTTGGCACACATGCGTAGTTCATACTTAAGTTACAGATAGTGAACTTTCAGAGCTCAAAATGCTCTATTTTTAGAGGAAATTCGAATTTTCTGAAAAAAACTACGCCACTTTGGCTCAAAACCGATAATTTTTTTACTTTCCTGATGCCCTCTGCTGAAAAAATTATATAAAACTCTCAACGAAAATAAATAAAATAGAAAATGTTTATTTTTTTGTTGTCATTACTTTCAGAAACTAAATTTATTATTTGAAAATAATTGATAAGTTTCAAGTGACGTATTTCCGAACAGTCTTCATTCCAGGATTTATTGTGATTTGATGATTTCTTTTATTGATGGTTCTGTTGATAGCAAATATGCATATTTAAGCAATAAATGTATGGTTAAGCTATTACTGAAATGTGATGGTTAATAAAGGCCATCGCACTAGAGCTGCATATTTGGGTTCTATGTCTTTATTTTTTCGCCAAATATGTTGCCAATCTCGCCAAATTATTAATTAAAACTCGCCAAATGGGCAAAATGTTTGTTAAGCTATTACTGAACGATGATGGTTAATAAAGGTCATCGCACTAGAGCTGCATATTAGGGTTCTATGTCTTTATTTTATCGCCAAATATGTTGCTAATCTCGCCAAATTATTAATTAAAACTCGCCAAAATAGGCAAAATGTTTTTTAAAAATAATTTATAAGCTGGTAGGTTGTGCTAAGGTCATTGTGTTAGAGCTGTATAATGGGTGTTCGTATCTATATCTATTTTCTCGCCAAATTATTCCCTAAAAGGCGCCAAATGAGTTTAAAAGGTTTTATGTATGTATGAGGGAATTGTGACGACATTTATGAGTGCATTTTGCAGCGTATTTTTGATTTTGGAATTTTAAAGCTATGAAACAGGATTTTATACTTGATAACGAGCGGGAGGAATAACTTAAGTTTATGATTCTATAACAGGTTATATGGTACACCAGACTTTGTATCGATTTGATATTTTTTAATCCGTGCGAAGTGCGGGTATAAATTTGCTAGTCCTAAATATATGATTAGGTTTTCATGATTAGGCGTAACATCATTGTCTCATATTGGATTTGGATCTTAGACGAGATATAGAAGTGGACCGCGCGAGTCGCAATCGTTTCTACCATGTTTCTATACTGTCGGAAGCGTTCCGGAATGCACCACGTGATTCAGGGCCGAAGGACTGCTACATTTGGCGAAAAAAATTTCGGGGATTTCGATTTGCGACTTTAATATAAACTAAATTGACAACGTTAATAAAAGTTTTCTTATTTAAATTAATTTCCAATTTTCAAATTAAAACAGCATCAAAATGCAGAACTAATTCTGAATTTAAAACTACATATATAGCATGTAGTAACTTTGCATGGGTATTTGTATTTGGCGACTAATTTGATTGCCAACCTTCAAAATAGAATAACTTATGTTTTAGACTCTTTTTGCAAATTTTGGTTTGAAAATGTAAATATGTGCCAGTTATGTAGTAATCGCACCCAAAAACCTTGATGTAGGAAAAATTTTAATAAGCAAGTGCATGTAATACTTTCTTAAGACGGCATATGTGTTTAGTTGTAATTATTACCATTTGAGATTAATATAACTGTTTTGCTAGTTTCGGATGCATGTATAAATAGTTATTTATAATTTGATCGCATTAGACCAGTGGTTCCCAACCTGGGGGCGATCGCCCCCAAGTGGGCGATTTGTGTTATCAAGGGGGCAATAAATAGTTTGGGGGCGATAGGGGGGCGATGAGTATTCAAAAGGGAGAAAATTAAAATATACTGTACTATAGTGCAGTAAAGCGATTCTAATTTTTTTTATCACTGTGACAAGTTTCAAACCGACATTCTTACAAAATTTGAAGATTTGACCAAGTTAGAAATTCCTGATTCTATTGTCGATCCATTCCCTTTTGAATCTGTGGGTTGTGGATAACCTTGATAAATCTTTGCAGACGGAGTTTGTAGATCTGAAGTATGACAGTGAGGCGAAACTCATTTCAAGCAGAAAGGTTATGAGTTAGCCTGCGCGAAACTTATTTACACTAATCTTTAACTGTGGTAAAAAGCTGAACTACTTTTCATCTCGTTCCATCAATATATTTAGTTTTTAAAAAAAGGTAAGTTCTGTAATCCAGCTCCTCACCAAAGAAAGAAATCAATTGGACATTTGCGTATGAGCTTGAAAAAATAATAGATATAAAAAAGTTTAAAAAAATGAATAAATAGTTTTCAACATTCATTTTTTTCCAATTTTTATTGTCAACTCTGTTAAATTTTCCAGAATTGAGTTTAAAGACCTTAGTTAATTATCTCAATTTCATTCTTTGAAAAATTCTAAATAAAAATAAACGTTTTCTTTTCGATTTTATTGAAGAGTAACCGGATAAAACTGCTTTGGTTGTTTTTACATATGGTAGTAAGTGTTTGAAATTATAAAATTGCTTTATTAGTTACACTTTAACTCAAATTATAATTGGACAAATTATAAAAATTACAGGGGGGCGATATGTGTTAGTCAACTTGAAGAAGGGGGCGATGTTACAGAAAAGGTTGGGAACCACTCAGTGCCGGATTACTGCCTAAGCCTACAAGGCCCGGGCCTAGGGGCCCAGTCAGAAAGGGGGCCCTTAAAAAAAAAAGTAAAAAAAGAAAAACGAAAATCGCAATTCGCCTAACTCTGAAAACATATCGTCTGACGGATTCCAATTCTAATTAAATAAAATGTGGCGCTGTTTTTCTTTTTTTTTGCTGAGTAGCTATATTGTGCACTCATAAACCAGTAAGGTCGAATAAAAGAAACTGCCCCCCCCCCCCCCCCCCCCCCCCCTAGGATTTATTTTTAAACCGATTAATTTTTGCGCGAAAAAGATTTTATGCTAACTGATAACCAGACAGACGCTTTTTCTTTTTAGTAAAATTTTGGTAAGTTTAATTTCTACCCTAAAGCCTAAAGTATCTGAAGATATGCGTATGTTTGTTATGAACTTGGGACTTGGGCGCTATTTTTTTCTATCTTTCTATTGTTTTTATCTAAATGCTTAGCATACATCTAATAATGGCTGTTCAATTCTGCTTTCATTACTCTTTAATGGCTGTTTTATATTTAAAGCACGTTTTATAATAATTAAAGGGAATATTTCTTATGGCGTCACGCGCTTCGAACTGCGATTTTATTGGTTGCTTTGTTTTCCTCGACAAAGTGTTCAAACACGCCAAATACTTTTTTTATATATAAAATGCATGCAATTTCTAAATATTTCACTTTGGAGATTCGCTTGTACGATTTTGAAAGTTTCATTAAACATATGAATTAGTTTCTTTTAAGTTTGAAATATTAAATAATTTAATTGTTGTTTTTTTTTTTTTTGTTCAGCTTAAACTTTTAAATATGTTCTATAAATTTTATTGTTAGTTTGTAATTGAAATAGTCAGTGAATATTCTATACTTTCCAGCAATTTCGCGAAGTATCCACGATGTCGGCCAAAATACAATTTGCTTATTTAAAGAAAGTCTGAATGTTTTATTTTATTAAAAGTTAATTTTCGAAATATTGCCCCTTTTAATTTCTTCTTTAATTTAAAAGTGTGAATATTATGCTTTAAAAATATAAAATAGACAAGATTTTAAGTTAAAATTTAAAAAATGTCATATTTTATTTTGTCTCAAATGGCCGCGCATCCAATTGCAGCTAGTAATTTTTAACGGCTATACGGAGCCAATATAACGTGCCAATAATTTTTTCGTTCAACTTTAGCTGATCCTCTCATGAAACTGCGCGAACTGTCCGGCCTATTTCTGAAATCAAGGAAAAATTGAATATTGACCAGCCAATTTACAGCTTCCTTAGCCAATTCGCAAAGTGGCCGAATTCGGGTTTTGGTCGTAACATTTACACATTATTTCTTAAAAATTGTTTTTTGTGCAATTAAATTTACTTATTTAATTAATTTTCATAAATTAAATACATTTTAAATTTATCTTTAGACTATTCTCTTAATCTTGTAAAAAACTGCATTTACAATAGAAAATTAAATTAAAAAAAAGTGTCAGCTAATATCCTTAAAAAACATCCTGGACTACCATATGCAAAAAACTGTTAGTTGATACTCGCCCCGTATGCGGGGTAAATTTTCTCAGACTGCCAAAAAGTGATTGGGGTAAATATTCCAACTATTGTTTTAAAAAGATTTAATACTTTTGAAAAACATGGTTTTAATTTTTTACGCAGATTTTTTGTAGACTAAAATAGCTCAAAAGAGTATACCCGGAATAACTTATTTAAACAATAAAAGAAGCTAGTTTCTTATAATTGGCTATACCAATTTCATTAAAGGTCATTATCATCTGAAATCTCTTTAAAATTACATCTCAATTTAATATCATCTCTTTAAAATTACATAAAACGTCCTCTAGTACGAGTTCATTCAGCTTCCTTTTTCAGTACTATGCAGACAACTTTGAATCTGGAGCATTTTTTTTTTCATTACCTGTTCATATGATGAAAAATAATTTGGTTTTGGGAATATGTAGCTCAATTTACAAAGGTTGAAGCTTTTTTTTTCCTAAAAGCCATTGTTGGAAAACTTGCTGTGAAATTTTGAAAAACATGTCCTGCCGTCATATTTTGACTTTAATAAAACCTTGACGAGTAGAATTTTAAATTATTTTGGAAACGGATGTATAGTTTAAGTAGAAAGAAGGGTCACTTTTTATAATGCGCAACAATAAAACTGTAAGTTTAATAAAATTACGTTTAATTTTGGTTTGATAGTAAGCATGAAAATTCACGAAACGTTCAAATTAAAAAAAAAAAAAAACCAGCAGTATAACGAAAAGTTAACAACACTAACTGAGTAAAAATTATTGTGGGGTGACATAAAACGAGTTGCTTCATAAACCAAGCAGCCATTTGACACCTCCTAAAAGGCTCTTTTCTTGTATAAAGCCTGGTGGAAAACTTACCCCGAGAAAACTAATCCCAGTCTCTTCTATAGTAATAATATACTGTATTATTATGATGTTCATTATATAAGTCGATTAAAAATTGTATTTTCTGTACTAGTGTATTTAACTTGCTAAATTTCCAACTTTGAGGTGGTTGGGGGCCCCAAATGTCAAGTGCCTAGGGGCCCTGGGTCTTTAAATCCGGCACTGGAACCACTGCATTAGACCATGTATTTTTTTCAGTACTGATCATAACATTTTTAATAATAGGTTGAACTTTCGAGATACTAATTATTTCCATCAGTAATCTGTTGTGTTGGTATTGTAGTTTATTCATATGTGAGATGCAGTATTTTTTTTTTTTTACTAGATGCAAAACTATTTTAAATCTTTATATTTTGTTTTTTGAAATATAATTTAAGAAAGAACGAATGTAGGGTCAAGTGGGGTAAGTGTGATAAACAGCTCTTGTAATTTTGGAAATCATTCTAAAAATCTGAAAGTTTGCAATATATAACAATAGACCACTTAAACTAAAAAGAAATATTGACCTTATTTTTTGTTTAAAGAAAGTTTTGAGCTTTTGAATTTAAGTGCAACTGCCTTCTTTTTATGTGGGTTTTCCTATGTGGGGTAAGTGTGATAAAACAGCAATTTGGATTTTGAAATGCAAATTTTGTACACTTAAAATTGGAATTCAAACATATAATTTTTTTTATATGTATGTATGTTTCTTATAATAATTCACTACCAATTTTAGGATTTGGAATTTACTTGAAGCAGAGAACGAATTTTCTTAATGAAAAATGCAGAAACCCTATCACACTTACCCCACTTGACCCTAGTAGTATGAAAGAATAAACTTTGTTTATATGTTTTTAAATTTGAATACTGCTGAGATAAAAAGATAATTAGTTCTTCAGTTTTATGTTGGATTTAAGTCTTGAAACATGTAACTATATCAAAGTCTGACTAGCTGTGTCATTTGTAGCTAAGTAGCCTTCCAGTGTCTGTGCCGAGGTTGAATACATTATGAAATCTTTGTAAACTTGCTATGCATTTTTGTCCTTGTAACCTATAAATAATAGCATTGTCTTTATAAATATGAACTCCCTTTCAATAAATGCATTTTCATGTTTTGTAGATACTGGTTTGAATTTACTTTTTTAAAAACATAACGCACTACACACAATTTGAGACTTCATCTTTCTAAAAAAAAGGGTCCATTTTAGTATCGAGGCACACAAAGGACAACAGCTCGTCTATATCAGCTGTAATCGTTCGACAGTTGTGGTTGAAGGTGACGAATAGAATAACTCCAACAGAGTCCCACCCCTACCCCATGATTTACCAACCTTGAAAGGTTAAATTGCACATTCTTCCATTACTCCGGACTGCAGACAGTATGGGAAGAATTGCATTTTCGTTTGAATGTGTGCCGTATTACTAAAGGCGCACTCATTGAGCACTTATAGGAAAAACTAGGTTAGTTTTCCTTAATTTTTTTATTTATTATATTTAGTATAAAATAAACTCCTGGCCGACCCGGGGGCGCAATGGTTAGGGTACTATGCTTTGTTTGGGTTCGAATACTGGTGAGGCATGGATGTTTGTCTATGTCGTCCTTCTTTGTGTGTCTTGTGACTGTCTCTTCTGGCAAGGGGGGGTGTTACGGGCTATAAGCCTTTGCTTTTCCCTTCTAGGCACTCACTGCCATTTGTCAACTCTCACATTCTTTTTCGGAAACTCTGTATGTTAGAAAAAAATACTTTTACCAAGTCCTAGAGTTTAAGAATTTGTTTGCTGCTACTATTTTTTTAAAGATTTACTTGCTAATTTCTCTCTAATTTTTTATTATGTTTGCTGTTTTTCACACTAGGATCCTTCTGAGGAATCTTCATACACACATTTTTCACGATCAGGGAAAATTTCAGATGGCTCAGAGACATTTGATGCCCAGGTGGATATCTATGTACCTGTCTTACTTAAATGGCATTAAAAAAATTTATTAATTTAAATTGCTGTTTCCACATTGACAATCACAGGAAAAACAATGTTAAATTTTCCCTTAAATTATTAAATTTAACCCTTTCAGTTCCAGTGATGCCATTTGGCTTCGTCATTTTTCTGATTAAAAATTTTAAAAAAATAATGGGGCTGACATCTATTGGGATTAATTAAAAATATTTTCTTACAGAAAAAAGCTTAAAGAAATGAATGATGTGCTTTTTGATGTCCATAAATGTCTATAGATAAAAAATTCTAAAATGATAATGCCAAATTATCATTGGGACTGAAATGGTTAAATAATCTTTTTGTTGGAAAGGAATGACATCAAATACCTGTAGTTTATACTCTGTTTCTGTCTGTTTGCATGTTTTTTCATATCCGTCTTATGACCGTTTGTTGTAAATTGGGTAAAAAAAAAAAAAACTTTAGTAAGACATAAGTTATAAATTACTTTTAAGGCCAGGCATTTTATTTTATATTTTTTCATCTTGTTTGAAACAAAGATGATTTAGTTTTATCTAAACTTTAATTCTAATGATTTTGTAATACCAAATGTAAGGTTTAAAAAAAAACTGTAGTTAACTATCTACAGTTTTTTTAAAAAAAAAAACAGATCTGTAGCCTACTAATACTATTTAAAAAAAATATGGCCCCAGATATTGATAATGAAGCAAAAATATTTTTTCCCCCTTATTTGCTCCATAGTCAATTCAATTGCCTGTGATCTCGTGCAAATAAAAAACAACTTACTATTTTTTAAAAGAACACATTTAATACAATTTAGATAGAAAGTACATAACACTGTGTTATACACTTAAAAATATCACACACACAGACTTCTCTGTGCGAAAACAGGAATATTTAACAATAATGACTTTTTTCACTGGCCAATGACAGAGCCTCAATAATCCGAGTTAATTAGAACTGCCAGTAAGTGGAGCAACCAATCATAATTGAGTAAATAAAAAAAAGTAACTAAACCCTACACAAATTAAGTTGTCATAGTAGTATAAGTAAAATGTAATAAGTATAAGACCTTTTTTAAGAAAATGTAATAAGTTCATTAACTCAGATTATTAAGGGCTCGATTTTAGCTAACATACTAGGAGAATAGTTCAATTTATCACAATGGAAGAATGGTACACTTTATCACAATGGAAGAATAGTTCACTTAGTAATAAATGCGTGTAAAATTCCCCTAAAAAAAATCAAAGAATTAAAACAAGTTTGGATCAAATACACAAGATCAAACAATTAGTATTATGCTATAATACTATACACTCCTTGCCAACCTAAGTTGGGTAAATAGAAATATGCTATGGAGAAGATCCTTCCGTGGATGTAAAGAGTTCCATAAATTATTTGTGAATCCACCCAGAATTTGATAATTTTATCAGAATGAAAATTGTATTTTGGTTAAATTGTATTTTCAGATCATTTTGAATGTAAATATTACCTTACAAGAGTTTCCAACTAAACGGATTAATTGCACTTTTCCCTCTGCCTTTCTACTCTTTGTTTTTACCCAAGTTAGGTTGGCACGGAGTGTAGTATGTCTCAAAAGAAAATACAAAAAAATTTTGAGTCAGTAAAGGTTTGGTTGGCAAGTGTTGTGGTAGGATCAGGAGATAAACATAAAATTACAAATAATTAATTAGATTTGCATTATAGTGAAAATGACCAACAAAATCTGTCTCAAAATATAGAGAATATCAATTGCACATCATAGAGTTAGGAAAGAGAATATAGCCGCCATGTATGTGCGCAGTAACGCACACTAGGAGCAGGCTAGACAGTGCATCTTGGAATACCTGCCAGTTTAAATAGTTTCGGCTACTATGTTATGCACAGTAGCTTAAAAAACTGCTAAAGCAGTGCATCTAGGGATACCTCAGCGCCAGTTTGTTATGAGCAGTAGCTCGAAAAACCTGACAGCCCTGCTTCAAACCATTTGAACTAATAGACCCCTCTACTCCTCCTTCCTAACTCTATGTTGCACATTTACTGCAATTAATGCACGTTTAATGGCTTAATTTTGTATAATTATTGCTTGAATTGTATTGAATTTTGATATGATAAATTAAAAAACACAATATGCAGTAAATTTCAAAGATTTTGTAACACGACTGGCTTAAATTTATACCAAAAAGCTTAACATATTAACTCTTTTAAGGAGAAATATTGCTGCATATTTGCTTCACATTTATCAGTTAACATCTTTTAATCCAATCCAAATGCCCACCAGTCTATCAACTTAAGATTCTGCCATGAATTCATGGATTTGATCAATACGATTTTCATCGATCCAATTTTTTCATTCCATTTTCTGGATGAAACATGCAGTCCTTTCCCATATAAATATCACAGAACAGGAACAAATTGTTCTTTCCTTTTCAGTGAAATTTTGTGACTTAAAATGTCTTTCCTCTAAACTATTGAGACCAACTATATAATATGTTAAAATTACTCTTCAAATCCAATAAGGAAACTTTTAAACTTATTGCTGAATAAAAGTATATGCAGACCAACACTATTGTGTAAGTGAAATGACTAATAACATTTTAAACTCTTCATCATACGATTTGATTAATAACTAACCATTAAATAGTGCTATTCTGAAGCATCAAGTTTAAAACTTTGCTAATTGGAATTGTATAGAAATCTGTTACTGAACAAGACCCTCAATTCAGTTAATAGTTTATTACTCTTGCGTTATGTTTCGTGCAGTAAAACCTTAACCTATACTAAAATTGTGTTTAATTTTTGCTACTTGTATTTTTTTAAAAACAAATTTACTATAGATTCAAATTTAAAAGCCTGTTTCAGTTTGGTTAGTGGTTTTGGAAAAAATAAATATCCACATAACTTTAAAGACGACCCAGCCCAGGATTTTAAATTTCAGAGAGCAGAAACATTTAAATAGTAATTTTAAGAAAAGCAGTCAAAATATCATAAAAGAAAACTGATTGTTAATAAAACATAATTCAATATGCTTTGCTTCGCAAAATAAAATCAAAATAAACATCGATTCAAAATTAATTCTCAAAGGAGCTGGGTCAGATTAAGCTTTATTCAGATTCGACATATTCCCCAAAACTGAGAACCATTGACTTTTGTGGCACTTTCTAGGCCACCACTAATTTTGATGCCCAGATTACAATGGATAAGAGCAGCTCTCTGTGGATGCTAAAGCATGCCAAGATTTAATTCTGCCGATTTTATGTTTTCTCCAATGGGGCTGCTATATTGGCGGGCAAACCTTTGCAGACTTGCCTTTTCCCCTGAACTGAGAGCCATTTTTTGGGTACGCGACTCTCGCTACCAATTTTGATGCTCAGATTAAACGGTTAATCTGAACTCTCTGTGGATGTTAGTATGCCGATATTTAATTTTGCCGAGAGAACCCAAGCCAAATGGGTACTCAATGGATCTTTTACATGCCACATAATCATAAGACATACGTGCTGACGATTTTCCTATCATGAAAATCGGTTTAGAAATGCGATGCTCCCCCCATATCCTAGAAAACCAAGCGAAGGGATGGGGAAAGAAAGTCTCTGGTATTAGCTCTGACCTCTGAACAGAGGTTGACTTAAAAAAAAAGATAATTATATTAAAATGTTTTTAACCTGCAAAAAAACAGCAACCTACCAGAACTTTTTTCTACCACTTTCAGTGGCAATTATAACATTGTGGGTGGCAGGGTTTTTTGTTCTTTCGGTCACACTTGCATCCGGCGCTGGTATCCCCATTTCCCTTTAAATACATTGGAAAAATACAGTTAAAAACTAGGATTTGATTATGAAAATAGGAATCATTGTTTATATCTTATTTGATGCTTAACCCCTTCAGTCCCAATGACAATTTGGCATCCTCATTTTAGAATTTTTTTTCTGTTCACCTATAACCATTCCTTCTTGTGACTTGTCACACCTTATAGGTGCATGAGGCCGCAATTGTTGAAATCCAGTTCCTCCAGTTCAGCGCGGCCTCCCTGGCAACTTCCCAACCAAGATGGTCTCGCTCCTTCAAAATGCTTCTTCGCCACGTCAGTCTTGGTCGACTCCTTTCACTGTCTGGCGACCAAGTTAAAGCTATTCGTTCATTAGAAACGGGGCTCATTCTTGTACATGGCCGACCCAATGCCATCTCTTTTTCAATATGTCTATTGTCAAGGGTTTGTCAGCTGTTTTAATATATAGATTATGGTTTGAAATTTTTTCTGGACAATAAAATTTAAGGATCTTTCTTAAACATTTAGTATGAAAAGCGTTGAGTTTTTTTTTTAAATAACCGTTTATGATATCAAAAAAGAACATTATTTGATTCTTCAAATTTTTTAGAAAATATTTTTTATTAATCCTAATAGATGTCGACCCATTATTTTTTAAAATTATGATCAGAAAAATGATGATGCCAAGTGGCATCACTGGGATTGAAAGGGTTAAAAAGTAAACATTTGATAATGTTAATATTAATCATGGAGGGATACAGACATATAAACCAGTCACCAGACCGTCAGGCTTTCTAGCAATCCATGTTAATAAAAAAAATATATAAATGTCGTAACTACATTAAATTTTAAAATTTACAGCACCGTGCACCGATATATGAATGGAACCATATTTTTATATCTGCAACACCCAATTTCGAAAAATATAAAGAAATTAAATTTTGAGTTAAAAATTTCCATTTTAATCTCATACAGTGAAAACAAGCTTGCACTTTAGACAATTTGCTTAGCTTAAGGGAAACTGGAGTGAAGTGTCAGCCAGCCAAAAACCCACTCGCACCCTTTTGAGTGATAGGGCAGAAAATTACTATTTTCCCGGCAATGCTTTGTATGAGACCCCTCAATGCTTTGTATGAGACCATATTGACTTGGGCTCCTAAATGTATTTTAAAATTTTTAGTTCGAAAGAAATTAACTTTCTTTAACTTTAAATTCAAACTTTTTAAAGAAATAACCATGTTGATCACTAAGAGCCAGCTAAGACGAACCCAATAGCAAAATAGGCAAGTTTTCTAGGTTTTTTGCCCCGCTCGCTTCTGCTGCAATGCCGTGTATTACTCAGCATTTCATTATTGAACTGGCTCATTTGCTGCCCTGTTCAGTGAATCACACACCTCACTCCACTTTTCTTCTAGCTCAATGGCGCAATTGGATTGAAGTGTAGAAGTTGTTTTCAATGCATGGGATTTAAATATGAAATTTTAACCAGGAAATTTAATTTTTTTCGATTCCTATCAGATTTATGCAGATGATCATAAATGACTGTCCAATACTTTAAATTTGAAAATTTAGAAAACTTACAAAATTTATGAGTGTTGTTTGGCAAGCCTGACAGTCAGGCAGAGTTTATACTTTTGCATCCCTCATCATAAGGTTAACATTGCCTTGAGGAAAGAGAAATAATCAACATAGCTTTAAGCTTCTGCTTAGGAAGCTGCAAATTAATTGAAGCTTATAAAAAACATAGAAAGTAGGCATAGAAAGTAGGCATAAAATAGGCAATTTTAGCCAAATCTGGTAACCCCAACCAATTGGTATAATGGCAACCTTTGGCAATGACTTGACTTATGACATTGTAGGGGGGCTCTGTTAGTCTGTTGGAGCCAAGCACTGCGACCAGTGGTATATTGTACCGTCCAAGAAATAAATCTTTCTCTCCTATAAGAAGAGCCCCTTTGCCAAAGCAAAATTCAGCAAAGATAACCTTTGGCAATGTAATTGCTAATTTTGCCAAAGGTTGCCATAATACCAATTGGTTGGGGTTACCAGATTGGGCCGGGCATGCTTCTTTAGGTTAACCACCCCAGCAATTAAAGGACTGTAGTGGAAGGGCAGTTGATTCTAGGTTAGGTTAGGTTTGAATAATCGTCGCACTAGAGCTACACGAGGGCTATTGGCGACGAGCGTCGTATTTTAGAACCACAGTCAAGTGACGAGCCCCACCTGAATAGGCACCCAATGCAACCGTTAAGAGCGACATCGTACACAGCGTTAGGACTTTGAAGGACATTTAACGTGCACTCCCTTACACAGGGTATTATTCGGACATTTTTGGCTGCACGGCCGTTTATAGGCCGGCAGCTATTTTGGCGATGCCCGGACCCGAACCTGGGACCTTCCGCATGTCAAGCAAGTGCTTAACCGACTGGGCTCCCCAGCCCCAGTTGATTCTAGGACACTAGCACTCACCCCGGGTCCCCAGCGGGGCCCTTTTGTTGCCCAGCAGATCTCCGTTTGGCACATGGAGCAAACCAGCCAATCACATCCCTCCCTCTTCATGACGATTATATTGCAGGTGGGACACGCCATGGCCTTTTTGCTCTTGATCTGACACTGAAAAGAAAGGCAGGAAAAGAAGTTAACATGGCAGGGCTCATGCTCTATGATAGTGAAATTCAGGAGTTCCTAAGAAGTGTGTCAGGAGTGCAGCAATGTAAATTCAGAAAAATAGGTAACAAGGAGTAAAATAGAATACGATTGTTTATTATCATATTAGTCAAGCAGGGCAGCAATGTAAATTAAGAAGGTAACAAGGACTAAAATTGAATATGTTTGTTGAGTATCGTATTAGTCTAGTGACTTCACTGCACTTCAAATGATGAAACAGAAGAATAAAAATATTCTAAAGAGGTGTCTGGTGCATTCCAGGACATTAACTATTATCAAGATGCCTAAACACTACTTTTCTACTATGCATGAGCAGTAGACTTATTCCGAACAAAGTAAGGATAAAAACAGCAGAAAAAGATTAAAAACTATTCGGGACGTCAATTTTTTCAGGATAGGAAAAAAAATACCAGGAGATGAGACAAAAATTTCAGGAGTTATACCATAAGGGCCCTTATAAAAAAAAAGAATGAAATTCTGGAGGCGTACGAACCCTGTTACTAGCCCTCAATGTTCATTCCCCCAAACCTACCTCCAAGTATTTCTTGGTCTCCACATCATTGTCCAAGCTGGCCATGTCTTGGTACTGTTTGCAGTTCTTCCCTTCGTGGATGGCTGCACAGGACAAGCAGTTAAAGTGCTTGCACACCTGTCACACGGATTAAAAAAACTAGTTTATTTAAGGGTGCTTCTCAACCCCATTCCCCGTCCTACTTCGATCTAGCTTGCTAATGGTAAGTCTATGGTTAAAAATGGTTTTTGTTAAAAAAAAAAGCAATGAAATTATCGGAATATTTTTATGCAGCTCTTTTTTAATTCAATAAAATCCAATAAAGTTGTGCTTTTAGAGGTTATTTTTTTTTAAAAAACATTATTTACCTTTTTTTAAAAGAAAAAAAATAAGATTAAAAACAAGTAAATAACGTTTTTTAAAAAATAATCTCTATAAGCACAACTTTATTGGAGTCTTATAAATTTAAAAAAAAAAACGCATCAAAATATTCCGATAATTTTATTGCCTTTTTTTGGGAACAAAAACCATTTTTCCCCCATAGACTTACCATTGGCAAGCCCTATCGAAGGAGGGCGGTTTCAATTGAATTATCGTCGCACTAGAGCTACACGAGGGCTATCGAAGGAGGACAGGGTATGGGGTGAGGAGCGCCCTTAATCAGCCATGAAGATTAGTTAAGAGGAGCTAAACTCCCTGGCAAACTTTTAGCACACATGAAAAAGCAAATTAAACACAAAATACATCTGACCAGGCAGAAGAATTGGTTGGCGTCATCTTCCACCAGGCACCACCCGGCGCAGTCTGGGGTCTTGCAGTGAAAGGAGTTGGCCGACTGTCGCTCCACTTGGGCGAGGCCCATTGCTAAGTGGCGCTCATATTCATCTGGGCTCAGGAGCTGAAATAAGGAAACAAATTAAGGGGGTATAGGACACAAAATCTTCAAAAAAAATCAAAAAAGTTATTATTTTCTTAACACAAATATTTTCTAATAATTTAAAACAAAAATTTTATTTATATCTGCAATAGAACGTGAGATGTGTAGTTTCTTGTGTCATGACATCTGTGTTGGCCAACCACGTGCATAAACTTCAAAGCTGTTTTTCTCCTTGATCGTGTTTTCGATTCTTTTTTACTTTAAATTGATATAACTCAAAATCTATTGCCCATACGGTGTTAAAATTTTAAACACATATTTTTTAAACATATATCTTTAATTTGACTGTGGGGATTAGTTGTTAATAAATTGTTTTTTATATATTAATTTTTTAAAGAAAAACTTTGACAAATAACAAAAATCGGTAAAGACAGTTTATTAAGTACATTTTCCTGTTTATAAAAATGCCAAATTTTTGTTAGTTTAATAGATAATTATTTGACTTTTTCCAAAATATGAAACATCACTTTTTGACACATTTTATTTTTCAAAACAAAATTAGTAATTTTTTAAAACCTTTGACTATCTAAAAGTGTTACTATATTTAGTATACATTTATGGAAAAAAATTATGATATCTGCAATATTAAAGAAAGAAGTTAAAAGTGTCTCATATCCCCTTAAGGGGAGTCTGATGGTTCTATTTCGTCCATGTTATTTTTACTAACTTTAGGAACATTTTTCTCGGGAACTATAGGAGATATCATTATGCATTTTGTTATAGTTTGTTTCTTACATAAAGCTCTTTGATTTAAACTGAGGATAATTTCCAGTATAATTTTTTTTTTAAATATGTATTGAAGAAACAAAAATCTGTTTTAAAGTTAAATAACTTTTTTTTAAGCAGATATATTTAAAAATCCTCATTTTAAATGGAAGATTTATAAATTGGGAAGAAATAATCAAAAGAAAAGTGGAAAGTCATCTTGTTTATGGTCATTCCTTTCAAGGCTTACCCAATTAACTGAATCAGCTGATAAATTAAATCAAAAAGTAAAAGCAGAGAAATGATTCAAATAAGCAAAGACGAGTATAGTTTAATTATTTAAATAACTATTATATTTCATTTTTAAGTTTAAAAAAAATGCTTAATAATTTTTATTTAAAATTTTTTATGAAATTATCAACAAATGGATGGTTATAAGAAGGCATAGGTTAGATGCTGTCTCAGTAGTGTTGAAGTATAGGTAACTCTAAGTTAAGTTTGAATTATCGTCGCACTAGAGCTACACGAGGGCTATTGACGACGGGCGTTGTATTTTAGAACCACAGTCAGGTGACGAGCCAACACCTGAATAGGCACCCAACGCAACCGTAACGGGCGACATAGTAGGCAGCGTTAGGACTTTGAAGCATATTTAACGTGCACTCCCTTACACAGGTTATTATTCGTCAGACATTTTTGGCTGCACGGGCCGTTTATAGGTCGGCAGTTATTTTGGCGATGCCAGGGCCCAAACCTGGGACCTTCCGCATACTAAGCGAGTGCTTAACTGACTGGGCTGCCCAGCCCCTATAGGTAACTCTAGGCCTGAAACGATTTTTATATCTTATCAAACACCATGCATGTTTTTCATTGAATATAATGCTTGTCAAAGCAGTTGTCTCAATAATAAATTATTAGAGTGCAGTGATAGCATCGTATGTGTGCCTGTTCTAGCGATGTGAACTTTTAGTTCCATAAACATCATTTCGAAATAATATAAATCGGTCTGAACAATGGACTAATACAGTAACCAATGATATATCGTGTTTTAAAAGAATAGATGCGAAAAATTGGAGCTACTGTTATAACTCAATGATTTAAAGAATACTAGTCACTAATGACTCAGTATTAATAAGTAATGTTCCTTTAATAGCTTTTATGCATAAATAATCTAAAAACTATTACAAACTCCTTTGACAAATGTAAATCTAAAATAAGAAATTTAAACACAAATATAAAATCCATATTATTATATGGAGCTGAAACATGGCATGGGAACAAAACAAACATGAAAAAACTTCAAATCTTTATTAACAAATGCCTTCAAAAAATTCTTAAAATCAAGTGGTTCCATAAAGTAACAAATGCTGAAATATTAAAAACAAGTCATCAAAACCCAACAGAATATGAAATTAGAAAACGAAAATGGCGGTGGATCGGGCATGTGCTACGCAAGCCCGAAAAACTCAAAGTAACGGAGGCCTCAGAATGGAATCCGCAAGGCAAAAGGAAAAGAGGGAAGCCAAAAACAACGTGGCGTTGAACAATTAACAACAAAGTGAAAGATCTTGGCAAGTCATGGGGAGGGAATAAGACCATTGCAGCCAACAGGGTGAGGTGGCGGACCATGACAGAGGCCCTATGCTCCATGTTGGAGTGAAAGAGGTATAAGGGTACAATGGACCTTCAAATCCGTCAAAATGGCTGGAAATGTACTTTTTTTTATTTTTAGACTAAATAATAGTCTGGAAACTCTGCTACGATAATCTGAAAACAGAATTGAATTTCCGTAATTTTTAAGTGATTTATGGCTATTTTTAGTATCAAAGGTCGTACATTCATGCCCATTTCACGTACAAAGCGTCTGCTTTAGACGTAGAAGCTTATGATTTTTCCGAATTCGTCTGCTATCTTTTAGCCACACATTCATTTATTTGATAAGTTAGATTAGGTAAAATGTACTTCTACTTCAACTACAACATTCATGTTGTGTTTGTTTTCGAAATTCGAAAGGTGTTTTTTTTTCAACAATATTTTTAGAGCTTTTTGATTAGTGTTTTGGTTTCTTGTTGCTTGGTTTTTGTTTACGAGATGTACAATTTTGTATTCTAATGGATGTAATTGGTTCGGAAGCCGAAAGGTCGTCCAAATATAAAAAAAAGACGTGTGCTGCAAATGATTGAAAATTATGTTAGTCATCTGAAGAAGCCAATGGCATTGTAATTGCGAATCAAAACTCTGATTACGTAGCAACTTTAGAAAACGGTGCAAGTGATTATGTTATTATGTGCGTGTGAAAAAGCTTAATTTTTTACGATAAAATTATGTCTACAAAGTTTTGGTATTCTGTAGTAGTTAATAGTTCTGATAACAATTTTAAATTAACTACCACAATATATAGTGACCTATTTTCACAAATATTGTCAAATTTTAATTGTTAATTAGGATTAATTGTTAATTGAGCTAATAGATTTTTGCTCTGATCTAAGGTCAGTCTGCCAAGAGTCTATACTGTAGTTGTTGTTTTTATTTGCATTAAAATCAATAATTTGGTAACAATACATGACATACTCTAAAACTTTTTTCTGCCCATCTATCATTTTATTTTTTTGGTTTTTAAACTTTTTTGTTTCGTTTATTACTAATTTTTTTTTTATATAATTATTCATATAATTGTTACTGAACACCAAGTACATAACAATATTTTAGTATCATACCATATTTGCTTGTGCACCATATTTTCTATATGTCAATAAACCAATTTTCATTAGAATCATAAAAGTGCTGTTTTCTCTAATACTAAAAAATGGTCGATTTGTAAATTTCGAAATGTTCCCTGCGCATCAGTTTTTAATTAATTTCTTAGATATTACAATTATGACTTCTTCATGTATGTCACATTATAAATTGGATATGATACTGGGGTTTTATTGAATATTAAACTCAAAATTAATTTTTTTTAAGAATATTTTTGACTTTTTGACGCTTTTTTTGGGAAAAATGGTATTTAAACTTAATTTTACTCAAAAATAAATTTTTTAGGATTGTTGATGTATCCAATTTTCAATGAAGTACATTCAAATTACATAAAACTGGAGAAAAATATTTATATTTTTAAAAACTAAGACGCAGGGAGCATTTTTAAAAAATTTAAAATCCGACACTTAAAAATTTAATATCTTAAAATGTTGTCAATATTTTTTCAAAATAATTTATATTTCAATTCTTACTTAATATATTGTACTGTGGATAAAAAATTGGACTTCTAACTGTAAAATTAAAAAAAAAAGATTTTTAAACTCCATTGTACCCATAAGGAAGTTGAGAAGTGTAATGCCATAACCTATCAATAAAAAATGTCGGAAGTAACTTCCTAGGCATGAAACCAAATCATTGGTTTATGTCAAAGCTAGATTTGGGATTTGGTGCTCCACTAAAGTTACCACTATTTAAATTATTAGTTGAAGCAATTGTTGAAGCATAGGTAACTTGAGGCCAATTTTTCTATCGTACAAAACACCATGCATGTTTTCTTTGGGTATAACGCTTGTCGAAGCAGTTGTCTCAATAAAAAATTATTAGAATAGCTGTGATAGAATAGCATGTGTGCCTGTTCTAATGACAATGTTTTTGTGCTCCACCAAAGTTTACCAGTATTTAGATCATTTGTTGAAGCAATGGTAACTCTGTGCCGATTTTTATATCTTACAAAACATCATACATGTTTTTCATTGCATATAATGCTTGTCGAAGCAGTCGTCTCAATAAAGAATTATTAGAGTAGCCGTGATAGAATCATATGTGTGCCTGTTCTAATGATGTTTTGGTGCTTCACCAAAGTTTACCAGTATTAATTGGTGCATTGCATATAATGCTTGTCGAAGCAGTTGTCTCAATAAAGAATTATTAGAATAGCCCATGATACACTGCTCAATACAATTAGGGGAGCACTTTTCGCACTCTTATAACCCTTGCAGTTACAACTTTTTATTTTTTGTTCTAAAAATTTAAAATTTGTGAAATAGATTCACTATGCATCCGGAATGAAATGGTAAAAAACACTGGGGGAAAAATCTTAATTTTTTAACTAAAATTTAAGTGGAAAAAATTTGAATCTTAATTTCTGAATAAATTATAACCATAATTTTTTCAGAAATTTTTTTGTTAAAAAAAGTTACAATTAATTTTTAAACATCTAAGAATGCAAGCATGAGGAATTTAGGGTCAATTTATGTCATAAAATTTTTTGAGAGTGAATTTTATTTTACCATTGTTTTCATATTTTCATTTAATTAAAACAAATATTTTTAAATTCTTCAAAAGACATGATTCTTCGATCTAACGATACATAAGTGCGAGCTTAACTTAGTGAGAAAAAATCGCCAGCTAATGATTCCAAATGAAATCATTGGATGTGAAAGGGTTTAAACCATGTGCTCCCCTATTTGTTTTGAGCAGAATCGTATGTGTGCCTGTTCTAATGATGTTTTGGTGCTTCACCAAAGTTTACCAGTATTAAAATCATTAGTTGAAGCATAGGTAACTCTGGGCCGATTTTTATATCTTACAAAACACCATGCATGTTTTTCTTTGCGTATAACGCTTGTCGAAGCAGTTGTCTCAATAAAGAATTATTAGAGTAGCCATGATAGAATCCTATGTGTGCCTGTTCTACTGATCAATTATGACAAGTTTTGACTTAATTACTTACAGTTTTGATTTCACGCTCTTGGACGAAACTTTCACAGGAATACTCATCAGTGACAAAAGGGCATTTTACGATGACTGTATCCGAATGGCGAATTGTACCTGTAAGGCACTCCCTGAAAACATTGAATAAGCAATTTTAATTTATATTAATAAAATAACTTTACGGTTTTATGTGCTACTTTCAAAATACAAAAATCCATTGTTATTATAGCTGGCTATTATTACTTAAATTATTTGGCGTTTAAAGAATTATCGTATGAATAATATCAAGAGAATTAATTATTTAGAAAATCGAAATTGGGTTCAATTTCAACCAAGATCATTTCCAAATAAAAAAGGAAATATTAAAAATTCATTATTTATAAAATTTGGAATTTTTTATTGCTATAGAAAGACTAATGCATAAAAATACGAGCCTGGCAACACTGAGGTTTACAAAAAAAAAGCAAATATAAATATATCAATACTTTTATAATTAACAAGTTAATATTTTAAATATTCATGCGGTAAAACAAGCCACTCCTGCATGGGTAAGTGTCAATAGATAACGGTTATACTTAAATAGGCAGGAGTCATGACAACTTTGGTGAAATAACAACCAGAATTCCATTTTTGCAAGGAAAATTGGTTTTACATAAAGTTTATGATTTTTTTTAAAATCTTTTTCACAAGAAACACTTTATTTCAGAAAGAGGATGGGGAGATTATTATGTGCAACAACATTGGCATTATTAGTCTAACTATATTTTACAAACCTTTTCGTAACGGTACTTCAACATGCAAAATTGCAACACTATCATGACCAATTAGAGGACTACCAGCTACCTGGACGAAGACCAAAAGAGCCAGAACTAGACACTTCCGATTACTCTCATAGCCCCTTTTCCAGAATACGTAAGCGAATGGCTAGTTAGACCTTGGACAACGAAAACGTAAAAACAATATTGGTAAATTCCTAAGAATAAATTATTTAACCAATATAAACTTTATATTTTTTCCTTACAAATTAATTTTTTCCAAAGATAAAAATATGCATTTTTTCAAATTTCAGAAATAAAGGGGAAAAATCAACTTTCTTTTAAGGGGGGGGGGTGTAACAAAGTGACGTAATTTTAGGGGGAGGGGTTCGATATCAAACGTGATGCAGAGTGTGACACAGGGGGATGGAGGGGTCTAAAATGTCCAAATTTTACGTGATGTAATTCATGTAGGGTAGACTGACCAGTGAATGAACAGTTGGCAAATACATTTAAAAAGTAAAGATTAAAAATCGTTCCACCGGATGGATTGGCAACACTGACTTCCTCTCATCTAGTAGGAAGCTATCTGACACCTGATTGGTTCCCAGGTAGCACAGAAATATTGGCCAATGTCGAAAAAAAATACTGGCCAATATTGCAATCAATATTGTACAATGTAAAAATGGACTGTCTTGGGAATATTGTCACGATGTCGATTTACGACATTGTACAATATTAATTGCAATATTGGCCAATGTAAAAATGGACCCCCTCGGGAATATTGCCACGACGTCGATTTATGACATTGGACAATATTTTTCTCAATGTTGTACTATATCAAATTTTGATATGAAAATTGATCCCCCCTAGTGAATATTGCTGAATTGCTTTATCTTTATTGTTTTCTAATATTCTTTTTAAAACATTTGAAAAACTTACACTGAAAGTTATAATAAGTAGCACAAAGAATATAATTTTGCTTACCATATAATTTTTAATGCGAATAGTAATATATAGATATTACTGCAATAAAAATAATATGCACACAAAATTATTATTTGATATTTTAAAGAAATTATATCATTTGTGCAACTTTTTTTTATAGCTTATATAGTAAGTTATTTAAGTTGTAGAAAGAATATTAGGAAATTATAAAGATAAAACAATTCAATAATATGATAGACATACTGAAAATTGTAAAAATCAATTTTTAATTACTAAACATTTAATTTTTAAAGTTCAAGAACAGATTATTGAATACTTTGCTTTAAAAATCATTTAAGACAATGCTAAATTGTACTAACTTTTGTAGAATGTTAATTTTGTTTGCCATAAGTTACAATAGGTATTTACAAAACAGATTAAAAAAAGTAATTTCTGTTTGTAAGTGCCTATATTTTTTTTGCCGTAAGTTACAATATATATTTATAAAATAGATTTTAATAATTAAAACATAACATGATAGTTTCGCTTCTCTCTCGTAAACATTTGTAAAAACAACAACCACACACACATTAAATTCTGTAATTGTCAGATGAAAATTTATTGAAACAGAACATACAGGACTAAAAGATAATTTTTCTTTATTGAATATACTTAGACTTTTACAAAAAAAATCATTCAAAATTATAATTAAACAGTCTCTGCTGTAAATGATGAAATGAGGGCAAAGATTCCCCAGGCATTAATTCTTGTTGGGAGCACTACCATTCCAAGTAGAGGGGGGAGGAAGTAAAGCCACCTGGAAGTTAAGCCTACAAAGATTTTGAAGACAAACCGATAGTAGTTCAGTAATTGTCAGCCCTGGTCATTAATTAAAAATCATTTTGTGGACATTTTTGTGTTCAATCAGAGATCATTCTAGGCGTTTTTCACGGGGCGGAGCGCCCTGCCCGCCTTTTTTAAATATAAATCCCGCCCTGTATGCCCTTTTTTACAACATAAATCCCGCCCTCCTTGCCGATTTTCGTTTAAACATTTCCGCGTTTTCCCGAGTTTTTCAAAAAGTCCGCTTATCCAACTTTTTTTTTTCAAAAATTTATTTAACCCACGTTACGTTATATTATACTTTTTAACCCGTTTTTCTAAACTTAATCATTAATAAATACCAAAGATAATCGATTTTAGAACCAGATAGACGATCGAGAATTTTGAGCAAAAATCATGCCTTGAACAAAGAGGTTAGCTTTAACTAACGGCTTAACACTAAAGACCTAAAATTTTCCACAACTTAACACAACCTGAAAAAAAAAATTTCCTTCATTCTCGGTTTATATAAATGAAAACTAAACTTAAATTTTGATAAATAGCAAGTTAAAATACTGGATTTTAGTAATGAAAGTAAAAAATTTAATTAAAATTTAAGGATGAATTAAGATTATATTACACTAAGATGTCTTCAAATATCAACCAACGGCTAGTGCAATCCAACATTGAAAGAGGATCATCTTCTCCGGACCAAAAAATTGCAGTCCATGCTTAATGATTTGATCAATTTGCTGCCTAGTATTTTTTTAGAAATCCACCGATGACATCACATTGCCTCCTCAATGATTGACAGTTCGATGGCTTTGCGTTTGCGTGATCGGAAAGAGTGTCTCAATACCTTTGTAGCTCCGGT
The DNA here is from genome assembly GCA_023701765.1 of Hylyphantes graminicola. Taxonomy (NCBI): domain Eukaryota; kingdom Metazoa; phylum Arthropoda; class Arachnida; order Araneae; family Linyphiidae; genus Hylyphantes; species Hylyphantes graminicola. The sequence goes on along the minus strand of CM043121.1, from coordinate 11,761,897 downwards.
TCAGGCCTAATCGGACCAACCAGAATATTTTCTTCTGATCTATTGTTTTTGTGTCGTGACCTTGTGATGTGATCGCAAGAGCAGGTTGAAAGTTAAGGAGGATTTTTTTTTTGTTTAGTTTTGAAACTTTACTTAGGGCCTTTTTATTTTGTCTTAGACAAGGGTTTCAGATTTGAGATTGGTTTTAGTTTTTTTTAAATGGAGTATTGGCTTATACACGCTTTATATATTCAAAAAAATTTTAGTAATTAATAGTTCTTGAATTTTTCTGAAATAAGTTCTTGAATAGGTACTGTAGAACTCCAGTTATCCAAAGCAATTGGAATTGGGACCTAACCACGTTTGTATAAATAATTGAAAATTTGAATAATTGGAGAAAAGGTATATTTTAATCAATTACTCAATGTATTGTTGGGCTGTTAGATAATGAGTTGAAGTTTTAATTTCGGTTTAACCAAATCCAAATTGTAAGATGTAGTTGGGTTGTAGCTTTTGTTTCAGTTTGAGTTGTAGCTTTTTGTAATAGTTTTTTTTCTTTCAACTTTTGTTAGAATCTTGGAAAAAGTGCACTAAACTTTACATGCGATGGCCTATTTTTGTTTTCGGTTCGTCTCTGTTAGCTGTCATGCCTAGTAATTTTTTTGTGGGTACAAAAAAATTAATAGACATGATATGGAATAAAGAGGAACAGTAACAGGTCAAGCGGTCAGCCAATTTTAATTTTTCGGACATTCTTATAATCAGCACCTCTTCGAATATTCATTTGAGTTCAACTACACTTGAAAAAAGTGTATGACCCATTCTTTTAATTTTAAATGCTAGAGCTGAATGCAAACGAAACTCGTTTGTTTGATTAGTATCATTAATGATTTCCACCACTTCGCTCTAGTAGATCTGTTTGCAGTTCTGGCTCATTGTTAGGCTTTAGTGCCTCATCATGTTCTTCACTTACTAGAAAAGATGTTTCATAAAATGATGGGGTAGTAAAATAATAAATATTTAATTTGGTATGCGAGTGTATTTTCTAAAAATCAGAAAAATTTATTTTTTATCGCATTTTAGATGCCCTAAACTTTTTAGTGCTCTTAGACTAAGCGCCCTAAACTTTTGCAAGTGCCCTTTTTATATTTAAAGCACCCTGCCCTTTTTCAGTTCTAGAATGAACTCTGGTTCAATCATTGGTAAAAGTACTGTTATTCACTTGGCTTTTGTACCACTTTTTATTTGGACCCCCCAAAAGACCCAAAGCAATGCAATACAAAGTCACCTATTTTTTTGTAGAATTTACATACAATGACAGATGTGTTCACATTGTCATAAACCCACAAGCCATATATTTTTTAAAATATATGAATTTTCCTAAAACAAATTGTGCTGAAGCGTTCATTCACTGGTTAGTCTACCCTATGTCCCCATAGAGTTGAAAAACCCTTCACCTGCAATAGTCGTGTAAACACTCTTTGAGAGTGACTCCTTCACCAATTGCGATGTCCGAGAAGCAGATGGGGCAGTCGAATTTCTCAGTGTTGGTCACCAGTCCCATGTCAGTAGCTTCCAAAAGATTCTTGTACCCCTCTAGCTGGTCTTCAGAGTTCTGGTCGGTCAGCAATGCCTTTTCCCAATGGACAGAACTTGAAGATTGCTCACAGTTCTGCAACAACATTTTTGTTAAGAGGGTCAACCTTCGGTTTGAGGGCAACATTTTCTTAAAAAGAAAGTGTTGTATACTGGCATCAATGACTAAAGTGAACGGAGAGTGGTTATTTAGAATGTTTGCTTTTATGTATATGGAAGTTGTTCGAACCAACCAAAATGTCCAGCTAGCAGTCCCAAACACTAGAGAGGAATAAATAAATTAGTATTTAAAAAAATTTCTGAACACTTAGTTTAAAACATTAAAACTTATTCCTCATATTTTAAAACGATAAGAATAATGCGACTTAATTGATATTTCTCAGTTGCTTATTATTAGGCATGCATGTCATAGGATTATGTAGCATGTAAAAGATCCCTGGAGCTATCCATTTGATTTGGGTTCTCTCGGCAAAATTAAATATGGGCATACTTTAACATCCACAGAGAGTTCAGATTAACCGTTTAATCTGAGCATCAAAATTGGTAGCGAGAGTCGCATACCCAAAAAATGGCTCTCAGTTCAGGGGAAAAGGCAAGTCTGCAAAGGTTTGCCCGCCAATATAGCAGCCCCATTGGAGAAAACATAAAGTAATTTATTATTAGTAAAATGTCTGTAGAAATTCGGATGGGTGGCAGTATTATAGAGATTATTGGGGGGTAGAAACAGAATGTACTGATTTCGGACATTATATGTACCAAAGAAGTAAAAGTAAAGTTATTCCATGCCTTCTGTAGCCCATTTCCAGGGTTGTTGACCACCATCCCCAGGAATTGTAATCCATCGTCTTTCGGGCACTCCATCTCATTATGAATGGCGTGACAGGGGATGCAGTTCTTGGACATGCACGTGGGGCATGCAAACCACGTTGCGTGTAGGTCATCCACAAGGCACCAGCCGTTGCAGCCTGGCATCACACAGTGGAAGGCGTTGGTGGCCTGGCATTGCGCCTGGAACACACTCCGAGCTAGGTGGCGCTCGTAGTCGTCAGGAGAAGCAAGCTGCGGGGGAATATTACTGCTGAGTTTGGTAATAAAGTTACTAGTACAGTCGAACCATAGAGATCCTAATTAAAGTATTAGAGTGGAAGTCACGTGACCTATCTATGCTAACGACGAGACGAGCCTGGGGGCCGCCATCTTAGAGATAGGGACCAACTGTTTTAAGTGGAAAGTGCTTAGAAAAAAATAAATTTAATTCTAAAATATTAAAAAAATATCATAAAAATACTTGCTGCATTTTGGAATATTTTTAGTGACTTTAAAAGAACTTGAAACGCTTTTCTAGTATTTTTATAATATTTATCTTGTACTTTTAGAATTAAATTTTATTTTTCGTGTATTCTTCTTCTTAATGTGGCGGCGATGTCTGCAAGTTGCCAGTGTTGCCATCACATAAAGAAAAAGAATGCTAGGCAAAAAATAAAATTTAATTCTAAAATTACAAAATAAATATTATAAAAATACTAGAAAAGCTTTTCAAGTTCTTTTAAAGTCACCAAAAATTGTTCCAAAATGCAGCAAGTATTTTATGGTATTTTTTTAATATTTTAGAATTAAATTTATTATTTTCTAAGCACTTTCCACTTATAAAAGTTGGTCCCGAACTCTAAGATGGCGGCCCCCATGCTTGTCCCGTCGTTTGCATAGATAGGTCACGTGACTTCCACTCTAATACTTTTATTAAGATCTCTATGAGTTGAACATTGTTAACACAAACTAGCTTAACACAAAATTTTGCTTAAGATGAACAGAAAGCATTTCCCTATAAACAAAATTTAAGACAAAAGGTTAAGTTTAAATATCTAAATAGACAGAAAGACAAAGGGCAAAATTTAAGATCCATTTTACCATTGTTTTAAAGGTTTTGGGGTAAAAAAAACTGTAAATTAAAAAAAAAATTATTTTACATTTTTGAGGTTCAACTAGAAGATAATACTATAGAGAGACATATACTAAGTTTTATTAGGATATATTATAACTTTTTAAGTTATCTTGCCCACCAATTTTTAAAAAGTAGCTTTGATATTAACATGCTTAAAGTTTTGACAAAGCCCTGAAGCGCCGAGTTAGGGTGAAGTATTTAAATGAGTTTTTATTTCCTAACTAATGCAAATTTCATTCTAAAAATTGGCCGGCATATTTTAGAGAAGTTTTTTTTTATATATTTATGAAATAAAAAAAATGAATTTTACATGTATGGCCTCTCCCTTAAGAAACTTCTCAAAAATGACACTAATATAACAAGTACAACTCAAACTAACACTTTTCACTTCCCGCTCTTGTAAGTGGCTTTCACATTCATATTCTTTGCAGACAAAGGGGCACTTGACCAGGGCCGTCTGGGATTTCCGGATGGCACTCTCAAGACACTTCCTAAAAGTAAATTCTTCAAATAACTGCCCTCATTAAGGGGGAATGGGCGTGCAGGACCGGGGGTCTCCAAACTCAAGTGCCTCAATGTTAATCCAATGGGAAAAAATTATTTTCTTTGCCACATTTCTCCGGCTGTATTGAATATTTTTACAAGCGGATTTTTTAATGTGATAAATGTAGCTGACTTACGGGTCCCGACAATCCCACTTTTTGAAATTAGTACGAATATATTTTTTTTAATATTCAATAAATCATTTTACATAAAATATTCGAAGCAATTTCAAAAAGTGGGAAGATAGAGACCTGTAAGCTACATTTATCAATTAAAAAAATCCGCTTGTAAAAATATTCAATACAGCCGGAGAAATGTGGCAAAGAAAATAGTTTTTTCCCCATTGGATTAACATTGAGGCACTTGAGTTTTGAGACCCCTTGTCCTGCATGCCCATTCCCCCTTAGTTGTCAAGAGTAGAATTTGTATGTTTAAATGAATCAAATACTCTATTTTCCGATTAGTTATTCGTTTTATTTTTTCAACGGATCAAAGTGCAAACTAAAAACTATTAAAGCTCACCCATTTAGTAATTTTTGGTTTTCACTTTTTTTTTGTAACATAGCATGATCTTCCATTCGACTTAAAGGGGAATGGGCACGCTAGGGTGGAGGTCTCCAAAGCAAAGTGCATCAGTGTTAAACCTATGGAGACAATTTTTTTTCTCTGCCACATTCCTACTTTTATTTCCTCCTTTTGAATTTTGTGAAGGGTCCCTTTTCCCCCTTTTGAATTTTGTGAAGGGTCCCTTTTCCCCCTTTTGAATTTTGTGAAGGGTCCGAAAACGGACCCAATTTTCTTCTGGACAGACCCCTGTCGACTATTTATAACTCAAGAACAGCAGAACTGATTTGGCTGAAAATTGGCGGGGAAATAGCTTAGAACCAGGAATAGGCTATAGGACACTTTTAATTTCGAAATTCGAACCCAAACGGGTGTAAGATTGCAAAACGTGATCCATAGGAATAACATTGTAAGATTGGAATTTATACTTTTTTCAATTTAAAAGAAATTTCAGCGCATTCAGCTTAACAAAAATTAAATAAAGAAAAAAGAGCATGTGGGTTTAATTTGCTGGATTGATATTTGATTATCAGTATTTTATTTTATTTAATGATTTTAATTTTTTTTATGGTGGATCAGATTTCCTGAACTAGATTTTAATTATGTTTGCAAATTAAATTTAATTGATGTTTACAAATGGTAAAAAATGAAGATATGAAGCAATATTTTCAACATAAATAAGGAATATATACTTCATAAAACTTTTCCAACCATACAAACGGATGAATGTCTGTTTTCTTTTCTGATGTTAAGGGATGGCTTAATGTCCGACTGAATTTTGGTATTGGTGGCCTTTGGCAAAGTTGAAAATTTAACGCAGGGTAGCTCTTCCCATCAGCTGTATGGATTAAGGTTAGTTTGAATTATCGTTGCACTAAAGATACACACGAGGGCTATTGGAAACAGGAGTTTAGGCAATTTAGAACCACAGTCAAGTTACGAGACAACACATGAGTAGGTACCTAATGCAGCTTTTAAGGGCTACATTGTAGTCAGCATCAGTAATTTGGAGGATATCTAAAGTTCCCTTCCTCTACTGGGGGTATTATTCGTCGGACATTTTTTGGCTGTAAGAGCCGTTTATAGGTCAGAAGTTATTTTGACGAAGCCCGGACCTGAACCTGGGACCTACCGCAAGCAAGTCGAAAGTCTTTGCCGACCGGGTCTGAAAGTCTTAAAGGAAGCGTTTGGTGGTAAGGAAATTTATGAACAATATGATTTACGCAACGATACTCAACGGAAAGTTCGGAGGTGAGGAAGTTCTCATTCCAAGAATCCCGAAGATCCCAACTGACGACATGCCATTTCAGTTTAAACGACTTCAATTTGCGATCCGTCTTGCATTCGCCATGACAATGAACAAATCACAAGGCCAATCCTTAAAAGTTTGTGGTCTGAATCTCGGAAAAATATTTTTTCCCATGGTCAATTATATGGGGCATGTTCACGCCTGATTATAAAATGAAAAATGTTGTGTATCCACAAGGTGCTTCACTAGAGAGTGGAACCGATACAATACATGGCCAATTAAAAAATCATTATACTTAATTTTTAATTTGCACTTATTATCCAAATAAAAAATTTACCTGGATAAAATCAAAAGTCTGCTCATTTATTGCATCTAAGGAGGAACAAAATTCGCCGGGTCAGCTAGTTTTCAATACATAATTTTACACAAAATATTCGAAGCAATTTCAAAGGGTGGGAAGATAGAGACCTGTAAGTTATCAACATTTATTCTTTAAAAAATTTTGTACAAATATTTAATACAGCCGGAGAAAATATTTTTTTCGCCATTGGATTAACACTGTGGCACTTGAGTCATAGCGGTCTAGCGCGCCCATTCTCCCTTAACCGAAATCAAAGTGGGAAGTTTTAAAGGCTGATCAATAAGATATTCGTTAGAAAAAATGACAGTACCCAGAAGGGTTTGTTGTTCTATAGTACGAAAGTTGTTAGGAACCTAACTGTGAATATAAGCACTACTCAAGTAATTAAAATCATTTTTCAAAAATAAAGAGTCCTAGACGAGGGGTTCCCAACCGGTGGTAGGCAGGAAAATTTCAGGTGGTATGCGTGAGTGATATGAGCAACATGATGCCACTATTTTTATGTTGTTTGTTAACCCTTTCAGTCCCAAAAATTTACTGCACTACAGAAACATCTGATATTCACAAAATAAGCTTAGTTTAGGTCAAAAATAAGAGTTCCACGAGAAAAAAAATTCATTTTAATTTTTTATATGGTTTTTGGAAATGCCAAAATTTTTTAGCTGTGGAAAAAAACAATAAAAAAATGTATATTACCCCAAAACACTTCGAGTTATATATTTAAAGGTATCTGACCATATTATTAAAAAAAATTTAGTAATTATTTTAACCGAAAAAGTTTAAATTGTGTTTTAAATATTTGGAACTGAAGTGAAATTTTCAAAAATCAGGTGGAACGCTTGTTAGCTATTTTCTAAACCAAAAAAATAGTAGTTCTGACTTCCATTGAGATTAATGTAAAATATTGTCTAATAGAACAAAGTGTGAGGAATCGAATAATGCGTGTTTGGATGTCATAAGGGGACAAAAACATTTAGAAAAAAAAAATTAAAAGTGATGATTCCAAATGGCATCACTGGGACTGAAAGGGTTAAGGGTTATTTGTGTACGAGTCTAGATTTTCTAAATTCTTGTACATAAAAAATAAACATAGAAGCAGAATAAGTGCTGAAGAAGACTTAAGAGTGAAGATAAGTTCCATTACTCTTAATGTTGATATTTTAACAACAGGCAAATAACAACAAGAAGACTGTAAAAGTATATTTTTTTATGATGATTAATTTTGTACTGAGTTTGTACGAGTTATTTATCTGTATGTTTTTAGACCAGTGGGTAATAAATGAATCTGTAAATTAACACTATTTTAGTCCTTTTATTTCTCCTTTATTATAAGCATATTATAACTAAACAAATATCTAACCAATACATATGAAGTTTTCCCAGGAATTTAATTCAAAAAGACTTTGAACACTTTTAGAAGAGTAAATATTATATGCAATGCTTATTAAAATTAGGTCTAATAATTTAGGTCTGGTGGTACGCCAAAATTTCTCACAAAGTGGTACGCAGGTGCAAAAAAGAAGGAAACTTATGTCCTAAACTATTACTAACCTTCCTATAGACCATTAAGGACCCTGGGAAATATATGTTGAATAAACTGATAAATTGAACTTGACGAAGTGACGAAACAGGAAACAAATTTTATCAAAGTAATTATTCTAATTAAAAATAAACAAATAATTTACAATTAAAGTTCAAATAATAAAGTTATCTAAACAGTGGGCGTTTTCGCCAATAGTTCGCCGGCGCCTCAACTCAAATCACAATCAGAATTAAAGCTATAAAAACGAAAGAGAATGAGAAATTCTAAAGCCGAAGCTTAAATATGCCGCTAAACAATAGCCCGTGATGCAAGATGAAACTCCGGTGAAAGATAATTAAATAAACAAACGCAGCATCTCGCAGAAACAAGCCGTGACGCCACCGATCTGCGAAGTAGTCCGATGACGTCACCGCTATAAAGAACGATTTTGCACGAGAGAAAAACTTTACTGGTTCATATGGTGTTATAAAAAATTAAATAAATGATATCTCCTTACCTGCAGAACGAGTGGAGGCAGTTCTTAAGCACCACCCCATTTCCAGGCGGCACCCAGAAGTTGCAGACTGGACAATTTGCACCCTCGGTGCTGGGAACCAGGTCTGCATCCAACAGAGCTAGGAGGCGCTGGTAACTGGGATCCTCTTCCCGTGCTGGAGCGACAGCTGTTGCAGCCTGTACGAAATTTCCAAATATCAAGAACCTGTTTTTGGTTTCCTACAGTTATATTGTTTAGTCGAACTAGAGCTACACGAGGGCACTCGGGGACGGGTGCCTTTAATTTAGAACCACAGTCAAGTGACAAGTCAACATCTGAGTAGGCACCCAACACAACAGTTAAGTGCGACGTAGTACGAACTTTGAAGCATATTTAAAATGCACCCACATGGGGCATTATTCGGACATTTTTGGCTGCAGGGGCTGTTTTTGTCGGCAGTTATTGTGACAATGCCCGGACCCCAACTAGCTGGGACCTTTGGCATGCAAGGCAACACTTAACCGACTAGCCGGTGCACTGGCGCAATGGTTAGTGTACTAGCCTGGTACCAGTTATACAGTAGGGTCCCGCTTATCCGAAAGGTAAGGCATTGGAGCACTTTCAGTTAATCAAGATTTCATAGGAATTTTCGGATAATCGGGAATCATTCATTCCACGCCTGGAAAAACCCAAACTGATCAAGAGATAGTCGAAACGGTAACCAGGGACCAAAATGAACCCCAGTCTAGCATGTGCAGCATTTTGCATATAGACGCTGCAAAAATTTTAGAATCCGGCCCTTTGATACATGGAAAAGCAAGATGAAATCACTACTTCAGGCATATTCAGGGTTGCCACACTTTTTGGTAAAAAAAAATTCAAGGATTATTTAAGGACTTTTCAAGGATATATTTCCATTTTCAAGGACTGTATATTCAAACATGCAGCAACTAAATTTCACGATAGTTTTTAAAATTCATTTATTAAACAAATAAGAGCTCTCGAACTTTCAAATGAACTTAAATATGTTATAAAATAACCTTTTAGTTATTAAAATACCATCAATCACATACTTTGCCTTCTTGAATTATATATAAACAATGAATCAAAAAGTGAAATAGTAACTGATTCACATTGAAAGTGTTAAAGTAAAAAAAATTAAGGACTTTTCAAGGTTGATAATGTTTTTCCAGCACTTTTAAGCACTTGAAAATCAAAGTTTTTTTCAAGCACTTTTCAAGGTTTTCAAAGACTGTGGCAACCCTGCTTTCAGATGGCGGGACAGAGCTGCCTTAAAACAAACAAAAATTGAGCAGCAAAAAAATATAAAAAAATGCTGACTTCTTTTGAGACATAAATCCAACTTTTTAAGAATGTATTTATTTTTTGCGCATTTCTTTATTCATGCGTTCGTGCATTCTTATGACATGACTTATGACATTTGTAGGGGGGCAATGAAAGCCGAGCACTGCGACCAGAGGTCTATTGTACTATCAAATTGTTGTATTGCTATGTATTGTGTTCGTGCATTCAATATACATTTCATATTTAAGTAAAATAAAATTCTGAAGCCTTTCGGTTAAGCCGAATTTCGGATAACTGTGACTCTACTGTATTGTTTAGTTTGAATCATCCTTCGCACTAGAGCTACACGAGGGCTATTGGGGACGAGCGTCTCCAATTTAGAACCACAGTCATGTGACAAGCCGACACCTGAGTAGGCACCCAACACAACTGTTAAGTGCAACATTGTACTCTGCTTCGAGACTTTGACCAAAAACCGATTTAAGAGGGTATATCATTGTCTTCTTAAATCAGTACAAGAAGAAACCATACAAAATGCCATGACGACAGCTAGAAGAAATCTTCGCAAAATTTGACTTAAAGTAGTAAATCCGTCAATTTAAAGCATCAAAAGTAATTTTGTTGATTTGATGCAAGAAGCGTTCATGTAAGCAATATTTTGTTGATTTAAAAAAAAATCAAGTTGTCTCATTCTTATTGCGGACGGGCTTTACATGTTATATACTGATATTATTAATTAAAGTTAGAAATTTAAGTCTATTGAATACATTTTAATCCTATATGCTATAAGTAGTAGTGCAAATTCTCCTTGACATGTCAATATTTTTTTAGGAGGTGGGGGGGGGGGGAATGAATTTTAAATTTGGCAAATAAAATAAATTCTAACAGTGATAATGCATTTTAAAAAACCCTTTCCTTTAAGAAGGCATTTCTGAGATAAAATGTTAACACTTTCTTGCGTTATAAACAGACAATTAAAAATTATTGTTATTAAAAAGATAATATATTAGGTCTATGGGGCAATTTAAGAGACCAAACATTCATAGAGTTACAAACTAGTTTTCGTTGTAACCATTTCAGATCAGACTGTATTAGAACCAGTTTGTGGTTTAATGATTCGAAACAGGAGAGACGCATTTTAAGTGCTTATATTTTGGAACTATGCCTTGACAAATTGAAAATAAAAAATACCCATAAACTTGCCCTGCTCTACAAAGCATTAAACTACAAATATGGTGAAGATTAAATACACAACAAACCTCTTCAACTTGAATTTTTCGCTTCTTTGGGGGTTGAGGTCTTGGCAGTGGGACAGCTGGGACTCTTGGGACAGCTGGTATTCTTGGGACAGCTGGTACTCTTGGGACAGCTGGTACTCTCTGTTTAGAATAAAAGGTCATTCTATGAGAAAATAAATTTCCAAATAGAAAGCATTTTAATAACCAGGACACTACTCCTCCAATTGAAAACTTGCTATGGTTAATATAAATTTCACTTAAAATGAGGCTTATAAAATACATTTAAGTACCAAAATTTCCATAAATTAAGGACCTGTTTTTTTTACCTAACATATAAAATGCAATATATTGTAAGCATTTTAAAGTACACTCATTATATTTTGATCTATACCTTAATAAATTGACAAAATTAAAAGAAGAAGGTTTGTAACAGAATCTGTTATTTAACCGGCTTTTACACAACAGTTGTGTTTAACAGGTAAAAAGGCAACGAACACAGCATTAATATTCTATATTAAACATTTACAAGCTAAATTTGGCTAGTTTCATTTGTTTTCTTTCAAAAATTCAATAATTATTACTTACTGTTTGCAAAAATTAATTTATATTTCAAAGAATAAATTTGTAATATTCCTCACTTTTAAATAGAATTAAAACATTTCATATCAACATACAAAGAATCTCGTAGTGAAATATATTTGACATATTTCAAACTGATCGATGTCACAAAAATAAATTTATTTTGTTTGTATTAGCATTTGTAGTTTGGGCTATGAAAGTGGGTGACAGACGGACTGAACTATTATAATACCTTCCACTCTTTACGTTATAAACATAGTGTGGAAGCTAAAAAGACAAAAAAAAACATTTAAAAAACAATAAACAAATATTTGTATGAAGTAATTATATTTGAAATATTTGTATGAAGTAATTATAACCAAACTAACCTTTTCAACCTTCTTAACTGTTTGCTTCTTTGGAGCTCGGGGCATTACTATTAGTTGTTTGATTCTTATTTTAGGAGAGACCTTGGAAAAAAATATTGAAATTTAATAAAACTTGCCACCCCTAACACAATTTAAAAAAACAAATCCATAAACTACATTGGATTTATAACAATAACTTCTTTAACATAACAGTCTTTGAACTGATTTTTTTATTCAATTGATATTAAAATATATTTCATTGAGAGATAAAAGAATTGATTATTGTAGTTAAATGTTTATGCTGAATTGAAGAAAGTCGCATCAGCAGCTATACTATTAGACTCCAATTACTTTTAATGCTTACATGAGTTCCATTAATAAAGCTTTAAGGTTTTGGTTGCACAGTGATTGGTACTCTCGGTTCAGAATAAAATTTCATTTCAGCGGAAAATAATCTAAATTAAAATATATCTATATATAATTGACAAACTACTATTTATATTTCCCTATTGATAAAAAGGACAACATAAATTGTAAGAAAGTATTTTTTTTAAAAAATTACTAATTAATATAGCTTTGTTATGTGTTACATTGATAGCGACTTATTTTTTAAAAAAAGGACATATATACATAGATATTTTAATATTTCTAATAATAATCAACATTTATCACTAGTATATTTGTTATTCATAAAAACCTTAGTTTATAGAATACTTAGAGTTACATATCGTCAGTCAAATGACACCTTGAACGTGCAAATTCTAGGGATTTCCGGTTTTGGAAAAACAAGATTGCTTCTCGGTTCAATCATTTAATTTTTTTTCTTTCGGTTTTAACCAGAACCAGTTAAAAGTAACTAATAATTGTTTAAAAACCCGGTTGTAACTGCATGGTTGATTGAATGATTCTGGCTAAGTTATTTTGACATTGTTTCATCAAACTACAAATACATGGCAGAGTAATTACAAATTAAACTAACCCTTTCAAACTTCTGAATCTTTGCCTTCTTAGGTGTTTGAGGTTTTGGCCTTGGCTGTTTGATTTTTGGAGTACATAGCTGGGGGAAAATAATTTATAAGTTTTGAGGAGTCTCCAGGGACCTTTACCCTTCAGCAGGGCCTGCTCTAGGAAAACCCGGACTATAGGCACTAACCTATTTTGGGGGCCCCTTTACGGAAAATGGTTTGTATGATTTCCAAAATGATGGTGCAATATTGACCTGTGTATAAAATTTTGCTACGGTTTTATTGGCTGCCTTATAAATATCGATAAAAAAGTTCCGATAGGCCAATTTGTCATTCATAACCGAGAAAAAAACAAAGTGAAGTAACAGAATTTTTTTTTTTTTTTGTTTTCTGATATTTTGGGGATTTACAGCATTTACTACAATAGAAACAGAAATTTAGGTGCCCCTAAAATTTGGGGGCCCTATGGAAGCCTCATGGAAGAGCAGGCCCTGTCCTTGAGAAACTGCGCAATGACCGCCCACCAAAGAGTTCTATACTAGAGTAAAGGAACGACTCGTACTGAGCTGCCATCAGCAGTGATGATTGCTCATTACGGAGCCCGAATAGAGTGGCAAAAGTGCTAGTCATTTTAAAATTTTGATACTGAGAAAGGCAGTACACCCAGGGCAAAGGCGGGAATCGAGCCTGTTACAGCGCACGGACTGCTATCGTTATGGCCTGCAAACCACTCGGCCATCTGCCCAACATGCCACCCTATATTGTATCCGTGTGTGTTGGTCCATGGTGCTGTTGACAGTTTTAGTCTCTATCCTACTACAGAACTCTTTGTGGAAACCCCTACTCTTTTAAGTAAGTCTTTAAATCATTTTCCATTTTTTTTTGCATTCAATAAAACAACATAATGACTGTCTTTTTTGTTTTAAAAAAAAAAGTTTAACTGCAGAGAAGAAAACTACATGGGCAGCAATACTATTGCCCGCAATATGTAGTTTTTTAAATGCATATAAGAGTTAAGGTGTTTAAACTATTAGGGCTACAAGCTATAATTCTCATTGAAATGAAATGTAAAAAAAAACCTAAGCAAACATCCCTGATTTTACAAAACATCAAACTGTGTAGATGGTTAAGAAATTACAACTATAACTAGCCTTATAAACTTTCTGAATCTTCAGCACCTTTGGAGTCAGAGTTTTCAGCTATTGATCTTTTGGTAATTTTAGGAGGACAGAGTTTTTAAAAAACTTTCATGGAAATTAAAAAAACCTAAAAATCTTTAAACTATAACAGGTTGATAGCCCCAAATAGTTTTAACATAAATGATCTTAGAAATACTTATTTTTTTATTCAATTCATAAGATAAAAGATTTCATTGAGCTGTTAAACTCACACAAAAGGGTTGCAATAATAGCGCTTTATTTTTAAAATGTATTTATCATAACAACTATTCTCCTTAAATTGAAAAGAAAAATATAGAGACATGAACTTTTCACAAAACTAAAATTAAAACCAACACATTGCTATAGCGTTACACTCTTTTCCAACCTAAGTTGGGTAAATAGAAATATGCTATCCTTCCGCAGATGTAAAGAGTTCTACAAATTACACTGTTCGACAAAAAAAAGCAATTGTTTGTCCCGAAGCTACTTTGGCGATTTTTTGCTCCTTTGGTGGTCCAATAATAGAGAAATGACATTTTTATCCCAAGTTTAATAGGGGGATTCATCAGAGATAAAAAAACTGATTTTTTTAACGTTTTATCATAAAAAACGCCTTTTTTGAGGATTTTTTTGGCTACAAGCAACCTGAAACTGGTTCTTACCTCTATATAGGTGTTTAGTGAGTACCTATGGGTCATTTCGGAACTCAAACACCGCTCCAAAACTGTCTAAATTAGCGATTTCTGGCCCAAAACGCCATTTTTTAAAGTTATTTCATGTTTTTTCGCGGGGTTACTTTTTTGGCTACAAACAAATTGTAAACCTTCCTGCAACTGGTTTAATTACCTCTATGGGTGTTAAGTGAGTACCTATGGGCCATTTTGGAACTCAAACACCGCTCCAAAACTGTCTTAATTAGCGATTTCTGACCCAAAACGCAATTATTATTGGATGTTATTTCATGTTTTTTCGTGAATGGAGCTATGATTACGTATCTATGTATGTTTTACGTATTTTTATAAATGTTATCATTTTATTCGGTGTTCATAATTTAATTTTATTTATCTCAAAAGCAGATACAGATACGTAATCATAGCTCCAAACGTGAAAAAACACGAAATAACATCAAAAAATGGCGTTTTGGGCCAGAAATCGCTAATTTAGACAGTTTTGGAGCGGTGTTTGAGTTTCAAAATTGCCCATTAGTACTCACTTAACAGCCATAGAGGTAAAAACCAGTTGTAGAAAGGTTTACAGGTTGTTTGTAGCCAAAAAAGTAGCCACGCGAAAAAACATGAAATAACATTTAAAAAAATGGCATTTGGGCTGGAAATCGTTAATTTAGACAAATTTGGAGCGGTGTTAGAGTTCCAAAATGGCCCATCGGTACTCACTTAACACCCATAGAGGTAATTGAACCAGTTGCAAGAAGGTTTACAGGTTGTTTGTAGCCAAAAAAGTAACCACGCGAAAAAACATGAAATAACATTTAAAAAAATGGCATTTGGGCCGGAAATCGCTAATTTAGACAGTTTTGGAGCCATGTTTGAGTTCCAAAATGGCCCATCTGTACTCACTTAACACCCATATAGTGGTAAGAACCAGTTGCAGGTTGTTTGTAGCCAAAAAAACCCGTCAAATAAGGCGTTTTTTTATGAAAAACTTTAAAAATCAGTTTTTTGTTCTCTGATGAACCCCCCTATTAAACTTGGGCTAAAAATGTCATTTCTCTATTATTGGACCCCCAAAGGAGCAAAAAATCGCCAAAGTAGCTTCGGGACAAACACTTGCTTTTTTTTTGTCGAACTGTGTTATTTGTGAATCTATCTAGAAAACATGTTTAAAACATTAATTTTATTTAAGGTCTAACAAATTTTAATATTATTCAAATTAGAAAAAGAGAAAATTAGGCAATTTTATCAGAATGAAAAGTGTATTTTGGTTAAATTGTATTCGGTACATTTTGTATGTAAATATTAATTTACAAGAGCTACCAAATAACGAACCAATCATGCTTTTCCCTCTGCCTTTTTTTACTCCTTGTTTTTACCCAAGTTAGGTTGGCACAGAGTGAAGTACACATCAAATTATCAGTTAGAAATAAAACATAAAATATTTTAAAACAATGCAGCACACAAAATAAACATATTATCAGTTATTCAAAAACAAATACAAGTAATTTTTTTAAAAAATGCATTGTAGAGAATTTCTGTGAAAAGTAAAAAAACAGTATAGGAACAAATTCCTAATTTAAAAAGTCTTTACAAAACATTACTAACCTTTTCTAATTTTTGAATCTTCGACTTCTTTGGTTCATCAGGTTTCAATATTGACCTTTTTACTGTTGAAATTTTAAGATGACTGATGTAAGTGCCGTTGGGCCCAATTAAATTAGCGGATGATATTTTTTTCACTGACCTATCAGGGCTAAGAAATTGAAGATAAAATGATGCCGCACAAAATAAACATATATCAGTTACTCAAAAGCATAAATACAGATAAATATAAAAAAATGCATTGCAGTTTAATTCTGTGCAAAGTAAAAAAATAGGCTTCAAACTTTGAAATGTAGATCAAAATAAGAAGATATTAGTCACGCAAAATATGCAGCAATTCTTAATAATACTTGAATTATGAATTTGAACATACATATTTAATAGAATATTCTGGCGCATTTTAGGAAACTTAGGAGATTTTAGGTTGGTGGATTCCTGGTTAGATTAATAAAGGTGTATAACTGGCTTACAATATCATTTTTTTTTTCAAATAACTAACCAAACATGAATGAAGTTTGGACACTTATTTAAGATATTCTTAACTTTTACTTGAGAGAAAAAAAATTAAGTATCAGACTTAAAATTTACAAAAAAAACTGAAGATTCTTTTATACCATTACCAAAAGGAAACCTCCTAAAATCCTCCTTTCTAATTACCTCCCTTCTTTCCACAGACGGTTATAGGTTGGTTAATTTTTTTAAACTAATCACCGTGGTTCCCCAAGTACATTGGGACAAAAGTGCTTACTAAATTTCCTTAAAAGTCCCAAAATAGTAATTGTCTCTAGCTGAATATCAGCTCAGATGTATGCCTTGCCACTTAACAGCAGTTAGCTATGCGGGTTAGGTTGAATAATCACACTAAAGCTACACAAGGGGGCTATTGGCAACAGGCGTCATAATATAGAACCACAGTCCAGTGACGAGATGACACATGAGCAGACACCCACGTAACTTTTAGGAGCGACATTATACATGGCGTCTAGTACATTTAATGTGTACTTTCTCTACCATGGGATATTGTCATCGGATTGTTCGGCTGCACACACTATAGTTGAACTCATAGTTTCTTTGCACAGAACCCACACCATGGGCGGAGCTATAAAACACGCGGAGCAATCCGATGAATAGAAAATTTCAGACGTTTTATTTTATCTTCATCCGATTGTTCTGCATTTTTTATAGATCCACCCATGGTCATGGCTTCTGTGCAAGGAAACTATGAGTTCAACTATATTTATAATTAAAGTTATTTTGGCAATGCCAAGACCCGAACCTGGGAACTTTAGCATACAAGGCAAGCACCTTACCGACACGGTTCCACAGCCCTCTAAGCTACAAGGAGTTATGTGGCTGTGTTAAGGACTCTCTTGGGAATTCCACATCTTGAAAATCGTAATGTTATTCTTATGGAAAACATTCGCAAGTCAATTTCGGCCACGCTTTTAATAAAAGGTTACTAGTTTTTTGTATCATTGTGAAGAACGAAAGGAGTAGATTGGATATAAGTAATTTGTTTTGTAAAAATCACATATTTAGTATTTTTTATATTTTTTTGAAGTAAGAACTTAATGCTTACTCCATTTTTCACTAACTTCCAAATTTTTTTTAAAAACTAAATATGTGATTTTCACAAAACAAATTATTATATCCAATCTACTCCTTTCGTTCCTTACAATGATACAAAAAACTAGCAACCTTATATTAAAAGTGTGGCGGTAATTGACTTGCGAATATTTTCCATAGGAATGACATTACGATTTTCAAGATGTGGAATTCCTAAGAGAGTCCTCTTAAAGCTCTAGGGGTAATAAACACGCATTCAGAAGCTTTAAACTCATACCTACTTTCTGCGCAGTGGAACAGGTTCCGGAGGATTTTTGCGCAGCTCCATAGTAAAAAGCTCTCCTTTAGAAGTTGAGGGTGGAACTGCAAAAGTGGGAGCAGGGTTCTTGTTTAGATTAGAGGTTCTAAAGGAAGATAAAAACATAATAATTTTTTGACATGTAGTATCAACGTGATATTAAATTGTTAATGTATATTTGAAAGATATTTACTTTTATACTTTTTTTACACACGCCTTTTGAAGAGATTCTAACAATGAGTGTATTTTAATCATGTTTCAACACTCTAAACTAATTTAAGTTTTAAGCTCATTAAGACAATAATTTAGCCAAATCTACAGATATTAATAACCTTGGAGCAAAATTAAAGTTACATAAATCACAATGCATTTTTGCATGTCAGGTCTGAAAGTAAAGATTCAATGTGCATGATCTAGGGTTAATATCTGTCACAGCATGGCCATACTTAATTTACAACTCAACTCAAGATAATATCAAGCTTCCTCATCTATAATAATAACAGAAAGAGTCTGTGTGTCTGTGGATCGTAAAAGACCTACTTGCACTACTCTCAGAAACTCAAAATTTTTAACATAGGTTCCCTTTCAATACCAACGTATGCACCTGAGGCTTAGTTTTTTCATATTCGCTCCATTTTTAAAGAAAATTTGAATTTTCTGAAAAAAGTACACCACTTTCGCTCAAAAATTTGATATTTTTTTCCCTTTCCTGTTGCCATTGGTTGAAGAAATTAAAATAAACTTTTACAAAAATAATTAAAATTGAATTTTAGACTGTGCGAAAAATGGGTATTTGCTAGAATTTATAAAAAAATTTCAGATCTTCGACTCAGTTTCAAATGCTATAAATTTGTGATTTTTCTTCAAACTCATGAATTTTAAAAAAAAAATTACGAATTAAAATTTTAAAAGAGAATTTTTAGAATATTTTTTTATGATAACGATATATAACTGAATGATATTATTTCTTTTTAGAAGCAGGCAAAGTAATCAGTTACTTCTAGCGGTAAAATTAAAATGAGCTGATTTATGGCATTTTTTTCAAACTTCAACCGCTCACGTTATCTATTAAAAAAAAGCTGTTAAAAAAATACTAGACAAGGGAAGCTGAACATAAATTTAATTTCTGTGCCATTACTAAATCTAATGAACCCTTGTTTCTTGCATGGTCAGTTATATGTTGGGTGTTCGAGAGTGGGTATGTCTCAAAATCTTCATATCTTGGCTCCGAACGGAAGGACTATGAACATTGCAGAGATCATTCTAGGCGTTTTTCACGGGGCGCGGCGCCCTGCCCGCCTTTTTTTAATATAAATCCCGCCCTAAATGCCCTTTTTTACAAAATAAATCCCGCCCTCGTTGCCCTTTTTTACAAAATAAATCCCGCCCTCGATGCCGATTTTCTTTTAAAAATGTCCGCGTTTTCCCGAGTTTTTCAAAAATTACTCTTATCCAACTTTCTTTTTCAAAAGTTTATTTTACCCAGGTTATGTTATATTATACTTTTAAACCCGTTTTTCTAAACTTAATTATTAAAAAATACCTAAGATAATCGATTTTAGAATTAGATAGACGATCGAGAATTTTGAGCAAAAATAATGCCGTGACAAGGGGTTTCCACAACACCCCCAACCTAAAAAAAATCTTTCCTTCATTCTCAGTCTATATCGATGAAAACTAAACTTAAATTTTGATAAATAACAAGTTTAAATAATAGATTTTAATAATAAAAGTAAAAATTTTAATTAAAATTTAAAGGATGAATTAGGATTGCATTACAATAAGATGTCTTCAAATATCGACCAACAGGTGCAATCCCCCATTAAAAGAGGATCAAAAATATGCAGTTCATGCTTCCTGATTTGATTATTTTGCGGCCTAGTAATTTTTTAGAAATCTACTGATGACGTCACATTGCCTATACTCAATGATTGACAGTTCGCTGGCTTTGATGAGTTTGCGTGATCGGGAAGAGTGTCGCAATACTTTTGCAGCTCTGGTACAGGACTAATTGGACCAACCAGAATCTTTTCTTCTAATCTATCGTTTTGAGTCGTGACCTTGTGACCACAAGAGCAGCTGAAATGATATATTTTTTTACTTTTGAAACTTGGGCTCTTTTTTTTTATTTTGTCCTATGCTGGGGTTTCAGATTGGTTTTAGTTTTTTTTTATGGAGTGTTGGCTTATACACGCTATATATAAATAAATTTTGTTTGTAATTACTAGTTCTTGAATTTTTCTGGAAAAAATTCTTGAATAGTATGCAGTAGAACTCCAATTATCTAAGCAATTGAATTGGAACCTAACCACGTTCATATAATTGGAAATTTGGATAATTGGAGAAAAGATATATTGTAATCAATTACTCAATGTATTGTTGGGCTGTGAGATAATGAAGTTTTAATTTCGGTTTAACCAATCCAAACTATGATGTTGTTTGGGTTATAGCTTTTGTTTCAGTTTGAGTTGTATCTTTTTATAATAGTTTTTTTTCTTTCAACTAAGATTAGAATATTGGAAAAAGTGTACTAAATTTTTTATGGGATCTATAACAAACTCGGCCTATTTTTTTGTTTGTCTCTGTTGGATGTCATGCTTAGTAATATTTTTGGTGTGTACAAAAAAAATTACTAGACATGACATTGAATAAAGAGGAACAGTAACAGGTAGGCCAAGTTTAATTTTTCTGGTATTCTTATAGTCAGCACCTCTTTGAATAATTGGAGTTTTGCTAAACTTGGAAAAAGTGTATGAACCATGCTTTTAATTTTAAATGCTAGAGCTGAATGCAAATAAAATCCATGTTGGTTTGATTAGTAGCATTAAGGATTTTCACCACTTCGCTCGAGGAGATCTGTTCGCAGTTCTGGCTCGTTGTTAGGCATAAGTGCCTCATTATGTTCCTTCACTTACTAGAAAAGATGTTTCATAAAATGATGGAGTAGAAAACTAATAAATATTTAATTTGGTATGCTAGTGTATTTTCTATTTTCTAAAAATCCGAAAAAACTATTTTATCGCATTTTAGATGCCCTAAACTTTTTGCAAGTGCCCTTTTTATATTTAAAGCACCCTGCCCTTTTTTAATTCTAGAATGAACTCTGAACATTGCTTTGATCCAGAAGCTCTTATTCATTAAATTATAAATATTTTTGATGATGACCACTGTTTTAAGTAAATCTTAGGTACTCCATCAATCTTATTAAAAAAAGAACCCCATTTCAAAATTATTTATGGTAAAATTTTAATTAAGTTAGCGGGTTCCCAGCAAGGCGGGATCATACTGCTAGTCTCACAATAAGGATGACAAGCAAAAAGTTAAGAGCATTTGGACGCACCTCTCACAGTCTAAATAATAACTCTAGACTGGAACTAAAATAACATGCTACTTGTTATCATTTAGTTTCAACTGACTTCCAATTTGATGTATCAACTGCACAATTTATAATTTTTCCTATAATAATACTAATACTCCTATACTTCAATCACAACTAATGTAGCTCAAAACCCTCTGTTTAGTTGGCTACATTTTTTTCCCAAACCAAATTTGTCAAATATAACACGGCTTTGCTTATTTTCAGGCATGAGAGTAGGGAAAATGTAAAAAAGAGGAAATTATGCGCAAAGTAAAATTTAAGAAAAAGTTTGTCTGGAAGTCGATTAATATACATTTCATTTACACATAATATATTACAAGTGTTAATATACATATGTATATATTTGCATGCATATAATTCAAGTTAAAAAAAATTAAAAAACTCTTACTTTATAAAAATGTGTATACTCAGTTTAACCAAAGCCTCTGAAATAATGATTTAAACATAAAACTTGAAGCCTCTACTTCAAGAGATGATTAAAAGGATAGAATTTTCACATCCCTTTAATATCCCGAAACTCCGGCGATCTTAATATCCCGAAACTCCAGTGATTTTAATATCCCGAACTTCCGGCGATTTTAATATCCCGAAATTTTGGCGATTTTTATATCCCGAAATTTTGGCGATTTTAATATCCTGAAGGTTCCCAGAAAGGCGGGACCATACTGCTAGTCTCACAATAAGGATGACAAGCAAAAAGTTCAGAGTATTTGGACGCACCTCTCACAGTCTTAATAATTACTCTATGATTTGATGCATCAACTGCACAATTTATAATTTTTACTATAATGATACTAATACTCCTATACTTCAATCACAACTAATATAGCTCCAATAACTATTAATGACTTAATTTGAGCACACCTGAGAAAAACCTCTGTTTAGTTGGCTAAATTTTTTTCCCAAACTAAATTTGTCAAATATAACACGGCTTTGCTTATTTTATACAGTGATGGCCAAAAGTGTGGACATTTTTTTAAAGTTTCATGTTTTTCAACTACATGTGATTACAGAATGTATTAATTGTATATCAAATTAAACAATTGTAAATCAAATTAAAAGTAATTTAATCTTTATGAGGACCACTGTTTGCAAATCGCTGAAGCAGTCTATGAGACCTTTGGTCCCATATAATCTATATCCATGGACACAACATCATCATCATCATCAAAGTAATATATAATATAGAGTTAAAAATACAGCATTACAATATCTGTATTACGAATAAGTTATGCAACTAGTAGTATGATCTGTCTTAGTTTTGAAAGTCATTGAAACACCAAATTGTATTGCAATTTCAGCATTAGAGAATTAATTGATTGTGCTTGTTTGTTCAACTAAAATGAGCATAACTTTATTTGTAATACAGATAATTTAATTCTGTTTTTTTAATGAAATTTGACATTAAATTACCTTCAACTTAATATTTAAATGTTTGTATTTAAGCGAAATTTAATAGATGCAAGCACACAGGTAACAGCTGAAACACATGAAAAATTCAAAAAATGTCCACACTTTTGGCCACCACTGTAGGTATCAAAACTCAGTGAAAAGACTTCAGTGCTCCAGAGTTGCATATAAGTTCATGCAAAACATAATAAAGGTAATATACCAACCCCTGAATAACATGATGAGCTTCAGAGTCTTGAACTGGTTGTGTGAACTAAATTTTGGTTGGTTGTAAAGCAGCCCGCCATCTTTTAAACAAGAGAATGGCTGAAGTAGTGGCTTCTATGTATCTAAGGGCCTGAAGTACAGAAGCTACGTTTTACATACAGAAGCTAAATAAGCTAGCTTCCGTAACGAAATGCTGCACTTGCTAGACTCGGAACAAGGAATCGCTTCATAGGTTCCTTTCAGCTAAGAGAACAAGGCGAATACTCCACGACTTTAAATTTTCTCTTCTCCAGTGTGCTTCTAGACATGTACAGTGGATCATTTTCAAATATCCGAAAATTTCTATGGAATCTCAATTAACCGAAAGTGCTTCAGTCCCGTACTTTTCGGATAAGCGTGACTCTACAGTGTTTGGAACATAAATTTACTTTCGACTTACTTGTTTAGAGAACCATGTAATAGGAATATAACATCCAAGTCTTCCCTGACTTCGTAACAGGAGTAGAAATTCTAGCTTTATGTATCCAAAAACGAACATTATGAAAATAATCAAAGATGGGGGAAACAAATTTGATGTTTAAAAAAAATTATCTGGATTAAATTGGAGCACCATTCACAATTTTCTTAAATAAATATGATAACTATTGAGGCAACCTTTGTAAACAAATGGAAACATATAAATGAATAAAAGCTTCTGAAAGTATTATTGGCATTTCTTTACATAAGAAGCATATTATTAGTATTCCCTTACGTTTCTTATTAATGAAATAAAGCATCGAGTGTTAATTGGTGCTTCTTTAAAAATAATTTGTGTGCTTCGATATTCAATTGATAAGTATTTACTGTTAGAAAAATATACTTTAACACTAAATCTTTCTACGTTGACTATAATTCTTCGTGCACATTTCGCGAAACAACATTAAAAATTTCTCCTAAAGTACAGCCAATTTACTATTGTAACATGTTAAAATTCATGTGATATTTTCTTTAAACTTACCTCGTCAAATAATTGATACTTTTTACCTTTTCAGAATTAAAATTTCAAGAATCATCAAATTCAAAGTTTTCAAATTCTTAGTTCTTGTTCTTTTCTGACTTCGGTTTGCTTCGCTTCAGTTCAGTTCGTTTTCTCAAACAAAAAAAAACGACTAACTTCAGGATTGGTTGGAATCTTCTATAGGGAAAGCGCAGTGTTACGTCAAGTAGGAGTACGTGTTTTTTGGAAAGGCAGAAAGAATCGAAACATTACACAGATTTTCAGTGCATTTGACCAGGAACTATATATAAAAAAAAAAAACACCGAGCTTAAGTTTGCAGCAGAGAAATGTACTGAGCGGAGGAAACTGGGTAAACAACCCGGCTGGCGCCGCAATTTAGCGTGCTCTGATTGGCAGCCCCCTACGACCCTGATATTCGTACGCCCTGTTACGTCAAAATCGAAGGGAAAAAATAATTAAAATAACACTCTAACTGAAGCCTAACTAATAAAAACAATAAATTTATGTCTTGAAATAAAAAAAATCAATTTGTTTATTGAATGTGATATACCTTTTTGAATTCGATTCTCGCACTCAAAAATGAGAACTATTTACCCCACCCCTTTTCTCGTAGAACATTTGTGTACTGCAAACTTAAGTTCGGTTTACAATCCCGTTCACATGAAAACGCCGGCGTTCCGGATACTCAGTACTGTGTATTTTTTTTAAATGTTACTTTGTTAGTGATGTCGTCGCAAGAATAACTAAAAACAATTATTTTATTAAAAATTCATGGACTGACATCTATCGATTTAATTGATGATGAAGAAAGTAGGAGGTTGATACGAATAAATACAATAATTTTAGAATATTGCAAGTGGCGATATAAATGTAATTAATATCACAAAATACAAATCATTCTTCATGATTTTTTTTCAGACTTAAGAAAAGATTTATAGCATGCAATACTGATTGATTTCAAAATAAGGGGCAACATTTTAATTGAAAACATGCATCTGGTTAATTGCAACTAAAAAAATTCTCTCTAACATAATTGTGATGCTGAAATTGTTTGAATTTTCTTATGGAAAGTAGAATCTATCTACAAAATAAAATTTGAAACACTTAATAATGAAATACAAGGAAAACTAAATAAAAATTCATTAAAAAATATAATCAGGTTTATTTTAAGTATGCCAAACCTTCAAATTCTTTAATATTGACTAAACGTTTTTTTTTTTTCAAGTTTATATCTTCTAAGTTATGGGTTTTATTGTCAATAATGATGGAAAATGATTTAAGTGATCCTGTGAGAAATAAAACTAATGCACAAAATAAACGCACCCAAACACCTGAAACAAAAATTCTAAACAATTCAAAACTTTTGTTAAAAATAAGTTGTTTATGAAAAAAATCAAATTTAATCAGTGCCAACCCTGCTCTAGATACACATTAGAAAGTAATTTGGGACCTTCTTATACTAGTTAAAAACAAAGTAACAGCAGAAACTCATCTTCATTCTAACTCCAAAGCCGAAAGCGGTTCTCTGAACAAGCACACAAGCTGGAATATATAGGGGAAGGGCATATTTACAAACAAAGAGCGATCACGTGATGATGGAAAGGCACAAGAGCGGATGCCTTTCGTATTTTTGACATGGCGTTTCGCGACCATTCTTAGGAAATTGTTAAATTATCATTATCCAATTACGCTTTTAGGCGATGAGAAGTGAATATGTTTAAAAGTTAAAGTATGAGGAGGTATGATTTTTGTTTTATTTGCATTTTTTTTTGTTTTTATTTGTCATTTCTCGTTACTGGTTACAGCAGGGTTTGAAATTTGCCGACTTTCGGATTACCGGAGTTTCGCGACTTTAGAATCCCCGAAGTTTCGAAACTTTCGGATTGCTGTTGTTTGTTTCCCGACTTTCGGATCGTCAGAGTTCCGCGACTTTCGGATCGCCGGAGTTCCGCGACTTTCAGATCTTCGGAGTTTCACGACTTTCAGATGGCCGGAGTTCCGCGACTTTCGGATCTCCGGAGTTTCGCGACTTTCGGATCTCCGGAGTTTCACGACTTTCGGATCTTCGGAGTTTCGCAACTTTCGGATTTTCGCGACTTTCGGATTTTCGCAACTTTCGGAGTTTCGCGACTTTCGGATCGCCGGAGTTTCGCGACTTTCGGATCGCCGGAGTTTCGCGACTTTCGGATCGCCGGAGTTTCGCGACTTTCGGATCGCCGGAGAACCTCGACTTTCGGATCTTCGGTGTTTCGCGACTTTAGAATCCCCGAAGTTTCGCGACTTTCGGATTGCTGTTGTTTGTTGTTTCCCGACTTTCGGATCGTCAGAGTTCCGCGACTTTCGGATCGCCGGAGTTCCGCGACTTTCGGATCTTCGGAGTTTCACGACTTTCAGATGGCCGGAGTTCCGCGACTTTCGGATCTCCGGAGTTTCACGACATTCGGATCTTCGGAGTTTCGCAACTTTCGGATTTTCGCGACTTTCGGATTTTCGCAACTTTCGGATTTTCGCGACTTTCGGAGTTTCGCGACTTTCGGATCGCCGGAGTTTCGCGACTTTCAGATTTTCGCGACTTTCGGAGTTTCGCGACTTTCGGATCGCTGGAGTACCGCGACTTTCAGATCGCCGGAGTTTCGCGACTTTCGGATTTTCGCGACTTTCGGAGTTTCGCGAGTTTCGGAGTTTCGCGACTTTCGGAGTTTCGCGACTTTCGGATCGCCGGAATACCGCGACTTTCGGATCTTCGGAGTTTCGCGACTTTCACATTTTCGCGACTTTTGGAGTTTCGCGACTTTTGGAGTACCGCGACTTTCGGATCGCCGGAGTTTCGCGACTTTTGGATCCCTGGAGTTCGTAACTTTCAGATCTCTTTCGAAATTTTGTATTTTGGTTTTTCCATCGGCCAGGCCGATATTCGCCATCGGTTGATCCCTAATACATTTTAAAACACTTAAAACAAAATAAACATGCAATACCTCAGAATTAAGGATTAAAAAAAATCAAAATCAATATTTTCAGGCTCGTTTCAAATCGAAATTATGCTGCCATTCCTTAAAAATAATTTTCTATTAATTCTTAAGAATCTCAACTTCATAAAAAAAGAATACAAAACATAATTAAGCACAAAACACAAGCTTTTCTAAAACAAAACCAACCAAGTTCCTGGTCAAACGCAGTGAAAATCTGTGTGATGTTTAGATTCTCTCTGCCTTTCCAAAAAACACGTGGTTGTTGCGTGACGTAGCACTGCGCTTTCCCTATAAATTCAACTTCCATTCCATCTAATAAATTATATAAAAATGGCAACAAAATTGCAAATAAATAATACGTGCTGCGCTATAGGGCTGTAAGGAGCCTAGTGGTCACGATCTCAGACTCCAGATCGGAAGGTTGAGAGTTCGAGACCCGGTGCCACTGAAGACTTACCGAGTATATGCGGAGTCCGTGCTCGTAAAATCTGTTGGGTCCGAAAGTCCTGTGGTCGGTCATTGCGCAGTTCACCATGGGTACAGGTTCCTGGAGAAAATTTCCCTCCCCTTCAGGGACATGTCTAAATTGTGGAGGTGGCGACAGATGGCAACATCTGTCATATGTGTTTGTTTGTGTCTTGTGTTGTCCTACTTGACGATGGTTTATAAGCGGGTCCTTGCGACCAAGCACACAAGCCTGAAAATATATGTCAACCAATCCAATCCAAAAACACGCGCTGCGCTAACGCGCAATGCTCAAAAACATTTTTTAAATCAGTGAATAACTTATAGTGGATTCCTTGGTATGTATTGTGTAAACTTATTTCAAGTTATTTTAGAATTATAGTCAACGTAGAAAGATTTAGTGTTAAAGTATATTTTTCTTACAGTAAATACTTATCAATTGAATATCGAAGCACGCAAATCATTTAAATGAAGCACCAATTAACACTCGATGCTTTATTGTATTAATAAAAAACGTATGGGAATGCATAATAATATGCTTCTTTAATGTAAAAAATGCCAATAATACTTTCAGAAGCTTTTATTCATTTAAATGTTTCCATTTGTTTACAAAGGTTGCCTTAATAGTTATTTATTTAGGAAAATTGTGAATGGTGCTCTAGTTTAATCAAGACAATTTTTTTTAAACATCAAATATGTTTCCCCGACCTTTGATTATTTTCATAATGTTCGTTTTTAGATACATAAAGTTAGAATTTCTAATCCTGTTACGAAGGCATGGAAGACTTAGATGTTATATTCCTAGGACATGGTTCTCTAAAGAAGTAAGTCAGAAGTAAATTTATGTTCCAAACACCGTAGTGTCACGCTTATCCTAAGGTACGGGACCGAAGCACTTTCGGTAAATACCAATTGAGAATTCACAGGAATTTTTGGATAATATTGTTACAAATTAACGAATATTAGCATTGGCTTATTTGAATTTAGTATGAAGACACAAACAAAACGATTGCCAGATACAAATACACAAACTAGTGATGCAATACAGAAACAATTACGATTGAATATCGATATTTTTAACAGCCTCCTTCGAGTATGAAAACAGAGTCATTGTTTATGGGTTAAACTGTCACTTTTCCATATTGACTGTCGTCACACCGAGTAACCTTTTCTGAGCATTAAACTGAGGTGCTGGGAGTGCCTTCGTCAGAATGTCTGCTCGCTGCTCATCAGTTCGTACATAGCTTATTTCAAAGTTTTCCTTTGAGAACTCATCTTGCACAAATTTGTACCTTTGGTCTATGTGCTTAGTACGAGCGTGGAACATCGGATTTTTTATGTATTTGATAGCACTCTGGTTATCAATCTGAAGGATTGGTAATGAAACACTGTTGGCGATCTCAGTAAACAAGCGCTTCAGCCAAATTAGGTCTTTTGTGGCCTCAGCTGCTGCCATAAATTCAGCTTCGGTCGTTGAATTTGATATGGCCTCCTGTAG
Source organism: Hylyphantes graminicola (assembly GCA_023701765.1). Lineage (NCBI taxonomy): Eukaryota > Metazoa > Arthropoda > Arachnida > Araneae > Linyphiidae > Hylyphantes > Hylyphantes graminicola. Next base: position 11,732,985 of record CM043121.1, on the reverse strand, counting down.
CTTGCTTCGCCATGTTATTGCACCTCCACCATAGAAAGATACTACACCTGTGCGAGACCTTCGTGTTTCTGCACAGCCGTTGTTGTCTGCATCACTAAACAACATTAGGCTTCTGTCATCCTCAGTATTGTACACAATGCCGTGTCCAATAGTATTGCAAAGGTATTGTAAGGTGGTTTTCACAATTTCCCAATCAGTCTCTGTGGGATTGTCCAACTTACGAGACACCAAACTCACTGCATAAGCAATATCAGGCCTTGTCCCCATCGCCAAATAAAGCAAACTGCCAACGGCTGATCGGTATGGTATTTCACTGCTGAGAGGCTTTGCCTCCTTGATCTTGACCATGCCGTCACTATTTGGCTGACCATAGTCGATCTTGAGACTCGACTTCTTTACTGGGATGCGTGATGTCTTGGCATCGCCAAATCGCTCTAACATCTTTCTTGTAAACGCTTCTTGATGCAAGAAGAGTGAGCCGTCTTTCAACCTTTCAACTTGCAGACCAAGAAAACAATTCAGCGTTGACACTTTGATGTTGAAATGTTGTTTGAGCTCGTCCACAAATGTGAAGAATGCCACTTCGTCCTGTACAGCGACTATGCCATCATCAACATATATTGCCATCAGCATCTTGTGTCCGTATTCATTGCTTATGAATAGGCAGTTATCTGATTTACTTTGGATCATGCCATATTTCTTTAACACATCCGTGAACTTGGCATTCCAGCAGCGTCCAGCCTGCTTTAAGCCGTAGAGGGGTCGAAGCATCTTGCATATGCGTCCACTTTCGTCATTGTAACCTTCAGGTTGACGCATATATATTTCGTCAGTCAGATCACCATAAAGGAATGCCGTCTCCACGTCAATTTGAAATAATTTCAAATTCTCCTTGGCTGCTGTTGCAATTACAGCTCTAATAGTGTCGTAACGACACACTGGGCTAAAAGTCTCTCTGTAGTCGATATCCGCCGTCTGCGTATACCCTTTTGCCACAAGTCGAGCCTTGAATCTCTCGATTGATCCATCTGTGTTTGTCTTCACTCTGTAAACCCAGCGATTGTCGAGGATTTTTCGTCCTTTAGGTGGTTCAACAAGCTGCCACGTTTCATGCTTTGCATGTGAAGCCATTTCGTCGTCCATGGCTCGTTTCCAGTCATCAAATTCAGGAGATTTCGTTGCTTCGTCATATGTTTTCGGCTCCTCTAACTTTAAAATGCTGCTATACACTTCGTAGTCGTCAAATCTGATAGGGCGTTGGATAGTTGATCGGTCTCGTAATGCATGCGTTGCAGTCTGTGCTGGTTCGTCTTCACCTTTACAGGGATCACCAGCCTCCTGCATGTCCGTGTCATCAAACGTATCCAATGTTTCAAACCCTATACCACTTAATGGTCCGGTACTAGATGTTGCTTCGATGTGCTGGGAAGAGGGACCTATTTGCTCTTCATTGAAGACTACGTTGGCACTCTTTATTGTGTCATTCTTTGATGGAACGAAAACACGATATCCATCGTTATCACAATAACCAACCAAATAGCCCTTTACAGCCTTGTCGTCCAGCTTACTTCTGTTGACATCTGGCACATGTACAAATGCAGTTGATCCAAAAATTCGAATCTTGTTGATCGACGGCTTGCACCCAAACCATTCTTCAAATGGAGATTTTCCTGTGGTCTTACTCGGCCCAGTCCGATTCATAATGTAGACAGCTGTAGATGCTGCTTCTGCCCATAGGAACTGTGGTAGGCCTGCATCCTTCAGCATAGTGCGAACTGCATTCATTATTGTACGATTCTCTCTTTCAACCAAACCGTTCTGTTCGGGAGTGTACGGCATAATGATTCGCAACTTGATACCTGCATCATCTGTCAACTTTGATAATTTAGCATTATCGAACTCTCGACCACCGTCTGTGACAAGTTCCTTTACATTTATGCCATCCTTGTTGGCTTTGGCAAGAAACTGCTCGACTTTGTCCACTGCTTCGTCTTTATGCTTCAAAAATTCTACACATCGAAACTTAGAATAATCATCTTTAAGCACTAACATGTACTTCTTTCCACCTCTTGACAAAACTGGTGATTCGAGTAGGTCTGCATGTAGGATCTCGCCAGACATTTTTGTCTTGAATCGTTTTGGTTTGAAAGTTCGTCGACTTTGTTTACCATATGTGCATGGCTCGCAAAACAGTCTATCGTCGATGAAATCAATGCCACTTTGACGCAGATACTGCTTCACAAACTGTACTCCTTGATGCCCGAGGCGTCGATGCCAAAGTGATAAAGGCAATTTTGTTTTCGTCGTCATTGCCATTTCAGCAATAAGAGTTGTTGCCATCTCTTTCTCAACCAAGTAGGCTGAAGCAGCTGAGCCACCCTGTGGCTTGACTGGTTTTGCACATAGTTCAAAGAGTCCATTTGATGAACATGGAGCTTCTAAAAGTACATTATTTGGGTTCTCTTTGCGAAAGAAGCGACAAACCATGTCGTCTGAATCTCCAAAGTTTGAGATTCCTCGTTTCATTGCTTTTGAAGCTGACAATAAGTTTTTACCGATATCTGGTGCATACAGTACATCACTGAGTTCAATAGATTTTTGTATTGTCCCAACTGTTGCACACATCTCAATGTTCCCACAACCATAGGCTGGTATGGTTTGTTTATTGCCTACCATGATTTCAGCTTGTTTATGAAAATGACGGTACGTCTTGAAATATTCAGCTGAATTAGTAATGTGTGATGTTGCTCCATCGTCTTTGAGCCACACATTTCGGCCACTATCATCATCATCTTGACAAGCAAAGCCACTGCACTGAGCAAGGAAGGTTTCTGCTCTGCCACTCGTCGTTGTTGGCTTGTCGGGGAAATCTGGACAGAACGTACCTATATGTCCGGGTTTATTGCAACGAAAACAAAGTCCATTGAAACTTTTCACACCATCATTGGCCCTACTAGGTCTATTCGTCGTTTTGACGATGTTTGTTGCAGAAGATTGCTGTTGGTTCATCATCTTCAGCTTTTTACCTCCCTTCTTCCACTTATTTCCATTATATTGTGCACCCTGTTTAGTATTTGCAATGAATGCCGTTGTTGTGTTGTCTTTAGACTCCTGATTTCGTCTTTGCAGTCTCATATTGATCTGTTCAATCAGCTTTTCAGATGACTTCTCTTTTGTTGGCATAGAGTCCCACTGTGACTTAAACTCGCGATACTCATCATCAGGAAGAATAGACAAGATACGTGGGGCTAGCAGGTTCTGTGGAAGTTTTCCTTCACCACTCAATTCCTGTTCCCGTTGTAGATCCACCCACAGTGTACGCAACCTTGCGAGTGAACGCATGACATCTTCATCTATACGGAAAGTAAAAAACTGTTGCAGAAGAGTGTCTAATTTGACGCTAGACACTTTCTCGAAATTGTTTACCAACTCAGTCCATATATTTTTCGCAGAATTTCCATGCATTCGGATCAAATTCAACACATTTGGAGAAACATTAGTGCGAATAATCACAGCAGCTTTTGCATTCGCCTTATTATACGCTTTTACTGCTAAGTTGTACTCACGTACTTTCTTTTCGTCAATCTCATTTTCCGGTGCTGTTGGTTCGACAAGCGTATTATCGAAAATGCCCGCGCAATCGTTCAGCACGAACAAGGCGTTAACTTCAAATTTCCAGTCAGTCCAGTTGGACGAACCCTCCAACTTGGTGCACTGAACGAAATTTTTAGCATCCATCGTCGCAAGAATTGTCGATTTCACAAAAAAGATACGAGAAACAGCAAGATTTATCAGCACAAAATCGTCTTCTTAGACACTGTTCAGTTATCAGAACACAATTGTTCCTACACACTCAGTCCAGCATGGAACGCGAAATCAAAAGTCAATGTTCGTAATTGAAGAAAAAACATTATTCGAATACGTCGTCATAGCCATCTGCGCAGTTGAACGTTGCTAAAGTCCATAACCTGTTACAAATTAACGAATATTAGCATTGGCTTATTTGAATTTAGTATGAAGACACAAACAAAACGATTGCCAGATACAAATACACAAACTAGTGATGCAATACAGAAACAATTACGATTGAATATCGATATTTTTAACAGTCCACTTCACACCTAGAAAAACACTAGCGAAGAGAAAACTCGGCATTCGGCAATTTTTTTAAAGATACTAATATTTTTTAAGAATGAAAACAAATAATTAACATTAATGCGTAAATCGTTAACGTAAATATAGTACTAATATTTAGTAGTAAACATGGTAGTAGCTACGAGGCTAATTGCACCCTTTCCCACTGGATTTGGAAGTTGAAAGAAATATAGAGCTGTTTGAAAAAATTTGTATATTACTTCGCTTTCGATTTAAAGTGTAAAGCTACATAGATAATTCTAATATGTAGAAAGAAAATAGTTATGAAGGCTATATCTGGCGGCAAATCAATCGAAGCCTACAGGCGGCAAATCTTTAAATCCGGCCCTGGAGGTTTCTTCAGTTGGTCTCTGGTTCGACGAGAAATGACACAATTTTGTAAAGAGCGATAAATAACTTTTCTGTCAACCATATACGCTAATCAAAAGAATGGGATATTAAAACTATGGTTGCACACTTACAGAAGCTGATCCAAACCTGCTTTCGGTTTTCCAAAAAATTTCGCTGCAAGAAAAAAGTGTTAAAGAAATGGTTTTATTTTCGAAATGTCGCCCAGCTAAAAAAAGTCGTTAGGCCAGCGGCCAGGATTTGTCCTCGTCATTATCATTTTAATAAATTGATCTATTCTATTAAATTTACTTTGAATACTTTCAGCTTATTATACGAAATATTTATCCCAAAAATGTATATACTGAGGTCACCACTCTTGTATAATTGTTTATTTTTGTATTTTAATGGCTGAAAACTATCCAGAGCCTAACAGACATCAACCCATTGCTGATTTTTATGGTAATTTAGTAACTATGGGCTGTTTTCCACAACCAGTGCAAGGTTCTGCAGCTCATCATGCTATTCAGGGGTTGGTATTACCTTAATTTATATTTGCATGAACTGATATCTTCGGTAAAATGACAAAACCATGAATGTGCAAAGGGATGGAAAGCTGGAAACAGTTCAGGTTTTTGGCATTGGTTAAATGGACAAAATATTTATGCAGCTGAGCCGGTTAAAACGGAAGGAACTGGTTAGAATGAACATTTTACCAGCTAACATAACTTGGAATGTGCCCTCTAGAAGAGAGGAGCATAGGATTTATAGCCCGTTGCACCACTTGCCAGAAGTGACATACACAAGAAACACACATAGAAACAGGGTTCCCACGGGTCCTTGAAAGTCCTTAAGAAGTCCTTGATTTTTATTTTCAGTTTCAAGGACTTTTTAATACTCCTAGATTTTTATCAAAAATCGTTGAAAAGTCCTTGATTTTGATTTTTGATAAAAAGTGCCCCTTAGTACTCCTTGATTTTGACAAACAATCGTTGAAATGTCCTTGATTTTCTTAGTTCGCGACCTTCAAATTTCGAGAAGTCATTCCTTAAATACGCTAAAGTTGGCACATAGCACTTCAGCATTCGGTTCAAAACGTTGCTATACATAAACACTTATATTTTTGCCAAATACTTCTGTGTTTTCCTCTGATATAGTTGCCATAACACTTGGCGTCGGTGGTATTTCAAACGCTATTTTATTTGGTTGATTTAATTTTAATAGGTATAGTAATCAATGCATTATGATTAGAGGCCCTTGAAAATTTTTTGGGAGTCCTTGAAAAGTCCTTAAAAACTCCTTGATTTCTTATTTTGAAATAAGAGTTTGAACCCTGAGAAAGGACGACACAAGCACATAGACAAATAACAACATTTATGGACAAAAACAAACATCCCTGCCCTACCGAGATTCGAACCCGAACCCAGGAGCTCCAAAGGCTAGCTCCCTAACCGCTGTGCTGCTGGGTTAGCATTTTAACTGGCTAAACTGTTAGTTATTGTTAGTTTGCATTATCCTTGCACCAGAGCTACACGAAGGCAATTGGTGACGGGCTTTGTAATTAAGAACCATAGTCAAGTGACGAGCCGACACCCCTTTTTTTACAAATCCTCCTGGCTAGCGATAGCTAGACAAATTCCATGAGTTTATATACACGTAAAAAGTCTAGAAAACACAATGGGTCCTTAAGAAGATCGTCCCAGGAAAGATTAAGGCAGTCCAAAATGTGGTCAGGCGAGGCCATTTCCGTAGAACACTTCGCACAAATTGGGAAAAGCTTGCGTCCTTCAAGAAAAGTAAGGGTCTTCAGATGGCCACTCGCGAATCTTGATAAAGCCGTCTGATCTCTGCAATCGCAAATGAGGCCAAGGGAGCCCCCAGGGTTCTTTCTCCTGTACCAATTACTTGCTGGGGGGGTTAGCCATTTCAATTTTGCCTTGTTCTTCCTGATGGTGTGGATCTCCGGGAAAGTCCAGACCGGGAGGGGTGCTGGGGCCTCGGAGCCTCCCTTTGCAAGGCCATCTGCCACCTCATTACCGTATACATTGACGTGTGAGGGGATCCATTGCAGGTGGATTGTTCGGTATCTGGAAATCTGTTTTAGCATGTTTAGCACAGAGATACTGGTCCTGTCTCCCACAGTACTCCAGTCACTAAGGTGTTGGATAGAGCTCTTACTGTCCGATAGTATCCAGACTTCACTAGAGCTTCTTTCCTCCTGTATAGTCTTAAGTCCCGCTTCGATGGCAATCAGTTCGCTTCTGAAAACAGAACAATGGTCTGAATTTCTGATTGATATCTTTTGTTCTCCGTTTGGAGTCCAAATGAAAACACCACTTCCGTATTGGTTATTTTCGCCTTTGCTGCCATCTGTGTAAATCTTGGTAGCGTCTTGTGGAATCCCATTTATAACTTCTAGTGCAAGTTGCCTAAGATGTTCGGGAATACTTGATTTTTTGGACACATGGGAAAGCATTTCAGTGTGGAAAAAAACTTCTGTAAGCCCTATTGAGGGATCAATTCCCAAACTGAGTGAGTGGCTCTCTACATTTTTATCAAATAATTCCATGGATGTCGTCAGACTAAACGGGCTGTTCTTCTTTAATCTCTGGTTATTTTGCCATTTCAGAATTAGCTCTGCCGTACGATTTTGGGTGCGCAACTAATAAGTTTGCTGTAATATTTCGCTAGGTTTGCTTCTCTTCTCATTCTCAGAGGCTGAAGATCCGCTTCGTACAGCAAAACATCTTTCGGGCAGCTGTTTCTTAATCCTGTTATGATGCGGGCAGCGCTTAGTTGGACTTTTTCCAATTTCATAAGATTGGACTGAGAGGCACTGGAGTATATTGGAAATCCATATTCTAAGATAGGTCTCACAAGTGAAATGTACGTAGTTCTAAGGGTGTCAGCACGGGCACCCCAGTCTCGTCCAGAGATGTATTTTAAAAGGTTCAATCTTTTTCTACTTTTAAGAATAAGGCTCTCTATATGTTTATTACACGTGAATTCAGGGTCAAGTACGAAGCCCAGGTATTTAGGGTGCTTTTCGTAGGTGAGAAGCTGACTACCGAAACTGACTTGTGGGTGATAGTTATAGAGTTTCCTGTTCGTAGTAAAGAAACTAACATTTGATTTCAGTGGATTAAAATTTAATTTATGAATCTCTGCAAACCCCCACAGATCACCAAGGGTTGAATTCAAATTTGCTTCAGCTGTCTTAATGTCTGAGCCAGAACTCCGGAGGATGATATCGTCAGCAAACAATCCAGTTTCACATTTTCGAGTAATCAGCTTTTCAACGCCTGACAAGAAAATTGAGAATAAGGTCGGACTCAGAACAAATCCCTGAGGGACACCCTGATTTAGTTTGAAGCTCTTAGATAAGACATTATTAAACCTTACTCTTATGACTCTGTATCTCAAGAAGTCGTAAATCCAGGACAATGCTCTGCCGCTAATTTTAAATTCTTCTTGCAGTTTAACAACCAATTTTTGCTTCCAAACCCTATCGTAGGCCTTTGATAAATCTAAGAAAGCCGCAATTGTGTGATTTGTGGGCTTAAGGTTTTGAGAATCTCTAACTTTCTGGCAGAAGTATAGAACTTGCTCAGTAGTAGAGTGGCCTTTTCTAAAACCGAATTGTTCTTTTTGGTAGAAGGTCGCCCTGGTCTAGGTGATATTTTAACCTGGCAAGGACCATTTTTTCCATGATCTTGCAGGAAATGCTAATCAGGGCAATTGGTCTATAGCTTTCCGGGGAGCTGGCCTCCTTACCCGGTTTGCAAAAAGGAACAATAGTAGCACTTTTCCATTCATGTGGTAATTTACCAAGACTCCATGATCGGTTAAAAATATCTAGAAGATGTTGTTTTCCCTCCTGTCCTAAATTATCTAGCATTTGACCATGTATTCCATCTGGTCCAGGTTGTTTAGTTAGATCGAGTGAAGCCATGGCTAGTTGTAATTCATGCCCTGTGAATAAGTCACTGAAAATGGGCGTTTTTGAGTCGGTGGTACGGCATCCATGGGCCGAATTTCTAGCTCTCTTTGCTACCTTCTTGTCTTGAACACTAAATTCCAGCGAACTTGTCTTTTGGTAAAAAGCTCCGAGAAGGTCAGCGGCAGATCTATCATCATGGGTAAGATTACCATTTGAATCTATTATGGTGTTACATTTTACTGTTTGTTCTTGTTCACGATTAATTCCTCGGGTAATTTTCCAGAGTTTTGTGTCAGGAGTCCTAGCGTCCATCTTTTCACACAAGTCATTCCATCTTTTCCTTCTGAGGTCCGCATATAAAAGTTTTATCTCTGGATTTATTTTATTGAGTTCTGTTCTGTGATTTGTGTTGTTTGAAGTTGTCAAATCTAGTTCTATCTGTCTTCTTTTCTCAAATAGAGGTTTCAGAGCCGGGGATTTGTAGATAAAGTTGGCAATATGGCGTTTGACATAGCCCCTAGGAATATGGTTTTTTGCAGTACTGATAATAAGATTCCTAAAGGAGGACCATTCGGTCTTAAGGTTGGAAGGATTAGATATTTTACACAAATTTTTCTCAATATCCGTCGCATAGGACTTCCAATTAGCTTTAGAGAAGTTCCAAAATTTCTCTCTATTCAAAGAGGTCAGATGCTTTCTTTTAATTTCAATCAGAATAGGTCGATGGTCACTTCCAACATTGCCCAGGACAGACCAGTTACAGATCGGAAATAGGTCTGGAGTGACTAGGGTGACGTCCAAAGCCTCAGAAGATCCGTAGCTAAAGGAGAAATGAGTAGGCGAGACATCATTTAGAAAAATGAGTCCCCGGTCATCAGCAATGTCCTGCAGCTCGGTGCCTCTATTATTTTGGTCGGTACAACCCCACATTTGATTCTTTGCGTTCAAATCACCGAGTAAAATGCTGTTTTCATCCGGAATACCATTGAGGCTATCCAAAAGATTGTTAGAGTTAGGGAGATGGAACAAATCAAAAATGTTCAGAGGGCCATTCCTCCAAAAAACGGATATACCTTGAACCTCAAGTTCTGAGCTAGCGGTTGGAGTGATACTAATGTCTTGATATGAGGCACCTCTAATTAGGAAAGCCAAGCCTCCACCGCCATTTCTTCCTCTGTCAGTTCTGAAAATGTTATAGCCACTGACCTTAACCCTAAACCCCTAAACTGAAGGAAAGATTTAATGCAGTTAGATAAATCAATGGATTATGGCATCATAAAATTATATCGCAATGGATTTGTATAATCTGGGTTCATTATTTATTAACCCTCTCGTTGTGGATAATGACCTAAGGATTTAAGAACTATGCTACCGGTAATGCTTTTTCTATTTGACACATAACGCTTCAACAAAAATCTTAACTGTGCTATTTTTCAATTAAAAAACTGTCTTAACTTTTAATATAAATTTAATTGTTTATAAATATAAATGCCGTCTTAATATAAATTATTCTTTCCGATAAGGTGTTTTTTCCGATTTTTATGTTTTTCAGGAAGTTTTCGTAAATCATAACTGCGGGATATTTTAAGTAGAGAAATCAAATTCTTTATATTGAATAGCTTTCTAAATTATGACTTCTGTCGCCAAAGTCCTAGTGTAGTACATTTTAGTACACATTACAGTACAGTTAATGCTCTGAAGTCCGACGCTGCATACGATGTCGCCATCAAAAGCTGTTTTGGTTGACACCTGTACTGAGGTGTCGACTTGTCACATGATTTTGGTTCTAAATTACGACGCCCGTCGAAAATAGCCCTCTTATAGCTCTAGTGCGACGATAATTCTAACCAAACCCAAATAAACAGCCGGAATCGTTCAACCAACCCAGCACCAGTTTTCAACGGACCGGTTATTAGTTACTTTAACTGGTTCTGGTTAAAACCAGAGGGAAAAGTGAACTGATTGCACCGAAAAGCGGTTTTGTTTTTCCAAAACAACAAATCCCTTAAATTTGCACATTCGTGGTTTTGTCATTTGACCAACGATATGCAAAAGGTTTGCCGAAAAATACTTGTTATTTTATTTTGAATCGCTACATACAGTGCGAAAAAGTTGCCATTGGTAAAAACATGAAAAAAGCACCAATTATAATTTTTTTATTCATTTATCTTCCGTTCGCACAATGCCATCAAAGTTGGCAAAAAAAGGTCAAAAACCATAATTTTTAATATGTTTAACCTACTTTTCTTTTTTTTTAATTTCGAAGATTTAAAAAAAATAAAAAAGTAGGTATTGACATGTGGTCGATGTCCGTCTGTCCGTACCCCCCTTCCAAAATCAGTTCTATCCATCCGATCTTAAAAATTCTTTTTTTATTAGAAAGGTATAACCTCAGACACCCAAATTTCATACTTTTTGTCTGTCTGTCTGTACGATCGGACGGACATAAATCTACTATTTGTCAACGAATTTCCCCCTGAATTAGCATTGAAATTCAATTTCGAGACATTTAAATCGCTGTTGCAAACTACAAATGCTACGGACAAGTGAGATACGTCAAAAAATTCAGCGCATCAAAATGAGAGTACATAGAAAATTTCAGAAAAGAATTTCGCTCGAGAAACTTTAATTCTTTTAAACAATAAATTAAAATAAATCTATTTTTGCGACAACGATCAGTTTGAAATGCCATCAAATATATTTCACTACGACTTTTTTTGTATGTTGGTAGGAAATGTTTTCATTCTATTTAAAGGCGAAAAATATTAAATACTTATTCTTTAAATATAAATTTTTGAAAACAATTTAAGTTTCAATTATTTAATTTTCGAAATAAATAAATGAAACTAGCTGAATTTGGAGGGTAAATATTTAATATAGAATTAATGCTGTGTTTGGCGCCTTTTTATCTGTTAAATTAAACACAACTGTTGTTTGGAAGCGGGTTAAGTGGCAGATTCTGTTACAGACCTACTTGTTAATTTACATTTACTACTTTAAGAGCATTTTGGAGTAGTTTTATGGTTTTTGTTTATACGAATAATTAAATATTTATTTATAACTGCAAATAAATCATGCGGACGATAAGTAATATTTATTTTATTGGCGATAGAAAATTAATGAAAATAATTGATTTGGCTTTAAGAAATTGAAATTATAGCTGGATGCTGTGTTTAGTGAAATTTATTCTAATGTATATAAATTTAATGTAAAAACGGTTGTTGATGTCACTTACTGTAACGAACCTAGTTTTTCTATATTAGAATTTTAGTAAGTATTTAAGTAACAGGGAAAGTAGGTTATTTGAGTTCTTTTAGAACTTCTTGTTTAAAGCTCGATCCATATTTTTAAGTCATGTTTGCGAGAGGTTTAATCAAACGGCTTTAAACAACATTCGTTCCATTTTTCATAGTAGCGGGATGTCATACAAATTTTGGCCAGAAGCGGCAATTTATTTTGCTTATACTTGGAACCGTGTTTGTCACGGGGGACAAACAGCAACTCCCATTGAACTGTATTCTGGTCACAAGCCGTCTGTCAGACATTTAAAGAGTTTTGGAACTGTCTGCTATGTTGGCGTACCAAAGGTAAAACGAAAATCTAAATTGGATGTTAAATCCAAAAAGGGGATAATGGTTGGCTATGGGTTAAGAACCAAGGGTTACAGAGTTTGGTTAGAAAATGAGGGAAAAATTGTAGAGACAATTAATGTCACTTTTAAAGAAACTACTGAATCGAGTGGTTTACGCAGTGGAGCAGCACTGGGCCCATTTTTAGAGTCGGAGGAAGATGAAGGTGAAGTCACTAAAACGTTTGAGTATCAGGATTTTCAAACCCCTATTTCAAGACTCCCTGAATCCGAGACCGACAATGCGGGTGAAACCCAGAGCTCTTTGCCGTTAAACGATTCTGTTCCCTCACTTCGCCAGGTAAACTGGTTTCGTAAACCTGTCCTCAGAAAGGACCGTACCCGAACTGACATCTACTATTTTGAAGACGGAAAGTCAGACAGACTTAGGTCGTTAAACGAGGTCATGGCATACTGCCAAAGAAACAATATTTTGTATGATCCCTCAATTTTTAACTTTTCAGGTCAAAACAATTTTAAAGGTATTGTTAATTCAAATTCCCATCCCTCCACATCTTCAATTTCATCCCGTAAAGGATCCGGATGACTAGAAGTGGTAATCCCCAAATCCTACAAACAGGCTTTAGCGTCACCACAGAAAAACGAGTGGTTGGCGGCAATGGACGATGAAATTGATAATATGTCTAAACATAAAGTTTGGCATCTTGTTCCCTTACCTGTGAATAAGAAACCAGTCGGTTCTCGCTGGGTCTATGCTGTTAAAAAGGACGAGCATGGCAATATAGCCAGATATAAAGCTAGACTGGTTGCTCAAGGGTATACTCAGGTTAAAGGGGAGACATATGAAGAAACTTTCAGTCCTGTCGTAAATTTTTCTATTATAAGGTTTTTCTTTTCTCTTTTAGTGGCATACTTAGGCTGGGTTAACATCCAGTGTGACATAAAAAGTGCATATCTTTACGCACATTTAGAAAACGAAATTTATATGAACCAACCTCAGGGTTATGTTGATAATCACAAGAAAAATTTCGTGTGTCGTTTAGACAAAGCACTTTATGGGTTACATCAAAGTGGCAGACTTTGGTACTACGAACTTGATCAGGTGTTGCAAGACTTGGGTTTCAATAAGTTTGAGTGGTGCAATTGTACATATTTCATGAGTAACTCGGTGGTTTTATTAGTTTATGTTGACGATATTGTGGTATTTGGAAAAACTCGCCAACCTTGCGAAAGAGCACTTGATTCCTTAAAGAGTAAGTTTGATTTAAAAATTTTAGGTTTAACAAATAAATTACTCGGTGTGGAGTTTAAATATGAAAAAGATTTTGTTTATATTCATCAAGAGTTGTACATTGATGAAGTTTTGAATCGTTTTAAATCTTTTCATTTCCCAATTTCATCTCTACCAATTGCTAAAGGAATCAAGTTTTCTAAATCAAATTGTCCAGCCACTGAAGAAGAGTTACGTGAAATGGCAGCTATTCCTTACAGGAATGTTTTAGGCTGCTTGTCTTTTATTGCAAGTCGGTCAAGGCCTGATCTATCATATGCCGTTAATATTTTTTCTCAATTTCAAGCTAACCCTGGAATGGTACATTGGGAAGGTTTATTAAGATTACTGGGATATGTTGCCTACACAAAATCGTTTAAATTAAAGCTTATTTGTAATGAACCTAAATTAGTTGCTTATTCCGATTCCGATTTTGCTTCATCCCGTGATGACAGAGTTTCACTAGGGGGGCAAATCATCTTTTTGGACAAATCTCCCATTTCTTGGCGGACTTTTAAAGAGCGTTGTGTGAGTTTATCAACCATGGAAGCAGAATTTATTTCTATGACTGAGGCAGCCAGAGAGTTGGTTTGGCTCGATAATGTGTTGACAGAATGTTACACTCATAAAATCCTTAACGGAACCAAATTCAAACCAACCCTTTTGGCTGACAACATGTCAGCAATTGAATTCACTAAATCACCGGTTGAAAACACACGTTCTAAGCACATAGATGTCAAATTATTTTTCATTAGAGATTTGATCCGTGAAGATTGTTTCAGTTTAAATTATGTACAAAGTAAATTAAACCTAGCTGACCCTTTTACGAAGGCTCGTACGAAAAGCGAGTTGCTTAAATTTGTTAAAATTATTTTTGAGGATTGCGAGCCCTAGGGTGCAACTTGGTTTTTGTTTTTCTTTGAAATAATGATTATAATTGTGTTTTTTCATGTAATTTAAATTGTTGGCAATTTATTTCTAAGCTGACATTTCTATTTATATGTATGCTGTATATGCGTGTCTAACTGATTATTATATTAAATATTGTTGTCTCTTGTTAGTATGAAAGTTTGACATGAAAGTTGTCTTTGTTTAATTGTATTAATATATTATCGGTAGACTTGCATATGTAGTTCTTTTTATAGCAATGCTGGTTTTGAAATTTTTCTCATTGAAGTTACTTTTTGAGACTTTTTCTTAAGAAGACATGGTGTTTTTCAAGAGAACTTTTCCTTTTGGAACTATATTTGAAATTTCTTGAGGACTTAGAACTTTTTCCTAGAAGAAGTGGATAGGGCTACATTTAATGAAATTTTTTCATTGTTGTTGTTCATTGTTCAAATTTTTTGAATTCTTGTTCCAGTTTATGTATATACGTTGCTTGTTTGATGTTAAATTTTTGAATACTAGTTCTTGTTAAAGTTCATGTACATATGTTTCTTGTTCGATTGTTAAATTTAAAAGGAATTGATTATCTTGTTAAAGTTTGTTAATCAATTGTTTGTTAATCAATTTAAAATTAATTATTTAAGTATACAATAATTTTTTAAAGGCTGGATTGGTATTTTTTTTTGTCAAATCGTCGATGAGGGGGGCTTTGTTGAATTTTCGCTCATATCATCGGCGGTTTGACGTTTTTATGTAAATTTTCCTCTGCTACGTACGTTCGACTGTGACGTCACAACAGTATGACATAATGACCGGAAGTTGGGCGTTTCTGCTTCTGAACGAATCGCGTCTGGCCATGTGTTTTGAGAGGGTTTTATAAACGGTTGTTAAGATATTTTTTTTTATCAGATGTAGTCTTAATCCAACTTGTTTTGCGGTGTTGTTCCTCTCATAAATTTTCTTCGGTTAGGAGACCGGCAACTATTTAAAGGAAATGCGGTGAATTTAATTAGAGAGTGATTACACGATACCGCTGGTCGGTTGTCTCCTATGTTTTTGTGTTTTTAAGAAGAAAATTTAGTGTGTCTTTTCAAGCCTGTGTCTTCATCTTTTTTGTGTAAAGTGTGCCGGTTTTTCGTCAACGTGAGTTTCCTGTCATGGACTGCATGATGTCTACGTACTGTATGTAAACTTTTTGTTATTTTTGGAACTAAAGCATCTAAAGATTTTCGGAAATGTATTTATAAATTGATTTGGGATTTAACTTACTTTTATAAAGCTGTTCGGGTATTTTTTGACGTCGTAGCTTAATACATTTCATTTTATTTACTTTTGGTAAAAACCTAATCCAGCCTATTTAAGTAAACATTCTTTAAGTAGTTTAAGAACCTGTTAAATCGTGCAATATTTATATACTTTTGTTTCTTGATATACCTTATACAAATTTCTTTATATATACAATATTTATTTACAGTTTTCGAATCAATAAAATTTGTTCTATTTTAAACTTATTTCAACGTCTGATCATTTGGCTTGTTTACTTTTCTACACTTTAATATTATAGTTCAACTGAGCACTTTAACTATAATTGACTTAAAAGTCAATAGAGAGTGAGGCCGGGGAAGAGAAGTTGGTTGCCATTGAACCTCTTCTTCACCCAGTCCGCCGTCGTGGAGTCATCGCACTATATGACAAGGGCTCCTGCGTTGATAGCAGAACCCTGTATCTTCAGCAAGGGCTCCCCCTCCTTGCTTTGGTCGATTTGATTCAGAATAAACATCTGAACCGCATCAGCCTCAGCCTTACTGATCTTGTCAGTGGGGAAGGCATCCTTGATGACTGCCAGCTTCTCCCCTTTGACCGCACTGGCAAAAGATGGAGGACCGACGTCAGTGCGTGGTTTCTTCCGGTTGGCCACCAGGTTGGGGGATGGTGTGGAACCAGCGGACAATTGTCTTTTGGTGCTCACGCCGCTCGTCCCTCCGGTAGTTGCCCCGGGAGTGCCTTGGTTTTGGCAGCCTCAGCTCTCTTCTGCGCCTTCCTGAGATTGCGCTTCTGGCTTTTGGTGAGTACTTGTCTGAACCCACCGCCATTGTCAGTGTGTTGCTTGCTAGCGCTTGCAACGCCACCGCCTCTAGCTGTCTGGTCCAGACTTTCCTCACTTAAGCCTGGGGGGGACACCTGTCCTTGAGAACAGGGTGGGGTGATCCGGTGCCGTCCGGGGACGTACCAGATCCTGATTTGGGGATTTTTTTGTTTGGGTGCGTTTTTACCTGAAGACCCTTGTTGTGACATATTCATAGGTGAAAGCAGAGGTTTGGGGGTTGAAGGAAAATCCTCCCCAGAACACAGAGGGCCCATAGAGCAGGGCTTGCCCCAGAGTCAACAGTCAGCAGTGACCTCGGAAGAGCCCCCCACTCTGCCATGCAGGACCCCATCCAGGCACCACCTGGAGCTACAAGACAGGCGAGATTATACACCAGCTGATAGAGCAGCCAGGATATGCTGGTTAGGCTACCCCGGGCTCCTGTACTATCTGGCGGCCTGAGACGCAAAACTCAGCTTTTCTCCTGTATCCTCTACCGACTGCCTTCTCCGAGACCAGCCTCACAGACCCAGTGGTCCTCAGGGTTTCAAATACCTCCCCCCCCATGTAGTAGATTTAGCGTAACCCAGGGTGCACCACGAGGAGGCCTACTACATTACACCATCTCTTAAACAAGATATATATATATATATGATTTATTACCCGACCCGAACCTCGAGGTTCATCCGGGCTGCATCTAAATTTCAATCAGTACAAATCATTAAATCCCAAATTATTACAGATTGTAAAGTATCGCAGAGAACAGTGGCACAATTCCAAGATTAAAATATGTAAGACAAATTATAAAATTCATAGTAAAGGTATAAAATCACAAGTTTAAAAAGTTAATGGAATATACAAATTAATCGAATACAACAAACAAGTAAAATCTAAAATGAGGGAAAGTTTAAACAAGATATGCCTGAAGTAGTGATTTCATCTTGCGCTTCCATGTATCGAAGGGCCTGATAGCAAGATTTTTTTAGCATCTATATTCAAAATGCTGTGCGCGCTAGACTTCGTCCCTGGTTGCCGTTTCGACTATCTCTTAATCAGTTTGGGTTTTTCAAGGCATGGAATGAATGATTCCCAATTATCCGAAAATTCCTATGGAATCTCGATTAACTGAAAGTGCTCCAATGCCGTACCTTTCGGATAAGCGGGACTCTACTGTATAACTCGTACTAGGCTAAAAACAGGTTATTGATATTTGGAAATTTCGTACAGGCTGCAACAGCTGTCGCTCCGACACAGGAAGAGGATCCCAGTTACCAGCGCCTCCTAGCTCTGTTGGACGCAGACCTGGTTCCCAGCACCGAGAGTGCAAATTGCCCAGTCTGCCACTTCTGGGTGCCGTCTGGAAATGGGGTGGTGCTCAAGAACTGCCTCCACTCGTTCTGCAGGTGAGGAGATACTTAATAACTGATTCATATGGTTCCTATAGTTAAACTCATGGTTTCCTTTCACAGAAGAAACGACCATGGGCGGAGCTATAAAATGCACAGAACAATCTGTTGTTCATGGATCGTTTTTAGTTTTAAAGGTCTCATTTTATTCAAGAATACTACACACAGTAGTCAGTTCACTAAGTTTTGTACCACACAGGATTTTTACATACACCATCTTTTATGGCGTCCTATCTCATTGCACACAGGAGAAGAAGTGATGTGTGCCTCCCCCTAGCGACGAACCTCATCACACACTTTGTGCGTGCGCCACACAGGCATAGAAAAAATAGTTTGCTCGCCAAAAGCAACCACACAATCATGTGAAGACAAACTAAAGCGGCTGAAATTTTCTCTTTATCTGATTACTTGGCGCGTTTTGTATCTCCGCCCATGGTCGTTGCTTCTGTGCAAGAAAACTATGAGTTTAACTATAGGGTCCTTAATAGTCTGTAATAGTCTAGGATAGGAGTTCCCTTCCTTTTTGCACCTGCGTTCCACTTGACTTTTTGAGAAGTTTTGGTGTACCACCCGAACTAAATATTTTAATAAGCATTGCATATGATATATTACTCTTCTAAAAGTGTTCAATATCTTTTTGAATTAAATTCCTTTGAAAACTTCATATGTATTGGTTAGATATTTGTTTATTAATAATATGCTTATAATAAAGGAGAAATAAAAGTCTAAAATGGTATTAATTAACAGTTTTATTTATTACTCATGGGTTTAAAAACATACAAATAAATAGTTAGTACAAACTCAGCAAAAAATAATCATTTACTTTTAAAGTCTTTAGTGCAGTGGCTTAGTGGTAGTGCTTTGCATTGCCACGCCACAGGTCCGGGGATCGAATCCCGGATTGGGCGAGGTTGACCCATCCATTCATTCTTTAAGTGGGTTGATAAAATGGGTGCCAAGCATGCTTGGGAACTAAACTCTCGGGCTTTCGCGTGAGGCTGACCACCTTACCGGGTCATATGTCTAGCACCCCAAAGCCCTAGTTCACAAAAGCTGAAATAGGCACAGCAGGCCTACTAATGGGCTGTTGCGCTGAGGAGTTTAGAGTTAAGTTTAGTCTTTGGTGCAAAACTTGTTGTTATTTGCCTGTGGTTAAAATATCAACATTAAGAGTAATGGAACTTATCTTGGCTTTTAAGCCCTCTTCAACACTTATTCTGCTTCTATGTTTATTTTTTATTTACAAGAATTCAGAAAATTACCCTCACACAAATAACCCTTAACAAATGACATAAAAAATAGTAGCATCACACTCACGAATACCACCTAAAATTTTCCTGCGTAGCACAGATTGGAAACTCTTTATTTTAGAAAATTGATTTTAGGGACTTTAGGAGTGCTTATATTCTTAATTAGGTTCCTAACAACTTTCAGGCCATAGAACAACAAGCCCTTCTAGGTACTGTCATTTTTTCTAAGAAATATCTTATTGTTCAGGCTTTAAAACTTCCCAATTTGATTTTGGTTAAGCTGAAACAAGCTTAATGGAAGATAATTCAAATTGTTATGTGACAAAAAAAGTGAAAACTAAAAATTTCTAAATGGACGAGCTTTAAAAGCTTTTAGTTTGCACTTTGATCCGTTGAAAACATGTAACTAATTACTAAATCGGAAATTAGAGTATTGGATTCATTAAAACATACAAATTCTACACTTGACAATTAATGAGGGCAATTATAAGAAGAATTTACTTTTAGGAAGTGTCTGGAGAGTGCCATCCGGAAATCCCAGACGGCTCAGGTCAAGTGCCCCTTTGTCTGCAAGGAATATGAATGCGAAAGCCACCTGCAAGAACGGGAAGTGAAAAGTGTTAGTTTAAGTTGTACTTGTTATATATATTAGTGTTATTTTTGAGACATTATTTCCTGAGGGGGGGGGGGAGGGGCGATACATGTAAAAATCAAATTTTTTTATTTCATAAATAGTTAAAATAACATCTCAAAATATGCCTGCATATTTTTAGAATGAAATTTACATTTTTTAGTGATTAAAGTCGCATTTAAATACTTCACCTCAAGTCGACGCTTGAGGGCTTTGTCAAAACTTTTAGCACATTAATACAGGGCTCCCATAGGCGACTATAAAGGAGACTATTCAGACTATTTTCTAGGTTGGGCGACTATGGCTACTATTTTAAGCAAAAAAGTGCCAAAAGCGACTATTTTCAAAGATTAAGGCGACTTTTAGGCGACTATTTCCAATTTTTTACGTTTTGTTTACATCCAACGTTGCTAGATGCTGTACAAAAATTCTCAATTTCCCGTCAGATATAATTCGGAAAGCGATCTATGACGATACTAGTAATTCCCCCGAGAACAAATGGCACGTCAGGACTGGATTCTTCTGTCCAATTGCGCAAGATCGGGACGTAAACGTACGCCCGGTAGCAAAATTTCGGAGTTCGCGCATGTGTTGAAAGAAACATTCTGGCTGGATAACAAGAACTACGTCTTTGGCAAGAACCAAAGGAAAAATAGATTAATGTTTCGTGCTATATAGTTAGCACAGGCATGAGAATTTCCCGCTTTTTGACGGATTTCCGCTTTTTCCCGATTTCTATTATTTTTCCACAGCATTAGCGCCACCGAAAAAATTACCTACCATTCTCGGTCTCGGAAAACTGAACTTGAATTTCATTTAAAAACAAGTTTAAATTATAAATTTTAACAACAAAAGTAAAAAATATATTTAAATTTTGAAGATGAATTAAGATTGGATTTCACTTAGATGTCTTCAAATATCGACCAAGCGCCAATTCATACCCCCTTTAGGAGTAACATTTTCACTTGATCAAAAATTTGCAACCTCTTGATTAACTTACTGTGCTGCCTAGTAATTTCGCGCATCATCCGATGCTGCTGCACCGCCTAATAATGATTGACCCTGCATGATCAGCCCTATAGCCCTCGTGTAGCTCTAGTGCGACGATAATTCAAACCTAACCTAAGTCTCTTCTAGTAGTCTAGTCTCTTCTGTAGCTCTGGTTCAGGCCAAGTAGGATCAACCCTTTTCTCCTAATCGAGTGTCCGTGACCTTGGGTCGGCAAGAACTGCTTGAATGTTAAGGTTTTTTTTTTTAATGTTTGAATCTTTTTTTTGTAGTGATTCATACTTCAGCCTATATTTGTTTTTCTAATTTTAGATAGGTTTTTGTTTATAGAAAATGGATTCGGTTTATACAAGAAAATCGGCAATATGCTTATATTATATTCAGGTTTTATGGTGTTAATAACTTCTAGTCCTTTCAATTTTTCTGAAATGCCCCATAACAGAACTGAAAAAGTGCTTAAGTGTTTGTCTCTAACAAGTGCATGAAACATGTAGTTGTTTTAACCCTTTCAGTCCCAGTGACTATTTGGCATCTTCATTTTATAAATTTTTTTCTGATCGTCTATAGCCATGTATGATATCAAAAAACATTATTCGATTCTTCAAACTTTTTTCTATTAGAAAATATTTTAAATAATCTAATTGATGTCAGCTCTATTATTTTTGTGAATTATTATCAGAAACATGATGATGTCAAATGGCATCACTGGGACTGAAAAAATAAAAGAGAAAAGAACAAAAATATTTTTATTTTGCATGTGAACTACAGATATCATAGTGCTTTCTTTGTTTTGTGTTTTTGTGGAAAAATTAACGCTGTTATGATTCAAAACTGTGTGATTTTTTTAAATGTAAATCCTGTTTTCAAAGTTAGTTATTTTAGGTAATTGACATAACTTCAGCTTTTATCTTCTTATAATTTCAGAAAAAAGCTACCTTATATCACCATTTTAATGACTAACATCATTTTACTTACTATGTACTTTGTATTTGGAAGGGATTTTTTTTAATTTGAAGACTATTTTACGTATTTGAGGAACTATTTTGCACATTCGAGGCGACTATTTGGGAGACTATTTTTCACATTTGAGGAGACTATTGCTACTATTTCTTAAGATGAGACTTAATGGGAGCCCTGTTAATATCAAAGCTACTTTTTAAAAATTGGTAGGAAAGATAACTCAAAAAGTTATAAATATATCCTAATAAAACTTAGTATATGTCTTCTCTATAGTATTATCTTCTAGTTGAACCTAAAAAATGTCAAATAGTTTTTTTTTTAAAAAAATGAGTTTTTTTGACCCAAAAACCTTTGAAGCAATGGTAAAATGGATCTTAAGCTTTGCCCTTTGTCTTTCTGTCTATTTAGGTACTTAAACTTAACCTTTTGTCTTAAATTTTGTTAATTTAGAATAGATTCTTTAGCTGAAAACTCATTTATGTGGGCCAAATTTTTTTGCCATCATTAATGGGTTAACTTCAACCTGAAAGGAATGGGACATTTTCAGATAACTGTCAGGAAAAAACACCTTCCTTTATTGATTTCTGTATCATCCATTGTTAGAACAGATTCACTTTATTTTAAATTAGGCCCCTAAAAGAACTTTAAATTCCAAAATGAATCAAATTAATCCAGATATTTTTGAGGATTTCATTTTTATATGTTTGATAATGTATTTTAAAGAAACTACTTTATTTACAGCAAATTTTTTTCTCTCTTAAATGAATCTTTGTGATTGATTATTTCTGTAAAATAGATTAGATATCATTTAGTGTCATCATATTGATGCATCAATTTCAGCAAAATATTGCTTTGGTTTTTTTCAGATTTTCATGCATATTTGAATTAATAATTTAAATTCAGCTAAACCCTGTTAATGCGTACTCGAAGAGAACTCGTATCGACTGTACTGGTTACCTACTTTATTACCATACTCAACAGTAATATTTCCCTGCAGCTTGCTTCTCCTGACGACTACGAGCGCCACCTAGCTCGGAGTGTGTTCCAGGCGCAATGCCAGGCCACCAACGCCATCCACTGTGTGATGCCAGGCTGCAACGGCTGGTGCCTTGTTGACGACATTCGCGCGACGTGGTTTGCATGCCCCACGTGCATGTCCAAGAACTGCATCCCCTGCCGGGCCATTCATAATGAGATGGAGTGCCAGAAAGACGATGGATTACAATTCCTGGGAATGGTGGTCAACAACCCTGGGAATGAGGTACAGAAGGCATAGAATAATTTTACTTTTACTTCTTGGTACAAATAATGTCCAAAATCGGTACATTCTATTTCTGCCCCCCAATAATCACGATAATACTGCCACCCATCTGAATTTCTACAGACATTTATTTTACTAATAATAAATTACTTTATCTTTTCTCCAATGGGGCTGCTATATTGGAGGGCAAACCTTTGCAGACTTGCCCTTTCCCCTGAACTGAGAGCCATTTTTTGGGGGGGCACCATATAAGCTACTCTCGCTACCAATTTTGATGCTCAGATTAAATGGTTAATCTGAACCTTCTGTGGATGTTAAAGTATGCCCATATTTAATTTTGCCGAGAGAACCCAAGCCAAATGAATAGCTCCAGGGATCTTTTACATGGTACATAATCCTATGACACGCATGCCTAATAATAAGCAACTGAGAAATATCAAATAAGTTGCATTATTCTTATCGTTTTAAAATATGATTAATAAGTACTTAAAAGATCACTTTAATGTTTTTAACTAAGTGTTCAGAATTTTTTTTAGAATACTATTTTATTTATTCCTCTCCAGTTTTTGGGACTGCTAGCTGGACATTTTGGTTGGTTCGAACAACGTCCATATACATAAAAACTAACATTCTAAACAACCAATCTCCGTTCACTTTAGTTATTGATGCCAGTATACAACACTTTCTTTTTAAGAAAACTTTGCCCTCAAACCGAAGGCTGATCCTCTTAACAAAAATGTTGTTGCAGAACTCTGAGCCATCTTCAAGTTCTGTCCATTGGGAAAAGGCATTGCTGACCGACCAGAACTCTGAAGACCAGCTAGAGGGGTACAAGAATCTTTTGGAAGCTACCGACATGGGACTGGTGACCAACACTGAGAAATTCGACTGCCCCATCTGCTTCTCGGACATCGCAATTGGTGAAGGAGTCACTCTCAAAGAGTGTTTACACAACTATTGCAGGTGAAGGGCGTTTCAACTATATGGAGACGTAGGGTAGACTAACCAGTGAATGAACGCTTAAGCACAATTAAAAAATTCATATATTTTTAAAAAAATATAGCTTGTGGGTTTATGACAATGTGAACACATCTGTCATTATATGTAAATTCTACAAAAAATAGGTGACTTTATATTGCATTGCTTTGGGTCTTTTGGGGGGTCCGAATAAAAAGTGGTACAAAAGCCAAGTGAATGAACAGTACTTTTACCAGTGAATGACACAAAAATGTCCAGTCAATAAACATGTTGGATTTTAATAAATGACCAGGACAACCAATCAGGTGTCGGATAGCTTCCTACTAGATGAGAGGAAGTCAGTGTTGCCAATCCATCCGGATGAACGATTTTTAATCCTTACTTTTTAAATGTATTTACCAACTGTTCATTCACTGGTCAGTCTACCCTACATAAATTACATCACGTAAAATTTGGATATTTTAGACCCCTCCATCCCCCTCCATCCCCCTATGTCACTCTGCATCACGTTTGATCGAACCCCTCCCCCTAAAACTACGTCACATTGTTACACCCCCCTCCTTAACGAAAAAGTTGATTTTAAAAATTCCCTTTATAGAAATATATATTTCTGAAATTTGAAAAAATGCATATTTTTATCTTTTGAAAAAATTAATTTGGAAAGAAAAAATATAAAGTTTATATTGGTTAAATAATTTATTCTTGGGAATTTACCAATATTGTGTTTACATTTTCGTTGTCCAAGGTCTAACTAGCCATTCGCTTATGTATTCTGAAAAAAGGGTTCTGAGAGTAATCGGAACTGTCTAGTTCTGGCTCTTTTGGTCTTTGTCCAGGTAGCTGGTAGTCCTCTAATTGGTCATGATAGTGTTGCAATTTTGCATGTTGAAGTACCGTTACGAAAAGGTTTGCAAAATATACAGGGTTCGCATGAAAAGCATGGAATTCCATTTTTTTAATTCAAGGCCTTGAATAGCCTGGAAAATTCAGAAACAGCCTGGAAAATTTAAAAACGCCCTGAAAATTCCTTATGGTGGCCTGGAAAATCATTAAAATGACCTGGAAAAGCCTTGAAAGGCCTGGAATTTGGGTAGCCATGAGTTGTATGAACCCTGTATAGTACACTAAAGATGCTGATGTTGTTGCATATAATAATCTCGCCATCCTCTTTCTGAAATAAAGTATATCTTGTAAAAAAGTTAAATATTTTTTATCAAAAACTTTATTTATGTAAAACCGATTTTCCCTGCAAAAATGGAATTCTGGTTGTCATTTCACCAAAGTTGTCATGACTCTTGCCTATTTAAGTACAACCATTATCTATTGACACTTACCCATGCAGGAGTGGCCAATACGCTCTGTGTAAACTTGTTTTACAGCATGATATTTAAATTTTCAACTCGTTAATTATATAAGTAATGATATATTTATATTTGCTTTTTTTGTAAACTTAGTTTAGAGTGTTGTCAGGCTCGTCTTTTTTCGTATATTTATGCATCAGTCTTTGTATGGCAATAAAAAAATTTATAAATAATGAATTTTTAATATTTCCTTTTTTGTTTGAAAATTATCTTGAGGTAGAAATTGAACTCAATTTCGATTTTCTAAATAACTAATTTTCTTGATATTATTCATACGATAATTCTTTAAACGCCAAATAATTTTAAGTTATAATAGCCAACTATAATAACAATGGATTTTTGTATTTTGAAAGTATGCACTTAAACCGTAAAGTTATTTTATTTATATAAATTAAAATTGCTTATTCAATGTTTTCAGGGAGTGCCTTATAGGTACAATTCGCAATTCCGATACAGTCATCGTAAAATGCCCTTTTGTCAATGATGAATATTCCTGTGAAAGTTTCATCCAAGAGCGTGAAATCAAATCTGTAAGTAATTAAGTCAACACTTTTCAAAATGGATCATTAGAGCAGGCATACATACAATTCTATCACGGCTACTCTAATAATTCTTTATTGAGACAACTGCTTCGACAAGCATTATATGCAATGAAAAACATGCATGGTGTTTCGTAAGATATAAAAATCGGCCTAGAGTTACCTATGCTTCAACAATTGCTTCAACTAATGATTTAAGGGGTGATCATAGTTAAAAATTACCAAAAAATCGAATTTTTAAAACCAGTATTTTCTGATAGATAGAAGCCCGGTCTATCGAATGAGACCAATTTTGTATTGATTAGTTAATTATTTCTTATAAAAAATTAAAATTATTAAAATAAACATGTGTCACGCCCCCTTTGAATAACTAATTATATGCTTGTATTATTTGTGTATTGCATTATAAAATAAGATTTTTTTTGTGTTGATTTTTGTTAACTATTCACTGGCTTAATGAACAAATTCCTGACGGTTAACATGAAATTCGGTTAACACGAAATGTTTCGGTAGGTCCCTTCCAGTTCGTGTTAACGGTATTCGACTGAATTTGTTTTTTGCGTTTTTCTCACAACTATAATTTTCAACACATAGGTACACTTTTCTCCAAATCTATTAAATACTTCTTAATATTTTTTTTGTGTTTTATAAACCCATTTTAGATCCATTTAAGTCACCTTATTTAGTCTTACAAATTAAAAAATATATATTATTTTACACTTTTTTGCGTTGAAAATCGGAATTTTTAAGAATGTAGAATATAATGTTTTTTAAATAAAATTTTAAAATTATTTTAGGCGAAAAAAATAAGTGACAAATATAAATGTAACTGTTTACTTGCATTTGAAAAAAGTTTTATGTACATTCATTGCATTTTTTTTGTACAAAGTGTACCGAACATATACTTGTATTTTTAAAAATTCGTAATTGTATGTTTCAAAGATGTTTTTTTTTTCTAAAAAAGATAATTTTTAAAAATAAGATTCTTAGGTGTAAATCTAATAATAAAAATACAATTTAGAACTTGGTAAAAATTTTTTTTTAACATCATTTTAAATTATTTAGAGCCTTTCGAAGTCAATACTAAGAATTGCTTATTTTGCTGTCGCTAACTACGATCTCCCCTTCAATACTGGTAACTGGTGGAGCACCAAAACGAAACTCTAGCTTTGACATGAACCAATGATTTGGTTCATGCATAGGAAGTTACTTCCGACATTTTTTTATTGACAGGTTATGGGATTACATTTGTCAAAGGAGTTTTTAATAGGTTTTAGATTATAAAATATCAGGGAATTCTCATGGAATTTTTAAAGTTTTGCAAAATATCAGGGAATTTTTTCCATTTTGGATTTCTTAACCAGCAGGATTAGATTCTTGTGATCACTACTAACAGACACTTGATCAAAAAAAAATATTCTAGTTGATCCGATTTGCTTGGAGGACCAAACTCTCTCATAAATCATGTTATAACATGATACTCGGATCACATAATTCCTCTAAACTTATTCAGATTTTCAGAAATGTAGAGAAATTAGGTTGGCTAACCCATAATCCAGAAAGTCTTAATTCCTGTGACGTCTGGATTATATTTTCTGTACTGCATTGAATTGTGTGTATTACATGTTTTCTAGGTAATTGTAAAATCAGGGAATTTTTTGTGAAAGTATCAGGGATATTTTGTAACCACCCTGTAATAACACTAGCTCCAATTGTTCCGATTTATTCTTTTAAAACACTATCTATTAATTGTTACTGTATTAGTCCATTGTTCAGACTGATTTATATTATTTACAGGGTTCATACGCGTTTGAAAAGTCATGAATTTGGACATAGGGTAAATATTGTCATGAAAAGTCATGAATTTGAGCAAAAAACGACCAAAAGTCATGAATTTGAGCAAAAAAAGACCAAAAGTCATGAAAAATCGATCTATATGTATGGGTCTTGTTTAAAATTATAAGTTTAATTATTGGTTTTTGATCGCTTGCAATGCTATTTATTTGCGGGATATTTAAGCTTCGGCTTTGAAATTTCATGATCACTTTCTTTTTAAAAGCTTTAAATCTGGTAGTGATTTGATACGGAGTGCCGGTGTGACCCTTAAAAAGATGGCGGAAACGCCCACTATTTAGAAATCTTTATTTTTTTTTAAACTTTAATTGGGAATTGCTTATTGTTTATTTTTATGAAATTATTTTTGTATCAAGTTAGTTTTTTTCTTTGTCTCTTGGTGTCACGTTTTATTCAACGTGTTTTTAAAGATTTTATAATGGCTTTTTGGATCGCTGGAGTTTCGTATCTTTCGGATCGCTGGAGTTTCGTGTCTTTCGGATCGCTGGAGTTTCGTGAATAAAAGTATATTTTAGAAGACAATGCCTTGTATATCAAATTTTATATTTTCTCGAATTTAATTTAATTTTTTATTTTTGGTCCGATTCCTGGTGTCATGAAATATTTTAATTTCAGTTATGAATAGTCATGAATTTGAGACATTTCATTTTGGCAGGAACCCTGTATTTAGAATTGAGGCTTATAGAACCAAAAGTTTGCATCGATTGAGCAGGCACACATATAATGCTATCACTGCTATTCTAATAATTTACTATTGAGACAACTGCTTCTACAAGCAGCATATGCAATGAAAAACAAGCATGGTGTTTCGTAAGGTATAAAAATCGTTTCAGGCCTAGAGTTACCTATACTTCAACACTAATGAATCGGCATCTAAGCGATGCCTTCTTCTAATCATCCGTTTGTTGATAACTGCATAAAAGATGTTAAATAAAAATTAGTAAGCAATTTTTTTAACTTGAAAATGTAATATAATAGTTATTTAATTAATTAAACTATACTAGTCTTTACTTATTTGAATCATTTCTCTGCTCTTACATTTTGATTTAATTTATCAGCTGATTCAGTTAAGTGGGTAGGCCCTCAAAGGAATGACCATAGACAAGATGACTTGCCATTTTTCTTGTGATTATTTCTTCCGCATTAATAGTTTTTTTTATTTAAAATAAGGATTTTTAAATATATCTGCTAAAAAAAAGTTATTTAACTTTAAAACCGATTTTTGTTTTTTCAATACATATTTTAAAAAAAAAATTTATACTGGAAAATATCCACAGTTTAAATCCACGAACTATATAAAAGAAATGAACTATAAAAAAAAAATTAATAATGATATCTCCTATAGTTTTCTACGAAAAATGTTCCTAACGTTAGTAAAATGAACATGGACAAGATAGAACCATCTGACTCCCCTTAATTTGTATTCTATGGGCTGGGGAGCCCAGTCGGTTAGGCACTCGCCTAGCATGCGAAAGGGCCCAGGTTGGGGTCCGGGCATTATCAAATTACTGCCAACCTATAAACGGCCCGTGCAGCCAAAAATGTCTGACGAATAATACCCCGTGTAAGGGAGTGCTCGTTAAATAACCTTCAAAGTCCTAAAGCTGCGTACGATGTCGCCCTTAGCGGTTGCGTTGGGTGCCTATTCAGGTGTCGGCTCGTCACTTGAATGTGAATCTAAAATACGACGCCCGTCGCCAATAGCCCTCGTGTAGCTCTAGTGCGATGATACTTCAAGCCTAACCAAATTTGTATTCTTTTTTCAGCTCCTGAGCCCAGATGAATATGAGCACCACTTAGCCATGGGCCTAGCCCAAGTCGAGCGACGGTCGGCCAACTCCTTTCACTGCAAGACCCCAGACTGCGCCGGGTGGTGCTTTGTGGAATATGACGCCAACCAATTCTTCTGCCTGGTTAGATATATTTTGTGTTTAATTTGCTTTTCCTGTGGGGTAAAAGATTGCATAGTCCGCCTGCCACTTCTTGGCATCTATAATAATAAAAATGAAGTTTCTGGTGTGTGTATATGTGTGTGTGTCTTAGAGATTCATAAACTAGACATTTGTTTGAATCGTAACTTGGCACAAAAGCGTAGTTCATACTTAAGTTACAGATAGTGAACTTTCAGAGCTCAAAATGTTCTATTTTTAGAGGAAATTCGAATTTTCTGAAGAAAACTACGCCACTTTGGCTCAAATCCGATCATTTTTTTTACTTTCCTGATGCCATCTGCTGAAAAAATTAAATAAAACTTTCAACGAAAATAAATAAAATTGAAACTGTTTATTTTATTCTGTTGAAAAAGAAACTAAATTCATTATTTGAAAATAATTCATATGTTTCAAGTGACGTAATTCCTTCCAGTCTTCATTCCAGGATTTATTGTGGGTTTAGTTAATGATTTCTTCATTGATGGTTCTGTTGAATGCAAATATGCATATTAAAGCAATAAATGTATAGTTGTTAAGCTATTACTGAACTATGATGGTTAATAAGGCCATCGCACTAGAGGTTGTTATACATGTTAGGGTTTTATGTTTTTATTTTTTCGCCAAATATGTTGCCAATCCCGCCAAATTATTAAAAAACTCGCCAAATGGGCAAAATGTTTTTTTTACAAATAATTTATAAGCTGGTTGGTTGGTCGAAAGTCATTGTGTTTGAGCTGTATAATGGGTGTTTGTAGCTATATATATTTTCTCGCCAAATTATTTCTCAAAACACGCCTAATGAATTAAAAGGTTTTATCTATATACATAAAAGGCGACTTCTGTTTGTCTGTCTGTTTGTATAGGACGCAAAAACTTAATAACCACGCAACAGATCGTCACGAAATTTGGCACAAAAATTCATCTCATCTCCAGAACATACATAGGCTAAGAATTTTTCGAATCGAACCATTCCTTCTATCGTTTTCGAACGTTTTAAGGGAAAAAATACACCACTTTCGCTCAAATCCGATCATTTTTTCTCTTTCGTGATGCCATCAGGCAGAAATATTTAAATAAAACTTTTTAGAAAACAATTGAAATCGAAAATGTTTAATTTATTTTATTTTTGTTCATTGCCTTCAGAAACAAAATTAATAATTTGAAAAAATTGTTGGATATGTTTCAAGTTACGTAATCCTACCAGTCTCCATTCTATTATTTTATTGTGTAAATATGATTTTAATTATGAATTTTTTAAAAGCATAGTTAAGCTTTTACTGAACTATGTTGTTTTTTAGAGACCGTTGCACTACAGATGCATATTAGGATTTCATGTCTTCCTTTTTTCGCCAATTACTTTGCCAAACTCGCCAAATTATTACAAAGAATGTGCAAAAGAGCATTTTTTTAATAGCTGGTTGGTTGTGCGATTGTCTAGAGCTGAATGGGTGTAATGTTAGCTATATATTTTCCTCGCCAAATTTTTCAAGCACGCCAAATGAGCTAAAATGTTTTTATTCGGGAAATTACTACGACATTATCTGTTAATTTTATAGCATTTTTTAAATTTTGAATTTTTTATGTAATATAAGTAGCGGGATTTTGTACTTAAATAACGAACGGTATCAGCAACATAAGCTTATTAAAAAGCAAATAAACTTATAAAAAATGCAAATCGTTTGCTGTTTGCTGGAGTAGCTTATTTTCAATTCTTACTGATTATTTTTTTACTTAAATATGTATTCTCTTTAATTTGAGCTTCTTATCAAAGGTATTTTTGAAATTAATATTAATTATTACTATATCCAAGATGGGTAATTAAATGGAAAAAATTACTGGGTAATCTTCATATCATATGTAACTCAAATGAAAGAAAAAATAGTAAAATTGACTATAAAATTACTTTTTCACCTCTACCCGTGCAACGTCGGGTATAACAGCTAGTGTATTTATAAGGGAATTGTGATGACATTTATGAGTGCATTTTACAGTGTACTTTTGATTTTGGAATTTTAAAGCAATGAAACAGGATTTTATACTTGATAACGAGCGTTAAGAAAAACTTATTTAAGTTTATGATCCTATAACAGGTTATATGGTACACAGACTTGGATCGATTTGATATGTTTTTAATCCGTGCGAAGGACGGTTATAAATCTGCTAGTATCAAATATTTTGATTGTGGACTGTGGAGGAGTCCATGTTGTGAAAGTGTAAGGAAGGTTTTAGTTTAGGCAAAAGTTACTATATTTGGCGATTCATTGCTTTTTCAGATGCAAATTTCTTTAGGATTTAGGTTTATTAATTGAAGGGGTTTCACTCTTATTGCATAGCTATATTTTAGCTTGTAAAGTTTACCAATGTATAGCCTACTGAATGTGTTAAATAGTATCTTCTAAATATGCAAATCGGTTAAGGATCATGTCAAGATAGCTAAGTAAGTAGTAATGCACGTGTAATTTTTGACGGGCCTACACTTGTGCCTACCTAACTTTTGTTAAACAAATAGTAAAAAGGCAGAGGGAAAAGAGCGATTGGTCCATTAGTTGGAAACTCTTGTAAGGTAATGTTAAATTAAACTAACAGCCCATTACTGGGCCAAGGCCTGCCGTGCCCATTTCAGCTTTCGTGACCTATAGCTCTGGGGTGCTAGGCATAAGTCCCGGCAAAGTGGTCAGTCCCACGTGGAGCCCCCAGTGTTTAGTTTCCAAGCATGCTTATTACCCATTTTATCAACCCACTCAAGGGATGAAAGGATGGGTCAACCTCGCCCAATCCAGGATTCGATCCCCGGACATGTGGCGTGGTAATGCGAAGCACTACACCTAAGCCACTGGGCTTCGTAAGGTAATATTTACATACAAAATTATCTTATACAATTTGACCAAAATACACTTTTCTTTCTGATAAATTTGCGAAATTATCTCAAATAATATTCAAATCTGTTAGACCTTAAATGAAACTAATGTTTTAAACATGTTTTTTGGATGGATTCGCAAATAATTTATGGAATTCTTTACATCTGCGGAAGGATCTTCTCTATGGCATATTTCTATTGACCCAACTTAGGTTGGCAAGGAGTTTATCGGCAACCAACTATAATCCTCCTTTCGTCAATAACTTATGTGCTTTCGTGTGACACAATATTTCGAACAAAAACTAACCCAATAATTCTCAGTGTTCACCAAATGCCATAGGATTGGCAACCCTTTCTCTTTATGGTTCTCTAGCTATATTCAAAGCAAAATCGTCCACAATCAAAATATTTGAAATGCTAAGAAGTGACAGCCGGACTACATTTGCGAGTTTGTTTTTTTAATACCTTTATTGTAGAATCAACTTTTTTCCCTAGCAAGCTATTAATATGGATTTGTTATATTAAGTCTAAAAATGCTTGCATGTAAGTGGAGTCTATTTAACTGACCGAAACACCTACTGCAATGCAATCCATTGTGTCAGAGCCAGATCTTCCTTTATACATACCATTAAAAAAAACAGGAAAGTTTGGCTACTTGCCCCTATGTCCACTATTTATTTTTTATTGACATCATAGGAATCAAAAACAAGTTTTTTAGATATTTTTTGACACTTTAAGGATGAAAAATTGAGCTGGTTACTTTGGATATCCGATTAAACAGAGTTCAGTTAAGAGGTAGCCTACTGTACCCTATATGCTGGGACACTATTTTATGTAATTTTTAGCCTTTTCTTTTTTTTTAATTCAAAATAATTTTAAAAAATGAAAAACTAGTTATTGACATGGAGTCGATGTCCGTCTGTCTGTACCCCTCTCCCCTTTCCAAAATCAGTTCTATCCAGCCGATCTTAAAAATTATTTTTTGTTGGAAAGTTATGACCTCAGAAAACCAACTTTCATACATTTTGTCAGTCAGTCTGTACGATCGGCCGGACATAAAACTACTATATGTCGATGAATTTCCCATTTGTTGATGGATTACCATTGAAATTCAATTTGAGTCATTTAAATCGCTGTTGTCAACTCAACCATGGCATGAGAAACTTAATTCATTTAAAAATAATATTAATATTTTAAGCAACATTTATTTTAATCATAAACCAGTTTGGAATATGGTTATTTGATTGTTTAATACATATTTGTTTACTAAGTAAGTGGCAATACATATTTTTTTTGCGTATCATCCTGATTAGTTTTAATTTACATTTCTTTTTTTAAGTTCATTTTGGAGTAGTTTCATGTTTTTTTTATAAATAAATATTTAATTAATTGATCGAAAATTAATGAAATTCGTTGATTTTGGCTTCAAGAAGTTAAAATTATAGCTGGATGCTGTGTTTGGTGAAATTTATTCGAATGTGTATAAATTTTATGTAGTAACGGTTGTACATGATACTTACTGTTATTTCACTTCCTGTTAATTTATTACAATTTTTTAATGTTTTAATATGCTCAAAATAAGAAAGTTTTGTGTCCTGTGAATAATTTTTAACTAGAGGGCTATAACACCTTGCTCGCTTTTGCTTGGTGACCCCCTTCGTAAAATATTTCCCCAGAATTGCTGTCCTACTCACTTCCAACTTATTATATCGTATTATGCCTGTGTTTTTATGTGTAGTTTAACTAATCTTCATTATTTGATTAAAGGGATTGTTTGGGTCAAAAATGTTGATTTTTGTTTAAAAGTTTCTTTTTTATTCTATATACCTTTAACTTTAATTTAAGACCAAGATTATCGATTTCTGTTTTAGGGGTTTGCTTTTTATGAGCATTTTTGGAAAAACTCTGAACATTAGTTCTTACTTAGACCTTACATTTCTTTCGTGTTTCCTGAAATATAAGGTTTTTCAACAGTTAGGAACATTTTTCTTAGGAACTTTAAAAGATATCAACATGTTTTGTTTGATTATTTCTTACCCATTAACAGCTCTTTGATTTGTATTGAGGAATTTTAAATATCTCTGCTCAAGAAAAAATTATATAGCTTGAAAATTGATTTTTTTATGTTTTGAAATATCCTCAATTTAAATCAGAGAGATATAAGTAAGGAACAAAATATAAAAAAAAGTTTATAATGATCTATCATATAGTTCCTGAGAAAAATGTTCCTTAAGTTAGAAGAATTAACATGGGCGCGAGATTGAACCATCTGACTCCCTTTAAGGGGAGAACATAGTTAACAAAAACCAAAAAATAAAATTTTTGAAACCAGTATTTTCTGATAGATGGAAGCCCGAACTATCGAATGAGACCAATTTTGTATTGATCGGTTAATTATTTCTTATAAAAAAATTAAATTTATAAAAATAAACAAATGTGCCTTGCCTCCTTTTAATTACTAATTGTATGCTTGTAGTATTAGTGCATTATGTTATAAAATAAGTTTTTTTTTAAGTTGATTTTTTAAAACTATTCACTGGTTCAATGCAAGAAAAAATTGCTGACGGTTGACATGAAATGTTTTGGTGGTCCCTTCGAGTTTGTGTTAACAGGATCAACTGTATTTGTTTTTCACTTTTTTCTCAAAGCTATTATTTTCAACACATTGGTACACTTTTCTCTAAATCATTAAAATATTTCTTAATAGTTTTTTTGTTTGTTATAAAACCATTTTAGATCTATTTAGGTCACCTCATTTTGTATTACTAATTAAAAAAATGTTTTATTGTTTTACACTTTTCTGAGTTAAAAATCATAATTTTTATGAATTTAGAATGTTTTTTAAATCGAGTTTTAAAAAAATTTTAAGCAAAAAAAAAAAAAAACTGGTGACCAACGTAAATCCTACTGTTTACTTGCATTTGAAACAAGTTTTACAAGTTTTATTGTATATTTTTTGTACAAATGGTACCGAAAAAATACTTGTATTTCTGAAAATTCGTAATTGTATGTTTAAAAAGATGTCTTTTTTGTAAAAAAAAAAATAAGTTTTTAAAATAAGATTCTTAGGTATAAATATAATAATAAAAGTACAATTTATAACTTGGTACAATTTGTTTTTTTTTTGTAACAAAATTTTTAAATTATTTAAAGCATTTCGAAATCAATACTAAGAATTGCTCATTTTTGCTTTCGCTAACTATGTTCCCTCCTTAACTAATCTTCATTGCTGATTAAATAAACTAGTTTTTTTATCCATGTGTCAGGTGTGCAAGCACTTTAACTGCTTGTCCTGTGCAGCCATCCACGAAGGGAAGGACTGCAAACAGTACCAAGACATGGCCAGCTTGGGAAACGATGAGGAGACCAAAAAATACTTGGAGGTAGGTTTGGTGGAATGAACATTGTACTGAGGGCTACTAGCCAGGGCTGGGCCGTTACTTGTTTAAATGTAAAGTCTCGAAACCACAGTGATTCTAAACTCCGGGGATCCGAAAGTCGCGGAACTCTGGGGATCCAAAAGTAGCGGAACTGCGTGCGATCCGAAAGTCGCGGAAGTCCGAGGATCCGAAAGTCGCCTATCTCAGTGGATCCAAAAGTCGAGGATCTTCGGGAATCCAAAAATAGCGGAACTCCGGGGAATGTCGGCAATTTGGCTGCAGCCTCCCAATCGGGCCGCAGCATTGCTGCCGTGCTGCGCAGTTTCTGCTATCGGGGATTTTTATTTTGTGTATATGAGTTGGCCTTGTTTATGTTTAGGTTTAACAATTGCTAATGAATTCGTAAATAAAAATTTCAACACTACTTAATATTTTATCATCAGACTCTTTTAAGAAATCCCCTTATTGGCTTAGAAATAATCAACAGTTTTGTAAGTATTATCAATTAATAGCCTCTTTAACATGGCTCCTTATAGTTGCAGTGGATGAAGAAATAACTTGAATAAATAATAGACAGATTAACCGTTGACTAAAACTTTAATTAAAATCTTCTTAAAACATACTGCAGACAAATAGTAGTAGAAATAAACAAAACAGTCTTACTGAATTTGAGGAAGTAAAACAATGAAAAACGTTTAGAGATTGAGCGAGTTTAAGTTATGAAAAATAAATAATAAAATTCCTCCGAGCTTTCGAGCACCGTGATCGGCAAGAGCAGAGAGAGAGACTGAGTGGGAAACTCCCACACGCCACAAACTCACAAACAACGACGTCACGTGATCGGCTACTTCTCCGGAGCTGCTCTTAACTCGGAGACTGCTCGTGACGTCATGGCTTAAGGGGGAATGGGCGTGCAGGACCGGGGGTCTCCAAACTCAATTGCCTCAATGTTAATCCAATGGGAAAAAATTATTTTCGCTGCCACATTTCTCCGGCTGTATTGAATATTTTTACAAGCGGATTTTTTTATGTGATAAATGTAGCTGACTTACAGGTCTCTATCTTCCCACTTTTTGAAATTGCTTTGAATATTTTGTGTAAAATAATTTATTGAATATTAAAAAAAATATTCGTACTAATTTCAAAAAGTGGGAAGATAGAGACCTGTAAGTCAGCTACATTTATCACATAAAAAAATCCGCTTGTAAAAATATTCAATACAGCCGGAGAAATGTGGCAGCGAAAATAATTTTTTCCCATTGGATTAACATTGAGGCAATTGAGTTTGGAGACCCCCGGTCCTGCATGCCCATTCCCCCTTAAACGCCGATCCTAATACTGTGACGTCACTTATATCGTCACCGGCGGCACAAATTGCGTGATAACTTAACATCAATAATGATCAAGATTCATTTTGATGTTAGTAAAACCCTTATTTTCATTTTAAAACATGTATTGTGTATTCAAATATGGTTTATGAAATTAAAAGCTTTTCATTAAAAAATATTTGTTGATTAAAAGCACATTTGGCAATTCATAATACTTTAGTCATCAATTTTGTGTCAGAAATGTTTGGTCAGGAACTTTTTTTCAGAGAATACCTAAAATGGCTTGCAAATTTTCTGTAGACACCTTGGTTAAGCACTCGCCTAGCATGCAAAAAAGGCCCCAGGTTCGGGTCCGGGCATCGCCAAAATAACTGCTGAACTATAAACGGCCTGTGCAGCCAAAAATGTCCGACGAATAATACCCCGTGTGGCGGGAGTGCACGTTAAATATCCTTCAAAGTCCTAATGCTGCGTAAAATATCGCTCTTAGCGGTTGCATTGAGTGCCTGTTCAGGTGTCGGCTTGTCACTTGATTGTGGTTCTAAAATACGACACCCGTCGCCAATAGCCCTCGTGTGGCTCTAGTGCGACGATAATTCAAACCTAACCTAACCTGCCATGTTAACTTCTTTTCCTGCCTGTCTTTTCAGTGTCAGCTCCAGAGCAAAAAGGCCATGGCGTGTCCCACCTGCCAAATAATCGTCATGAAGAGGGAGGGATGTGATTGGCTGGTTTGTTCCATGTGTCTAACGGAGATCTGCTGGGCGACAAAAGGGCCACGCTGGGGACCAGGGGTGAGTTCTGGTGTCCTTCCACTACAGCCCTTTAGGGGCTGGGGCGGTTAACCTAAAGAAGCGCATCCGGCAATTTCACGCCAAATCTGATAACCCCAACCAATGGGGAACTTGCATGCGTGGGGAAATGCAAAAACATTATATTTTTCCGATAGTTTTTGGGTTGCTTATTTCAAAAATCAAGTTAAATTTTTAATTCAACATTTAATTTTTCTTAAATTTTAGTTTAAAAATGACTGAAAAATCACGTGACGTGAAACGCGACAACGATTGGTTCGGGCGATTCTGACGTCGGACGACGCAAAATACAATACGAGCGATACGAGACAACTTTGTTTGTTTACATTACATGTTTTGATTTTGAATGTGCGCGTTTGAATCGGATTCTAGTATTCTAGCAATTTATTTTATGGAATATTTTAGTTATTAACAAATAGGAATAAGAAAAACTAAGTTTTCGTTGTATTTTTGTGAAAGATGCTGCCCAATTTTGTTCAAGGTCGATCTGACAACCTTCCGAAGATCGACTCGTTCACAATGTTTTGTTTTTTCGAACTATACGGCTTTCTTCAGTGCTGAAATGAAGAATTTGAAAATGAGGAGGTAAGTAATTTTTTATGTAACTTCTAAAATACGTCAAGCTCTATAAACTGCATGCAGTATTTATCAAAGCAATGTGTTTATTGTAACTTGTATAGGTTCTTGTATGTAGTATAGTTTATTGGTAAAGAAACAGTGAGTATTTGCGAAGTCTGTAGTTGTTTACATTTTACAATTTGGTGAAAATAAACTTCCATTAAACTAGACACCCATCCATTTACTATTAAAGTGTAAATGTTATTACTTCATGTCTATTGTTTTGAAAAGATTATATTAGTATTTAGAAGTTTGAGGTTTTGCAATGAAGGTTTTGTTGTTTACTTCTAAAATTTATCAGCATTAAACATTCAGTATATGAAGTATAATATATGAATTCCCTTGTGCTTGTAATAAAATTCGTTTGGGTTTGCTACTTGTATTGCTAAATAGTAAAGAAATTAAGTAGGTAGTCCGAAAATGATCAGCATTTAACTTACATAGAAAAGTATTCGAGAATGTGAGTATTAGCAAGGAAGGTTTGCTTTTACTTCTAAAGTATATCAGCATTTAATATACTCAGAATAAAGTATAATATAAGATTCTCTAATGTGTGCTAGTAAATTTGTTTGGGTTTACTACTTGTAATGCTAAATAAATAGTAAATAGATTAAGCTGAATTATGCTGAAAATGGTTAGCGCTTAATTACCATAGTTAAGTGAAAATAACTATGTAGT
The DNA here is from genome assembly GCA_023701765.1 of Hylyphantes graminicola. NCBI lineage: Eukaryota > Metazoa > Arthropoda > Arachnida > Araneae > Linyphiidae > Hylyphantes > Hylyphantes graminicola. The sequence goes on along the minus strand of CM043121.1, from coordinate 11,693,878 downwards.
ATATTAACATTAACCATGTAATATATTAACTATGTAATGTAGTATACATTACCTATGCATTGTATTTACACTCATCTATGATGGTTGCATACTAAATACAACCATCCAATACAATTCATTGTAATAATTTTTTTCTAAATGTTCTAAATATGTATATTTAAAATTATAAATTCCCAGGCCCTCGGATAAACTAATTGAGTTTGTAAAATATATAGTTGTGAAATACATATATTTGAAATATTAATGCTATAAACATCTTTATAGATACTTAAATTATTATTCTATGTTTTTATATAACGAGTTACTTTTGGATACTGTACGTATTTAGTAGTAGTAGTATATTTCATGGGATATGTGCTCGTCAACTTGGCTGCTTCATCCCAATGATCATTCTCGGATTCTATTGGCTTATTGTATTTATAAATACCCGGATATTTTACATAATTACATGCATGCATATTAATAGTACCGAATTTCTATGATAATAAGGATAATTTTATAAATTTCAACGACACGGCTTGTCATATTGTGACAATAGGTCAAAGCTGTCTACCAAAACATTTGAAAATTCTAATATTTGTTTGCATTTTAACTAGACTAGGGACTCTTTAACAGAGAACATATAGAATGTGTTTGGTTGTATAACACTTGTATGAAAATCCTTGCAATACAAACCATATAATCTGAACATTTAAAATTCTGAGTGTTTATGTAATTTATAGTTATAAATAATGATGTTAAATGATTAGGATTTTTGGTTTAACTGACCCTCTTCACTACCTAATCTTAGTCTGACAAACAGACTTATCTGATTCTTCAAATAATTATGAATTTTTTTATGAACTTTAAAAAAAACTCTTGAGGTCTCAGTCAGCAAAATAAAATTGTAAATAATTTTCAACTTATCTTTAACTTAACTAGATTATGTAACATTATTCTGTTAAAAATTAATCATTTAGATTAAGTACTGCAATGAAATTATGGTGAAAAAATTTTAGACCTGAAAGGCATTAGATTTAATAGTTTACACATTTTAGAATACATTCTATATCTGAAAATCCTTCCCAAACTATAGCTGAACTTAAACTAGTGAAGTAACAAGTATTAATTTGGCCTGGTATCCAACGGCATATTTTTATCTACTATTTATGTCGATTCTTATTTTTATTTTAAAATGCTCAATTTATTTGTTAATTAAAACTTAATGTAAGTAATCTGGAAAAGGAATCTGTTAAAGTTTCTAAGTATGTATTTTTGTTTTAGGAGGATGCAAGCATGCAGTTGCATTTATTATCTGGATCCATTGACATAGTGAGGAACCATCTCTGACACAGTGGCCAACTATTGAAAAAAAATCCAAAGTTTACACTACTGTGAAGTTTAAGTGGCACTACTGTGAAGCAAAAGACCTGCCTTCAGGTTTCAGGAAAGAAGATGGTCCCTTCAATTCTAAGTGCAAGCCATGTCAATTTTTCGGATTGTTTTTTAGAAGAACAATATCAAATAGATTGGATCATCAGCAGGTATTTTGATGAAAATTATCTGGTTTATCTATACACCTGCTGGCAGAAGAGTTTTTTTTTTTTCAAAACAACCCAGATGGTTCTGCTGAACTCTTCATGTCATTTTGTCAAAATAACAGGACTGCAGAATCATGTGAGGAGGCATAAAAGCTTATACAATTACAGTCTTGATATACCCTGTGGTTTGAGCATCAACAAGCTCGAATAACAGCATCGAAAATATATAAGGCGAGTCATATTCCAAAACTTTAGATGGTTCTTTATTTGAAGTTTTGATGGGGCCAGCAGTTTCCAAGATACTGCGATAAAGTGCCCAAGCACAGAAAATGCAATGAGAAATTACGTTTCTAATGGAACTGTGTCTTCAAATCTTGAAGCCCAAATACAATTTAAAATGTTATGAACAAAATTCACAAAGGACTTTTTTGTGTAGCTTATGCAGATTTTGAATTTGCATCGAAACAGCAGTTGAGGTCAGACATAATGAAACTTTTGTAAATGTTTTGGAATTAATGTATTTTTCCAAACTTAAAGCAACATTTTGTTTAATTTTTTTAATGCTTAATATATCTGAGATTTATTGCAGTAAGATTCAGTTTATCCCATTCTTCCTTATATTAAAATTATAGCTTCATTTTATGATGTCTTATTACAGTTAACTTTTGATTAATGATGAATCAACATTCGAAAAACTTTTCTCTACATGGAATCTTCATTATTGTTACACCTTTTAATATAGATTTATTATCATTACATATTTTCATAGTTAATAGAATATCAAGTCAATTTAATTAAATTGAAATAAAAAAAAATTCTAATAAGAAATAGCAGGATGGATCGATTTAAATCATGACATTTGATTTAATCGAGATATTTAAACTGTATGATTCTTTAAAAAAAATCACTGATTTAAATAATTTTTTTCCTTAACTCAGGCATCAGTAGAAAGGGGTTTTCAGCCTATGGATTGGTGCATTTACTGTAAGAAATAGGTTGAGTGCTGAAAAGGCAGCAAAATAAGTATTTTTGTATAATGTTCTTAATAAATGAAATGTCATCATGGTAATTTTGTCCTTTTTTTTGTTAAATTTATTCTATATGTGAAATCATAAGTTTTAATTTAAGATTTAGATTTGGTTATAATTACGATCAGTATTTATTTTCAGATAAATCTAGGTTTCAGTCAAGCAGTTTTCAACATTTATTTCACTTATAAGTATGTTGATTATTGTTACAGTTTTTAAAACTGAATGTTAATTTAAATAGTTCAGATTGCAAAATTAAAAATATAATTCATTTTATAGTTTTTAAAAGTATAAATTTGAAATATTCTTCATTTTAGATATCATTGTGTTTCATTTGTACTTTAATTTTTAAGTGATAATCAAATTCCAAAGAATACGCAAATTAGTATGCAAAATAAAAAAAATCAAACAAATCGGATTTAAGTCAAAATAATCCGATTTTCAGATAAATCTAGGTTTCAGTCTAGCATTTTGCAGCATTTATTTCACTTATAAGTTTGTCGATTATTGTTACAGTTTTTAAAACTGAATGTTAATTTAAATAGTTCAGATTGCAAAATTAAAAATATAATCCATTTTTTAGTATTCATAGTTTTTAAAAGTATAAATTTAAAATATTCTTCATTTTAGATATCATTCATTGTATTTCATTTGTACATTAATTTTTAAGTGGTAATTAAAAAGTCCTTAAGGGGGTTCAGTATGTTGTATATCGGTAATGTTAAATTGGCCAATTGCAATGTACCTTTTCACAATAACTACTGATCAGATCATCTTAAAAATTTCTGTGTGTGTTATACCAACCTTATATATTAATCTGAGTTTAAAAGTTTTTTCTAAATAACCTTTAGATTTTTTTAAATAAAATAAGTTTTAAAGTACCCAAAAAATCATGAAATTTTTCACTTTTTTGCCCCATAAAATTTTTTTCACTTTAGTTTTATTAAAATTTATAACCTCAGATTAATCTATACTATGTATTACATCATATAAAAAAAGTTTACGAGAAAACATAGCATAGTTTTTGAGAAAAGGTACATCAAAGTTCAAAAAATCAAGTTCTGAGAAAAACGCATTTAAAGTTTTTATTGTTAACCCATTTTCTTACGAAGCCATGACATTAAAATGGCTTTTAATGTCAAAAATATTTTTTCAATAGTCTTGATACTTTGTGACATTATTAATAAAGGTTGTAATAGTATTTTAAGCCATTAATTTTTGTTTTGATTTTTTCCACCGATTTTTGGGTATTGAACCCCCTTAATCAAATTTTCAAGAATACGCAAATTAGTATGCTAAATGTTAAAAAAATCAAACAAATCTGATTTAAATCATAATCCAATTTAAATCAAATATTTTTTTTTAATCATGATTTTTTTCTACCCTGAGAAACAGCTATTTCAGATTTTTGGATAAAGTAGTACACCATAAGAAATTCAATACCAGTGCATACATTAGGTTTTCAACCAAATATATATTTAAAACTTAGTGTAGTAATGAATTACAAAAATAATTTCAATCGTTAAAAGAAGATTAGAGAAACATTAAGAAGCGTTCGCGCGCAAAGCACGGTAGCAGCCGATCATCTCTGCCTGCCCGCTGTCTTCCATGTGTCGTGTGTCGTCACGCGGAGGAGAGAAGCCGAAGGCTGCGTTTTCAGGGGGCGGAGCTAAGCTCCAACTTTAAAAATTAATTTAAAAAAAACTAAAAGTCGGATTGAGGTAAAATTTATGTTGTTGGTTTTCAAATTGCATAGAGATTCGTTTAAAAAAATAAAAAAAATACATGCAAGTTCCCCATTGGTATTATGGCAACCTTTTGACAAAATTAGCACTTACATTGCCAAAGATTGCCATTATACCAATTGATTGGGGTTACCCGATTTGGCGTAAAATTGCCAGGCTAGCTTAGCAATTGCATTGCCAAAGGTTGCCATTATACCAATTGATTGGGGTTCGGTTACCCAATTTGGCGTAAAATTGCCAGGCTAGCTTAGCAATTGCATTGCCAAAGGTTGCCATTATACCAATTGATTGGGGTTACCAGATTTGGCGTAAAATTGCCGGACGCGCTTAGCAATTGCATTACCAATTTCTAAATATTAATCCATCTAAATCTTAAATGTATATAATTTATTCTGAAGGTTTTTTTTTATACCAGTCTTATATTAATTATATGCTTAGCAATTTTAAATAATTATTTACTTTTTTAAAATCAATTCTTCGGCATTTAACTTTCCACGTTTTTTTATAAGCTTCAATTCGTTATCTTCAAGATTCTTCTTAGGAAGCTTCAGTGTTGAGTATTTCTCTTTCTGCAAGACAATATTTATTAACCTTATGAGGGATGCAGAAGTATAAACCTGTCACCTGACTGTCAGGCTTGCCGAACAACACTTATAAATTTTGTAATTTTTCTAAATTTTCAAATTTAAAGTATTAGACAGTCATTTATGATCATCTGCTACCGAAATAAATTTTAAAAGAATTGAAAGAAATTAAATTTCCAGTTAAAATTTCAGATTTAAATCCCATGCATAAAACAACTCTACACTTCAATCCAATTGCGTCATTGAGCTAGAAGAAAAGTGGAGTGAGGTATGTGATTCACTGAACAGGGCAGCAAACGAGCCGATTCATTAATTAAACGCTGAGGAATACAAGACACTGCAGCAAAAACAAACGGTATAGAAAAACCTAGAAACTTGCCTATTTCGCTATTGGGTTCATCTTCGCTGGTTCTTAGCTAGTGATGAAAATGGTTATTTCTTTAAAAAGTTTGAATTTAAAGTTAAAGAAAGTTAATCTCTTTCGAACTAAAAATGTTAAAATACATTTAGGAGCCCAAGTCAATGTGATAGAGGGGTCCTCTCTCGTACAAGCATTGCATATAAGTGTAGGAAAAATAGTCCTTTTCTACTCTGTTCGCGACACTTCACTCCAGTTTCCTTTCTAGCTCAATGATGCCTCTGAGGGTCATAAGTCAGTTGAAGCTTTCCCATGTGACAGGAAAAAGAATAAATGCAGTTTTATTAAAGATACTCTATCTAATAGTGCCTGAACATTTCCACTACTTAAGCAAGGATTCTTGATAGAACTGTAAGGACAGTATTTTTTTGCTGGTGCTTGCAAGCTCTAATTAACTTAACATTGCCGTTTTGAATCGTTCGAAGGCGTAAAGAAGCAAAAATATCGCAACTTTTTTTCCCTCTAATGGGGCTGCAATATTGGTGGTCAAGCCTTTGCAGACTCGGCATATTCGCCTGAACAGAGTCGTTTTTTTTGGCACCATCTAGGCGACTCTCGCTATTAATTTTGATGTGCAGATTACAATGAATCTGAGCTCTCTGTGGATGTTAAAGTATTCCGAGATTTAATTTTGCCGAGAGAACCCAAGCCAAATGGGCATTTCAGGGATCTTTTACCTGCCACATAATCATATGACATGCGTGCCCAAGATTTTTCCGTCCAGAAAATGTGAGGATTCAGCCGGGGCTCAACCGCACGGTCTTGTGCTTACAAGGAGGACATGTTAAACCTCTCAGCCACTGAGCCGCTTACTAATGTTCAAATGGAATAATAAAAAAAATATCGGAACTGCTGCGTACAAAGCCAGTTATGCTTGCTTAGATGATGAAATTTTATAAAAATTACTCTGAAGTACCCTGAGACTTAGTAAGCTTAAAAATTTGGACTTAATTATTTCCATGCAAAAATGAAGTTCTGAATCAGAACTAGTTAAACATGTCTGTTAAGCAATGAGTGAAGGAACAGGGCTTGATTAAGTTAATAATTAGAATTTATTCAAAGAAATGGTATTGCAACTCTTAGGTGAATTTTTAAAAAAAAAAAAATGATAGTGGAATATTTTGAAAATCCACATACATTGTGTAGTGACTGATGGTGTGATTCAATAAACTTTTAAAACAACTTATTTCTTTTCTTAACTACTTTATTCCAAAGAACAGACTTTTCATGCGCACGAATTACAAAACTAATATCTTTTTCTATTTTCTACAGAAAAACTACTGATGCCACCGCACACATGCTTTTACACAATGGTCTGCTTGTTTTCAATTATTTATTTAATCTGAGCGTGACCCATACACATTGAAAATGGAAATACATTTTTAAATATAAATTTTTATTATCACGAATTCTAACACTGAGATTTTTACGTTTTATGATGTCTAACATTTCAATGTTAGAGGTAGTTACTTCCTTGTAATATAAGCAACTAATATTTTTAGTATATCTAGGGAAAAAAAACATGCCCTCTAGCTCTGGAAATAAAACATTTCTCTTAATGAACTTAATGGGGGCTGGGAAGCCCAGTCCGTTAGGCACTCTCCCAGCATGCGAAAGGTCCCAGGTTCGGGTCCGTGCATCGCCAAAATAACCGCCCTATAAACGGCCTGTGCAGCCAAAAATACCCGACGAATAATACCTTGTGTGGCGGGAGTGCACATTAAATATGCTTCAAAGTCCCGACGCTGCATACGATGTTGCCCTTAACGGTTGTGTTGGTTGCCTATTCAGGTGTCGACTCGTCACTTGACTGTGGTTCTAAAATACGACACCCGTCGCCAATAGCCCTAGTGTAGCTCTATTGCAGCAATAATTCAAACCTAACCTTAATGAACTTAAACCTCTGGGGGGATAAGCAAATTGTCTCAAGTGTAAGCTAGTTTTCACTGCATAAGATTAAGATGGAAATTTTTTAACTCAAAATTTAATTTCTTTATATTTTTCGAAATCGGGTGTCTGTTGCAGATATAAAAATATGGATCGATTTTAAAAGCCTCTATTTACCATGGCTCCTTATAATGGCAGTGGATGAAGAATAACAAGTCGTAGAATAATAATAACGTAGAATAAACAGTTGATTAAAACTTTAATAAAAAATCTTCTTAAAACATAACGTAGAGTAAGTAAACAAAACAGTCTTACTATGAAGAAAGCAAATAAAGTAAACGTTTAAGAATTGAGCGAGTTTAAATTACATCTTGAAAAATAAATAATAAAGTTCCTTTGAACTTTTAAACACCGCGGTCGGCAAGAGCAAAGAGAGTGAGACTGAGAGTGGGAAAACTCCCACACGCCACGAACTCATAAACATGGTCACGTGGTCCGACTTCTTCGGGGGTGCCCGTGACGTCACGGCTTGAATGCCGATCCTATTATTGTGACGTCATGACTTAAATGCCGGTCCTATTATTGTGACGTTACTGTTATGATTTCGGTGGCACAAATTGCGTGATAATCGTAACAGATTTATATATTGGTTCATGGTTCTGTAAATTTTAAAATTTAATGAAGTTATGACATTTATAATTATTTCAATTGCATGTGTTGCTGGAAAGCCTGACAGTCAGGTGACTGGTCTGTACGTCTATCCCTCCATGATTAATATTAACATTATCAAATCTTTCCCAGGTAGCACAACAATTTTGGCCAATGTCGCATGAGTATCGGCCAAACTTGGAGAATATTTGATGAAATCGATCATATTTCTACCGAACGTTATTATTATTCTACGACTTGTTATTCTTCATCCACTGCCATTATAATCAGATTTCCCCGTTCATTGAGGTTTCATACTGGAAATCATGAAAAGTTCAAACTTAATTTTACTGTAAACTTATAGTATTTTGCAAGTGTTAAAGGCAAATATTATGTTTCGCGATATTTTTCAATCAAGAATTTTGAATTGTAATTTTTTTTCATATAATATTTTAAACCAATGTAGCAGCCCGATATTTCCGGTCGTCGGTAAAACATAGTCCATTATGCATTGGGCGATGGGTATGAGCCGAGATTGGCCAATGCTGTTGTGCTATCAGGGTTACTTTTTAAGCATTCAAAAAGATATAAACAATGAATTATTCCTAGTTTTCATAACTATTTTTTCAATATTTAAAGGGAAAAGGGGACACCAGCGGAGGATGCAAGTGTAACTTTAAGAAGGGAAATCCCTGCCACCCAAGATGTTCTTATTGCCACTGAAAATGGTACAAAAAAGTTCTGGTAAGTGGTTGTGTTTTATTGAACAATATAATTTTTTTAAAAATTATTTTTTCCCCTCTAATAGGGCTGCAACATTGGCGGTCAAGCCTTTGCGGACTCGGCATATTCCCCAGAACTGAGGGCCATTTTTTGTGGCATAATCTAGGCGACCATTGCTACCAAATTTGACGACCAGATTACAATGAATCTGAGTTCTCTGTGAAAGTTAAGGTATGCTGAGATTTAATTTTGCCAAGAGAACCCAAATCAAATTGGGCCCTCCAGGGATCTTTTACATTCCACATAAACATATGACATGCGTGCTCAGGATTTTCCCATCCAGAAAATCCGACGACTCAGCCGGGGCTCGAACCCGCGATCTTTTGTTTACCAGGCGGACGTGTTAAACCTCTCAGCCACTGAGCCGCTAAATTATTATCTCTTATAACGCTTTCTGTCCGTTCTATCGTGTTCGTGCGGGTATAAAAGAGAATGTTTAAGCTTTTAATCGAAGAAATATCGATACTGAGGCAGCTGTCTGGACCATTCGTTATTTGTATAAAAAATTACTTTGTTTTTAAGTAGATGCTGGCATTGATGCTGTTTAACGCATATTTCTCGATATGACTACAAATTTAGTCTCATAATTTTAAATCACCACCATCTGACCGCCGGTCTTAAAGGGTTATAAGTCGACCTCTGTTCAGAGCTAATACGAGCCTAAGTATTTATGTGTATATTTATGAAATTAATATTTTATTAGGAAAATTATATCACAGTTTTAAATTCAATGTCTTTGTCTAAGTTCCACGTTTGGGACTGTTCCAATTCCAAGGGATTTCAAAGTTATGCTGTAACCCCTCGCTATATCGTGCCTTGTTACATTGCGCATTCGGATATGTGTCGCGCCTTGTATCATGTGTCCAAATTTTCCTCGCAGTTTTTTACAATATGTACTCTCCTTATAATCGACATGAGACACATGGTCAAGATAGGCCGACAGACAGGGAAAAGGGGGGAGGGGGCTAGCTTTAGATGGATTTTTTACTAGAACATGTGTGAAATATGTATAGTATTAACGGTGCAATACTGTGTAATGTTAATAGTAATTAATAAAAAGTCCTTTCAAAATTTTTGTTTCTCTTTTTAGAGTTATATTATTAAATATGGTTTAGTTTTATCTTTCAAATGCATACTGTGCTTCAGTTTAAAAACTATGTTGAGAGTATGTAAAAATATTATTAATGTTTACGAAGTCGCTCGATATATCACACATTCGGTATATCACTGTTTTTTGCTTGTATCCCAGAAAGCACGATATAATGAGGGGTTGCTGTACTTATATCTTTGGATCACTTTCGACATTAATTTTAAGTATTGTTTAACATTGATTAGCCTAGGCCGTGTTGACTCGGTGGCTGTGAGGTTTTATGTGCCCACCTAATAAGCCCAAGATCGCAGATTCGAGGCTTGGTTGAACTGGCCGATTTTCGTTACGGGAAAATCGTCAGCATGTATGTCTCATGATTATGTGGCATGTAAAAGATCCATTGAGTACCCGCGATGTTATGGTCGCCGGAGTTTCGCGGATGTTATGGTCGCCGGAGTTTCGCGATGTTACGGTCGCCGGAGTTTCGCGGATGTTATGGTCGCCGGATTTTTGCGATGTTACGGTCGCCGGATTTTTGCGATGTTACGGACGCCAGAATTTCGGTGGAGTTACGATCGCCAGAATTTCGGATAGTGGGAACATCGGAGTTTCGGATAGTGGGATCACCGGAGTTTCGCGATTGCAGGATCAACTTAGTTTCACGATTTTTCCAGATTTCAACTAAAGATGTGTGAAGAATGTTATTTAATCCAGAAAATTTATGTTTCATAAAGAAATATATTTTATTTTAATTTGGAGCAAACAGTTTAATTTGAAGTTAACATTTAGAATAAATTTCATTGGAATTAATTTAATTGCTGCTTATTACAAAAAAAGTAAGTTTTAATTCTTTTGTACTTACTATTTAAATTATTATTATATTTTATCCGATTATGAATTATATGGTTAAGCGAATTATCTTGTTAACTTCTTACTTTGTTTCAAAAGTTAACTATTTGTTTTATTATTACAAAAATCCATCGTTCGCAAACTGAAATATTTTTGCTATCGTAATTTCTATTAAAGAAAAAAAGTTAGATTTTTTTTCAGCTTGTACCATGTCTGAATTTCAAAGTTACCTTGATTTCCTTTAATGATTCGAACTGACTCACAACGACACATTGGATAATAAAAGTTTACTTTTATAAATTCATACTTTTTATATAATATTTGTAATTCATTGAATTTAATTGATTTTTAATGATAATAAACCAAATTATTTAATTTTTATCTAAAAAAAAATCTGCTGGTGGGTGGCCATTAACTAAAAAAAAGTGGCCATTAAAAAAATTGAGGCTACCGGCCACTGGCTATTAACCAAATTTGCTAATTTTTACCTTTACTTAAAAGCTTTGAAATATTCAAATCTTCTTTAATGATTTTTTGCACATAATCTTTAGATGTCTCGTAATTTCAGGACAATTTGGTGCACTGAAAAACTAGATTTCTTTTCCACGTCTCTCTTAATATTCATTACGAGAGTTAAGTTCTTTTCTGGAATAGTTTTTTTAAATTTCTAGAAATTTTGATGTTAACTGTGTCCATCGAATTGTTTTATATAAAAAAAAATTTACAATTTATTTTTGAAAAGCATTCGGTAAATGAGCTAGCATGGCTAACTTTGCAACAACAACAATTAAAATTGTTTCTTATTTTAAAGTGTACGGGATCTACTTTCTAGTGGTAGTGTACAGATTTGCATGTTACAGATTTTTTGCATTAGCTTAGCCAATCAAATTGTCTCATTCGTATAGTGGATGTGCTTTATTTTACTTCATTTAATGTTCAACCTTGTTTATAGCTTTACTTGTTTGTAGTGTCACAAACATCACTGTCCCTTGAATAATGCTATAACTGGATTATCACTGTACTAGAGGGGGCTGGGGGGCCCAGTCGGTCAGGTGTTCGCCTTGCATACCAAAGGTTCCATTTGGTTGAGAGGCCAAAATAACTGCCGACCTATAAACCGGCCATACAGCCAAAAATGTCCGCCTCATAATGCCCTGTATAGAATGCATTTTAAATATGCTTCAAAGTTACGAAGCAGCATACAATGTCGCACTTAACGGTTGCGTTGCGTGCCTACTCAGGAGTCGGCTTGTCACTTGACTGGTTCTTAATTACGACACCCGTCCCCAAAAGCCCTCGTGTATCTCTGGTGCGATGATAATTCAAACTAAACAATACAGTAGAGTCCCAGTTATCCGAAATTCGGCTTAACCGAACGGCTTCAGAATTTTATTTTGCTAAAATATGAAATGTATATTGAATGCACGAACGCATAAATATAGAAATAGGCAAAAAATAAATACAGTAGATGCCGCTTAATGTGATCACATCAAGACGAACGTGATTTGATAACAATAACCGATTGATTATTACACGAAAAAAAGTTTAAGCAAAAAAATGATTTTTTAACGTGCGCATTAAAATAAAAATGTATTTTAAATTAGGAGTTGTTGCTGTAAAACTCTTTAGTATTTAATAGAAATTAATGCCCCTTAAAGAAAAATAATTAATAGTGAGTATGCTTACGCATTTAATGATGAACTGCAGAAAACAATGCAAAATAAAGGTTAATTATTAACAGAAAAATAAGGCATCCAATTATCGATTGTTTAGCATTCTTTCGAAGCAATTCTCATTCACGAATCGTTCATAATCATAATGTTTATGAAAGTGTTCCGCGTCGGCTTTGTTTTGCACACCTAGATATAAGATTCGAAGTGCCTCCCTCATCTAAACAGGCGTCGGAATTTAGTCCCCGATATAGCACTTTTAGGTTCATCATTGGCATCAGAATCTTGTGACGAAGCTTGATCTTTGACACACACGGCTTTGCAAATGTCCTCATCAGTTACCGAAGTAGAAGTCGCAACCTTCTCGTCAATCTCCATCCATGCTTCAAAGTCCTCCGCATTCATATCGTTTTTTTTTCCGGGAAATTTACATGTAAACTGATAACAATAAACAAACATTTGATTGCAATAAACGATGATTTTTCAATGTATTTTGATATAAGAGGACGGGACTAAACGATTTTGATAACATTAAACGATTGATAACATTAACCGTGATCACTTTAAGTGGCGTTTACTGTATGTTCTTAAAAAGTTGGATTTATGTCTCAAAATAAGCAGCATTTTTTTTGCTGCTCAATTTTTGTTTGTATTAAAGCAGCTCTGTCCCACCATCTCTTAAACAAGATATATATATATGGTTTATTACCCGACCCGAACCTCGGTTCATCCGGGCTGCATCTAAATTTCAATCAGTACAAATCATTAAATCCCAAATTATTACAGATTGTAAAGTATCGCAGAGAACAGTGGCACAATTCCAAGATTAAAATATGTAAGACAAATTATAAAATTCATAGTAAAGGTATAAAATCACAAGTTTAAAAAGTTAATCGAATATACAAATTAATCGAATACAACAAACAAGTAAAATCTAAAATGAGCGAAAGTTTAAACAAGATATGCCTGAAATAGTGATTTCATCTTGCGCTTCCATGTATCGAAGGGCCTGATAGCAAGATTTTTTTAGCATCTATATTCAAAATGCTGCGCGCGCTAGACTTCGTCCCTGGTTGCCGTTTCGACTATCTCTTAATCAGTTTGGGTTTTTCAAGGCATGGAATGAATGATTCCCAATTATCCGAAAATTCCTATGGAATCTCGATTAACTGAAAGTGCTCCAATGCCGTACCTTTCGGATAAGCGGGACTCTACTGTATAACTAACTCGTACTAGGCTAAAAACAGGTTATTGATATTTGGAAATTTCGTACAGGCTGCAACAGCTGTCGCTTCGACACAGGAAGAGGATCCCAGTTACCAGCGCCTCCTAGCTCTGTTGGACGCAGACCTGGTTCCCAGCACCGAGAGTGCAAATTGCCCAGTCTGCCACTTCTGGGTGCCGTCTGGAAATGGGGTGGTGCTCAAGAACTGCCTCCACTCGTTCTGCAGGTGAGGAGATATTTAATAACTGATTCATATGGTTCCTATAGTTAAACTCCTTTCACAGAAGAAACGACCATGGGAGGAGCTATAAAATGCACAGAACAATCTGTTGTTCATGGATCGTTTTTAGTTTTAAAGGTCTCATTTTATTCAAGAATACTACACACAGTAGTCAGTTCACTAAGTTTTGTACCACACAGGATTTTTACATACACCATCTTTTATGGCGTCCTATCTCATTGCACACAGGAGAAGAAGTGATGTGTGCCTCCCCCTAGCGACGAACCTCATCACACACTTTGTGCGTGCGCCAGGCATAGAAAAAATTGTTTGCTCGCCAAAAGCAACCACACAATCATGTGAAGACAAACTAAAGCGGCTGAAATTTTCTCTTTATCTGATTACTTGGCGCGTTTTGTATCTCCGCCCATGGTCGTTGCTTCTGTGTAAGAAAACTATGAGTTTAACTATAGGGTCCTTAATAGTCTGTAATAGTCTAGGATAGGAGTTCCCTTCCTTTTTGCACCTGCGTTCCACTTGACTTTTTGAGAAGTTTTGGTGTACCACCCGAACTAAATATTTTAATAAGCATTGCATATGATATATTACTCTTCTAAAAGTGTTCAATATCTTTTTGAATTAAATTCCTTTGAAAACTTCATATGTATTGGTTAGATATTTGTTTATTAATAATATGCTTATAATAAAGGAGAAATAAAAGTCTAAAATGGTATTAATTAACAGTTTTATTTATTACTCATGGGTTTAAAAACATACAAATAAATAGTTAGTACAAACTCAGCAAAAAATAATCATTTACTTTTAAAGTATTTAGTGCAGTGGCTTAGTGGTAGTGCTTTGCATTGCCATGCCACAGGTCCGGGGATCGAATCCCGGATTGGGCGAGGTTGACCCATCCATTCATTCTTTAAGTGGGTTGATAAAATGGGTGCCAAGCATGCTTGGGAACTAAACTCTCGGGCTTTCGCGTGAGGCTGACCACCTTACCGGGTCATATGTCTAGCACCCCAGAGCCCTAGTTCACAAAAGCTGAAATAGGCACAGCAGGCCTACTAATGAGCTGTTGCGCTGAGGAGTTTAGAGTTAAGTTTAGTCTTTGGTGCAAAACTTGTTGTTATTTGCCTGTGGTTAGAATATCAACATTAAGAGTAATGGAACTTATCTTGGCTTTTAAGCCCTCTTCAACACTTATTCTGCTTCGATGTTTATTTTTTATTTACAAGAATTCAGAAAATTACCCTCACACAAATAACCCTTAACAAATGACATAAAAAATAGTAGCATCACACTCACGAATACCACCTAAAATTTTCCTGCGTAGCACAGATTGGAAACTCTTTATTTTAGAAAATTGATTTTAGGGACTTTAGGAGTGCTTATATTCTTAATTAGGTTCCTAACAACTTTCAGGCCATAGAACAACAAGCCCTTCTAGGTACTGTCATTTTTTCTAAGAAATATCTTATTGTTCAGGCTTTAAAACTTCCCAATTTGATTTTGGTTAAGCTGAAACAAGCTTAATGGAAGATAATTCAAATTGTTATGTGACAAAAAAAAGTGAAAACTAAAAATTTCTAAATGGGCGAGCTTTAAAAGTTTTTAGTTTGCACTTTGATCCGTTGAAAACATGTAACTAATTACTAAATCGGAAATTAGAGTATTGGATTCATTAAAACATACAAATTCTACACTTGACAATTAATGAGGGCAATTATAAGAAGAATTTACTTTTAGGAAGTGTCTGGAGAGTGCCATCCGGAAATCCCAGACGGCCCTGGTCAAGTGCCCCTTTGTCTGCAAAGAATATGAATGCGAAAGCCACCTGCAAGAACGGGAAGTGAAAAGTGTTAGTTTGAGTTGTACTTGTTATATATATTAGTGTTATTTTTGAGACATTATTTCTTGAGGGGGAGGCGATACATGTAAAAATCAAATTTTTTTATTTCATAAATAGTTAAAATAACATCTCAAAATATGCCTGCATATTTTTAGAATGAAATTTACATTTTTTAGTGATTAAAATCGCATTTAAATACTTCACCTCAAGTCGACGCTTGAGGGCTTTGTCAAAACTTTTAGCACATTAATATCAAAGCTCCTTTTTAAAAATTGGTGGGAAAGATAACTCAAAAAGTTCTAAATATATCCTAATAAAACTTAGTATATGTCTTCTCTATAGTATTATCTTCTAGTTGAACCTAAAAAATGTCAAATAGTTTTTTTTTTTAAAAAATGAGTTTTTTTTTACCCAAAAACCTTTGAAGCAATGGTAAAATGGATCTTAAGCTTTGCCCTTTGTCTTTCTGTCTATTTAAAAATTTAGGTACTTAAACTTAACCTTTTGTCTTAAATTTTGTTAATTTAGAATAGATTCTTTAGCTGAAAACTCATTTATGTGGGCCAAATTTTTTTGCCATCATTAATGGGTTAACTTCAACCTGAAAAGAATGGGAAATTTTCAGATAACTGTCAGGAAAAAACACCTTCCTTTATTGATTTCTGTATCATCCATTGATAGAACAGATTCACTTTATTTTAAATTAGGCCCCTAAAAGAACTTTAAATTCCAAAATGAATCAAATTAATCCAGATATTTTTGAGGATTTCATTTTTATATGTTTGATAATGTATTTTAAAGAAACTACTTTATTTACAGCAATTTTTTTTCTCTCTTAAATGAATCTTTGTGATTGATTATTTCTGTAAAATAGATTAGATATCATTTAGTGTCACCATATTGATGCATCAATTTCAGCAAAATATTGCTTTGGTTTTTTTCAGATTTTCATGCATATTTGAATTAATAATTTAAATTCAGCTAAACCCTGTTAATGCGTACTCGAAGAGAACTCGTATCGACTGTACTGGTTACCTACTTTATTACCATACTCAACAGTAATATTTCCCTGCAGCTTGCTTCTCCTGACGACTACGAGCGCCACCTAGCTCGGAGTGTGTTCCAGGCGCAATGCCAGGCCACCAACGCCATCCACTGTGTGATGCCAGGCTGCAACGGATGGTGCCTTGTTGACGACATTCGCGCGACGTGGTTTGCATGCCCCACGTGCATGTCCAAGAACTGCATCCCCTGTCACGCCATTCATAATGAGATGGAGTGCCAGAAAGACGATGGATTACAATTCCTGGGAATGGTGGTCAACAACCCTGGGAATGAGGTACAGAAGGCATAGAATAATTTTACTTTTACTTCTTGGTACAAATAATGTCCAAAATCGGTACATTCTATTTCTGCCCCCCAATAATCCCTATAATACTGCCACCCATCTGAATTTCTACAGACATTTATTTTACTAATAATAAATTACTTTATCTTTTCTCCAATGGGGCTGCTATATTGGTGGGCAAACCTTTGCAGACTTGCCCTTTCCCCTGAACTGAGAGCCATTTTTTGGGGGGGCACCATATAAGCTACTCTCGCTACCAATTTTGATGCTCAGATTAAACGGTTAGTCTGAACCTTCTGTGGATGTTAAAGTATGCCCATATTTAATTTTGCCGAGAGAACCCAAGCCAAATGAATAGCTCCAGGGATCTTTTACATGGTACATAATCCTATGACACGCATGCCTAATAATAAGCAACTGAGAAATATCAAATAAGTTGCATTATTCTTATCGTTTTAAAATATGATTAATAAGTACTTAAAAGATCACTTTAATGTTTTTAACTAAGTGTTCAGAATTTTTTTTAGAATACTATTTTATTTATTCCTCTCCAGTTTTTGGGACTGCTAGCTGGACATTTTGGTTGGTTCGAACAACGTCCATATACATAAAAACTAACATTCTAAACAACCAATCTCCGTTCACTTTAGTTATTGATGCCAGTATACAACACTTTCTTTTTAAGAAAACTTTGCCCTCAAACTGAAGGCTGACCCTCTTAACAAAAATGTTGTTGCAGAACTGTGAGCAATCTTCAAGTTCTGTCCATTGGGAAAAGGCATTGCTGACCGACCAGAACTCTGAAGACCAGCTAGAGGGGTACAGGAATCTTTTGGAAGCTACTGACATGGGACTGGTGACCAACACTGAGAAATTCGACTGCCCCATCTGCTTCTCGGACATCGCAATTGGTGAAGGAGTCACTCTCAAAGAGTGTTTACACAACTATTGCAGGTGAAGGGCGTTTCAACTATATGGGGACGTAGGGTAGACTAACCAGTGAATGAACGCTTAAGCACAATTTGTTTTACGAAAATTCATATATTTTAAAAAATATATAGCTTGTGGGTTTATGACAATGTGAACACATCTGTCATTATATGTAAATTCTACAAAAAATAGGTGACTTTATATTGCATTGCTTTGGGTCTTTTGGGGGGTCCGAATTAAAAG
Organism: Hylyphantes graminicola; assembly: GCA_023701765.1. Lineage (NCBI taxonomy): Eukaryota > Metazoa > Arthropoda > Arachnida > Araneae > Linyphiidae > Hylyphantes > Hylyphantes graminicola. The sequence continues at coordinate 11,675,832 of CM043121.1, read as the reverse complement.
TGGTACAAAAGCCAAGTGAATGAACAGTTCTTTTACCAGTGAATGACACAAAAATGTCCAGTCAATAAACATGTTGGATTTTAATAAATGACCAGGACAACCAATCAGGTGTCAGATAGCTTCCTACTAGATGAGAGGAAGTCAGTGTTGCCAATCCATCCGGATGAACGATTTTTAATCCTTACTTTTTAAATGTATTTACCAACTGTTCATTCACTGGTCAGTCTACCCTACATAAATTACATCACGTAAAATTTGGATATTTTAGACCCCTCCATCCCCCTATGTCACTCTGCATCACGTTTGATCGAACCCCTCCCCCTAAAACTACGTCACATTGTTACACCCCCCTCCTTAACGAAAAAGTTGATTTTAAAAATTCCCTTTATAGAAATATATATTTCTGAAATTTGAAAAAATGCATATTTTTATCTTTTGAAAAAATTAATTTGGAAAGAAAAAATATAAAGTTTATATTGGTTAAATAATTTATTCTTGGGAATTTACCAATATTGTGTTTACATTTTCGTTGTCCAAGGTCTAACTAGCCATTCGCTTATGTATTCTGAAAAAAGGGCTCTGAGAGTAATCGGAACTGTCTAGTTCTGGCTCTTTTGGTCTTTGTCCAGGTAGCTGGTAGTCCTCTAATTGGTCATGATAGTGTTGCAATTTTGCATGTTGAAGTACCGTTACGAAAAGGTTTGCAAAATATACAGGGTTCGCACGAAAAGCATGGAATTTCATTTTTTTAATTCAAGGCCTTGAATAGCCTGGAAAATTCAGAAACAGCCTAGAAAATTCAGAAACAGCCTGGAAAATTTAAAAACGCCCTGAAAATTCCTTATGGTGGCCTGGAAAATCATTAAAATGACCTGGAAAAGCCTCGAAAGGCCTGGAATTTGGGTAGCCATGAGTTGTATGAACCCTGTATAGTACACTAAAGATGCTGATGTTGTTGCATATAATAATCTCGCCATCCTCTTTCTGAAATAAAGTATATCTTGTAAAAAAGTTAAATATTTTTTATCAAAAACTTTATTTTATGTAAAACCGATTTTCCTTGCAAAAATGTAATTCTGGTTGTCATTTCACCAAAGTTGTCATGACTCTTGCCTATTTAAGTACAACCATTATCTATTGACACTTACCCATGCAGGAGTGGCCAATACGCTCTGTGTAAACTTGTTTTACAGCATGATATTTAAATTTTCAACTCGTTAATTATATAAGTAATGATATATTTATATTTGCTTTTTTTGTAAACTTAGTTTAGAGTGTTGTCAGGCTCGTCTTTTTTCGTATATTTATGCATCAGTCTTTGTATGGCAATAAAAAAATTTATAAATAATGAATTTTTAATATTTCCTTTTTTGTTTGAAAATTATCTTGAGGTAGAAATTGAACTCAATTTCGATTTTCTAAATAACTAATTTTCTTGATATTATTCATACGATAATTCTTTAAACGCCAAATAATTTTGAGTTATAATAGCCAACTATAATAACAATGGATTTTTGTATTTTGAAGGTATGCACTTAAACCGTAAAGTTATTTTATTTATATAAATTAAAATTGCTTATTCAATGTTTTCAGGGAGTGCCTTATAGGTACAATTCGCAATTCCGATACAGTCATCGTAAAATGCCCTTTTGTCAATGATGAATATTCCTGTGAAAGTTTCATCCAAGAGCGTGAAATCAAATCTGTAAGTAATTAAGTCAACACTTTTCAAAATGGATCATTAGAACAGGCATACATACAATTCTATCACGGCTACTCTAATAATTCTTTATTGAGACAACTGCTTCGACAAGCATTATATGCAATGAAAAACATGCATGGTGTTTCGTAAGATATAAAAATCGTCCTAGAGTTACCTATGCTTCAACAATTGCTTCAACTAATGATTTAAGGGGTGATCATAGTTAAAAATTACCAAAAAATAGAATTTTTAAAACCAGTATTTTCTGATAGATAGAAGCCCGGTCTATCGAATGAGACCAATTTTGTATTGATTAGTTAATTATTTCTTATAAAAAATTAAAATTATTAAAATAAACATGTGTCACGCCCCCTTTGAATAACTAATTATATGCTTGTATTATTTGTGTATTGCATTATAAAATAAGATTTTTTTGTGTTGATTTTTGTTAACTATTCACTGGCTTAATGAACAAATTCCTGACGGTTAACATGAAATTCGGTTAACACGAAATGTTTCGGTGGTCATTTCAAGTTCGTGTTAACGGTATTCGACTGAATTTGTTTTTTGCGTTTTTCTCACAACTATAATTTTCAACACATAGGTACACTTTTCTCCAAATCTATTAAATACTTCTTAATATTTTTTTTGTGTTTTATAAACCCATTTTAGATCCATTTAAGTCACCTTATTTAGTCTTACAAATTAAAAAATATATATTATTTTACACTTTTTGCGTTGAAAATCGGAATTTTTAAGAATGTAGAATATAATGTTTTTTAAATAAAATTTTTAAATTATTTTAGGCGAAAAAAATAAGTGACAAATATAAATGTAACTGTTTACTTGCATTTGAAAAAAGTTTTATGTACATTCATTGCATTTTTTTTGTACAAAGTGTACCGAACATATACTTGTATTTTTAAAAATTCGTAATTGTATGTTTCAAAGATGTTTTTTTTTCTAAAAAAAATAATTTTTAAAAATAAGATTCTTAGGTGTAAATCTAATAATAAAAATACAATTTAGAACTTCGTAAAAAATTTTTTTTAACATAATTTTAAATTATTTAGAGCCTTTCGAAGTCAATACTAAGAATTGCTTATTTTGCTGTCGCTAACTACGATCTCCCCTTCAATACTGGTAACTTAGGTGGAGCACCAAAACGAAACTCTAGCTTTGACATGAACCAATGATTTGGTTCATGCATAGGAAGTTACTTCCGACATTTTTTTATTGACAGGTTATGGGATTACATTTGTCAAAGGAGTTTTTAATAGGTTTTAGATTATATGCCGTAAAGCTATTAAAGGATTATACTTATTAATACTCAGTCATTAGTGTTAGTATTATTTAAGTCATTGAGTAATACAGGGTGGTAACAGAACCTGGAAATCAAGGGAACTTTTTAATTTTGGAAATATCAGGGAATTCTCATGGAATTTTTAAAGTTTTGCAAAATATCAGGGAATTTTTTCCATTTTGGATTACTTAACCAGCAGGATTAGATTCTTGTGATCACTACTAACGGACACTTGATCAAAAAAAAATATTCTAGTTGATCCAATTTGCTTGGAGGACCAAACTCTCTCATAAATCATGTTATAACATGATACTCTGATCACATAATTCCTCTAAACTTATTCAGATTTTCAGAAATGTAGAGAAATTAGGTTGGCTTACCCGTAATCCAGAAAGTCTTAATTCCTGTGACGTCTGGATTATATTTTCTGTACTGCATTGAATTGTGTGTATTACATGTTTTCTAGGTAATTTTAAAATCAGGGAATTTTTTGTGAAAGTATCAGGGATATTTTGTAACCACCCTGTAATAACACTAGCTCCAATTGTTCCGATTTATTCTTTTAAAACACTATCTATTAATTGTTACTGTATTAGTCCATTGTTCAGACTGATTCATATTATTTACAGGGTTCATACGCGTTTGAAAAGTCATGAATTTGGACATAGGGTAAATATTGTCATGAAAAGTCATGAATTTGAGCAAAAAACGACCAAAAGTCATGAATTTGAGCAAAAAAAGACCAAAAGTCATGAAAAATCGATCTATATGTATGGGTCTTGTTTAAAATTATAAGTTTAATTATTGGTTTTTGATCGCTTGCAATGCTATTTATTTGCGGGATATTTAAGCTTCGGCTTTGAAATTTCATGATCACTTTCTTTTTAAAAGCTTTAAATCTGGTAGTGATTTGATACGGAGTGCCGGTGTGACCCTTAAAAAGATGGCGGAAACGCCCACTATTTAGGAATCTTTATTTTTTTTTAAACTTTAATTGGGAATTGCTTATTGTTTATTTTTATGAAATTATTTTTGTATCAAGTTCGTTTTTTTCTTTGTCTCTTGGTGTCACGTTTTATTCAACGTGTTTTTAAAGATTTTATAATGGCTTTTTGGATCGCTGGAGTTTCGTGTCTTTCGGATCGCTGGAGTTTCGTGTCTTTCGGATCGCTGGAGTTTCGTGAATAAAAGTATATTTTAGAAGACAATGCCTTGTATATCAAATTTTATATTTTCTCGAATTTAATTTTTTTATTTTTGGTCCGATTCCTGGTGTCATGAAATATTTTAATTTCAGTTATGAATAGTCATGAATTTGAGACATTTCATTTTGGCAGGAACCCTGTATTTAGAATTGAGGCTTATAGAACCAAAAGTTTGCATCGATTGAGCAGGCACACATACAATGCTATCACTGCTATTCTAATAATTTACTATTGAGACAACTGCTTCTACAAGCAGCATATGCAATGAAAAACAAACATGGTGTTTCGTAAGGTATAAAAATCGTTTCAGGCCTAGAGTTACCTATACTTCAACACTAATGAATCGGCATCTAAGCTATGCCTTCTTCTAATCATCTGTTTGTTGATAATTGCATAAAAGATGTTAAATAAAAATTATTAAGCAATTTTTTTAACTTAAAAATGTAATATAATAGTTATTTAATTGATTAAACTATACTAGTCTTTACTTATTTGATTCATTTCTCTGCTCTTACATTTTGATTTAATTTATCAGCTGATTCAGTTAAGTGGGTAGGCCCTCAAAGGAATGACCATAGACAAGATGACTTGCCATTTTTCTTGTGATTATTTCTTCCGCATTAATAGTTTTTTTTATTTAAAATAAGGATTTTTAAATATATCTGCTAAAAAAAAGTTATTTAACTTTAAAACCGATTTTTGTTTTTTCAATACATATTTTTAAAAAAAAATTTATACTGGAAAATATCCACAGTTTAAATCCACGAACTATATAAAAGAAATGAACTATAAAAAAAAAAATTATAATGATATCTCCTATAGTTTTCTACGAAAAATGTTCCTAACGTTAGTAAAATGAACATGGACAAGATAGAACCATCTGACTCCCCTTAATTTGTATTCTATGGGCTGGGGAGCCCAGTCGGTTAGGCACTCGCCTAGCATGCGAAAGGGCCCAGGTTGGGGTCCGGGCATTATCAAATTACTGCCAACCTATAAACGGCCCGTGCAGCCAAAAATGTCTGACGAATAATACCCCGTGTAATTAAGTGTCCTTCAAAGTCCTAAAGCTGCGTACGATGTCGCCCTTAGCGGTTGCGTTGGGTGCCTATTCAGGTGTCGGCTCGTCACTTGAATGTGAATCTAAAATGCGACGCCCGTCGCCAATAGCCCTCGTGTAGCTCTAGTGCGATGATACTTCAAGCCTAACCAAATTTGTATTCTTTTTTCAGCTCCTGAGCCCAGATGAATATGAGCACCACTTAGCAATGGGCCTAGCCCAAGTCGAGCGACGGTCGGCCAACTCCTTTCACTGCAAGACCCCAGACTGCGCCGGGTGGTGCTTTGTGGAAGATGACGCCAACCAATTCTTCTGCCTGGTTAGATATATTTTGTGTTTAATTTGCTTTTCCTGTGGGGTAAAAGATTGCATAGTCCGCCTGCCACTTCTTGGCATCTATAATAATAAAAATGAAGTTTCTGGTGTGTGTATATGTGTGTGTATCTTAGAGATTCATAAACTAGACATTTGTTTGAATCGTAACTTGGCACAAATGCGTAGTTCATACTTAAGTTACAGATAGTGAACTTTCAGAGCTCAAAATGTTCTATTTTTAGAGGAAATTTGAATTTTCTGAAAAAAACTACGCCACTTTGGCTCAAATCCGATCATTTTTTTTACTTTCCTGATGCCATCTGCTGAAAAAAATTAAATAAAACTTTCAACGAAAATAAATAAAATTGAAACTGTTTATTTTATTCTGTTGCCAAAGAAACTAAATTCATTATTTGAAAATAATTCATATGTTTCAAGTGACGTAATTCCTTCCAGTCTTCATTCCAGGATTTATTGTGGGTTTAGTTAATGATTTCTTCATTGATGGTTCTGTTGAATGCAAATATGCATATTAAAGCAATAAATGTATAGTTGTTAAGCTATTACTGAACTATGATGGTTAATAAGGCCATCGCACTAGAGGTTGTTATACATGTTAGGGTTTTATGTTTTTATTTTTTCGCCAAATATGTTGCCAATCTCGCCAAATTATTAAAAAACTCGCCAAATGGGCAAAATGTTTTTTTTACAAATAATTTATAAGCTGGTTGGTTGGTCGAAAGTCATTGTGTTCGAGCTGTATAATGGGTGTTTGTAGCTATATATATTTTCTCGCCAAATTATTTCTCAAAACACGCTTAATGAATTAAAAGGTTTTATCTATATACATAAAAGGCGACTTCTGTTTGTCTGTCTGTTTGTATAGGACGCAAAAACTTAATAACCACGCTACAGATCGTCACGAAATTTGGCACAAAAATTCATCTCATCTCCAGAACAAACATAGGCTAAGAATTTTTCGAATCGAACCATTCCTTCTTTCGTTTACGAACGTGTTAAGGGAAAAAAATACACCACTTTCGCTCAAATCCGATCATTTTTTCTCTTTCGTGATGCCATCAGGCAGAAATATTTAAATAAAACTTTTTAGAAAACAATTGAAATCGAAAATGTTTAATTTATTTTATTTTTGTTCATTGCCTTCAGAAACAAAATTAATAATTTGAAAAAATAGTTGGATATGTTTCAAGTTACGTAATCCTACCAGTCTCCATTCTATTATTTTATTGTGTAAATATGATTTTAATTATGAATTTTTTAAAAGCATAGTTAAGCTTTTACTGAACTATGTTGGTTTTTTAGAGACCGTTGCACTACAGATGCATATTAGGATTTCATGTCTTCCTTTTTTCGCCAATTACTTTGCCAAACTCGCCAAATTATTACAAAGAACGTGCAAAAGAGCATTTTTTTCAATAGCTGGTTGGTTGTGCGATTGTCTAGAGCTGAATGGGTGTAATGTTAGCTATATATTTTCCTCGCCAAATTTTTCAAGCACGCCAAAAAAGCTAAAATGTTTTTATTCGGGAAATTACTACGACATTATCTGTTAATTTTATAGCATTTTTTAAATTTTGTTTTTTATGTAATATAAGTAGCGGGATTTTGTACTTAAATAACGAACGGTATCAGCAACATAAGCTTATTAAAAAGCAAATAAACTTATAAAAAATGCAAATCGTTTGCTGTTTGCTGGAGTAGCTTATTTTCAATTCTTACTGATTATTTTTTTACTTAAATATGTATTCTCTTTAATTTGAGCTTCTTATCAAAGGTATTTTTGAAATTAATATTATTACTATATCCAAGATGGGTAATTAAATGGAAAAAATTACTGGGCAATCTTCATATCATATGTAACTCAAATGAAAGAAAAAATAGTAAAATTGACTATAAAATTACTTTTTCACCTCTACCCGTGCAACGTCGGGTATAACAGCTAGTGTATTTATAAGGGAATTGTGATGACATTTATGAGTGCATTTTACAGTGTACTTTTGATTTTGGAATTTTAAAGCAATGAAACAGGATTTTATACTTGATAACGAGCGTTAAGAAAAACTTATTTAAGTTTATGATCCTATAACAGGTTATATGGTACACAGACTTGGATCGATTTGATATGTTTTTAATCCGTGCGAAGGACGGGTATAAATCTGCTAGTATCAAATATTTTGATTGTGGACTGTGGAGGAGTCCATGTTGTGAAAGTGTAAGGAAGGTTTTAGTTTAGGCAAAAGTTACTATATTTGGCGATTCATTGCTTTTTCAGATGCAAATTTCTTTAGGATTTAGGTTTATTAATTGAAGGGGTTTCACCCTTATTGCATAGCTATATTTTAGCTTGTAAAGTTTACCAATGTATAGCCTGCTGAATGTGTTAAATAGTATCTTCTAAATATGCAAATCGGTTAACGATCATGTCAAGATAGCTAAGTAAGTAGTAATGCACGTGTAATTTTTGACGGGCCTACACTCCGTGCCTACCTAACTTTTGTTAAACAAATAGTAAAAAGGCAGAGGGAAAAGAGCGATTGGTCTGTTAGTTGGAAACTCTTGTAAGGTAATATTAAATTAAACTAACAGCCCATTACTGGGCCAAGGCCTGCCGTGCCCATTTCAGCTTTCGTGACCTAGGGCTCTGGGGTGCTAGGCATATGTCCCGGCAAGGTGGTCAGTCTCACGTGGAGCCCCCAGTGTTTAGTTTCCAAGCATGCTTGGTACCCATTTTATCAACCCACTCAAGGGATGAAAGGATGGGTCAACCTCGCCCAATCCAGGATTCGATCCCCGGACATGTGGCGTGTTAATGCGAAGCACTACACCTAAGCCACTGGGCTTCGTAAGGTAATATTTACATACAAAATTATCTTATACAATTTGACCACAGTACACTTTTCTTTCTGATAAATTTGCGAAATTATCTCAAATAATATTCAAATCTGTTAGACCTTAAATGAAACTAATGTTTTAAACATGTTTTTTGGATGGATTCGCAAATAATTTATGGAATTCTTTACATCTGCGGAAGGATCTTCTCTATAGCATATTTCTATTGACCCAACTTAGGTTGGCAAGGAGTTTATCGGCAACCAACTATAATCCTCCTTTCGCCAATAACTTATGTGCTTTCGTGTGACACAATATTTCGAACAAAAACTAACCCAATAATTCTCAGTGTTCACCAAATGCCATAGGATTGGCAACCCTTTCTCTTTATGGTTCTCTAGCTATATTCAAAGCAAAATCGTCCACAATCAAAATATTTGAAATGCTAAGAAGTGACAGCCGGACTATATTTACGAGTTTATTTTTTTAATACCTTTATTGTAGAATCAACTTTTTTCCCTAGCAAGCTATTAATATGGATTTGTTATATTAAGTCTAAAAATGCTTGCATGTAAGTGGAGTCTATTTAACTGACCGAAACACCTACTGCAATGCAATCCATTGTGTCAGAGCCAGATCTTCCTTTATACATACCATTAAAAAAAACAGGAAAGTTTGGCTACGTGCCCCTATGTCCACTATTTATTTTTTATTGACATCATAGGAATCAAAAACAAGTTTTTTAGATATTTTTTGACACTTTAAGGATGAAAAATTGGGCTGGTTACTTTGGATATCCGATTAAACAGAGTTCAGTTAAGAGGTAGCCTACTGTACCCTATATGCTGGAACACTATTTTATGTAATTTTTGGCCTTTTCTTTTTTTTAATTCAAAATAATTTAAAAAAATGAAAAACTAGTTATTGACATGGAGTCGATGTCCGTCTGTCTGTACCCCTCCCCCCTTTCCAAAATCAGTTCTATCCAGCCAATCTTAAAAATTATTTTTTGTTGGAAAGTTATGACCTCAGAAAACCAACTTTCATACATTTTGTCAGTCAGTCTGTACGATCGGCCGGACATAAAACTACTATATGTCGATGAATTTCCCATTTGTTGATTTATTACCATTGAAATTCAATTTGAGTCATTTAAATCGCTGTTGCCAACTCAACCATGGCATGAGAAACTTAATTCATTTAAAAATAATATTAATATTTTAAGCAACATTTATTTTAATCATAAACCAGTTTGGAATGACGTCAGAAATATGGTTATTTGATTGTTTAATACATATTTGTTTACTAAGTAAGTGGCAATACATATTTTTTTGCGTATCATCCTGATTAGTTTTAATTTACATTTCTTTTTTTTAAGTTCATTTTTTAGTAGTTTCATGTTTTTTTTATAAATAAATATTTAATTAATTGATCGAAAATTAATGAAATTCGTTGATTTTGGCTTCAAGAAGTTAAAATTATAGCTGGATGCTGTGTTTGGTGAAATTAATTCGAATGTGTATAAATTTTATGTAGTAACGGTTGTACATGATACTTACTGTTATTTCACTTCCTGTTAATTTATTACAATTTTTTAATGTTTTAATATGCTCAAAATAAGAAAGTTTTGTGTCCTGTGAATAATTTTTAACTAGAGGGCTATAACACCTTGCTCGCTTTCGCTTGGTGACCCCCTTCGTAAAATATTTCCCCAGAATTGCTGTCCTACTCACTTCCAACTCCTATTTATTATATCGTATTATGCCTGTGTTTTTATGTGTAGTTTAACTAATCTTCATTATTTGATTAAAGGGAGTGTTTGGGTCAAAAATGTTGATTTTTGTTTAAAAGTTTCTTTTTTATTCTATATACCTTTAACTTTAATTTAAGACCAAGATTATCGATTTCTGTTTTAGGGGTTTTCTTTTTATGAGCATTTTTGGAAAAACTCTGAACATTAGTTCTTACTTAGACCTTACATTTCTTTCGTGTTTCCTGAAATATAAGGTTTTTCAACAGTTAGGAACATTTTTCTTAGGAACTTTAAAAGATATCAACATGTTTTGTTTGATTATTTCTTACCCATTAACAGCTCTTTGATTTGTATTGAGGAATTTTAAATATCTCTGCTCAAGAAAAAATTATATAGCTTGAAAATTGATTTTTTTATGTTTTGAAATATCCTCAATTTAAATCAGAGAGATATAAGTAAGGAACAAAATATAAAAAAAAGTTTATAATGATCTATCATATAGTTCCTGAGAAAAATGTTCCTTAAGTTAGGAGAATTAACATGGGCGAGATTGAACCATCTGACTCCCTTTAAGGGGAGAACATAGTTAACAAAAACCAAAAAATAAAATTTTTGAAACCAGTATTTTCTGATAGATGGAAGCTCGAACTATCGAATGAGACCAATTTTGTATTGATCGGTTAATTATTTCTTATAAAAAATTAAATTTATAAAAATAAACAAATGTACCTTGCCTCCTTTTAATTACTAATTGTATGCTTGTAGTATTAGTGCATTATGTTATAAAATAAGATTTTTTTTTAAAGTTGATTTTTTAAAACTTTTCACTGGTTCAATGCAAGAAAAAATTGCTGACGGTTGACATGAAATGTTTTGGTGGTCCCTTCGAGTTTGTGTTAACAGGATCAACTGTATTTGTTTTTCACTTTTTTCTCAAAGCTATTATTTTCAACACATTGGTACACTTTTCTCTAAATCATTAAAATATTTCTTAATAGTTTTTTTGTTTGTTATAAAACCATTTTAGATCTATTTAGGTCACCTCATTTTGTATTACAAATTAAAAAAATGTTTTATTGTTTTACACTTTTCTGAGTTAAAAATCATAATTTTTATGAATTTAGAATGTTTTTTAAATCAAGTTTTAAAAAAATTTTAAGCAAAAAAAAAACTGGTGACCAACATAAATCCTACTGTTTACTTGCATTTGAAACAAGTTTTACAAGTTTTATTGTATATTTTTTGTACAAATGGTACCGAAAAAATACTTGTATTTCTGAAAATTCGTAATTGTATGTTTAAAAAGATGTCTTTTTTGTAAAAAAAAATAAGTTTTTTAAATAAGATTCTTGGGTATAAATATAATAATAAAAGTACAATTTATAACTTGGTACAATTTGTTTTTTTTTTTGTAACAAATTTTTTAAATTATTTAAAGCCTTTCGAAATCAATACTAAGAATTGCTCATTTTTGCTGTCGCTAACTATGTTCCCTCCTTAACTAATCTTCATTGCTGATTAAATAAACTAGTTTTTTTATCCATGTGTCAGGTGTGCAAGCACTTTAACTGCCTTTCCTGTGCAGCCATCCATGAAGGGAAGGACTGCAAACAGTACCAAGACATGGCCAGCTTGGGAAACGATGAGGAGACCAAAAAATACTTGGAGGTAGGTTTGGTGGAATGAACATTGTACTGAGGGCTACTAGCCAGGGCTGGGCCGTTACTTGTTTAAATGTAAAGTCTCGAAACCACAGTGATTCTAAACTCCGGGGATCCGAAAGTCGCGGAACTCTGGGGATCCAAAAGTAGCGGAACTGCATGCGATCCGAAAGTCGCGGAAGTCCGAGGATCCGAAAGTAGCCTATCTCAGTGGATCCAAAAGTCGAGGATCTTCGGGAATCCAAAAATAGCGGAACTCCGGGGAAAGTCGGCAATTTGGCTGCAGCCTCCCAATCGGGCCGCAGCATTGCTGCCGTGCTGCGCAGTTTCTGCTATCGGGGATTTTTATTTTGTGTATATGAGTTGGCCTTGTTTATGTTTAGGTTTAACAATTGCTAATGAATTCGTAAATAAAAATTTCAACACTACTTAATATTTTATCATCAGACTCTTTTAAGAAATCCCCTTATTGGCTTAGAAATAATCAACAGTTTTGTAAGTATTATCAATTAATAGCCTCTTTAACATGGCTCCTTATAGTTGCAGTGGATGAAGAAATAACTTGAATAAATAATAGACAGATTAACCGTTGACTAAAACTTTAATTAAAATCTTCTTAAAACATACTGCAGACAAATAGTAGTAGAAATAAACAAAACAGTCTTACTGAATTTGAGGAAGTAAAACAATGAAAAACGTTTAGAGATTGAACGGGTTTAAGTTACGAAAAATAAATAATAAAATTCCTCCGAGCTTTCGAACACCGTGATCGGCAAGAGCAGAGAGAGAGACTGAGTGGGAAACTCCCACACGCCACGAACTCACAAACAACGACGTCACGTGATCGGCTACTTCTCCGGAGCTGCTCTTAACTCGGAGACTGCTCGTGACGTCATGGCTTAAATGCTGATCCTAATACTGTGACGTCACTTATATCGTCACCGGCGGCACAAATTGCGTGATAACTTAACATCAATGATGATCAAGATTCATTTTGATGTTAGTAAAACCCTTATTTTCATTTTAAAACATTTATTGTGTATTCAAATATGGTTTATGAAATTAAAAGCTTTTCATTAAAAAATATTTGTTGATTAAAAGCACATTTGGCAATTCATAATACTTAAGTCATCAATTTTGTGTCAGAAATGTTTGGCCAGGAACTTTTTTTCAGAGAATACCTAAAATGGCTTGCAAATTTTCTGTAGACACCTTGGTTAAGCACTCGCCTAGCATGCAAAAAAGGCCCCAGGTTCGGGTCCGGGCATCGCCAAAATAACTGCTGAACTATAAACGGCCTGTGCAGCCAAAAATGTCCGACGAATAATACCCCGTGTGGCGGGAGTGCACGTTAAATATCCTTCAAAGTCCTAATGCTGCGTAAAATATCGCTCTTAGCGGTTGCATTGAGTGCCTGTTCAGGTGTCGGCTTGTCACTTGATTGTGGTTCTAAAATACGACACCCGTCGCCAATAGCCCTCTTGTGGCTCTAGTGCGACGATAATTCAAACCTAACCTAACCTGCCATGTTAACTTCTTTTCCTGCCTGTCTTTTCAGTGTCAGCTCCAGAGCAAAAAGGCCATGGCGTGTCCCACCTGCCAAATAATCGTCATGAAGAGGGAGGGCTGTGATTGGCTGGTTTGTTCCATGTGTCTAACGGAGATCTGCTGGGCGACAAAAGGGCCACGCTGGGGACCAGGGGTGAGTTCTGGTGTCCTTCCACTACAGCCCTTTAGGGGCTGGGGTGGTTAACCTAAAGAAGCGCATCCGGCAATTTCACGCCAAATCTGATAACCCCAACCAATTGGTATTATGGCAACCTTTTGACAAAATTAGCACTTACATTGCCAAAGATTGCCATTATACCAATTGATTGGGGTTACCCGATTTGGCGTAAAATTGCCAGGCTAGCTTAGCAATTGCATTGCCAAAGGTTGCCATTATACCAATTGATTGGGGTTCGGCTACCCAATTTGGCGTAAAATTGCCAGGCTAGCTTAGCAATTGCATTGCCAAAGGTTGCCATTATACCAATTGATTGGGGTTACCAGATTTGGCGTAAAATTGCCGGACGCGCTTAGCAATTGCATTACCAATTTCTAAATATTAATCCATCTAAATCTTAAATGTATATAATTTATTCTGAAGGTTTTTTTTATACCAGTCTTATATTAATTATATGCTTAGCAATTTTAAATAATTATTTACTTTTTTAAAATCAATTCTTCGGCATTTAACTTTCCACGTTTTTTTATAAGCTTCAATTCGTTATCTTCAAGATTCTTCTTAGGAAGCTTCAGTGTTGAGTATTTCTCTTTCTGCAAGACAATATTTATTAACCTTATGAGGGATGCAGAAGTATAAACCTGTCACCTGACTGTCAGGCTTGCCGAACAACACTTATAAATTTTGTAATTTTTCTAAATTTTCAAATTTAAAGTATTAGACAGTCATTTATGATCACCTGCTACCGAAATAAATTTTAAAAGAATTGAAAGAAATTAAATTTCCAGTTAAAATTTCAGATTTAAATCCCATGCATAAAACAACTCTACACTTCAATCCAATTGCGTCATTGAGCTAGAAGAAAAGTGGAGTGAGGTGTGTGATTCACTGAACAGGGCAGCAAACGAGCCGATTCATTAATTAAACGCTGAGGAATACAAGACACTGCAGCAAAAACAAACGGTGCAGAAAAACCTAAAAACTTGCCTATTTCGCTATTGGGTTCATCTTCGCTGGTTCTTAGCTAGTGATGAAAATGGTTATTTCTTTAAAAAGTTTGAATTTAAAGTTAAAGAAAGTTAATCTCTTTCGAACTAAAAATGTTAAAATACATTTAGGAGCCCAAGTCAATGTGATAGAGGGGTCCTCTCTCATACAAGCATTGCATATAAGTGTAGGAAAAATAGTCCTTTTCTACTCTGTTCGCGACACTTCACTCCAGTTTCCTTTCTAGCTCAATGATGCCTCTGAGGGTCATAAGTCAGTTGAAGCTTTCCCATGTGACAGGAAAAAGAATAAATGCAGTTTTATTAAAGATACTCTATCTAATAGTGCCTGAACATTTCCACTACTTAAGCAAGGATTCTTGATAGAACTGTAAGGACAGTATTTTTTTGCTGGTGCTTGCAAGCTCTAATTAACTTAACATTGCCGTTTTGAATCGTTCGAAGGCGTAAAGAAGCAAAAATATCGCAACTTTTTTTCCCTCTAATGGGGCTGCAATATTGGTGGTCAAGCCTTTGCAGACTCGGCATATTCGCCTGAACAGAGTGGTTTTTTTTGGCACCATCTAGGCGACTCTCGCTATTAATTTTGATGTGCAGATTACAATGAATCTGAGCTCTCTGTGGATGTTAAAGTATGCCGAGATTTAATTTTGCCGAGAGAACCCAAGCCAAATGGGCATTTCAGGGATCTTTTACCTGCCACATAATCATATGACATGCGTGCCCAAGATTTTCCCATCCAGAAAATGTGAGGATTCAGCCGGGGCTCAACCGCACGGTCTTGTGCTTACAAGGAGGACATGTTAAACCTCTCAGCCACTGAGCCGCTTACTAATGTTCAAATGGAATAATAAAAAAAATATCGGAACTGCTGCGTACAAAGCCAGTTATGCTTGCTTAGATGATGAAATTTTATAAAAATTACTCTGAAGTACCCTGAGACTTAGTAAGCTTAAAAATTTGGACTTAATTATTTCCATGCAAAAATGAAGTTCTGAATCAGAACTAGTTAAACATGTCTGTTAAGCAATGAGTGAAGGAACAGGGCTTGATTAAGTTAATAATTAGAATTTATTCAAAGAAATGGTATTGCAACTCTTAGGCGAATTTTTTTTAAAAAAATGATAGTGGAATATTTTGAAAATCCACATACATTGTGTAGTGACTGATGGTGTGATTCAATAAACTTTTAAAACAACTTATTTCTTTTCTTAACTACTTTATTCCAAAGAACAGACTTTTCATGCGCACGAATTACAAAACTAATATCTTTTTCTATTTTCTACAGAAAAACTACTGATGCCACCGCACACATGCTTTTACACAATGGTCTGCTCGTTTTCAATTATTTATTTAATCTGAGCGTGACCCATACACATTGAAAATGGAAATACATTTTTAAATATAAATTTTTATTATAACGAATTCTAACACTGAGATTTTTACGTTTTATGATGTCTAACATTTCAATGTTAGAGGTAGTTACTTCCTTGTAATATAAGCAACTAATATTTTTAGTATATCTAGGGAAGAAAAACATGCCCTCTAGCTCTGGAAATAAAACATTTCTCTTAATGAACTTAATGGGGGCTGGGAAGCCCAGTCCGTTAGGCACTCTTCCAGCATGCGAAAGGTCCCAGGTTCGGGTCCGTGCATCGCCAAAATAACCGACCTATAAACGGCCTGTGCAGCCAAAAATACCTGACGAATAATACCTTGTGTGGCGGGAGTGCACATTAAATATGCTTCAAAGTCCCGACGCTGCATATGATGTTGCCCTTAACGGTTGTGTTGGTTGCCTATTCAGGTGTCGACTCTTCACTTGACTGTTGTTCTAAAATACGACGCCCGTCGCCAATAGCCCTAGTGTAGCTCTATTGCAGCAATAATTCAAACCTAACCTTAATGAACTTAAACCTCTGGGGGGATAAGCAAATTGTCTCAAGTGTAAGCTAGTTTTCACTGCATAAGATTAAGATGGAAATTTTTTAACTCAAAATTTAATTTCTTTATATTTTTCGAAATTGGGTGTCTGTTGCAGATATAAAAATATGGATCGATTTTAAAAGCCTCTATTTACCATGGCTCCTTATAATGGCAGTGGATGAGGAATAACAAGTCGTAGAATAATAATAACGTAGAATAAACAGTTGATTAAAACTTTAATAAAAATCTTCTTAAAACATAATGTAGAGTAAGTAAACAAAACAGTCTTACTATGAAGAAAGCAAATAAAGTAAACGTTTAAGAATTGAGCGAGTTTAAATTACATCTTGAAAAATAAATAATAAAGTTCCTTTGAACTTTTAAACACCGCGGTCGGCAAGAGCAAAGAGAGTGAGACTGAGAGTGGAAAACTCCCACACGCCACGAACTCATAAACATGGTCACGTGGTCCGACTTCTCCCGGGGTGTCCGTGACGTCACGGCTTGAATGCCGATCCTATTATTGTGACGTCATGACTTAAATGCCGGTCCTATTATTGTGACGTTACTGTTATGATTTCGGTGGCACAAATTGCGTGATAATCGTAACAGATTTATATATTGGTTCATGGTTCTGTAAATTTTAAAATTTAATGAAGTTATGACATTTATAATTATTTCAATTGCATGTGTTGCTGGAAAGCCTGACAGTCAGGTGACTGGTCTGTACGTCTATCCCTCCATGATTAATATTAACATTATCAAATCTTTCCCAGGTAGCACAACAATTTTGGCCAATGTCGCATGAGTATCGGCCAAACTTGGAGAATATTTGATGAAATCGATCATATTTCTACCGAACGTTATTATTATTCTACGACTTGTTATTCTTCATCCACTGCCATTATAATCAGATTTCCCCGTTCATTGAGGTTTCATACTGGAAATCATGAAAAGTTCAAACTTAATTTTACTGTAAACTTATAGTATTTTGCAAGTGTTAAAGGCAAATATTATGTTTCGCGATATTTTTCAATCAAGAATTTTGAATTGTAATTTTTTTTCATATAATATTTTAAACCAATATAGCACCCCAGTATTTCCGGTCGTCGGTAAAACATAGTCCATTATGCATTGGGCGATGGGTATGAGCCGAGATTGGCCAATGCTGTTGTGCTATCAGGGTTACTTTTTAAGCATTCAAAAAGATATAAACAATGAATTATTCCTAGTTTTCATAACTATTTTTTCAATATTTAAAGGGAAAAGGGGACACCAGCGGAGGATGCAAGTGTAACTTTAAGAAGGGAAAACCCTGCCACCCACGATGTTCTTATTGCCACTGAAAATGGTACAAAAAAGTTCTGGTAAGTGGTTGTGTTTTATTTAAGGATATAATTTTTTTTTAAATTATTTTTTCCCCTCTAATAGGGCTGCAACATTGGCGGTCAAGCCTTTGCGGACTCGGCATATTCCCCAGAACTGAGGGCCATTTTTTGTGGCACCATCTAGGTGACCATCGCTACCAAATTTGACGACCAGATTACAATGAATCTGAGTTCTCTGTGAAAGTTAAGGTATGCTGAGATTTAATTTTGCCAAGAGAACCCAAATCAAATTGGGCCCTCCAGGGATCTTTTACATGCCACATAAACATATGACATGCGTGCTCAGGATTTTCCCATCCAGAAAATCTGACGACTCAGCCGGGGCTCGAACCCGCGATCTTTTGTTTACCAGGCGGACGCGTTAAACCTCTCAGCCACTGAGCCGCTAAATTATTATCTCTTATAACGCTTTCTGTCCGAGCTATCGTGATCGTGCGGGTATAAAAGAGAATGTTTAAGCTTTTAATCGAAGAAATATCGATACTGAAGCAGCTGTCTGGACCATTCGTTATTTGTATAAAAAATTACTTTGTTTTTAAGTAGATGCTGGCATTGATGCTGTTTAACGCATATTTCTCGATATGACTACAAATTTAGTCTCATAATTTTAAATCACCACCATCTGACCGCCGGTCTTAAAGGGTTATAAGTCGACCTCTGTTCAGAGCTAATACGAGCCTAAGTATTTATGTGTATATTTATGAAATTAATATTTTATTAGGAAAATTATATCACAGTTTTAAATTCAATGTCTTTGTCTAAGTTCCACGTTTGGGACTGTTCCAATTCCAAGGGATTTCAAAGTTATGCTGTAACCCCTCGCTATACATTGCGCATTCGGATATGTGTCGCGCCTTGTATCATGTCTCCAAATTTTCCTCGCAGTTTTTTACAATATGTACTCTCCTTATAATCGACATGAGACACATGGTCAAGATAGGCCGACAGACAGGGAAAAGGGGGGAGGGGGCTAGCTTTAGATGGATTTTTTACTAGAACATGTGTGAAATATGTATAGTATTAACAGTGCAATAATGTGTAATGTTTATAGTAATTAATAAAAAGTCCTTTCAAAATTTTTGTTTCTCTTTTTAGAGTTATATTATTAAATATGGTTTAGTTTTATCTTTCAAATGCATACTGTGCTTCAGTTTAAAAATTATGTTGAGAGTATGTAAAAATATTATTAATATTTACGAAGTCGCTCGATATATCACACATTCGGTATATCACTGTTTTTTGCTTGTATCCCAGAAAGCACGATACAGGCCTCGCAAATGGTCCCTTTTTTCCCTAAAAGTCCTTTTTTCAATAAAAGTCCCTAAAAGTCCGTTTTTGAAGTAAAATGTCCCTTTTTCCCTATTTCTACTAATTGTTTACATTGTTACAAAATTGATTAAAAAAAAAAGACTGATCACACATGGGTGTCTACTGTCTAGCCGTCAGGAAAATCTTGAAAGTTGAAAATTGTACTTGCATTTTTTTTTAGCACCGGGAAAATCGGGAATTATGCTTGGAATTGTTGAAATTTTTTTTTTATTTGTGCTGGGAAATTTTGCCACTTTCTGCAATTTTCGATTTTTTTTAGTTATATGAAGATAAGCTTTTTTGCACCGTTTGTTTCAAGGTTGAGTAATCGGCTGATTAAAAAAATCCCCCACGTTTAACGGTTTAAATTGAGACTTGCTGATTTTCAAGATTCTCGACTTTTCTGTGAAATTTCCGATTCCTTTAAAGTTGCGCGTTTTGTCCTTTTTTAAGATTTTGAATTCTACCAGAATTTAAAAGTTTTTTATTACTTAAGTTTTAATCACTTTAGGTTTTTGTTACTTAGCTTTTTTGTGACTTAGATAAAAATCGCAATTCGTTCGCTTATTTCCAAAGATCGTCGATTTTGGTATTTACTTATGTGGTTCTAAAATACGACGCTCGTCGCCAATAGCTCTTGTGTAGCTCTAGTGCGACGATAATTCAAAACCTAACCTAACCTGATTTACTTATTTTGCTGCCTAGTAATTTTCACGAAATTCGCTGATACAATCACATTTCCACATAACGATTGACAGTTTATTTGCTGCTGATGCGTTATAGGAATAGCGCTTTGTTACTTTTGTAGCTCCGGTTCAGGCAAATCGGTCCAACCAGAATATTTTCCTTTGATCAAGTTTTCGGTGTTGACCTTTTTATCGCAAAAACAGCTTGATTTTTTGTTTATATTTTCAAACTTTTTTTGGCTTTCTTTTACTTTGGACTATACTGGGGTTTTTGATTTTAGACATGTTCAATTTTTAAATTGGAATATCGCCGAAATTTAAAAGTGTCTGGGAGAGGATTATGGGTGCCTGGATTAGCGGTTCTGTACTGTGTTAGCTAATTTCCGAAAATTCGCTAGTTCACCGATTGTTTAGTTTTGAGTATTTTAAGTTCTTAATTTATGGAATTTCAAAGAGTCGTTTTTTGCAATTTTTAAAAACAGATCTTCAGGGTTTTTAGATATATTTTTTTTCTGGTACTAAAAAGGTTCGCTAGACGCGAAATGCGATTTTCAAAGTTCATGACTTGAAAACTTGAGATTCACTATTTACTGATTTCGAAAGCATCGCAATTGAACGACTTCCAAGAATTTGAAATTTTCCAGACTCCTTAAACTCGGGATTTACCGATCTTTGACAATAGTCAGTAGCCCTCGTGTAGCTCTAGTGCGACGATAATTCAAACCAAACCAAACCGATCTTTGATATTTTTTTAATCATTATTTTTCAAAAAATTCAATTTACCTATTTTGAAAGGCTCATGATCACCAGTTTTTGAAGGTTTTCCATCAATCAAAATGTACATTTCTGTCTTTTCATGTTAAAACTTAAGGAAATAATTCATTAAGCTAACAGATGTCAAATATTAACTTAAAGTTAGAATTATAAAAATTTTAATAAATGAAATATTAAAAAAAAAAATTAACATTCTAAAAAGAGTCACATAATCCTATGTTACGTGGTATTGTGTCATTAAATTTGAAGATTGTGACTTTCAATATTAGCTTACTTTTAGCCTACAAAAAACCCACCCTGCTTTGAGTTGTTTTTTTTTAAATGCTAATAGTTTCGATGGTAAGCCTATTTTAAGTACAAAATATAGGTTGATTTAATTAAATTATTGTTTAGTAACTTTTGTTAATCAACCAATAATTTTCAAGTATAAATTTGAAAATGTACTGGTATAATTGGTTATGTGAGAGCACTTGAAAAAAATTGAAAATATGTCTTGAAATATGCTTGAATTTTTTACTAGCAATTTTGCTGGACACCTTGTCACAATTTTTTTTTCTAAAATCCCCAGAAAATTTACATTCAGATTTAGCAAGTAATAAAAGTACGATAACCTCTGTTTTTTGGCCTTTATTTTGATCAAAATAGTTTTTAGTTCTTTACAGCAAACTTAGTGTTGTTTTACTTAATTATTTTATGTGAAGGAGGAATATTTGATTTACTTAATTAGCAAATATTTTACATTTAGGAGTTATGAGATTATAATTTTTAAATTAATATACTATAACATTACTTTTGCATAATTTCTATAATAGGAAAAATTATACTCGTATCTTTGTTTTAAAATATCCTTAAAATTGTTGGTCCCTAAAAGTCCCTTTTTTGAAGAAAAAGGTCCCTTTTTTCCCTAGGGACAAAGTAAAATTTTGTTGCAAGGCCTGCACGATATAATGAGGGGTTGCTGTACTTATATCTTTGGATCACTTTAGACATTAATTTTAAGTATTGTTTAACATTGATTAGCCTAGGCCGTGTTGACTCGGTGGCTGTGAGGTTTTATGTGCCCACCTAATAAGCCCAAGATCGCAGATTCGAGGCTTGGTTGAACTGGCCGATTTTCGTTACGGGAAAATCGTCAGCATGTATGTCTCATGATTATGTGGCATGTAAAAGATCCATTGAGTACCCATTTGGCTTGGGTTCTCTTGAAAAAATTAATTCTTGGCATGCTTTAACATCCACAGAGAGCTCGTATTTATTGAAATCTGGGTGCCAAAATTAGTGGTGGCCTAGAAGTTGCCATAAAAGTCAATGGCTCTCTCTCAGTTCCGGGGAATATGCCGAATCTGGAAAAGGCTTAATGCGACAAATACACAGCTCCTTTGAGAAAAAATGTTGAATAGATGTTAATTTTGATTTCAATTTACCAAGCAAAGTATATTGTTATGTTTTATTGGCAATCGGTTTTCTTTTATGAAATTTAGACTTTTTTAATTACGATTGAAATGTTTCTGCTCCCTGAAATTTAAAATCCTGCGCAGGGTTGTCTTCAAAGTTTATATGGATATTTAATTTTTTCGAAAACCAAACTGAAACAGGCTTTTAAATTTGAATAAGTAGTAAGTTTGTTACAAGCAAAATACAAGTAGCAAAAGTTAACCCGATTTTAGTTAAGGTTTTACTGCACGAAACATAACTCAAAAGTAATATACTATTAAGTGAATTGAGGGACTTGCTCAGTAACAGACTTCTATACAATTTCAATTAGAAAAGAACTTAATTTTTCAGAATAGCACTATTTTGTCACTTAAGTTTCCACATGTGCTATCTCACTTTGCACAACTGGTCAGATTTAATGTACAGTAACCCTGGGCGAACTTTCCAAAATCATGCCAAAAGTCCATATTCTGGCAACTTTTGATGTCACGCTCTCTATACTGCGCTAATAAATAATGGTCAGATAGGGTTGCTGGAAAACGTCATAGTTGCAAAGTCAAATACAGTCGAACCCCTATTATCCGAGTTAATGTGGACCGAGACTAACTCGGATAACCGAAAAACTCGGTTAAAGCGAAGAATTTAAATAAAACAATTCTGTATGTCTAAGTGAATATTTTAACAAGTACAAATGTTATACAGGCTACGTGCAATCCATATGCAGGACATTGAAATAGTTCTTTCACTTAAAAAAAATCTTCAATTGTTTTTTTGTTTTATGTTATTTTGGCGTTTCTCGGCAGCAATGTAAGAAAAGTAAAGGGGGAATTATTGTTGGATTTCTTTTCCTGAATTATTGTTGGATTTCTTTTCCTGAAGGTTTGTGAGATCACATGTTCTGTTCAGAATTTTTTTCGGTAGTCGTCGGAAAAAATCCTAGAAATATTTCAAAGCTCAGTTAAAGCGGAAAATCGGATAATCTGTACTGTAATTCGAATCATCAGGCAAAGTCAGACAAGTTGCCGCCTAATATTATTTATCGCCCAATCCTAAAAAATTGCGTTAAATTACTGTATAGTAAATCTGATCCGTTGTGCAAAGTGAGATAGCACATGTGGGAACTTGAGTGATGATTTAATGGTTAGTGATTAATAAATCGTACGATAAAGAGAGTAAAACGTTATTAGTCATTTCGCTACTGAATAGTGCTGGTCTGCATAGTGTTAAACGTATATTTTTATTCAGCAATAAGTTCCTCATTGGAATTGAATAGTAATTTTAACCTGTAGTCTGTCTCGACAAAGGGCATTTTAAGTCCCAAAATTTCACTGAAAAGGAAAGAGCAATTTGTTGCTGTTTTGTGATTTTTATATGGGAAAAGATTGCATGTTTCATCCAGAAAATGGGTCAATGCATATCCATGAATTCATGGCAAAACCTTAATTTAACAGACTGGTAGGCATTTGGATTAAAAGATGTTAACTTATAAATGTGATGCAAATATGCAGTAATATTTCCCCTTAAAAGAGTTATTATGTTAAGCAGTTTGGTATAAATTTATACCAGTACTGTTACTAAATCTTTTAAATTCACTGCATATCGTGTTTAATTTATCATGTCGAAAATTAATCCAATTCAAGCAATAATAATGCAGAATTAAGCCATTAAACGTGCATTGATTGCAGTAAATGTGCAACATAGAGTTATGAAGGAGGAGTGGAGGGTCTATCAGTTCAAATGGTTTGAAGCAGGGCTGTCAGGTTTTTCGAGCTACTGCTCATAGCAAACCGGCGCTGAGGTATTCCCAGATGCACTGCTTTAGCAGTTTTTTAAGCTACTGCTTATAACATGGGAGCCGAAACTATTTAAACTAACACTGATGTATCCGAAGATGCACCGCTCTAGCCTGCTTCTTTTGTGCGTTACTGCTCACATACATGAACCGCTCTATTCTCTTTCCTAACTCTATGATGTGCAATTGATATTCTCTATGTTTTGAGACAGATATTGTTGGTAATTTTCACTATAGTGCACGCAATTAAAATTTATTATTTGTAATTTTCTTTTTCATAATATTTTAATTATATAAATCTCCTGATCCTACCACAACTTTTGTCAACCAAACCTTTAACTGACTCAAAATGTTTTTTGTCTATACTTTTGAGACAGACTGCACTCCGTGCCAACCTAACTTGGGTAAAAACAAAGAGTAGGCAGAGGGAAAAGCGCGATTGGAAACTCTTGTAAGGTAATATTTACATACAAAGTGATCTGAATACAATTTATACTTTCAAAATACACTTTTCATTCTGTTAAAATTGCCAAATTTTCTCAAATAATATTCAAATCTGTTAAGACCTTAAACGAAATTAATGTTTTAACCATGTTTTCTGGATAGATTCTCAAAATATTTATGGAACTCTTAACATCCGGGGAAGGATCTTCTCCATAGCATATTTCTATTTACCCAACTTAGGTTGGCAAGGAGTGTAGTAGGATTATAGCCTAATACTTATTGTTTGATCTTGTGTTTTTGATCCAGACTCTTTAATTCTTTGATTTTTAGGGGGATTTTACATGAATTTATTACTAAGTGAACTATTCTTCAGTGATAAAGAGAACTATTCTTCCATTGTGATAAATTGATGTATTCTTCAAGTATGTTAACCAAAATAGAGCCCTTAATAATCTGAGTTAATTAACTTATTACATTTCCTTAAAAAAAACTACTTATACTTATTACATTTTACTTATAACTACTATGACAACTTAATTTGTTTTATGTAGGGTTTAGTTTTTTTTACTTGGTTATGATTGGTTGCTCCACTTCCTGGCAGTTCTAATTAGCTCAGATTATTGAGGCTCTATCACTGGCCAGTGAAGGTCATTATTGTTAAATAGTCCTGTTTTCGCGCAGAGAAGTCTGTGATATAGTGTATAGCACAGTGTTATGTATTTTCTATCTTAATTGTATTAAATGTGTTCTTTTAAAAAATAGTAAGTTGTTTTTTATTTGCAAGAAATCACAGGCAATTGAATTGACTATGGCGCAAATAAGGGAAAAAATACTTTTTGCTTCATTATCAATATTTGGGGCCATATTTTTTAAATAGAAGTATTAGTAGGCTACAAATCTTAACTATCTACAGGGTGTTTTAAACGTATTTCTTTATCTACAGTTTTTTTAAACTTAATTCTAAACAAGATGTGAAAAGTATAAAATAATATGCCTGGCCTTAAAAGTAATTTACAACTTGGGTCTTGCTGCCGTTTGTTTTACCAAGTTACAACAAACGGTCATAAGACAGATCATGAAAAACCATGCAAACAGACAGAAACAGAGTACAAAAGATAGGTATTTGATGTCATTCCCTTCCCAACAAAAAGGTTATTCAACCCTTTCAGTCCCAATGATAATTTGGCATTGTCATTTTAGAATTTTTTTTAATCTACAGCCATTTATGACATCAAAAAGCACATATTTCGTTTCCTCAAGCTTTTTCTATAAGAAAATACTTTTAATTAATCCCAATAGATGTCAGCCCTATTTTTTAAAATTGTGATCAGAAAAATGATGAAGCCAAATGGCATCACTGGGACTGAAAGGGTTAAAATTAATATATGGAGGAAAAATTTAGCAAAATGTTTTTCATGTGATTGTCAATGTGGAAACAGCAATTTAAATGAATAAAATTTAATTTTTAATGCTATTTAAGTAAGAAGACAGGTACACAGATATTCATCTGTTGAAATTAGCAAGTAAATCTAAAAAAATAGTAGCAGCACAAAATGCTTAAACTCTAGAAAAATATACCTTTGCCACAGGGTTTGCCAAAATCCGCTTTTTTTTTTTTTTTTTAAGCCCAGCCCGGGTGGTTTTTATTGGGGGGGTTTTAAGTATCAACCTTATGTCACTGTTTGCTTTAAAATTTAAGTATTATTTTAAGAAAAGAACAATTTCAGTTAAGAGAAAAACTTATTTAAAAAAAATATTAATTTAGAATATTAAATTGAATTAAAATGGATTTTAATGGAAAAAAATAATATTAAGCGAGTTTGCATGATAATTGTTTTAATTAAAAAAAATAATACTTGATTATAGAGTTTTACCTTGATTTAAGAAGCAATGACATTGAACCAGCTTTTTGCCTTTTCAATTCCAAGTACATTTGTTATTATTTAGCTGTTTTATTTTTATCTTTACAAATTTAACTATAGTGAACAAACTCCCTGTATGAACTGAGCGAAGGTGATCAGGTGTTCTATTTGAATTGTAGACTAACATAATTTTTCAGGAAAACAAAATACTTTTGTAACTAGCCTTAAATTTTTTTTTAACTCTTTACTAGTTACTTTACAACATAGTACTTTAGCCTGATTTACTAATACAGTACGGTGGTACCATAAATGCGTCAAAGGATGTAATCAAATACTTTTTTTAAAAAAAAAATTGAGATATTTGTTTGATTTTTTAATTAAACTGGGCTGTATTATTTTAAAGATAAAAAAAGGACATCCGGTTTCTTTTTTAAACTTTGCATCAATTGCGATCCTTTTATTCTAGTGAAAGTCTATTGTATTAAGAGAAATATGTAAGCTAAGCAATTTTTTATTGTGTTTAAATTTCAAATTAATATAAATATTTTCTTCTTTAAAAAAATTTAAAACAATGTTGAAAATTATTAATATTGTTGAAAAAAAACCAAAAAAGCCCACATGAGCCCTAGTTTTATTGTTTTTTTTAAATAAAATCCGCCCGGGTTTTTTTGGTTTTGTGGGTGCGTTGCAAACCCTGCTTTACCAGGTCCTAAACATACAGGGTATCCGTAAAAGAATGTCCGAGTTTTAATGGTATATTACAGGAGTTTATCTGACAAATGACAGTGAGTGCGCCCTCTAGAAGGGAAGAGCATAGGCTTTATAGCCGTTACCCCGCTCCCCAGAAGAGACAGTCACAGGGGACACACAACGGACGACACAAACACAAATAACATTTATTGACAAACACAAACATCCATGCCTTACCAGGATTCGAACACGAACACAGCAGCTCCAAAGCATAGTACCCTAACCATTGCGCCGCCGGGTCGGCCAAGAGAGTTTATTTTATACTAAATATAACAAATCATACATAAAATTGAAGGAAAACTAACCTAGTTTTTCCTATAAGTGCTTAATGTGGCGCCTTCAGTGATACGGCACACATTCAAACGAAAATGCAATTCTTCCCAAACTGTCTGCAGTAGGGAGTAATGTAAGAATGTGTAATTCTACCTTTCAAGTTTGGTAAATCATGGGGTAGGGGTGGGACTGTTGGAGTTGTTCTATTCGTCACCTTCAACCATAACTGTCGAACGATTACAGCTGATAGCCGAGCTGTTGTCCTTTGCGTGTCTCGATACTATTACAATTTGAAACTCTGACATTCTTTTAAGAAGACCCTGTTTTTTATAGAAAGATGATGTCTCAAATTGTGTGTAGTGCGTTATGTTTTTTAAAAAAGTAAATTCAAACCAGTATCTACAAAACATGAAAATGCATTTATTGAAAGGGAGTTCATATTTATAAAGACAATGCTATTATTTATAGGTTACAAGGACAAAAATGCATAGCAAGTTTACAAAGATTTCATAATGTATTCAACCTCGGCACAGACACTGGGAGGCTACTTAGCTACAAATGACACAGCTAGTCAGACTTTGATATAGTTACATGTTTCAAGACTTAAAATCCAACATAAAACTGAAGAACTAATTATCTTTTTATCTCGGCAGTATTCAAATTTAAAAACATATCAACAAAGTTTATTCTTTCATACTACATTCGTTCTTTCTTAAATTATATTTTAAAAAACAAAATATAAAGATTTAAAATAGTTTTGCATCTAGTAAAAAAAAATACTGCATCTCGCATATGAATAAACTACAATACCCACACAACAGATTACTGATGGAAATAATTTAGTATCTCGAAAGTTCAACCTATTATTAAAAATGTTATGATCAGTACTGAAAAAAATACACAGTCTAATGCGATAAAATTATAAATAACTATTTATACATGCATCTGAAACTAGCAAAACAGTTATATTAATCTCAAATGGTAATAATTACAACTAAACACATATGCAGTCTTAAGAAAGTATTACATGCACTTGCTTATTAAAAATTTTCCTACATCAAGGTTTTTGTGTGCGAAACAAATATTCAAAATTAAATATTTGTACAGAGGAAGAAATCTTCATAGTCAAAAGTACTAAATTGAGCTCAGAAATCATATTTTGAAATATATTTTATATCAACAGGAATACATAAAGTTTAAGAGGCTTTTTTTAAGGGGAAAAAATTGTTCCTTCCTCTTAAAAACTATTTACCACAGGCTTGTCCAAAATTATTTCACAAAGCAGACAAGTATTTAAAATGAGCACTACTTCCATCTAAGCAGGCTACCGTAACTTGCTGAGCAATTTTCGACACAAAATTTGTTCACAATATATATTTAGGTACTTCAGATACAGTCTGTCTCGATGGCAGAAACAATCGGTTAAAATGCCTTTATTAAAGACCTAACTACTACAATTACATTTCATGAGAATAGCTCTTGCAGAAGGGAGGGAAAAAAATGTTTTTATTTATAAATGAAAAGTCAGTCTTTGTATGTACAAATGAAACAAACGTGGGAATGCTTCGACTAAATAAAAATGTACAAGCATTTCAGAGAACATAGAATTCGGAAACCAAAGGTGAGCGGGTCCCGATTCTTGTTACCTACAGTAAAACTCATATTAAGTTTGCAGTATAGAAATGTTCTACAAGAAAAAGGGTAAATAGTTCTCATTTTCGAGTGAGAGAACCGAATAAATAAAGATATTTCACATTCAATAAACCAATTTATTCATTATTTCAAGACATATTTTTATAAGTTTTTGCTTCAGTTAGAATGTATTATTTTTTCCTTCGATTTTGACGTAACAGGGCGCACGAATATCAGGGTTAATGTATCGCAAAGGAGCGACCAATCAGAGCATGCAAAATTTCGGCGCCAGCAACGTTGTTGACTCCTTTTTCCCACCTAGAACATTTCAATACTGCAAACTTAAGGTGTGTTTTGGTTTATTTAAAGCAACACGATGATAAACACATAGGGGATGATACGAATAAGAAGTGAAAAAGAGAAAGTCGGACATTTCGTTAGGAGAGTCATGACAATTTCCAAATAATAAAACTGAAAGAAAATTATTCTGAATACTTTATTTTAATTGGAATGCGAGAGGATCTCCAAACCATGTATTCGAGTTAATGCAATGGGGAAAAAATAATTAATAAGTCGGACTGGAGTTGAATATTTTTTTACAAAGGATTTCTTTTTCATATCAATTGTAGATGGCTTAAACTGTTTGATAATCTCTGACTGTTAACTGACTGTCTAAACTGTTTGAAATTGTTGTGAATGTTTTGTTGCAAATTATTTAGGGATCACAGAACCCTGTATGCCATCGACATTTCCACGAAAAAAAATTATTTTTAAATATTCTCCACAGCCAGAGTAATGTAGCTTAGAAAATTATTATTTCAATTGGATTTGGAGATCCATTCCTCCATAAGAAAGCAAAAGGTGTTTTCAAAATTTTTTCAACAAGGTCAAAATTGAGTTAAATTTTGTTTTGGTGCTATAAAACATTAATTTTTTAAAAATAAGTCTTTGAAAGACAAGGCAGAATCAAGTTAATTAGAAAGTTATGATTTTTTTTGCATGTCCTGTCCTTATCAGTATCGTCCCCTTCCGGACAATACATGGGACATTACGAAAAAGAAAAGCGAGCAAAGTGACAGGTGACCAGGCTAACAATCTTCTAAAAGAGTCCTTTCTTTTTCTCTTTTTTCTTTTCTTTACCGTCCAGCCTGAAAAAAAAACAAAGCATTTTTTTTATTTAAAATGCAAGAGAAGCAACTAACAAGCAAGCAGACCCGTTTTTGGGTTGAAAATATATTCTTTCACACATACAAGTTACTAGACATATGATCATCTATATCCATTTAAAAATTTTAATTTATGAAAATTAAAAAATTTCATGCTTTCAGACTTCATTGATGTGGTTATAGAAATATAGATTCCTAGATGTTTCTTTAATTAACTTAGGCGGCTACTCTAATTTTGTTTCATATTTTAATTGGCAGTACATTGATAACACTGTTCAAATTTGTGAAATTTAGAAAACAAATAATCCAGAAATTTTTTTGCATAAATTTACCTTTACATTACTTTTTACCTTCGTTTAAACAATTTTGCAGCCACATATTGACTCAACTAGTTTTTTTTAATTATCAAAAGAAAATATTAATTAGTTTCAAATTAAAATGACAAAGCTTTCTAAATTTACAACTCAATAATATATTAGAAACTTGCATAAGTGCACATATTTAATTGACGTAGCAATAAAGGGAATTAGATTCAGGTATTTAAAAAAATGGCACTGTTAGCAAGTTCAACACGTCAAACTGCCGATTCAAACATATTAGCTGCTAAAACATAATTATGCAATGGTCTTGTTTCAGGTAGAACAAAAAAAAAAACCCTCAATAACCAATGAAAACACAGAATGGAGAGCGTGACATCGTAAGAAACATTCCCATTCAAAATAAAATAAAATAATTTTTTTAATTAGAAAGTCGTAATTTTTAATTCAAGGGTTTGTATTAATAAAAGCTATATTTAATGAAACAAAATTTTTAAAATATTAGCAGTGGCTATAATAAATAAAATTAAGGTTTTCGGTTTCCATTTAAAACAAACTAGATTGGTATTGTTAGTATTAATACAAATTAGAAAAGTTAATATTTCCAGATGTTGAAATTGCTATTTTCTTCATAATTCTTTTAAAAGAAACTATATATTCTACTCGAACTACTATTTAATAGCTCAAGTAGAATATATAGTTTCTTTTACAAGAATTTGAAAAAATAGCAATTTCAACAACTGAAATTTAACTTTACTAATTTATATTAATACTAAAAATACAAAATAATATTTAAAAGCTGCTATCTTGTATAGTACGGCATAGTCTCATTCTTTTTTTTTATATATATAGAACAGGCTTCATACAAATAAATGAAAAAAAAAAGGATGTCCTAAGTGTTGACACATTATAAACTAAATATTAAGCTATAAATAAATCAATTGAAATTGACAATACAATAATATTCTTTATTTCCAAAGAATATATGTTTCAAATCATAATATGCAGTTCACAAAATTTTGTACTAAAAATACAGATTACAAAAAATAAACTTCATAAGAAAAATTAAATTATAATAAAAGCTTTTTACAAACATACATCAGGCAATAAATTGCAATTCACTATAAGTAAAAGATATGGAAGAAAACAACAAAAGGAAAAAAATAAAAATGCTAACTCATTTTCGTAAAAAATAAATTTACAAATAAAATAAATTACAAAAGTGAAAACAAAATAAAAAGTTTACACACTAGTTTTGCGACACACACACAGTAGTCAATTTTGGCGTGTTTTTATGCAAAAACAAAAGCAACAAGAAGACATTTTAAACAAAGAATATAACTTAGGTAACAAATAAATTTTGTATATGTCTAATAAATTATATAAAAATGGCAACAAAATTGCAAATAAATAATATGCACTATGCTCAAAAGCATTTTACAAAACAGTTCATAACTTAAGTGGATTCCTTGGTATGTATTGTGTAAACCTATTTCAAGTTATTTTTTTTTAGCTATGAATTAAGATTTTATGCTCTCCTTCAAATATGGCCATTTGAAAGTTTCACAGTTTACCGATTAAGCTTCTTTCATTAATACCAAGACAATTTATAAATTTCAGTTTTTTTGTTTTTTTTTAACTTTATCTAAAATCGGGGTTTGTTTAGGGCATAAGCAAAAAAAAAAAAAACTGTATTTTAATCTGTTCAAAAAACCTTATAGTTTAAGGGTCTGTATAGGGTTATTAAAGGCCTAGTAACATTGAATTGCATTTAAAGTTTTAAAAATACAATGCATTAAATACCACTAAAAATGGCCCTTAAACTGTAGGGTTGTTTGAACAGATTTAAATATTAATTGATGTTTTACTTATTCCCAAACAAAGCCTTATTTGTGATATAAAGTTACAAAAATATTAAAACATACAAATTTACTTGCTATTATTTTGAATTGCGTTTGAAGTTTTCAAAATACAATGCCGTTTATAGTTAATAAACTCATAGTTTCCTTGCACAGAAGCCACGACCATGGGAGGAGCTATAAAACGCAAGGAACAATCAGATGAAGACAAAATAAAACGGCTGATATTTTCTCTTCATCTGATTTCCCTGCATGTTTTATAGCTTCGACCATGGTAGTGGTTTCTGTGCAAGGAAGCAATGAGTTTATTTATAATATATTCTCTTCAAACACATTTTCTAATTATAAACCTGGGGTACTATCAGAGCAAAACAAGTCTTTATCCTTCGAAGCTATATTACTTTATGTTTAAAACAGCATTTATAAAACTAAAATCATAAAAAGGTACAGATTAACTCTTAGGTAAATTAAAAATGAACAGTAAACACTGATTAGTTACCAAAAAAAAAACTGCTTTTGAGAGGTATTTAGAAAACAAATGAATTAGTTTTTCTAATATATATTTTAAATAATGCTAGAAGATGAAAATAAAATGATTTTACACACATGTTACAGATTGAAAATGGGTGAATAGGCTGAGTTCTGTCTGACGAATAAGGTTTTACTCCGGATGCTCTAGGTAATGGATATTCTTAAACAACATATATAAATAACAGTTGAACTCGTTTAATACTTTTCAATGACTACAAATCATAATCCGGTGAATTGCTAATAATCCTTAAGATATAGTACTATTTTCAACTTAACAAACATTACCGCAATATAAATGCTTGTTTTTACAGTTGAAACGCTATGGAAGCAATATATAGTAAGGTGGGCCGAAAAATACTTTTTTTATTTCGAATCACTATAGTGCAGAAAAGTTGTAATTGGTAAAGACATGAAAAATGCACCAATTATTATTTTTTTATTCATTTATCTTCCGGTCGCGCAATGCCATCAAAGTTGACAAAAAATTTTCAAAAATCAATTTTTTAAAGCACGATATATTTTTTTAAGTACGATGTTTATTAGTCCAAAATTTGTATGATTAAAATGTAGTAAACGGTAAAACTTTGAAATTTTGCAAAAACTAATACTACAATTTTCCCTCATTTTGTACTACGTTGCGTGACCGGAGGATCTGGCACAAATGTATTACACTTATATGTATATTGATTTTACAACACTTTTAGTAGTTAATTTATGATATAAGAACACAATTAAAACACTTATTTATCGTGTTAAAAAAAATTATGGTTTTTGACCATTTTTTTGCGAACTTTGACAGCATTGCGCGACCGGAAGATAAATGAATAAAAAAATAATAATTGGTGCATTTTTCACATCTTTACCAATGGCAACTTTGCGGCCCAATAGCTATTCGAAATAAAATAAAAAGTATTTTTCGGCCGACCCTAATTACATAGCTTTATGACATTTATATTTGAAAGTTTTGATATTGATTATTCATCAGTTTTTAAATAGTTGGGTTAATTAAGAAGCACATCATCCACACCGACCTATTTAAACAAACAATTGCCATTTTTGGCTTTTAAAATGCCAAAACATTTATGAAGTCCTTATTTATAAAATCCGAATTAAAGAGGAGCCTTGAAAGATGCTTTAAACGAGTTCAACTGTGTTTCAGGAATATTTTAAGCCTGCCCGAAAGAATCACAACTAAAAAACACAAACACACGAGGGAAACATGTTACTTATTAAAAAGAAAGGCAGTCAAATTTTTGGTTTTCAGTCGAGGAGTGTTTCTTGCAGATCCAGACACTGTCCTGTTGATGGCAAAATATATGAAAAATAGGATAAATAATTAAAAAAAATTATCAAAACAAGCATTTAAAAAGCTTGATCCTTTTGCATCAAACTTTGAAGCACTTGACAAGCCAAAAATTATTATAAGCTTTAATATGTTCATTATTAAAATGACCTTCAAAGTAACTAAATAAAAGGTTTTTTAAATCAAAATTTAAAATAAATAGTTGCTGTGCATACTGTGCTGTTTCCATAAATGCATTGTTAGAGTTATAAATAACTTTTATTATACTGCTATGGTCAGGTAAACTGCAGTCACAATAAATTAGATCAATTTAGCTCTGAAATACAAGTCTAACGATCAGAGGGTTAAGCAATCTCAAGGCAGGGTGTCTACCACATTTGTCAAATCAAATTTCTTGACCTTTTTCAGAAACTTTTACAATTAAACAAATGAGATTTCTTTTTTTATTTGCACGATCCAATTTTCCAATAAATTGAAAGAAAATTTAAATAAAAATTTTAAGGATTTGAGAAAATTAACTTTTTTTGTTTATAAATATTTGGGGTGATTATGGGGAAAATTCGTCTTTTTTGATGATTTTTTTAAATTTTCGTGACCGTTGTTCTAATATCATGACTTTTCTTGACCGGTAGACACCCTGCAAGGTCATTTTTTATGGCTAAAAAACAAAAGTTTCAGCTATGTTTAGGAAGCTACTGTTTTGTATGGTTAGCAATGAATCATACATTTAAAAAAAAAAAAAACTGGGTCAAATTAACAATGATTGCGTTTTTCTTCCAAAGCAGGTTGCTTTATCAAGATTTTACTGAAAACCGCTTCTTCAGTAGCTGGTTGGGAGAAGTTTGGTAGCCTGTTTTGACAATACCTAAGAATCACCAAGCATTCAATACCTTTAAATCTAAGAGTTTCTAAGCAATAGAACAGTAAAATCATTCAGCTAACAAAGTGTTCATGCTCAATACAAATGCAGTGAAAGCAATCCTAAGTAAGAAATACAAAATGTGTATGATTTTTAAAAAAAAAAAATATTGCAAAATAAACTTTTTTTACGCAATTTTTTCTTTCTTCTTTAGGGTTTAAAGTCAAATAGGTACTTTGGAGAATGGACAGGCCAAAAATTTGGTTGTATAAACTCACTCTAGAGTTACATATGAGCTAATGGGAAACTACATAAACTATATTTGTGTACATTTTTTTCAATGTTTCGGTAAGAATAAGTTTTTTTTTACAATGTTCTTTATTTCTCTCTTCCAAGGTAAAAATTAGGGAGATGTATTTTACAAAGAAAAAAATTAGGGAATCCTGATGTATGATTGGCTTTTAAATCCCCTAGCTGAATACAGCCTAAAACAGTTTTTTAGAATTATTTTGACAATTTTAATAAACATACGAAAAACAAAAGCTGAACTTGGAATTTTTAGGGCATTTTCGTAAAAACTATGACAATTTAGTGGTTTAGAGGAAATTTGGGGCTTTTAAGGGGCCCCTAAAACAATTTTAGAAATTTAGAGCCTTTAGAAGGGTTAGGTACTTAAGATACAGGGCTTTTCAAGGTGAGTGGGAGCTTTACCTTTTCATTCCTTTTGAATTTCAAATGAGATGAAGAATAAAGATGAGTTATTAAAAAGCTTAAGCAAGAAAGGAATTATATTGACCAATTAAAACAAAGAACACCATTCTAAAACTGTAAATAAGCCTAACAAGAAGTGGAGATATAGGAAATGTTTATAACCGAAAAGTTTATTTTTATTTTCAATTACCTCATACAAAATATAAGCCAATTCAAGTATTACAATGGAGTTGAAAATCCAAAATGGAGATTTTGTGTTTTCCACAAGCTTCGGAGGGCGCTTATTCGGAAAAAGTGGGTTTTGAACATAGGTTCGTCTAAAATCACTCCATAGCTACAAGTAAAAGAGCTATGGTCTTCAAATTAGGTAGATTTAATTCCTAGTATCTGACGAATGTTATGAGGTTTTTGAGAAAATCCTGCATGCAAAAAAGAGGTAGTTGCCATAGAACTTTTTGAAGGTATTAATGAAACACAACAGACCTACAAAGTTTCGTACATAATATGATTTTTAAGTTTAGTTTGAATTCATTATCGTCGCACCAGAGCTACACGAGGGCTATTGGTAGCGGGCATCATATTTTAGAACCACAGTCAAGTGACGAGCCGACACCCGAGTAGGCACCCAACGCAACTGTTAGTACAACATCGTCGGCAGCGTTAGGACTTTGAAGTATATTTAATGCGCACTCCCTCCACACAGTATTATTTGTCTGACATTTTTCGCTGCACAGGCCGTTTTTCAGGAAAGCTTTTCAGGAAAATCACACATGCGCAAAGGGTAGCTGTATAGAACTTTATTTAATTTTTAAAGTTAAGGTTTTTTAAGTTTAAACTACCTAACAGGGTGCATAATTACCTTTAAATATGCATTGCTTTATCGAGTGGAAATCGAAAGTCGTGTATTGCTACACACCTCTAGTTTTTTTCAGAGTAATGGCGAAACAAAAAAAGCAAGTACAAGATGGGTACAAATCAATTGCGGACTTGTTTCCGTACAACTAAATTGGCCAATTTGAATAGTGAAAACAAGAGCAAACTATTCAATGCACCTCTATTATGCAGCAATAGCAAAAGTGCCAAGAAGAAAGAAAAAAAAAGACAGCCAGATATTTAGTTTCACAAGTACCTGAATAGATCGAGAATTCGGTGAAGAGTTGATAATTTTAAAGCGGAGTCGGTGGAGGACCAAACATGCGCGAGAATTTCTTTGAAGGCAAAGAGCAGCAGACGGAGAGAAGTTTCTGAGGCATACTTAGCCTGAATTACAACATGTAAATGTCATATAATATATATTCAATTTATAGATATATATTATTTTTATATACATTTATAGATATATGATTAAGCATATGCAGGATGATACAAAATGAAAGGTGCAGTAGCCTTCTCTAAAGTATAGCTAAGATATATGGTCCCTTCACTGGTGACTTTGTCAAAATTACAAGGGCTGTTCTTTTTTCAACCTTCGATGGGCTGTAACAAAAAGATGGGTCAAGATACAAAAGATTTTTTACCAAAAGTAATTACAATACTGCTTATTTCTCCATGTAATCACCTTGACGAGTAAAGCATTTGTCATATCTGTAAACAAGCTTTGAAATACCCTCTTCATAAAATGTGGCCGCCAATGATTTGAAGGGAGTTGTGACGGTTTCTTTGACCTCCACGTCAACTTGGAAGAGCTACAATCCAATTCACTATGCTTATCAATAATTAACTTATGGTAAACTTTCCAGTTTCCCTAAACACTTGGTCAACTCGCTGAAAAATACTGATGTTCATAAAGAAGGGGACCAAGGAAGCAAGTCTGTAGCTACAGATGGTATTGTTCAGCGAGTTGACCAGGTGTTTAGGGAAACTCAAAGCTTCACCATTTAAGTGATTTATGGACTAGCAGTGGCTTTTAAGACAGAAAAAAATTTTCGTGAAGCTTCAAAATTTACTTTTTTTTAAATGAAACCGTCACAACTCCCTGCCAATCATCCGCGGCTACATTTTACGAAGAAGTTATTTCAAAACTTGTTTTAAAGGTATGACAAATGCCTTAATCCTCAAGATGATTATATGGAGAAATAGGCAGTATTGTACATTACTTATGGTAAAAAAAATCTTGTTTGTATTTTGATCCATCTTTTTGTTATAGCCCATCGGAGGTTGAAAAAAAAAGAACCCTTGTCATTTATGATTATCGAAAAAAGTCGACAATGAATGGACTGTACCCTGTGTCTTCCTTATACAATGTAGGATATGATTTTTTCAACTAGACCCGACAAATACATTTTTTGTACCTTAATTATGTTGTAAATTACGTTTTGTTTAATATTTTAGGAAACTTATTTAGTCCCTGAAATATGATGCAAAGCTAAAACTGATGGAGAAAAAAATGCAAACAGCAACACAGCATCTTTTTTGAAATTTGTTAAAACCCATTAAGGACCATTTAAACTTGTAATCAATGAATAAAATAATTGTATTTGGAGGCTACTCTAAAGATAGGAATGCCTAATATTCATTTTTTTTTTAAATTTGGTAATATTCATACTACAATAAATGCAAGGAAAGTGGCACCACTCCCATTGAATTGACATGGCACAAGCTGAAGCATCACATATCCATACACTGTAGAATATGATATATGGATTAAAAAAAATACAGGGTGGCCCAAAAGTAGGCTAACAGTTAATGCTGCACCATTCGTAAGAACTTTGGGTTATCTAGAACTGGTACTTGACGTAGTCATGCCTAGTTTTGATGGTTTGTTAAATTAAAGTCGTACTACAGCATATCTTATCCAAAGAGTAGCGATTCGTGGATTTCATCTGGTTTAGTTTCGAGATAGCTTTGGAATAATTATTTGATGCTTGAGGGATAAGCAAATAACTTTTCCAGGGTATGAAACTTCGAATCTCACCACTGCCAGCTATCCTATAAAATGATTGTGCTGGTGGAAAATTTGTGCTTTTGTATGCAAGTGCAAACCACTGTTAGGAATCTTGGTGAGGAGCACGGACGGTCAATACCGTCGGTACTCCCGGAAAGTATGAAAATGCGGAGACAGTGAGTAGCATAACATACAGAAACATAAAAAAGACGTCCACTCAACTAGCGTCTTGGGAGCTGACTATCCTTAAGGGGGTTCAATATGTTGTATATCGGTAATGTTAAATTGGCCAATTTCAATGTACCTTTTCACAATAACTACTGATCAGATCATCTTAAAATATTCTGTGTGCGTTATATCAACCTTATATATTAATCTGAGGTTGAAAGTTTTTTTAAAATAATTGTTAGATTTTTTTAAAATAAAATAAGTTTTAAAGTACCCAAAAAATCATGAAATTTCTCACTTTTTTGCCCCTTAAATTTTTTTTCACTTTAGTTTTATTAAAATTCATTACCTCAGATTAATCTATACTATGTATTACATCATATAAAAAAAGTTTACGAGAAAACATAGCATAGTTTTTGAGAAAAGGTACATCGAAGTTCAAAAAATCAAGTTCTGAGAAAAACGCGTTTAAAGTTTTTATTGTTGACCCATTTCCTTACGAAGCCATGACATTAAAATGGCTTTTAATGTCAAAAATATTTTTCCAATCGTCTTGATACTTTGTAACATTATTAATAAAGGTTGTAATAGTATTTTAAGCCAATAATTTTTGTTTTGATTTTTTCACCGATTTGAGGGTATTGAACCCCCTTAAGGGGGGATCATAGTAAACAAAAACCAAAAAATCGAATTTTTGAAACCAATATTTTCTGATAGATGGAAACCCAATCTATCGAATGAGACCAATTTTGTATAGATCGGTTAATTATTTCTTATAAAAAATTAAAATTATAAAAATAAACAAATGTACCACGCCCCCTTTGAATTACTAATTGTATGCTTGTATTATTTATGTATTACATTATAAAATATGATTTTTTTGTGTTGATATTTGAAAACCAACCACTGGCTCAATGTAAAAAAAAATTCCCGACGATTTACATGAAATTCGGTTAACAAGAAATGTTTCGGTGGTCATTTCGAGTTCGTGTTAACGGGATCGACTGTATTTGTTTTTCGCGTTTTACTCAAAACTATAATTTTCAACACTTAGGTACACTTTTCTCCAAACCTATCGAATATTTTTTAATAATTTTTTTTGTGTGTTATAAAACCATTTTAGATCTATTTAAGTCACCTAATTTAGTCTTACAAATTAAAATAAATATTTTATTATTTTACACTTTTCTTCGTTGAAAATCAGAATTTTTATGAATGTTGAATATAATGTTTTAAAAATAGAATTTAAAAATTATTTTAGGCAAAAAAAATAGGTGACTTGATTAGATCTAAAATGGTTTTATAACACACAAAAGAAATTATTCAGAAATATTTAATAGATTTGGAGAAAAGTGTACCGAAAAAGTACTTGTATTTTTGAAAATTCGTAATTGTATGTTTCAAAAGATGTCTTTTTTCAAAAATAATAATTTTCGAAAATAAGATTCTTAGGAGTAAATATAATAATAAAAGTACAATTTATAATTTGATACAATTTTTTTTATTGTACCATCATTTTTAAATGATTTAGAGCCTTTCGAAATCAATACTAAGAATTGGTCATTTTTGCTGTCGTTTACTATGATCCCCCCTTAAAGCAATGTTACAACGCCTAATGGATTAGTTGAACCTTAAACCGTACCGACCAGTTAGGAGACCTTCTTGAGGACGATCCCAAATACAGTTCTTTGAGATAATGCACAATCAACTGACTGAACAACCAGACATACTTTCGAAAAATAACTGTTGCTGTATAAATAACTGCATATCTAACTAACTGCAAAGCTACTTTTGGGCCACCCTGTAAATAAATTGACAATTCAAATTCTGCACTAACTATTTTATAGCAACAAAAGAGGGTTATTCATATCATCTCTTGCAACCTATTTATAGACATACAATATCAGGAAGCATATACAACTATTTAGTTCAACTAACAGCAATTGATAACTAATTCATGTATACCATACAGTTCATGCACCATCAGAACCTTATAAATATTACACATAAATAATGTAATTTAGAACAGGCTATCCAATTAGATGAGCAAGGAAAAATTAATTTCAAAAGTACAAAAATATTTTTTTTAAAAAAGCTTATTGATATAATTAACACTATATATTTTCAAATAGTAAAATGTTTTGATTGCAATGAAATAGCTTAAGAGGGACTTGTCAGTCCCATAGAACTAATACATTTTGAAATCACAACTTTTGGAAAATAATTGCTTTGGCATTTTATTCCATTTTCACCAAGTATGGGAATCATAAGAGCATCAAGTTAAAACAAAATAGAAATGAAAATAACATCCGGTTATTTAATTATTAATTGATAAAGTTTTAAAATAGTCACCATCTGCTGTATATTTTTGGCATTTTAAAACTTCAAAACTATATAATTAAATAATCAGATAAAAATTTTGTTTCAAATTCGTTTCATTTCGATGTTATGTTGCAAAGCAATACTTTTGAGGAAGTTGCGATTTCAAAACTAATGCATTAGTTATATGGGACTGAGAATCCCTCTTAACATCTTCATATACTGGATGACTTAGGTGAATTAAAACTCAAAATGTTTAAAGACATAATAGTTTTGTAATAAAAAAGTTTAGGAAAACAAAGTATCTTAATTACAAATATATATTTAATTTTTTTTTTTAGAATTTATCTTGTGATACAGTACAAACTCTGTTCTAAGTACATTACTTACATGTCAAGCACAATAGAGATTTAGCAGACATGACAACACATATAAAAGCATAAAGTAGACCACATACAATACCGAAGGACAGGTGCCCATGCTACATGTATACCAATCCTCTTGCACATACCCAAGCATGGCGACAATAAACAAATCAACACAGAATACAACACAAATGTTATCACAGATATTCCACTTCCCATTTGCTGTACATAAATTTTTTCAAATTATAAAATACCCTGCCCGAAACTCATCAGGAATATACAGGGTGTCTGTAAAAGACTGTCCGAGTTTCAAATTGTAGTAGTATGAGCTGCAATTGTTCGACAGTTGTGGTTGAAAGTAACAAATAAAGAATAACTGCAACCGTTTCAGATAAGCACATGCGCTTGTACTAAAGGTACAAATAGGTAGAATTGCACAGGCTGTTGCTTCCATTACTCTGGACTTGTTGCAGACAAGAATGTATGGGAAGCATTGCATTTTCGTTCGGATGTGCGCCATATCACTAAAGGCGCAAACATTGAGCACTTATGGGAAAAACTGGATCAGTTTTCCTTCAATTTTATGTATAATTTGTTATATTTAGTACAAAATAAACTCCTGTAATATACCATTAAACTAGGACATTCTTTTACGGACACCCTGTATTTTGCTAATTTGCAAAAATAAGCAGAAAAAAAGGCACATTCACAATTTTCTAACTGGTCGCGAGAGTTTAAAAATAGCTTATGACCCAAATACTTGTGAACAAAATTATGTTTTGACTCGTAAATTTAAAACTTGAATTGAACGAATATTATCTTGAAGTATTATCTAGATTTCATCCATGGCTAAAATTGCAAGAAACTAAAACCTAACCTATGCGCAGTTGAATTCCTCGTTTTTGATTAATATTGCGCAGCAATTGAAGAGATTAGTGGTTGAGCCATGCTTTGTGACAAAAAAGTTAACAAACATGAGCTTTAGAAACTTCAGTTTGGATGTAGATAATAAGAGAACTTGCAACTGGCAAAAAAATATACTTAACTTAAATACTTTTATGGAAACTGCCGTGAGCAGGTAAACTGCAGTAGCTTCCATAATAACTTGGATCATTTTTGCAAGCACTCAATTATTCTAACAATTAAGGAAATGCACTGGAATTTTTTTTATTTCCGATCAAAAATGGTACAACTCATTGTTGTGATTACTGCAGTTTACCTGCCCAAGACAGAAAAAGGGATAAACATGGAACCTTTAATAGATGGGATAACATGCTCATTGAAAAGAAAATTTTAATCTTTTCAAAAAATGTCACATAGCATGTTCTTCCAATAAGCTCTTCAATAATCATTACCAACAACAATAAACCGTGGTGATTTTCAGCTTTACCCTTAAATATATTTAAAATAACGTTTTATTTAAAGTTTTTCAGAAATAAAGGTACTCACTCTTTGGCATTGTTATCCATGGTCATTCTTTTGAAAGCATCCTCCACGTCTTTGTTGGCGATCTCGAATTGGGCCTTTTCCTTCTCGAAGGCCTTCCTTCTTTCTTCCAGTTCGTTTTTCTGCATGCCTATGCTCACCCTGATTTGCTCGTGTCGCCTTTGGAGCTACAAAAAGCAAAGAAATCGAGTAAATGTACACAAATAAAGACAATGGGATTTTATTAACAAGACCCCATATGTAGGAAATGTAACAAAGAGGCACATCACATTATATTTTAATGCGAAGCAATTGCCTATACTCGATTAAGTACTCCAGGTATCATCTATACTTAAGAGGGAATGGGTGCGCTGGATTGCGGGTCTAAAAAGGAAGTTGCATCAGTGTTAATCCAACGAAGAAAAAATATTTTCTCTGGCACAGTTCTCCAGCTGCATTGAATATTTTACAAACAGATTTTTGTCTGATTAATGTAGCCGACTTGCAGGTCCCGACAACCCCACTTTTTTTTAAATGTGTTTGAATTTTTTTTTTAATTTTGAAAAAAAAAATTACAAATAGTATTTGAAGCACTTTCAAAAAGTGGGATTATAGAGACCTGCAAGTTATCAACATTCATTAAAAAAAACTGTAAAAATATTCAATACACCCGAAGAAATGTGGCAGAGAAAATAGTTTTTTCCCCATTGGTTTAACATTGAGGCACTTGAGTTTGGAGACCCCCGTCCAGTGCGTCCATTCCCCCTTAAGAGCTATACCATAGCTCTGTCATGGGTCTGGTAGACCTTATTACTTTAGTAGGCGACCCGAACAAGGAAACTTTCAGGCGCGCCATATGGTACAAAATGCTACCCAAAGCAGAGATGCTTCATCTTGGAAAAAAACAAATCAAGAAGAGACAGTTTACTAAAAATCGAGAAATACAAGATTTATAAACAAACCTAACTTATAGTATAACCATTTGAGGGTTACTTTACCATATGAACCCATCATCCAACTATCTGCTTTTCCTTGAATGTTATAAATCTAATAATATTATTTATTTTAAAGTTATGGAGGAGCCTTTTATAACCATCTAGTAGAGAGGAATATAACTTTAAAAAGTTTAAAATAATGAATTTTTCAGTTAAATTTAAAGTCTCATGCATCATAAACAAGTTTTTGTTCCGTCAATTTGCTTATTCCTCAGAGATTTTAGTGACAGCTTATTGATTCTAATTAAATTAAAACTGATTAAGTTTCTAACTAATCGGAAAATAAGAAATCCTGCTGGTAAAGATTTTAAGAAATTTACAAAGGACAATTCTTGTGTCTACACTCCTTGCCAACGTAACTTGAGTAAAAAAAAAAGAGTAAAAAGGCAGTAGGGAAAAGCGTGGTTGGTCCATTAGTTGGAAACTCGTGTAAGATAATATTTACATACCAAAATGATCTCTGAATACAATTTAACCAAAATATACTTTTCTATTTTCATTCAGATGAAATTGCCAAATTTTCTCAAATACTAATCTAATCTGTTACACCTTAAACGAATTAATGTTTTAAACATGTTTTCTGGATGAATTCACAAATAATTTATGGGACTC
Source organism: Hylyphantes graminicola (assembly GCA_023701765.1). Classification (NCBI taxonomy): domain Eukaryota; kingdom Metazoa; phylum Arthropoda; class Arachnida; order Araneae; family Linyphiidae; genus Hylyphantes; species Hylyphantes graminicola. The sequence continues at coordinate 11,631,467 of CM043121.1, read as the reverse complement.
TTCACATCCGCGGAAGGATCTTCTCCACAGCATATTTCTATTTACGCAACTTAGGTTGGAAAGGATTGTAATATTGGTGCCCAAAATTGTGTTTTTGAAACAACCACAAAATGAAGTTCAATAATATGGATGCCTACATCGAGTTCAGAGTCTTTGAGTTTCTGCCTTTTTTCTTTCACTTTGAGTTCAAAAACCTGTTCCATTTCTTGTTCCATTCTTTTCATCTTGTTTTCGTGTTCTTTCTTTTCTTCTTCTAGTTGATCTAAAGGATTTCTGTTTCGATAAAAAAAAAATATTAGGTTTGTAAAATTTAAATACAGAGACACTCTTAAATTAAAAGTTTAAGAAACAAGCAAGAAATAAATCCTATCAAAGAAAGACATGAAATATCAATCATTTTGCTTTTATGGTTGTTGATTTCTGGTAATTGAAGGTTAAGTAGTGTTAAAAAAAAGTTTTGCATACAAAAATACTCCTTCAAGATTCAAATGATGTCAACACCAGTAATTATAGTTCCTTATTATGAACTTAATATTAAGACAAGAGGCATTTCTGGGTTATTATAAAGTTTAATTTAGTTTTAATCATCGTCGCACAAGAGTTACATGAGGGCTATTGTCAACGGGCATCTTATTTTAGAACCAGTCAAGTGATGAGCCGACACTTGAGTAGGCACCCAACACAACCGTTAAGGGCGACATTCTAGGCAGCGTTGGGACTTTGGAGGATATTTAACGTACCCTCCACACAGGGTATTATTCGGACATTTTGGCTACACCAGCCATTTTACAGATCATAACTAACAGGAACATAACTGAAAAAATTATTATTAGTGGATTACTGCTAAAAATAGGTAAGATTTAAAAGTTTCATTCTACAAAATTTAAAATCTTATGTTGAATAATTATAGTGTTAAATAATTTTACATAAAAATTCTGTTTTTGTTCTGCTGTGAGCATTTGCCAACCGCTCCCCGTCTATAAGATATAATTTTGTTCTATTAACCATTTCAGTCCCAGTGATGCCATTTGGCATCATCACTTTCAATATTTATTTCAAAATGTTTCTGTCCCATTATGACATCCAAACACACATCATTCGATTCTTCACACTTTGTTCTAGTAGACAATATTTTACATTAATCTGAATAGAAGTCAGAACTACTATATTTTTTATTTAGAAAATAGCTAACAAGCTTTTCACCTGATTTTTGATAAGTTCACTTCAGTTCCACATATTTAAAACACAATTTAAACTATTTTGGTTGAAACAAATACTAAATTGTTTTTACTAATATGGTCAGATACCTTAAAATATACAACTCAAAGGGTGTTTAGGTAATATATTTTCATTTTGCTGTTTTCCACAGTTAAAAATTTTTTGGCATTATTTTAAAAACCATATAAAAATTTAAAATGATTTTTTTTTCTTATGGAACTCTTATATTTGACCTAAAATAAGCTTATTTTGTGAATATCAAAAGTTTCTGTAGTGTAGTAAATTTTTGGGACTGAAAGGGTTAAACAACTAAGACTACTTTTTTTTTACAACTGCACTTTGAACTTTAATTTTTATTTTTTTACACTCAATTGCTAATTTGAAATATATGGTAATGAAAGTATTGAGATGGCATCGAAAATTCAAAATGGAGATTTCATGTTTTCCATGTGTTTTGGAAGTGCCGATTCAGAATGTTTTCAACATTGGTCAGACAGTCTGAAAACACTTTACAGCTCAAACTAAAAGAGATATATTCTTCAAATTTAGTACATGAGTTGCAGTGCCTAGACAGACTGCATAATAAGATTTTGAAAAGCTTGTGCATGCACAAAAGGTAGAAGCTAGATCCTATATTTAAAATTTAATTGAGTTTCCCATATAGGGTATGTAATTACCTTTAATCTCTTAAGACGCAAGCAAAATCTTGCACATATATTCTTAATCTAAACATACTTTTCATACAAATATATGTTAAAAGTATGTTTTGCAAAGTTTTTTTTAAATGCGTTTAATAAATACTAACTCTTAAAAGCTCTAAGACTTAAGCTCTAAAAATACACAATTGCTGTGCTATAAATGCAAAAAGAAAGCCTGTATCACTTATTTGTGGATAAAAGTTTACTTTGACATGGTTTTTAATGCAAAATGCCTTTAAAATTAACTAACTAAAAGAACTTTTTGAAAAGTTTGAAAAAAAAGTTTAAATTAATTTTTGTAAGAACTCTAGTATTATATTGAACCTTGTTCAACTTCATTTTTTATAGAAATAAATGACTTACCTGTAATCAAAGGCTGAAAACTGATATTTGGATCTTCTATCGGACCAGGTCAATTTCGGAACTAACTACCATGTTAAAAATTGTTTGTGGGGAGGTTTTAAAAAATTTATTTATAGAGTGGTAATTGAAAGAATAAAAAACCTATTTTTTTTAAAGAGGATACTGCAGATGGAAGCACGTAATTTTACATTTGCAACTGAAAAAAAGGTTAAAAAGCATAAATAAGATTTTTTACCTATTGCAAAGTCTAGCAGGCTTTCCATCAGCCCCTACACCAGCCATTTTCCTACACCTGAAGTTTTCGTAATGGACGCTGTTAGTCACATCTTTTAGATCTTGCATGTGCGTCCTGTAGAGAATTAAACAAAGACAAACTTTAAGAAAAAAGGCAGCATCAGTGTAGGTTTGTAACAGGTCAATTATAGGCTTTGGTTAAGTTAACAGTGACAATCAGGGTTAAGACTATCTGTGATAGTGAAATTCAGGAGTTTTTCGGGAGTGCAGCAGTTTAAAATCGGGAAGTAATAGGGAATAAATTTGAATATGTTTGTTTATTATCGTATTAGTTAGTCTAGTGACTTCACCACACTTCAAATGATGAAACATAAAAAAAATGTTTAAAGAACTTTGTGGTGTATTCTGGGCCATTAACTTTTGTAACAATGTCCAAACTCTATTTTCTAGTGCACATGCTCAGTAGACTTATACAAATAAAGTACGGCAGAAAAAGGAAAAAAATGATGCTCTGTAGTCAAATTTTTCAGGAGAGGAAGAAAAATATCAGGAGGTGCGACACAAATTTCAGGAGTTATAAGGGCCCTTAAAAAAAATTAAATTCAGGAGTTTTTCAGGAGCCGTACAAACAATCTACAATGAACTGTTACAGTTTTGTTATACAAGGATTTATTTGACTGAAAACTACGGAAGAGAACTAGAAATTTGCCAAAATAAAATTCACTAAATCTGCACCAGTTTGCCATGTCTGTTAATCTGTTTACCTATACACATACTTTGAAAACTTTATTTCTGAAAAACTATTAATTTATTATATTCATATGATGTTTAAAAATTAAAAATCACAAATATATTTATAAAAACACATCATGCATCAATCACAAAATGAAAAGGGAAAAAAAGATATTTAATAAAAAAAATTACTAATCAGCAAAACTTATCAGGAGTTTACATAACAAACTTTAAAACTTGTACATTAAAAGTAGAAGCAATAAATTCATAGTATGTCAGACAAAATTACCTTAGTAAAGAATATAAATGATTTCTTTACCTAATTTGGCATTATATACATATTTAATCTGGTGTAGTAAAATAAATATGAACACTAACCTTAAAAGCATATTCCTTAGTGCTAAGAAATCACAATGTTCCATATTTTCCACTGAAAAGAGAAAAACAATCTGTTGAACATAAGACTTAAAAAATCAATTTGACTAAAGTTACCATAAAATGAGTTAATTTTAGTCCAATCTTTTTTCATTCTTTCATAACACTTCCTTAAATAATTCAATTTTTTGTGGATTTATTAATTGGTCATAATTATTTTAAATTTTAGTTTTATAACTGGTCGAAAGTTACTCTTAAAGGTCTAAGACGCAAATTTGAAGGTAACTTCTGAGCAACAAATTAAAAACATTATTCCAAATTTCACATCAAGCCAGAACTTCTGAATAGGGGCTGTCCACATATAACGTTATCAATTTAGAGGGGGGGAGGGGGTTAGCCAAATGATATTGTACTATATCGAGAGGGGGAGGGGGGTTAAGTTGGATAACGTTATCATTTTTTTTTTCAATTTTCATACATTGTAAAATATTCTCGAGTTTATTTCTACATTTTAATTGTGAGAAATCGTTTTTGAAAGAAATTTGAGGCACAAAACACATACAATATTCGATTGATTGAAATAACACCAGCACTCCAGCCAAATCCCCCTCCCCCACTGTTATGCCGAGAATTCGACTGGGTACATCTATCGACCAAGGTCGCCGGTGACTCTACACCAATAATTTTATGAAGGAATGGGTGTGATATAGAGTTAAAAACTTCAATTTTCTTTTTGTACCTGAAAACGATATCATGGAGTAGGGGGGTCGTGTAATGATAGTGTTTGATATCGTAGGGAAGGAGGGGTCAGAAATATGTGTAAAATTGATAATGTTATATGTGCACAGCCCCATAGTCTAAATCAGGGTTCATACTCTATGATAATGAAATTCAAGCGTTTTTCAGGACTGAAGCAATGTAAATTCAGGAGGCAATGAGGGAGAAAAAAAAATATGTTGATTATCGTATCTCCAGTATATATTATATATCATTGTGTACAAGTTAATAATGTGTCGAACTTCCAACAACATTCAGGTTCTTGTTTGAGATATCAGCATAGAAAATAATTAATTATTAATTTTAAATCATGTTACAATACAGGAACACAAAAAATTAGTATCACTGAGTAACTAAGCAATCCTCATTCCTTAACAATATTAATTTACATGAAAACTTTTTATGAGAAACAAGTAGGTTTGTAACAGAATCTGTCACTTGACCTGCTTCCACACAACAGTTGTGTTTAACAGGTAAAAAGGCGCCAAGCACAGCATTAATATTCTATATTAAACATTTCCATGCAAAATTTGGTTAGTTTCATTTATTTTATTTCGAATATTCAATAATTATTACTTAGTGTTAGGAAAAACTAATTTATATATTTAAAAGAATAAATATGTGATATTATTCGCTTTTAAATATAATTAAAATATTTCACATCAACGCACAAAGAAACTTGCAGTGAAATATATTTAACGTCATTTCAAATTGATTGATGTCGCAAAAACAAATTTATTTTAATTTATCGTCGAAAAGAATTAGTTTCTGTAGCGCTTGTTGCGATGGTAATGGTGATTTAATTCTAATGAAAATGGCTTTCGATGCTTTTTAAATGAGTATTAAACTTTGCTCCAGTTATTTTAAAATAATTGATGTATTCCAATTCTTTTCTGAAAAATTTCAATGTATTCTAATTTTGATGAGCTGAATTTTTTGAAGCATCACACTTGTCTGTAGCCTTTCTAGTTCGGGCTATGAAAGTGGGCGACGGACTGACGGAACAATTGTAACACCTTGCACTTTTTACGATATAAACATAGTGTGGAAGCTAAAATATGTTGTACTTATTGTCTGTGTAATCCTAGACTTTGCGAGCATGCATGTACTCCTACTAACTCCCCGCCGCAACAAAACCTACCACTAAGGCACTGGGCATACAAAAATAATTGCATGTACATGCAATTATTTTTTTCTAAAGAACACATAATTTACCTTCTGCAACCCCCCAGGGGTATCTTCTGCCTCTCACTTGTTTCCCATTGACATCAATTGTCGTATTGCTACCAACAACAGCAAATGGGACACGGTCCTAGAACATTCATTAAATAATCAGTGTAATGTATTAGCTTTTAGTGTAATGCATTAGCTTATACACATTTGTAAACAAAAAAACAGGGCACTATTCCTTAATAGAATAAAGTGGATTATGTAACTTGTTGCCATATGGCAACAGTATGCATTAGAGGGAAGTTTTACATTGTCAAAATAGTACAAGTTACTTTAGGTATTTGGTTAATAGAGCTTTCTGTTGTTTTTGCTCTTTACAGATCTTTGACCATCAACACATATGAAGAGTACACGGGAAGAACCGATTGATTTCTTTAGAGTATTTCCGTAATTGTCCCTGCTTGGCGGACATTGGCGACCGGAAACCGTATTCTTCATTTGCAGTACTAATGTGTGACTCGTTCCACTCAACTCTGGCGTGAATCAGGGTTGCCGCGAAAGATAAACAAAGCGAGTAACTGGCTTCTTTACACCAGTTTAGGTGATTTTTCGCTATCATCCCCAAAGAGGCTATTAAGAAAGGTTAGGTTTTGAATTATCGTCGCACTAGAGCTACACGAGGGCTATTGGCGACGGGCGTCGTATTTTAGAACCACAGTCAGATGACGAGCCAACACCTGAATAGGCACCCAACGCAACCGTTAAGGGCGACATCGTACGCAGCGTTAGGACTTTGAAGGATATTTAACGTGCACTCCCTTACACGGGGTATTATTCGTCGGACATTTTTGGCTGCACGGGCCGTTTATAGGTCGGCAGCTATTTTGGCGATGCCCGGACCCGAACCTGGGACCTTCCGCATGCTAAGCGAGTGCTTAACCGACTGGGCTCCCCAGCCCCACTATTAAGAAAGCCTTGTACGAAATCAATCGGTTCTTCCCGTATACTCTTCATATACACTTAACATAACTGTAAATTTGTAAAAGAAACCATAACCCATTTAAAAGTGACCATTATTAAGATGAAATCAGCTTTTTGCAATGCTAAGGATGTAAAAGTGTGGCCAAAAGTGTGGAAATTTTTTTTAAAGTTTCAAGTAACTTTGTGTGCTTGTAAAATATATTAATAATCAGTTACATACAAACGTTTATACATTAAATTGCAGGTAATTTAATTTAGAATTTAGTAATGCAAATTGACAAAAGTGAAAATTAATATTTTCTACAAGCTCACAATGTTGAAAAACATGACATTCAAAAAATGTCCACACTTTTGGCCACCACTGTAGATAAGTTACACATCAAAAATCATTTTATTTTAACTGACATAGTACATTTCCATCACTAATATGTAATTTTAAATATTGGAAGCAAAAAAATAAAAACCAGAAATTAATTAGGTAGTAAACATAAAAAAAGTACCTTCATGATCTTTTGTTGCCTGTTGTCTTCCTCGTCTTCATCACAGTCAGGAAATTCATAAATCTTTATTTGATTTTGTGCGATCTCAGCCAATATCTAAGAGAAAACATTTTAATGTCGCTTTTATTTGAGGTTGTTGATACATACAAAAAAAGTATTTGAATGACTTATTTAGACAAAACCAGTGTTGTACTGAGAGCACCAGTATTCTGTTGTGTATGATATTGACACAGTGCTCGATGGCGCACTCGGAAGAGTGCTGGAGAGTGGACAGATTTCCCTCAGTTCAAAACCCGGAAATTCTGATCTTTAATTTATCGTATATTATATATTATTTATCAAAATTTGATCACTTTCTTGAATTATGGTAATTATTATTTAATCTAATCTTACTTATATGCAGATCTCTTTCGTTTCCATAATTTCACACTGTATATAAGCGAGTTGCTTATCCCAAGTTGGATTGTTCTTACACAGATTAAATTAAGCTTCGACTGTTCCCATATCTCGTGCACTTCTTAAGACTACACGAAAATATTGACAAGACCAAAAAAAGGTAACTAGCAATATTTAAGAAAATTCTTATATAAAAACAATTCTACAGTAAAGATTAATAAGATTTCATAAAAAATTATATACATTTTTTTTCTTTGCAACCGAGTCGTATGAAACCATTAGTTTTAACAATTGCCTTTGTGTATAATCCCAAAAATTTAGTACTACTTTGAAACTACCAAAACTGGTAAGCATTTTAAACTGTAAAAGTCACATTATAAATAACAAAGAAGCATCCTATTTTCTGTGTTCTGCCACAAAAAGTTTCCAAGTAAAAATTGTCCTGTCAAAGTCTGCACAAACACAAACTTTAGTACAATGTTAATTAAATATTCCATGTATTATGAAATAATTATAATTTATTGGGTGTTTTTCATAAATAATTGCTTAACTATTAATCTTAATCCTTTATTAAGAATTTTTTAAAATTATTAACCCAAAATTATAACAAACACATTTGATCACATTGTAAAAATATTCAATGCAGCCAAAGAAATGTGGCAGAGAAAATATTTTTTCTCCATAGGACTAACACTGATACACTTCGCTTTGGAGACCCGCGATCCAGTGTGTGCATATTTCCCCTTATAAGTTAGCACTTTTCATTGTCCATAAAACATTGAAAACAAAAATTAAACAAAATGAATAAGACTACAAAACATGCATACTTGTTTCTTAAAGAAGTGGCATTCTTCGGGCGTCATGGTGTCTGCTTTGGCAATGATTGGAATGATGTTGACCCTGTCATGTAACCTTTTCATGAATTCTACATCCAGGGGTTTCAACCTGAAAAAGATAATGCATTTTAACTCGAACAAAGACTGTTTGGGTTATCAGAGAAATCTTTAAACATGAAAGTATGAGTGAGTTAAAAAGATCATGAAAGCTAAGTTAATTTACTATGTTTGTTACTTCACTAAGGGTTGCCACACTTTTTGGTAAAAAAAAATCAAGAACTATTTATGGACTTTTCGAGGATACATTTTGCCATTTTCAACGACTGTATATTCAAACATGGCAACACACCTAAATTTCACAATAGTTTTTTAAAATTCATTTAGGTATTATTGAGTTTACTAAGTCTATAAATAAAAACATTGACATCATAATAAGACTGTACTGTTGGTCTCATTAAACATGCAAAAGTAATTAAATTTTAATATCAAATACAGGCCGGGTTTTTTTGGCCAAACCATAAACACTAGTTCAAAACTATAATTAGTTGGCTAACATTAAAGCAATATCATTCATGTTTCCACATTTTTAAAAGGGGAACCAATTTTAATTCAAATAAAACTACACAGTACTAACTCCACATAATTTTCTGTAGTAAATGTAAGTGCAAACTAAACTTACACACAGTTCTAAGACAACAAGAAATGTAAACACAAGATCAGAATGAAACAAGTATGTTTGTAACAGAGATTGTCACCTAGAACCAGCTTTAACACAAAATGCATGCATCTCAGAAAAAAATGTCATAAACAACATCTAGTTCTATCTTGAATTTTTAAATGTCAAATCTGGATATTTATTTTCTTTAAAACTATCAATAACTATTCCTTAATCAATAACTATTCCTTCATTTGTATTTTGAATTGCAAATATGTAATATTTTTAGCTTGTTAACCAGAAGCAGAATATTTCATTTCAAACTACAGACCTTGCCAACCTAACTTGGGTAAAAACAAAGGGTGAAAAGGCAGGGGGAAAAGCATGATTGGTCCGTTAGTTGGAAACTCTTGTAAGGTAATATCTACATACAAAATTATCTAAATACAATTTATTCAAAATACACTTTTCATTCTGATAAAATTGCCAAGTTTTCTCAAATAATATTCAAATCTGTTAGACCTTAAACGAAATTAGTGTTTTAAACATGTTTTCTGGATGGATTCACAAATAATTTATGGAACTCTTTACATCTGCGGAAGGATATTTTCAATAGCATATTTCTATTTACCCAACTTAGGTTGGCAAGACAAGGAGTGTACCAATATTTTGAAAACAAATCCATCCCATACCAAACATAACTCAGTTATTTTTAAATTTATGTAAGTTAAAAATAACCTATGCTCTCAAAATTACTCTGCAAAAATTAAAAGAAATAAATCTAATACTTTTTTGCCACTTCTATGAAAGCAATGCACCTATCAAACATCTCAAATTCCAAACTAATTTATAAAAACAATCTTTAAAATTTTCACTTTAAATAAAGTTTCTTGTGTTAATTACTTATGTTATTAAATAAGATTAAAAGTTTCAGTTTTTAAAATTTCAATGAACTTTTAATAGGATTTTTAATGAAATTGGAAAGGTGGCTTAGCATAATTTTTGCTTCAATTTGAAGTGTCACAAATCTGTAGCATTCATGGTTCGGATTTTGAAAGAGTGGGGCATGGGTGTCTTGCGTTTTTCTAGTTCTATATATAACCGGAAATCAGGCTCGTAGGTATAAGACCTTCTCTTCAATACATTCTACATCTGATCAAATACAGTGTTTTTAATCAGACACCGGTTTTCCGAATAGCTTTTGGAATGGACAGTGTTTTTGTGAATTGTTCTAGAAACAATTAGGCTTTTGAATTAGTTCTAGAAACAACCAATGTTTTCAATGGTGGTCTAGAAACGACTTATGTTTTCGATTTTGTTCTAAGAAGGACCCAAAACATACTACTACAATCAGAGATATTATAACACCTTCCCCTTTTAGCATGAAAGCTAATATTCGATTTGAATGACTTACCCATGACCAGAAGGAGCAATGAAATAGAGACAGCAGTGCACTCTGCCATCAGGAAGGGTAGTTCTGTGAACTCTGGACTCTGCATTGAGGTATTCTTCGTATTTGTTTTCAATGTAGTCAGAAATGGGCTGCCAGCTGAAGAAACAAGGAGATAATACAGAGGTTGGTATACATTTCATGGAAATCAAGGACTTCTCAAATGATAGATTTTTATAATTTAAAGGATTTATTTATATCTAATATTGGAACATTTAAAAAAAATTAAGAACTTCATATATGTCCAGGGTACAAAATTAACAAAAATTAACTTTTTTTAAATTGTAGTTTCTAACTATTTCGCCAAAAATAATCGTCTTGGCAATGCAAATTTGCCGCAACCATCATTTGTCAATTTCTCAGCTGTGATCTGTGTCAAAATTCAAAAAAAACCCAGTCCAACGCTACAGCAATCTATAAATTGTGAAACTCTGGTGATCGAAAATTCCCAAAATTTAGGTGATCACAAAATTAAGAAACTTCAGAGATAGGAAAATGTAAAAAAAAGGTAAACATAATATAATCCAGAAACTCCTGGTTATCATAAATTGTGATGCCGAAAATTTTACTTAGTCTAAAATTGCAAAACTCCCGGGCCCTATATAATCAAACTTTGGTGATTACTTAATCGATATTTCTTAATAAAATATCCAAAATTTAAAAAAAAATTGTAAAAATTTTCCAGATTTTAACCTGTATAACCCTGCTAATGTTCATAAGATCTACTTTTCATTACTTAAATAAAGAATAATTACCAATGAGAATTATCTACAGCATCTCCAAAACCGGGAGTGTCAACCACAGTCAGTAATAAATTGACACCACTTTCTTTCAGTAAAACTTTTGAAGTCTCTACCTATATGCAGGAAATATACTTAATTAGTAGATACAAAAATCATACTGACAGCAAGTTAAGGGTGTATTTAAGCATAATTTTTAATAGCTGCTCAACAAACATATCAGAACAACCACATCTTTCTCCATTTTAGATAAGGACAGATTTTTAAACACAAATCTTTTAACATGTTTAAAGAAGATATTTTTTAAGAGACCAGTTAATTCTGTACTGAACATTAAACTGCTCTGTCTTGTTTTGCGCAAAGGTGTTGGGGGGGGGGGGTGACCTCTGCTTATGAAGCATTTCGCTCCAATATCTCCAAACCCCAAAATATCCTGAAATGGTAAAAAACAGGGGGGAAATCTTAATTTGTTTATGTAAATATTAAAGTTTTGTGATTGAAACTGTGCATCTCCTCCCTTCTCGGTTAATACAGTTGTGAAAGTGGAGGACAGGCACGATACTGAGTGATAGTAATACTTTCCGATTTCAATGGAATTTAGGGTTCATACTCCATCTTTGAAAATGAAATTCAGGAGATAAGGAATGTTTTTAAAAGTACATCAGCATAAATTTAAGAGATAACACATAAACACTCCCATTTTAGTGCCTTATAATTTTTTTTCTGTAATATAATTACCATTCATACTTTGATTGTACAGTAGACGCCGCTTAATGTAATCACAGTTAATGTTATCAATCGTTTAATATTATCAAAATCGCTTTGTCCTGTCCGCTTATATCCAAATTCATTGAAAAATCAACGTTTATTGTAATCAAATGTTCCTTTATTGTCATCAGTTTATATGAACATCCTGAAATCAACAAAAACGAGGAAAACTTTTATGTTGAAATTTCCTGAAAATGTTTCCTGAAACTTACCAAAAGTCCAAAAGAGTTACGTATTTGTATTATCTTTTAAACACGTGTTAAAGTGTCCCGGGGCGTATTTTGCCATTTTCGGACAAGCATTGCAAAATTATGTAGGACGTTGTACGGAATTGCAAAGTTCCGAATACGACACATTAAATACTATAGAGCAGGGGTTCCCAACCGGTGGTACGCGTACCACTTGTGGTAAGCGAGAATATTTCAGGTGGTACGTTTGAGTTATGTGAGCAACATGCCGACATCAATAGCTTCTGTACGCATGTGCAGTGAGCACCCAAACATATTACTCATTATTTTAAACATTAACATTACTTTAAGGAGAAATCTTTAATGAACTTCTTTATCGGATGTAAAATCTATTACACTTTGATCTTCTGACAAGCTCTGCTATTTTCTGATATCATTTGTAACGACTTACTTTTGTGAGTGGATTTCCTGAACTTAAGTAGAAAAAAACCCAATAGGTTTGGAAGAGGTCTTAGTGAAGATAAGTTCCATTACTTCTAATGTTGATATTTTAATCACAGAGAAACAATAACAAGTTTCGCACTAAAGACTATAAATTTATATTTTGTATAATGATTAATTTGTTTGCTGTGGTTGTACTATTTTTTATATGAATGTTTTTAGACCTATGGGTAATAAATGAAACTGCAAATTATTATAAGAGAAAATATTACATATTTATTAAAATATTTAGGTCTGGTGGTACGTCAAAAATTCTCAAAAAGTCAAGTGGTACGCAGGTGCAAAAAGGTTGGGAACCCCTGCTATAGAGTCTTACAGCAACAACTCCTAATTTAAAATTAATTTTTATTTTTATACGTATGTAAAAAAATCATTTTTTAGTTAAAATTTTTTTTTTCGCGTATTGTAATCAATCGGTTATTGTTATCAAATCACGTTCGTCCCGATGTGATTACATTAAGCGGCGTCTACTGTATTAGCTTCTATATTTTATTTATGGATTATAAAATGTACCAACTAAAATAACATTGATAACAGGGATGCGTTTAGGTCTGAATAAATAGTAAAAAAAAATGCAAAATCTGAATCAAAGTCAGCAGTTAAAGGTAATGGGGGACTTAAAAAGGAAAACAATCATTCTAAAAAGGAATTTGAAAAAAAAATTCTTCAACTTACCTGAAGTGTCTTTTTAATGCGGTGAGAGGGACCAGGGTGTTCACTAGAATAAATATCAGTCAGGAACATAGAGTTAATTAAAGTAGATTTACCAAGGCCAGCCTCTCCTGTTGAAAATGAAAAACTGATTGAGGAACAGAAAACATACCAGCATTTAACTAATACAAGTAATGACAGTAAAATGTATAGAAACACAAAAAATACAGACACTCAAGTTTTGCATCGATATTCATAAGAAAAGTAGCCGAATAACACTACTGATTGAGTATTCTATTATTACTCCTCAATTACTTTTACACTACTTATAGTTCCGAGATAGGTTAAAAAAAAGAATCATAGCGGGCAATTTTACGCCAAATCTGACTACCCCCCCAAAAAATTGTATTATGGCACCCTTTGGCAAAATAAGCAAATAATTCTTAAGTTTTTCTACCAATCTTTTATTGATTATATCCCTATCGATTTTAAATAATCATTTACTTTTTTTTATGAATTCTTCGGCATTTTAATATATAAATCTGGTCTGCAATTTAATGAATTCTTCCTAGTACATAAAAGTTTATTTTCTTGGTCGGCCATTTTGTTTGTTGTCCTTTCGACATGGCGAGATTTTTGAAAAGTAGCCAAATCCGGCCATGTTTCTTTAGGTTAACTCTGAGATATTCAGACACTATCATGTAAGTATGTAGCTTACCAATGTATCGAATTTATAAATTTTGCACAGTGACACATTAATAGTATACAACAGATACTGTGTTTGAAAATCTTAAAAAATGATCAAAAATTAGGTAGTAGGTTTGATTTGCTTCAATAATATTTATCATTTTTGACTTTTTGGAACATGGGCGAGAGCTCAAGGTCTAACCCCAAGAGAATGAGACTCATTTTTAAAGACCAGATGGTTAAGGACAATGCACTTAATTCAATACAGTACAGAGCATTTAATCCAGACATCGCGAGAATGAAGACTTTCCGGATTATGGGTTAGCCAACCTAACTGTTCTACATTTCCGAAAATCTGAATAAGTTGACAGGAATTGTGTGATCAGATAATCACATTATAACATGATTTGTGAGAGAGATTGATACTTCCTCCGAGATAGATCCTTCAGGCAAATCGGATTAACCAGAATAAATTTTTTTAATCAAGTATCCGATCACAAGAACCTAAACCTGCTGTTTAAGTAATCCAAAATGAAAAAAACTTCCTGATATTTTGAAAGTTTGAGAAATTCCATGAGTATTCCCTGATATTTCCAGGTTCTGTTACCACCCTGAAGAAAATTAGGTAGGCAGGTTTTGAGTTATCGTTGCACTAGAGCTACACAAGGCTATTGGTGACGGGCGTCGTATTTTAGAACCACAGTCAAGTGACGAGCCAACACCTGAATAGGCACCCAAGGAAACCGTTAAAGGCGACATCGTACGTAGCGACGTAGCGTTAGGACTTTGGAGCATATTTAAAGTGCACTCCCCTACACGGGGTATTATTCATCGGACATTTTTGGGCTGCACGGGCCGTTTATAGGTCGGCAGTTATTTTGGCGATGCCCGGACCAGAACTTGGGACCTTTGACTGGGCTCCTCACGCCCCTGAAGAAAATTACACTCACCAACAACCATAAGAGTGAACTCAAACCCCCGCTTGACCGCCTTCCGGAACACCTGATTGGGCAGGTTTGCAAAACCGACGTAGCCGTCCAAGTCCTTGGGGGACATGTCCTTCATTCTGTCCACGCTCTCTCGACTGCTGAGGGACTCTTTGGATGAGGAATTAGAGTTGGCGCCTAAAGAGTTGTTGGCGGTGGGTGGGGCTACCGAAGAGAAGGAGTGGGTGGCATCGCTGCGGTAGAAGTCCCTTTTAGCATTCAGCTGCAAAAGAAAAAAACATCATTAGTTACTGGTTTGTATGGTGCCCAAATGGTTCAGTGGATTCGATTCTAATTCAAAATTCATTAAAAAAAAATCACGCTCTCATACAAAACACAAGATTTCGAGAATTCATATTTTAATTCTAAAACAAAAACATTTACTATTGCCAATTTCAATTTTGGAAAAGTTAGAAAACAAAGATAACATTCAGATAAGTAGACAGTTCGTTTCACAGCAAAAACAAAGATAATGTTCAGCCAAGTAGAGAATGCATTTAGCAGTTGCTAACAGTTACACTTGAGGCGAGGTGACCGATGTTGCTGACAGAATATATAGTGAAAATGATCAGAAGGCTTTTAAGACATTTAATACAATAAATACAGCACAATCTAGATAACAATAAGAATAAAAGAATATCATGGTTCAGGACATCATAGGTCCTTTTGGCCTGAGAGTAGCAGCAAAAGTTATGTCTTGTTTGGTTCGAATCTCACCGGGAATGAATTAGTCCCGCTTTCATTGTGCAAGGATTGGATAAAAGAATATATTAGAATTTATACTATTGGGTGAGAAATTTTAGTGATAGATCTTTCGTTTTAGTTCACAATTTAGAGGAATTGGGATACAAAAGAGAAGTATTGTGAGCAAAAGTTTCACTTCAACCCGAAAAAATAGGGGTGTTGAATCAAAAAAAGTAAAAAGAATTTATTTAACTAAGATTCAACACATACTTAAGTCATTTACAATATAGGTGGTAGACGTTAGTGAGTTCCACCTAACCATACCAGACGGTGTCACCAACTCAGCATCTCAAGGAAACAGTAGACAGCCCTTTCACACTTTTTAAGTATTGCACCTATCAAATCTCTCGCTCTTCAACAGGAAGAGTAACATTTCTCAGAGTGTCAATGGTACAAGGTCGACTGTCTAGGCCTCTCCTGAGCATATCCTTAAAGGTTTGGATTTCTCGATTTTCCCAGATTCTATGTGACCTGTATTTGTTCCTGGACTTCTCGCAAGATTTTTAGTTTCGTGGGGTGGCGTAGCTGATACACCACCAGCGATTAGTAACAACACAATAGGGAGGTGTGGCATGGAAAATTGTTTATACCCCCTACATCATCACCTATCAATGTTTTCTCATTCAAATAAATAAATGGGGCGGAATATCCCGGCGGCTACCGGGCGGAATATGCCGCCCAGGTGGCTCAATCGTTAGGATTCTAGCCTTTGGAGCTGCTGGGATTGGGTTCGAATCCCGGTCAGGCATGGATGTTTGTGACTGTCAATAAATGTTGTTATTTGTCTATGTGTTTGTGTCGTCTCTTGTGCTTGTGTCATTTCTGGGGCTTAGTACAATAGACTTAAAGTCGCAGTGCTTGGCGATCTTGCCCCCCACCAAGAAAGTCAAAGTCATAAGTCAATTCAAATAAATGAACCACTCACTTGTTTTTGTCATTAAGTGTAATGGGCTACGCAGCCTACTCTGTTCCCTTCCAGGGTGCACTGCTTAATGTTATGCACTCAACAAGTATTTTTTTTCCCAACGGACCTGCATTTGGTGGTTTGGGCCTTTTGCAGACTCAGCATAATCCCTGGGACTAATATCTTACACTGAGAGTCATTGTTCTACAGCACTATCTATCTAAGTGGTCCTTGCTACCAAAATTGACACTGGGATTACAATTAATCCGAGCTCTCTGTAGATTTTCAATTCAAGTATTCCACTGTTTAAATAAGTACCCATGCCAATCAAGTACTTAAGAGATCTTTTACATGCTACATAATCATATGACATGCAATTTTCTAAACCTGAAAACCCTTTTCTGACTTAGCCAAGACCAAGACTAAACTCATGGTATAGGTGTTAGAAGGGGGCATACAACATCAAGCACTTAATAAGTATCATAAGAGAATTACTGTAGTAGTAAATTCTTGGTTAAAGCAAAAAGCCAACTCAGCTTTAGAATCCTACTTTGTCTGTGTAGCTGAATAAACCTTGCACTAGAGTTATAGCAGGGGTTATTTGGAGAGAGATCTAGCATTTTTAATAGGTTTCATAAAACGAGCTAGCGTACAAGCAGATAAGTTTAGACCAAGGTCACCAGCTTTTTCCTCATTTTGTATTTTTTTTTAGCTGGATTTTATGATTAACACGACCTTTATAGGAGGGATACTTAGAAAATATTATATATTCAAACCCAACCCCTTCACCCAAGATCACGATATCTGCAGGACAACATCTGTCCTTCTACCAAATGGTCGACTCTGTTCACATAATTTTGATAGAAAGATTTAAAATGTTATAAAATACTTGTTTGTTTTTTCTCAAAAATGATCGTTATTTTACATCTAAAATTGTTTATTAAAATCTGGAATGTTATTAAGATGCTTAAATGACTAAACTCAAATTCATCAGAACTACATAACTTGGTGCTGCTCAAATCATACCATACTTTAGTTTTTTTTTGTGCTATTTAACAACTAAGGTTCCTCATACAAAAACGCACGCACACACAAAAATTAACGTTTTGACAATTAAAACTTTTCTGTAGAGGAAATTTAGCTAAAATTAAATAAAAACCAAATGTAAACACATACCAGACAAAAAGCCGATCCAAAAACAAACACAGCAATAAACCAAATGCCAACCAAAAAGGTCAAGGGCTAACAAGCGAATCAAATCGTGTCGGATTCTACAATGTCTCAATGTTTATAATCAGCTCGAATCCTGTCAGCAGCTACAATTAACTACAAGAGATTAACATAAACATCGAAAAAGGTCAAGATCTTGATTGATATGGACGGCTTTTGGCGAGACTGATAAAAATTCAACGGACAACTTTATCGCTTTGTCGTCGTTTTACTTGTAAGAAAATATCAGTAGGCGGGACAAGTGATGAGGTCACGAAATACAAATTCCAGGAATGCATTAATAAAATTCTCAGCTTTGAATAATAATTTCTAGCTGTGTTAAAGCTTTTAAAAAAATAGTTATCAAATTCAAAGATCCTTATTAGTCTACATGTAAAATTCTAATAAACTTTAAAGGAAAAAAACTCATTTCAATTTTTTTTTATAGGTATAGCAAGCCTACATAGGACAGAAAAAGGCAGAATCGTAGTCCATATTTTCGGATTTTGAAATGATCTTTTAATATTCAAAGAACTCAAATAGACGACGAATATTGAACAATCAACGATTGGTCTAGAATGGTTATGAATACGAATAGCACAATTTCAGAACTCATTCAAAATATTTTTCTTACGTATCCCAAAATTAACACAAGCAACAGTTCTACATTTAAAAACCAGAAGCTAATAGAAAAGTGTTTAACGCAAAACATGTGTTTAAAAGTATTGAGCGGGGTTATATATTTTTTTTGTTGTTGTTGTTCATAAAAAAAGTAACCCCTTTCGTACCTTCACAGTGTTCGAAATGGGTTCTTCGCTAATATCTTAAGTCTAGCTCTAATGCGACATTTTCGAACAAAACCTAAATAAGAACAGGGAAAAAAAGGGAAACACATCTAGCACGAGGAATACTTTTTTAAAGAAAAAGTTAATTTGGAACAGAAAAACATGCGACCACCACATCAAAAAATGAACAAGAACACGAGCGTAACATTCCCCGTCACGCATTTTTTGACCATTTGATGACCATGTAACGCGTCATCAAGTCGAGCGAAGACATCAAATGGTTAAACTAGCACGAGATTTAAACAAGGCCGGATTTAAAGATTTGTCGCCTGTAGGCTACGATCGATATGCCGCCTTATATAGTTTCCTCGACTATTTTTTTTTCTTTCTACATTTTGGAATCATCTATGTACACTCTAAATCAAAAGCGGAATAGTAGGCTAATTTTTTTAAGTTGTTCTATACCATTTTTCTTTGAACTTCCAAACCCGGGGGAGTGGCTGGTGCAAATGTCCTCACAGCTTACATATTTACTACTAAATATTAGTACTATATATATACGTTTACGATTAACACGTTAATGTAAATTATTTCTTTCTTTCTTAAAAATATTAGTATTTTTATAATAATTTTTATAAAGAATGTCACTTTATTAATTGGACGTAAAATTTGCCGCCCAAAAAAATTTGCCGCTCTAGACCACAGCCTACTTAGGATATTTAGAAATTCGGTCCTGGATTTAAACATGCGCTATGGGCAAAAGAACATACAGCTGCTTGGAATGTCATGACTTTGGAATTTGAGAGGCCTAACATTAGGAAAGAAATCGTCGAAAGAAAGACAGCTTTGTTCTATTTTATGCATAGCCCGGGCATGACAATGTTTATTCCAATATTAAATAACAAAGGTTTCGGGGAGGAGATTTATTAAAGAGATTAATTTTATGGTCTAAAGGGAAGAATCAAGTGTCAACAGGGTCTGTTTTCCATAATTACCAGGCCTAGAGCTCCAAATTTTAGGGGCAACGGCCCCTATATTTCAATTTCTATTATGCTAAATGCTGTAAATCCCCAAAATACTAGTAAATTAAAAACATTATTATTGTTTTTTGCTTGCCTTTCACTGAAAATGTATCAAACGTAATTGTTTTGATCAATGTTTATAAGGATGCCAATAAAATTGTATACGTAGATCATATAGCACCATTAGTTGTGTCTATGGTCCGAGTTTTCCTAGATCAGGCCCTGAGTGTCAGATGTAAGTTTGTACAACGGAACGAAGTTACTCAAATTCTATTAAAAAGTCTAGGAAAAGTTGTGTCAAAAGATTGAAAAGATTGCATCATAATATTGAAGATTGTACCATCATCCCCAAAATGTTTGGGAATTTGATAAGGCCTAGATAGACGATCTAAAAAGGTTTTTAATACATATATAATTCTAATTTTACAATTTTTAGGTCCCTGTTAACGGAAGGTTCTAAATCAATTCCTGCGCCCTTCTGTTTTGCGTAAAAATGTACTTATCCAAAAGGGAGAAAGGAGAAAGTAAAAAAAAATAATAAAATAAAATAAGAATTAACACTCATTTTCTGACAAGCCAAAAAATACGATCGATCGATCGATAAATAAGTAAAGTATAAATTTAGCTTGCTTCGCTTTATTTTCCTTTCTTTCGTATACAATATCCCGAAAAAATAAAGCAACTTTCAGATACAAAATTAAGCAACTAAAAATTTTAAGGTCCTTAAAAGTCTTTTGAAAATAATATGTACTTGTACATCAAGATCTTTAAAGTAACGTAAGAACCCTGAGATCAATGAGCTTCCGGTTACGACATTCTTGTTACAATGTTTAGGCACAGTTCACGTCCTCCTATTTGCTAACTTGTATCTGTCTAATGCTACGACTACTGTGAGTCTTCTTACTAAATTTAGATAAAGGTTTTTTTTTTTTTTTTTTTTTTTGCTCGGGTTCAATGAGGCCACCCTGTAAATAGATTGAAGTTCTCAAAAACCATCCTATCACTCACTCAATGCATGTGCATTTTGACGGAAACCATGAATCACAAAAGAAAAAAAATGGCCCACAAAATCATTTAAACTCTTTTTACAGAGAAAGTTATCAAATTCAAATACTAAGTTAATTTTCATGATTCTGATTTGGGTCAGTAAATCTAAAGAATGGGATGAAAGACGTCCAGTCAAAAACTATTGACTAAGTCGTCAACCAGAATTTTCATTGAAAAACATAAGTCAGATTTGTGCGTTTTTGAAGTAACCAATTCATTTTAATAGAAATTCTTTCTTCATTTAAAAAAAATGAAGAAACAATGTAACCAAAGACATCCTTCACCACAATAGTAACAATTATGAGCTACTTATGGGCAGAATATTGTAATGCCTGCTGCGGTTACACTTGGACATCCAAGACGCGATCCAAGACAGTGTAACCGCGAAATTCCAACCTGGAGTCCAAGACAGAAATGGTTACCATAAGGTAAAGAGCAGCCATCTTGGCGGGCTCTCTTTTTTTAAGCGATTCATTTCTACATGATCCGTTGATTTACAAACAGTGAATAAATTCGAACGCGATATCGAATCACTCGCCAATTTCTCAACAACTTCAAAGGTCAAATCCAAGACGCGATCCAAGGCAGCGTCCAAGACGCGGTATAAAAATGGGACCACAGTCGAGAAAAAATTTATTTTCTTGGTACAGAGCAAACATTATGCAGATGGCTAATCATTCATCAATTACAGTTTGTGTGCCGGGAGAGAACAAATTTACGCGCCATCAAGTGTCGTCGAAACGTGAAAGCGAGACTCAAGGCCTGGCATTAAAGTGTAGTTTCATATTCATGGGCCTTACTTTCCACTCTCATTCAGCTCCAGTTACACGCAACAAAAAAAACCCACTAAGAATACACCAAATGAAAGTGAAAATGATGGAACGCTAGTAGGTGCTGATCCGTTGCAACGTGGAATATTAAGTTTCTACAACTTGTAATACTCAAAGCCATCTTTTTTTTTTTTTTTTTTAATTTCTCAAGTACTTGGTTATGGTTGAAAGTTTTAACAACAACATTCACACACATAAGAAAGATGTCTTGATTTGAAGGGCATAAGGTCTTATTTGTCAATGCTAAAGAAATCATTGCGCTATTAATTGTATCATATGATGGTAGTCCAAATAATATAAATGAAGTTATACTACGTTAAAATATGTAGTATACTCCATAAAGTTTTTCATTTCGAAAACTAAAAATAACATTATTTACTCGACAGGACATTAGAATACAAAAAAATCTTAATGGCTTGGCATTCCCTTATAATTATCCCGAATGACAATTACGAACCAACACACTATATCGTTGCTTAAGTTACACATGTGCCATCTCACTTTGCACAAAGGATCAGATTTACTGAATCGCGCCAAAAGTCCGTATTCTTTCGACTTTTGAGGTCACGCTTTCTATACTGCGTTAATATATAATGTTCAGATAGGGTTGCCGGAAAACGTCATCATTGCGCAATCAAAGACTTCGAATCATCAGTCGAAGTCAGACAGGTTGCGCAAAAAATTATTTATCGCCAAATTCGAAAAATTCGCGCCAAGGGTTACCGTTCAGAAAATGTGATCCGTTGGGCAAAGTGAGATAGCACAATGTTGAAACTTAAGTTACGAAAAACAATACATACATAAAAGTCGAAATAAAGAAAATAATACCGAATAATAATATCCAAGAATATTTAAGACAATTGATACACAGCTACTAGCACCAATATTCAATGAACGACACTCCGATACGGTCCATAAATGCTACGTTACGCATCCTTGACATCAAATTTTTAAAACTATTTATACATTTTTTTAAACTCAATTTAATAAGAAACTTCTTTGAATTTGCTATAAACAAACCAGCATAAATGCTCCACTGGTGCCGTTATACTTTCACGGAAGCTCACCCTACCTTTATCTGTTACACTATGAATAACAATATGTTTCAAGATATGGCCGTATCCTGTGTAACGTCAAACCATTCACCACCATATTAGCACGCAAGATAAAAATGGTAGTCGCACTACGGAAATACTTTTAAGGAAGCCATTAAAATGTTTAAAGAAATCAACATGGGTATAATTGGGCAGAATTAGGAATGTGCATAATATTTCACGGTTGAGTACGAAGTTTGAGTTCCTCCGATTTAAAATGTAGACATATGGAATTCAGACACTGAAATGTTTCTTTGAAATAGCAGTCAAGGATTGAGAGCAAATATTTAACCCTTTCAGTCCCAGTGATGCCATTTGGCATCATCACTTTCAATATTTTTTTCAAAATGTTTATGTCCCGTTATGACATCCAAACACACATCATTCGATTCTTCACACTTAATTCATTAGACAATATTTTACATTCATCTCAATAGAAGTCAGAACTACTATTTTTTTTTTATTCAGAAAATAGCCAACAAGCGTTTCACCTGATTTTTGATAAGTTCACTTCAGTTCCACATATTTAAAACACAATTTAAACTACTTTGGTTAAAATAATTATTAAATTTTTTTTAGTAATATGGTCAGATACCTCAAAATATATAACTCGAAGTGTTTTTAGGTAATATATATTTTTTTTATTTTGTTGTTTTCCACAGTTAAAAATTTTAGGCATTATTTCAAAAACCATATAAAAAATTGAAATGATTTTTTTTCTTATGAAACTCGTATATTTGACTTAAAATAAGCTTATTTTGTGAATATCAAGAAGTTTCTGTAGTGTAGTAAATTTTTGGGACTGAAAGGGTTAACTAGTGGCAATTCATGAAACAGCAACATTTGATGTATACTTTTGAATATTACACTTGAAATTAAGACAAAAACTATCTGTTCCGCTTTTACATAAGCGCGCTTTGAATACATTGTGCACTGTATTAACCTTTAACTTTTAGTAGTGGGTGTCACCAGGGTTGTGTTTTCTCCGTCCAAAACTAATATTTCCCATCCCAGAGGGAAAAACTTGTATATACCGAAAAAAAAAAACGGAAATACCTCTTTCTTTCAGAAAAAAATAAAGAAAATACCTTTCTTTGGATATAACTGTATCTAGAAACTTCCTTTTAATTGAATAGTTTTATGAAAGTAAACAAGTTTTTCCGTTTTGTTTAAATCCTAATTTTTATATTCTTGATGGATTACAATTATGCCACTATCTTGGTAGGGTTATTCCTTGTTAAAAGCTCATGCTTTTAGTTCCCTATCATCCCCATTATAGCCATTGTAGTTTGCCAGAGACTAGTAAAGTCGTTAGATTTTTTTTTAAAGATTCAGTCAGTAGACATAACTCGATTATTTATCCTACACAGTATTGTAATAAATATCAACCACAGCCAATATTATAATAATTATTTATGTTTATGCAGACGGGAATGCTCAAATAATAATAAACAAAAGTACATGGTTATTAAGTTACCATAGAGGCAAACTAAAAATATTTGTCTATTTCTTAAAATATTGAGGCCATGATAAATATTTATTAAAATGCAAAATTTAAATTATTGTAATTAGTACCATTAAATAACATTTAGTAATTGAGTTTTCCCAGGTGGGAAAAACCATATTTTCCCCAGGACGGTAAATACCGGTTTTTACCATGGTATTTACCAACCCTGGGTATCACAGGCACATGCCAAAAAGAAAGTTATAGCTATAGTTAGCTAAGTTGATAAGGCGACAACCTCATAATCATTCTGTATCTAGGATGACTCACACCATATTCAGACTACAAGAGATGCCACTGTGTCCTCCGTTCCATCTAATCATATCAAATACACAAATACAAGATGAAGACAGCCTTATCAATAAATTGTAGCAACACAAATCCATCCACCAACTAAATTAATCTAGAAAATAAATATAGAAAATGTTTTTTAAAAATTTCTGGTCTATTGAAGACTAAAACAGAATGGATTTTTTATTTATAACTCCTCTAATATTGCCAATTTAGCAAACAAAGCACGGCTCTTGTGGGGAAGACGCGACAAATAGAAATGGTGACTAATAAAGAATCTCTTTGTGTCTGTAAGAGCTTTAATTATGGACGGAATAGCTTTGTTCGAAAAATAATAGCATAGTAAATAAATATGACGCGACACCATGAATCGGTTTCAGTAGTTGTGTGCCATATGCTCCAGAGGAGAGTACGAGGCAATAACTTAAGCTGTTTATGTCTGTCTGTCAATTTGACCATGAAGTGGCGTGCATGGCAGAAGAGTTATTATTGGTCATTGCACTGAAAGCTACTAACTCGTCTTTAACGAACAAAATGTTTCGTTGCACAGTTCGTTTTTTTACGACTACATACTTTGGCTTTTACCAAACATGGTAGAAAAAATTATACCCATTTCTATTAGAAACCAATAATCTTATTTATGCGATCTCACCGCAATATAGAAATACCACTACCACGAAAGGACTAAGAAATAGTTCGTAATAAATTCCAGACATGATTGGACTTCCTAAACATCCCACAAGAAATTCAGAAATAAATCGAACCACAACATCATCTTCTTGGATTTTGGGGTTTTTATACAAGTTACTGGTACTTTTAAAATGATGAATTAAAATCATAATAAGTTATAATTTCAAAGCAAAACTTTTTTTGGTGGGGGGGGGGGGAAGAGAGAGAGAGAGGTTTCGAAAATGAGTCAGTTTAATAAATTTATGACGGGGTTTTGTATTTATAATGAAGATTTTAATTATCATACACCACAAAAGAAGCTAAACGTTAAATATGAAATTGTCAAGCCGGAAAAAAAACTGCTTTGCAACAGTAGTTAAAATAATGAAATGAAATGCGCTTCAAATATGTCTAATTCCAATAGGGATTATATGTTTCTTAAACCTCCAATTTGATGCAAAATATTCTCAACGGAATGGAAGCCTTGATAATTTTAACACAATTAGGATCTTTCTAAACGACAGTCTATCCCTTTTAATACAAAGAATTAATTGCTCAATCAGCAACAAATAATTGAAAAATAAAACACGAGAGTCTTTGCACCGCTTTTAATCCGAACTAGCTCTTAAAACATATTTGGCAAATAACTACCAAACAATTAACCAAACAAATGACTGTACAAATCAGCAGTAAGTTATTTTTATTACTCATGCTTACACCATATATAAATAAATTTCACAAGCCTCCAAAACCTGTTTATAAGCCCTTGTAAAATCATTGAAAATAAATTTACGTTTCCTTTTAGGATCAAACAAACCGAATGAAACAAATGCTCGTAAAATAAGGAGTGGTCCAGAAATCGAATAACAATAGTGTTTGTTCAAAAGGAACCTTTGAAAATAATTAAACCAATAACCCACCGTCTTCAAAATAGTAAAATAGGGCCTGAATATGGGGACCATAGACATAGTGTATTTCGCAAAAGAGTAGTTTCTTATTCAACAATTTGACAATAAAAACTAAACAAATAGTTATCAGTTTTACGTGTTGTAGTTTTTTCGAACAAAAATAAATTAAAAATGTGATTTGTGAAAATTTTATCTCGATTTCCTAGTTGAAATTTTAATTACTGTCAGGTTCGGCTTAACCCTTTCAGTCCCAATGACAATTTGGCACCATCATTTTAGAAATTCTTTTCTGATCGTATAGCCATTAATGATATCAAAAAGCACATCATTCGATTCTTCAAACTTTTTTCTATTAGAAAATATTTGTTATTAATCCCAATAGATGTCACCCTATTATTATTTTTTTAAATCATGATCAGAATGACGCCGGGACTGAAAGGGTTAACCAATTTCTTCCACCTGGCTACAGAACAAATATGAATTTCCGGGTTAAAAATTCTAAAGTATTTCAAATTTGGAAGCTTAGCGATAAAAACAAAATATTAATCAAATCGATCGGTAAAATCCAATATCCGATCAAATTGATCGGTATAACAGTTGGGGAATAGCAGATTTTTAACCCATCCATTATGGAATGCAATGAAAAAAACTAGGGGATTGTAACACAACAAATCAATACATTTAAAGGTAATTTACCCGGTATGGCAATTTCAATACCTTTAAAGCCAAAAACAATTTTATGACAGCTACCCTTTGCGCATGTGCCATTTCCTCGAAAACTTTATTATGACGTCCGACAGGTAGGAAGGTTGGTACCAAATTTGAAGTTCGTAGCTCTTTTAGTTCGTAATATAGAATGGTTTCAGACAGATAGAATAGCAGGCAGACTAATGTCCAAAAACCACTTTTTCTGAATCAGCACCTTCCAAAATGTGTAGAAAAACAATATCTCCATTTTGGAATTTAGACCCCACCGCAATACTTTCCTTGCTTTCCTCCTACAATTCTTGCCAACCTAACGTGGGTAAAAGCAAAGAGTAAAAAGGCAGAGGGAAAAGCTTGGTGGGTACGTTAGTTGGAAACTCTTGTAAGGTAATATTTACATACAAAATGATCTGAATACAATTTAACCAAAATGCCCTTTTCATTCTGATTCGGATAAAATTGCCAAAAATTTTCTCAAATAATATTCAAATTAGTTAGACCTTAAACGAAATTAATGGTTTCAACATGTTTTGTGGATGGATTCACAAATAACACTGGACAACAAAATTCCAAAAAATTTCTGCGAATCAGATGAAAGTACCCAATTCTGAATGATTTCAACGTGCTAAACTCGAATATCACCTTAAAAAATGAAAGTTAGCTCTTGTTTTTGAGTTACGGTCGTTTTTTTTATTGCGTAGGATACGGCGAAATGCATGGGCGCACTTAGCACAAAATTAATTAAAGTCAATTTTGTTTACAGAAACCCTCCGAATTTTTGCTCATACAGGTTTTATTTTATATTGTCAACATGGGGGTGGTAAGAGATGATAAATTGGAGACTTTTTAGTAAATAGTGTCGTGTTGAACCGGAAGTAGATTTGAAGGAATGTTAGGCTATTTAACTTTTATCTTTTTCTAAATAACACCGCATTTAACTGATGAGATGATGCATAAATAAGTCAATAATCTGATTTGTTGGCTCCCTCTGAATCATAAAATGATATTCCGTTTTGTTCCATTAAATGGCATTCGTTTTTCTTCCCGTCATACGATATTATCTGTTGTTCCATCAGATGAAGTTAAGGTGACAAATTTGCTACACAAGTTTAACTACATACGTGAGGAGCCCAGAAATTTATAATGGTCTTGTAACCAAATCTTGTAATCTTGCAACCAAAATACAAATTATAAGTTTTCTTTACTTTTGCAGTGATGCTCTTTTAGTGCAAAAAAATTGCACTTTGCCGCAAATATAACAGAAGTTATTAGCTCTATTAATGCATTTACAAGGCATTACAGTTATAGATTTATTATTAACACTAATTTTTGATATTCTACAACTTCTAAAACAACAAGTACGAAATATAAGGAAATTATTGCCCTTTATTCTACACCTCTTGAGATGAGAACAATTACGTTGCTTAGAAGGGTTATTAAACTGCTAATATGGTTACATAAACCTTGAAAGTTATCATTTCATCCCACTTCCAGGTTCATAATATTAAATAAAATCTGTATGAGCGCAAATTCGGAGGTTTTCTGTAAACAAAATTGACTTTAACTAATTTTGCGTTTGGCGCGCTCATGCATTTCGCTGTATCCAATGCAATGAACAAAACGACCGTAACTCAAAAACAAGAGCTAACTTTCATTTTTTAAGGTGATATTCGTGTTTAGGACGTCGAAATCATTCAGATTTGGGTACTTTCATCTCATTCGCATTTTCACTGTTGACCAGTGTAATTTATGGAACTCTTTACATCCACGGAATGATCTTCTCCATAGCATATTTCTATTTACCCAACTTAGGTTGGCAAGGGGTGTAGTAAAAAATATTATGATTTTGATAAAATGTCACGTTATTTATTTCGATCCATCTTCAGTTTGCTACAAAGAACATATTTTAGATCTCATACTAAAAAGTTTCTATGTGTGAGCATGCATGATGAATATCAATGCGTTGTACGACGTATTTCATTGGTGACAGAACTACAACCGTTGCATTATTCATAAGATGGGCCTTGAATTGATTAAACAGGTAGTTGAATACACTACGAGCAGAGTCAAGCAGAGTAGCGTGTAGATATTTTACTGAGCAATTAATTAGTCGGGATGCGTTAAAGGCGTTGGTGTAATTGGGCTTATCGGAAATGGGGGCCATAAAACTTAGTGTGCAGTTGGATTTTTTTTTTTATATATAGTCGGCAGAGCATACTGTTTTTTATTGCTTAATACTAAGGGTGAATATATAATTAAAAACACTGATATATTTTATCGGGTTTTTTTTAAATCAAAGATGTTGGGAAAACGATGCGTTTTAAAAATGCGAATGTGAAATATGGAGAATACATTTTTAAAAAAAATTCAAATGAATTTTATGCGAGACTTAAAAAAATATTACAAATTGGTGTGAAATTGATTATAAAAAATACATTGTTTTACTATGGGTTAGTTTTCTGTGTAGAAATTCATTTTTTAAATTTGTTATTAAAATTTTAATTACTATTCTTTGTAAAAATACACTTTAAATAAATTTTTTTCAGTAAATTGACATGCATGTATATCGATTACCAAAAGAACAGCCGGACTTTAAATATCTGTCATTTATTCAACAGGACTTGTTCATGGTGTTGTAAGTAAAAACGAATTTACTGGGTTCAGAATTTTCCCAAACAAATTAAAAATTCTCATGCCGAAAATATTTATCAATTGATTAAAATATATTTCTATACTTATCCAATCTTAAAAATATGAGATACAAACAGAATTTCAAAAATAAAAATTTATTAAAAAGTTATTATTTACAGGTAGAATCGGACAAAAAGACAAATGGAAAACAGTTTACGTTCGGCACAATACCCGAATTGTCGAAAGAAAATTTTGTAACACCAAAACTTTAGAGAAATATGTGCAAGTATTAAAAAATATTTTTTGACAAGTGAAAAATATATTTTACTGTGAGTAATTTCAGTTTGTAGAGGAGAACTCTGAGCACATATTAACGTCCGACATCATTGAATTGTTCAACATCGCAATTGGAATTTGAATGAACATATTTTCAATTGTTTCAATCTGTTGTGGAAAAAGTCTACATTTCTTACTAAAAATGGTGTCGAGATTGACAGTGTTTGTATAACCTGTTGCGACCAGGGGTCCCCATTCGACATTTTTTAAAACCTCCCCACAAACAATTAACATGTTTATTAGTATCGAAATTGACAGAAGAAGAATTGATAGAAGATCCGAAAATCACTTTTTTGCCTTCGAAAACAGGTACCAATAGTTTATTTCTCTAAAGAAATGAAGTAGAACGAGGGTCAATATTGGTACGTTCTTACATAAATATAACTTTAGATTAGTGATTTCCTTAAACTTTTCAAGAAGTTCTTTCAGTAGTTAATTTTAAAGGACATTTTGCATTAAAAACAATGTTAAAATGAACTGTTAACCGCAAATAAATACACACGACTCTTTTGCATTTCAAGCACACAATTTTTTTTATATATTTAGAGCTTAAGGCGTGTCTCTCAGTAACTATTAAACTTCTTTTTAATTACTTTGCAAACATAATATTTAGTATATATTTGTATGAAAACCATGTACAGATGAAAGAGAAGAATATACGTCTGGGATGTTACTGAGATCTTAAGAGGTTATAACTGAAATAAGAACAATCAGAACACAATCCTTACCTCGTGTGCCAGCATCAGAATCCCATGGGCGTATACACACAAAAACAAATCCGCGCGATACACAAACACACGCCCTCGCCTATTCCTGGAACTTTGGAACACTTTCACTCAATTAAAGGACATGACGCAAACCGTCGACAATGACCCGAAATCAGGGTGGTAAAAAAATTAACACTTGAACCCCTAGCAGTTCGCTGCTTCAGGCCTCATCAAAGAGTAGAATGAGGGAGGAAAATTAGTCGCCACTTCTTCAGTGCGGTCTGCAATCTCGACTCGCTCTGAATGAATCTCGACTCCGCTTGTGGTCTTTCGGCTGGATGTGAAACATAGAAATGGTTGTTGTGTGTTACATGTTAGCCGGGTCTGCTCTTCCATAAGGTCTGTTATGTTAGGCCCGGGCCTAGGGCAGGGATCAATCTGCAGTCGCATTTGTCGCAAAATGCGACGAGTTGTACGAAAATGCGAAAAAAAAATTATTGG
The DNA here is from genome assembly GCA_023701765.1 of Hylyphantes graminicola. Taxonomy (NCBI): domain Eukaryota; kingdom Metazoa; phylum Arthropoda; class Arachnida; order Araneae; family Linyphiidae; genus Hylyphantes; species Hylyphantes graminicola. The sequence goes on along the minus strand of CM043121.1, from coordinate 11,600,674 downwards.
CCGTCGCGAAAATGCGACGCCGTAATTCGGTGAAACTAAACTTAAATTTCAATAAACTAGTTCTAATAACCGATTCTAATAACGAAAATAAAAATTGTAATCAAAATGGGAAGATGAATTCAGATTAGATTACAATAAGATGTCTTCAAATTTCGGGCAGCCAATGTAACCTCTCATTAGAAGAGGAGTCCAATAATACTACCTGATTTACTTATTTTACCGCCTAGTAATTTTAAAGAAATCTATCCATGACGTCACATTGCGTCAGAATGATTGGTAGTTCTCTGGGTCTGCATGGTCGCAAGAGTATCTCGGCACTTTGGTAGCTCCGGTTCAGACCAAGTCTGACAACCAGAATATATTTTCTGATCAAGTGTCGGTTCATGATGTTCGTGATCACGTGAACATTAAAATACTTTTTGTTTACGTTTGAACCTTTTATTCTTCTTCCGCCTGTAATGGGGTTTCTGATTTTAAACCATAGGGTAGACTAACCAGTGAATGAACGTTTAAGGACAATTTGTTTTAAGAAAATTCATACATTTTCAGTACATGTAAATTCTGAGTGTATGACAATGTGAACACATCTGTCATTATGTATAAATTCTACAAAAAAAAGGAGGTGAAATAATATTACATTGCTTCGGGTCTTTTGGGGGTCCAAATAAAAAGTGGTACAAAAGCCAAGTGAATGAACAGTTCTTGCCAGTGAATAAACACAAAAATGTCCAGTCAATGAACAGGGACTATTCATATCAAATTATAGAGAAACTTAAAATATTTTTTTTTTGTTTTGATAAAGTTATGGTGTTAAAAGAGATTTCCGTGCGTCAGAACTAGGCCATTTCTTCAATTGGTCTCTTTAACTATGCTTTTTTTGGTGTAGTAGGTGCTGAAGCTGGTGCTTTTTTGTATTTTTCTTTTACACAAATTTAGTAAACTTTATATTTTCCCCACCTTACAAATAAATTTTCGCGCGAGTGACTATCTTCTTATTCCCTCTGCTCTATTCTTACAATTTTTCTAATGTAAAATGCAAAAAGAAATTCTTTAAAAAATACACCGATTTAGTTAGTTATTGATTAATTTATTATTTTAAAAAGTTTATGTTACTTGTGCATAAAACAAATTAAATTCAAACAATAAAAAATGATAATTTATTATTGTTCCTTGCTTCGACTTCAATAGGATTTAGCGCAACCGTATGATTTTCTTTTTTCGGTACATATTTTGTCCATATTGAAAAAAGTGCAGGTTCTCGGATGTTTGACATGTTGGACTCAGCATTGAAAGTTTCATTAAAAGACTTCAACATGTCTGGAGGAAGTTCAGACTCAAGTGTTTGAAGAAATAGCTCGCTTCTTTTTCAGAGCATGCTCTTTCTTCATGATCTTTCTTACTCTTCAACTCTTGGTGTCTGTGCTGCATACATTTGTTGAAGTCTATACATTTTCTACATTAAATGGGGAAATTCCACTTTTCGTGAAAGCTTCCTGAATTTTGATGGCATCAACTGATGCATCGAAAGCTTCTTTGAAAATTGGGGTAAAATTAAATTTACTTATCGTTTTTGAACCACCATATTTCTGTATCCAACGTCGACACAAGCTCTCAATCATACTTTTAATGGGCGGAAAACTCCTACATCACAAGGCTGAAGTATGTTAGTCGCATTTGTTAGAAAACTGAAGAGGATGATTCGTTTCTCTGAGTAAAATTTGCTCAATTCCAGGCTAATGTGATACTTGTGACCATCCAGAAAGAATAAAATGGGAAATTTGATACCATTTTCAATCAGCCATGGATAAAAACAGTTTGCAACATATTCGTTATATTCATACATAAATTACAATAAAATAACTTCCTTAAAAATATAAGCTATGCTAGACATTACAAAATCATAATCACAAATTGTTCATTCACTGGGAAAACTAGCCTAAAGTGTTGCTACCCGTGAATGAACATGTGTGTTCAGTCACTGGTTAGGAGGTGTTTTTTATTTATTTATGTGAGTTTTATTGTATAAAATGACTAAAGAAGTTAGAAAAATGCTATTTTGCTTTGATTTTCTGCAACACAGACAAATCCCAGTTAATGAACATGTGTACATTCATTGGCATTATCACAATTTGTCTAGCCAGTTATTGAACACCCTTGTACTTACAATCTACTCATGTTACAATGCTTGAAACAATCAGAATCATTGCTTAAATATGCATATTCAATGTAACCTTAATAGAATTAGTGAAAAAAACTAATAAGAAGCATTAATTACAATCAAAAGAGGTGATGGCAGAAAACTTGCCTTATTACTTTAACAGAGAAACAAGTTGATGCACAGATAACAACATTGTCAGCATTTTTTTAAAAAATGGTCATGTGACCAGGACAACCAATCATATGTCAAATAGCTTCCTACTAGATGGGAGGAAGTCTGTGTTGCCAATTCATCCAGTGGAATTATTTTCAATCCTTATTTTTTAAATGTATTTACCAACTGTTCATTCACTGGGGCCTGTTCATTCACTGGTCAGTCTACCCTATTTAGTTTCTTAAAAAATGGACTTAGATTTTGTGTTGCTAGTAAATGTCTCGATGGATTTTTTCCCCTTATAAATGTATGAACTATGTTCATAAGGATATGTATTGAAAGACCATAAGTTGGTGATTTCAAATAATCAAAACTTGATTTTAATACATCAAATTAACAGCCAAATCATGTTCATAGACAAATCTGAAGATAATCCAACACCATAAATAAAAGTAAATGTACTTATTTAAAAATATTTATAAAAAAAGTTAAAAGTACTTTTAGTAGTACTTTTAGTTATATAATTATACTTACTACTTTAGTAGTTATATAATTATTTAAATTTGCCATAAAAAAGTATAATGATTCATAAAAAAAGTATCAATGTATTGCTAAGCTATCTCTAGAAAATTAACTGCTACACAAAGATTGATTTGTTTAGATTCAAGTGATTTAATTGGCATGACGTTGATTTATAAGCAACTAATTTTTTTTAGCATTTTGCTACAGCTTTTTTCTACATTTTAGCATTTTTGCTACAGCATTTTTTACCCAGGTTGATCCCTGGCCTAGGGCTCCAAATTTTAGGGGCCCCTAAATTTAAGTTCCTATTATGCTAAATGCTGTCAATCAACAAAATATCAGTAAACTAAAAAAAATTGGATACTCCACTCAATTTTTGCTCAATTTTAAGTGAGAAATTGACCTTACGTTATTGTTTTGATCGATGTTTGTAAGGAAGTCTATAAAATTGTATCAAAAATTTTATACGTGTGTCATATAGAACCATCATTATTGGAAATCATACAAAAAAAAATTCCATAAAGGAGCTCCCAAAATAGGTTGGGCCTATACTATAGTCTGAGATTTCCTAGAACAGGCCCTGTATGTTAGACAAAAAAAAAACAATAGCACTGAAAGCTATTGACCAGTCTTTAACGAACAAAATCTCTCGAAGCACAGTTTTTTACGACTGCACACTTTGGCTTTTACAAAACATGAAAGAAAAAATTTAAATCCATTTCTATCAGAAACCAATGACCTAATTTATGCGAGCTCACCGCAATATAGAAATACCACTACCACGAAAGGAATTTTGAGAAACAGTTCGCATTAAAGTCCAGACATGGTTGACTGTTCCTAAACATCCCACAAGAAATTTGGAAATAAATCAAACCATTGTTTCTGAATGCAGGAGTTCATATATAAAATCAATCTTCTACACTCTTTGAAAGTACAACATATCAGGTAAATCATTCCACTCATTGATAACACTAAGGTTTAAAAAAAAAGTTTTCTTGCCGGTGAAAATGTTTCTTCAAAACTGGATTTTTAAATTTCTGAACATGTCATCTGGGTCTACCGATATAAGTTCAAACCAAAGCCCTAAATGTCCTATTGTTTTATGAATTTGTACAACTGAATTAAGTCTCCTCTAGTTCTAATATTTTCCAGGGAATGCATGTTTAAATATCTTAATCTGTTATCATAATCAATACCAGATAAACCCTTTATTTTAGTAAAAACCAATATTCTAAAAAAAAAAAAATGCTAAAAAACAAGCAGGACCCACTTTGTAACCAACATTACAAAAATTAAGAACTGCATGGATACATAAGTGATACTGATAGTTATAACCTGAATAAAAGTTTGAATGGCGGCAAATATCAACGCATAAAAACAAGATTTAAAAAACGTTTTCCGCCATTGTGTTTTAAACAAGGAATCAAACATTGTAGGGCCTTTGTATTAAAACTGTGATCATTGATGACTTAGCCACTAATAACACAATAAATATTACAATTTACAGATTCAATTGGAGCACAAGAATTAAAACATTTAAGGACACATGTCGTCGATGTTAACTTTGTATTTTTAATAAAAAATTTCGAAATGACTCTCTCTTTAAACAAATAACGCAATGACACTTGCAGCAAAGTATTTTAAATCAGCAACTCTGCCAAACTTATCAAAGGCCAAAATGTTAATTTTGGAGAAATTTCGGTGAGTTGCGGGCCACACCGTTTTTTTAAGGAAAGGAGGGGTGTGCAAAATAAATACAAGAAAAATGTTCGTTTGAAATATTTGTGGGATTTTTTTAAGATTTTATTTGTGTGAGGGGGAGGGTCGGTTAACCCTTTTAGTCCCAATGACAATTTACCATCAACATTTTAGAATTTTTTTTCTGATCGTCTATAGCCATTTATGATATCAAAAAGCACATCATTCGATTCTTCAAACTTTTTTCCTATTATAAAATATTTTTATTAATCCAAATAGATGTCAGCCCAATTATTTTTTTATTAATTATAGTTTGAAACATGATGCCAAATGGCATCACTGGGACTGAAAGGGTTAAAAAAATAATTTAATTTATGTTATGCCCAAAAACGCTCATAAAAAAAACTAACAAACATGTTGAATAACAACTTTCCGAGCAGAACCTCACGATCTCTCAGCCACGTCTTATCTTTCAAGAAGGGAGGAAGAAGGATGGGATCTTGATTGAGTGATTCAACAGATCGGAGTAAAAAAAAAAGTAAAAAATGGATTTCGGATGCTGTGTGGAAGAGGAAAGGAGATACGACACAGAGTTTTGGGAAAATAGTCTGGAACAAATGGAATTGCAGCATAGCTAATGTTATCAAAGTATAAAACATAATTCCTTACACTCCAGGAGAAATGTAATTTATAAAAGTGAAATAGTCCATCACTCCTTGCCAACCTAAGTTGGGTAAATATAAATATGCTATAGAGAAGATCCTTCCGCGGACGTGAAGAGTTCCACAAATTGTTTGTGAATCCATCCAGTAAACATGTTTAAAACATTAATTTCGTTTAAGGACTAACAGATTTGAATATTATACGAGAAAATTTGGAAATTTTATCAGAATGGAAAGTTATTTTGGTATTTGTCGAAATTCAATAAAATCTATGTTAGAATCGCAGCTTGAGTTTCGGAATACCATTTTTTTAATCCCCCAAATAAAAAAAGAACAAAACTAGAAGTTTAAGAAGCGCAGAAAATTAGGTGACCATAAATCGACATTCTAAATGAAATTTTTCTTAGAGTGGTTGGTGGCTGGCGTGTAGAAAGTTAATCTATTCTGACTCGGTGGTATCTCCAGCAAGATTTTAAGTACATATAATTTGTGTCATTTCTGAATAGAATCGAGTTTTTATTTGTGATTTATATAAAAAAAATCATCAAAAAACGTTTTTTACGGTATTGATTCAAGCAAACAAATTTTTTCCCTCCAAACCAACTCTTCAAAAAAGCATATTTTTGGACAAGCCCCAAGTAATTTCCGTTCGACCTCTTCGGCAAAATGTATCCCTCAAAATAAACAACCGCAAATAACTCATCGTGTTGCCACAGAAACGTAACAAACTTACTACAAGTGCACTTTTTCTTCCTAAAAATAAATTGAACTCTCCCGGCCGGCCCTTTGTATTGACAGGAAGATGAGAGAGTGGGGGGTCTGCGAGGTAATGATGGTGACGAGGTAAGTCAAGAAACCCAATCTTATTTAGAGGAAAATAATAAAGATGCCTTGATGAAAGAAAGGCAGTTTATTGAAGAATAAACCATGGTCGGTAACATCAAGAACTTTCCCAAGTTAATACTGGGTTTACATGCTTCGAGCGCTGTTTCCAGCGTGAGCGTAAGCACTTTGACCTTCATCGATTCGACCTTTGGTTGACGAGAAATTGGCGAGTGAGATTGTATAGCGCGGCGATTTGATGATGTGACTAAACACATCATCAAATCGCCACCATGAATTCACGATGTAGGATCAATTAAAAAAAGAGAGAAACGGCCAAGATAGTTGCCATTTACCTTATGGTAACCATTTCCTTTGATCTCGGGCAGAAAACCGAAAAAAGATGGGTTGGTGGCCTTGAGAGCAGCTTCAGCGGATGTTCGGATAAATACGTATAAAGCGGTTACCTTGAGATAATCAAGGCCATGCTGAAATGGCTGCTCGAAGCATGTAACTGCGGTGTAACATTCCACTACTTCGCTTTATGTTGTATTTTCAAAAGCTCATTCAGCAAATAAATATTGAAAATAGAAATTATTATGCACATAAGCACAAAAATGAAATACATCTAAGAAAATGAACAATGCAATAGAATCTAATTCATACAATTTTTTTTCACAAAAATCGAAATTCTTTAGCAATGTGTTCTTTAGCAGAAATTAACATCAACCGAATTCAGAATTGTACCAATCGATACCAGGGTTGTTGGCATGGTTTAAACCAAATGGGTTTTTTTTATAAAAAACAAAGTGGTTTTTATCCAGAATTTTTAGTGAAGCATTAGAATATGCAAAACACAGGTTCCCTAATAACTCTTTGGACTCTTGTTATGAAATATTGTAACAGAGCTTGTAGTGACTTTCAGAAATACCTTTTTGAGAGCGATTATATAAAAGAGGTGTCTGTATAGTAAATGGATAGAGGCCAATCAGTAGATATAAAAATAATTTAACAGTAACGTTTTTAGTGAAGTTGAACTCATTCTGACTGCTAAAGCAACAACAGCTAACGATGAACTCATTTTTTTCTCTTTTGGTCAAGGGCAGTCTAAATTGCATAATAAGCCTGAGATCGAAAAAGCTGCAAGGATAGTTTTTTTGTTTAAAATGTTGAATAGTTTTATAAAATATAAAATTAAAAAATATATGGGGATCTTATTGGTAAAGTAAACCATAAAATAAAGTTTGAATTAATATAAACATAAAAAAACTAGTTTTGGGGGGAGGAGGGGAGGGGGGGGGGGTGAAAAAAACCTAGTTTTTCTCCAACCGTGAATAGCGATACAAGTTAAAATATGCTAATTTTTTTTTAATTTTAGCAAAAAAAAGTTAAACATTTCCCTGTTTACGATGACCTCATTGATTTAATTCGCCGAGTACACTGGAAAGGCTGAGTAACACTCATGTTACTTAAATCCAAGTCATCTTCAAACACTCCAAATGCATGCTTGAAGACAAATGAATTGCTGCCTGATAAATTCTGACTCCCCGCCCACAAATAAACCACAATTAAAAACTACTCAAATTCCTTTCGCTCTGTAATGTCTGCTGCCAACAGAATAAGCACGGCAAAAACCAAAACATTTTGACGAGCGATGACAAATGTTTGTGCTTTGAGAATGACTAACACATGTTGGCTGTCAGAATGTAATCCGCAATGGGCAACAAACATGGTTTGGGGGGGGGGGGGATCTTTCTGTCCAGACTCAAAGATGATGAATCAGCTGACAAAAGTTCTAAACGCAAGAATAAACTTTACTGCGAAGCTTCTTATATGAATAAGAATAATCCAAAGTTTAGATATTGAACACAATGGGAAGTTTATACGGTCAAACTCGGTTACAACGACAACACGTTGAAATGCATGTTCGGTCCCTTGTATTTAGGGATCGACCGATGGCTAATTTCGGCCGATGGTTTCGGCCGACGTTTCCCGCTTTCCATCGGCCGATGGAAAAACCAAAACACAAATTTAGGTAAATCGATGTGTAACCCATAAAAAAATAGGAAATATCTCTACGATTCCTCCGATTTCCATATTTTTTTTGTAACTGTATGTCTGGGGTTCCGAAAGTCGCGGAAATCGGAGATCCGAAAGTCGCGGAGCTCCGGGGATACGTAAGTAGCGGAACTCCGGGGATCCGAAAGTCGCGAAACTCCGGGGATACGAAAGTCGCGAAACTCCGGGGGTACGAAAGTCTCGAAACTCCGGGGATCCGAAAGTCGCGAAACTCCGGCGATCCGAAAGAGTTGAGGCAATTTGGTCGTAGAGACCCCCCAATCGGTAGGAAAATGTAGGATTAAAAAAACATCGGCTTACATCGGTTGGCCGATGTTTTTTGAGGCAGATGACCGATTTTTTCCCAAACTAACATCAGTCTCCGATGGCAAGGCCGATGGTAAAATTTTCAAACAATCGGCGCCGATGCATCGGTCTATCCCTACTTGTATTACTCGTAGACGTTAATATTATAACCATAGGTGTCATGGTTAAAGTATTAGATTGACAGATCACGTGACCTCCAATGCTAACGACGGGAAGCGCATGGAGACCAAAATTGGAGGGATATGGGGCCAGTGTTGCCACCACATTAAGGCGAAAAGTGCTAAGAAAAAATAAAATTTAATTCAAAAATTACAAAAAACTATACCATAAAAATACTAGGAAAGCGTTTCACGTTTTTTTTAAGTCACTACAAATATTCCAAAATGCAGCGAGTATTTTTTTTTTAAATTTAATTATTAAATTTTATTTTTCGTAGCACTTTTCGCCTTAAAGTGGAGGCAACACTGGCCCCATACCCCTCCAATTTTGGTCTTCATGAGCGTCTCGTCGTTAGCATTGGAGGTCACGTGATCTGCCAAATGATCCAAATGATCACGTGATCCAAATGATACGAAGAGTCACCAAATTTAAAAAAATATTGACTGGATAAGGAGAAATTAAACTACTACTTTATAAAGCTACAGAGCTGAAATGCACATTCAATAGTGTAATTTTATATTATTAACTAATTACATGAGTATGTATATAATAGGTATTTAATGTAATTGACTACAATTTTTATTCAACGTTAACATAACTCGTTTGTTGCGTCATAAATATCGCGGTCGGTTAAATGACGCTACAATCGAGATTTTCAGAAAATACATAGAAATAATGCAATCAATGAAATACTATATCGAAACAATAAAGACCAATATATAATCTACCTTTGTCTTATGCACTTTGTCTTATTATTAATTCCCTTAAAAAAATCAATTCTTAAACAAACCCCCCACAGTTCTAAGGAAGTAAAGGTATTGGAAAAACTACAACTCTTACAACTGCGATTATTCCCACCCTGCTCCTACACCTTATTTTTACGTTATTTAACAGTTAGTTCTGTAGCACCAGTATTTAAAGACAAACTAAAACAGAGTGTTCCCAAATTTGTTATTGACGGTATATATTTTTTTAATTCAGGAAAATTCATTAAAAATTACATTGTGAAGAAATGTATCAGATGCGTAGATTTTTTTATACCTTAAAAAAAAGAATAAATATGTATAAAAAAAACATTATATTCAATTACTTTAAGTGTATTTTCTGAAAAACACCCCAATCAGTCTATAATAATATGGATAATTTATCTGCAGTCATGTTAGAGGTTTGCAGGGTCCTTCTCTATATAAGGTAGTGAAATTCAGGAGTTTTTCAGGAGTGTAGCGACGTAAATTCAGGAGGTATCGTGAAATACATTTGAATATGTTTATTTTTGAATTGGTCTAATCCAAAACCGACCTTAAGTTTGCAGTATACAAATGTTCTACGAGAAAAAGGGTAAATAGTTCTCATTTTTGAGTGCGAGAATCGAATACAAAAAGGTATTTCACATTCAATAAACAAATTTATTTGTTATTTCAAGACATAAATTTATTATTTTTATAAGTTTAGCTTCAGTTAGAGTGTTATTTTAATTATTTTTTTCCTTCGATTTTGAGGTAACAGGGCGCACGAATATCATTGTCGAAGGAGCAGCCAATAGGAGCAGGCGAAATTTCGGCACCAGCAGCGTTGTTTACGCAGATTCCTCCGCCTAGTACATTTCTCTGCTGCAAACTTAAGCTCGGTTTTGGTGTAGTGACTTCACATATTGATATAGACCGAGAATTAATGAAACTAGGGGTGTATATGTTGAAGAAAATTTGAGGCTTCGGTGTAAATGCCAACCCCCTTTTTAGGAGGTTGGGGGGGTCGCTTTTTTTTGGTGGAGATTTTTTAAATTTTCGTGAACTTTGCCCTAATTTCATGGCTTTTTCGACCGGTAGACATACTGATAAAGTACGGGAGAAAACCAACTGAGAAAGGAGAAAAATGATTCATGTTTTCAATTTTTCTCAGGAGAGGGGGGGGGGAGAGATGATACAAATTTTAGGGGTAGTTATAAGGGCTCTTGAAAAATAAAAAAAAAATGAAATCCAGGAGTTTTTCAGGAATTTCAGGAGGCGTACGAACCCTGGGTTTGTTCACTGAATTCTCGAGTTAATTAATAAGCAACTGCTACTTAAAAAATAACGTAAGCAATACATCCTCGTGAACAGAATGCGCATGAGTAAATCCTCGCATCCGTTCCTATGGCAACGAAGGATGTTGAACTGAATGAAGATTGAAGAAGGCGGATGCCAAGAGTAAAGAAAAGGTCGATTTCTATAAAGCATTTACGTTTTTACTACACATTATTACTATACTATTATTACTACTACACATTTTAACATTACTACACATTATACAGACTCTTGTAAGAGTATTGCTTTGGGTTTACTAAAGATACAATAGCGTCCTACTAGAGCTACACGAGGGCTATCGGCGAAGGCATTGTAATTTTAGACTGGTTCCCAACCTTTTCTGGACCATCGCCTCCTTCTTTAGGTTGATTAACATCCATCGCTCCCTTTTAATTGTCATGTTATGTCCAATCATAATTTGAGTTAAAGTGTAACTATAAAACAGTTTTATAACACTTGCTACCGTTTATAAAAACAACCAAAGAAGCCTTATCCGGTCACTTTTAAATAAAATAGAAAAAACGTAAAACCCATATTTTTAAAGAACAAAAGTGAAATAATTAACTAAGATATTTTTACAGGTTTCTAGAAAAATTTAAACGAGCTGAAAGTAGAAATTGGCTGGTTTGGTAATGGTTGGAGAATGGATTTACTGAACAACGGTACAACATTTTAATCCCCCCCCCCCCTTGAATGCTCATCGCCCCTCAAGTATTTTTTGCCCCCTTAATAACACAAATCACCCACTTGGGGGCGATCGCCCCCAGGTTGGGAACCGCTGTTCTAGACAACGGTCAAGTGACGAAAGAGACACCAGAGCTGGCACGAAACGCGACCTAATAGCGACATAGAACGCGGCGTCAGGACCTTGCCTTAAAACATATCCCGTTATACACCTCGGGTATTTTTTTCGGTTAGGTTAGGTTAGAATTATCGTCGCACTAGAGCTGCACGAGGGCTTTTCGCACCGGGCGCAGTATTTTAGAACCACAGTCAAGTGACGAGCCGACACCTGAATAGGCACCCAACGCAACCGTTAAGGGCGACTTTGTACGCAGCATTAGGACTTTGAAGGATATTTAACGTGCACTCCCTTACACGGGGTATTATTCGTCGGACATTTTTGGCTGCACGGGCCGTTTATTTATAATTCCCTTAAAAACAGTGACTTTGCAACAATGATTCACTTAAATACAATGATTACAGTGACTTCACAAAAAATAAAATAGGGACATGTGATTTTTTTTAAAGTAATTTCTGCTTTGCAATGTAACAATTTAACTACTATGATAAAAAAAAATGCTAACTCATATTATTTGAAAACTTTCAGTTAAACAAACCAGGAGAGTTCAATTTGATTACCGATATTTCTTTCCTTTAAATATATAAGAGTAGTATTGTATTTTAAAGTATCTGGTTAAAAGATTCATATGGTCAATACAAAGAATTAAAATTTTAAAAATTTAATTACATTAAAATAGTATTTGGTTAGAAATTAAATCGCAAAGCAAAAAAAAACCGAGTTTTTAGAAAATCTGCTGATAATGTTAAGTACATTATAGTCATTAGTAATAAGTATAATTCTACTTTGTCATTATCTTCGTTCAACATTTTTAAGTACAGAAACAGTAAGTTGCTTAGTGTTCACATCACATCCACAATATTTCCAATTAATAAAAAATACACTGCGCAGTACAAATAATACCTTACGAAATTTATTATTATGTAAGTTACTTATTGTATTATACAAAAGTTTACTTATTGACGTCACGTTAAAGTAAATGTTTTTAAACCTGTGAATGTTCCCAAAATCAGTAATTACAATCGGCAGAAATATCTATTGGGCATAAAACAGAAATATCATTCGGCATTTTCGTCCGAAACAACTGACATAGTAAAAACACCATGTTTTGACAAAGTAAGTATTAAAAAAAAATAACTATACAATCGGCCAACGATTGGCAAATATCGATTCCTTTGACAAAAAGAAATAATCAATAAAAACAGAGCTAACACTACTTACACGTCAAGCACGAGAAATCACAAGATCTTGTTATCAATCCAATTAATTACTTCAATAAAGATTCACACAATTGCTTCACACTAACTAAATCTCTGATGCTATGCCACCTATACCAGCGCCCGCTGTCGAGCAAGCCGGCCACGCCACTACCGATACTCCGTACTACAACCACACCAAAGCGTAAAATGAACGTAGATCTCAGAAACAATACGAGCGTTCTGTTTGGTGAACTGTTATTGTGAATTTAGTGTTATTGTGTAGCAACTCAGGAGGAACTCCCAATAATAGGTTTGGTTTGAAGTATCGTCGCACTAGAGCTACACGAGGGCTATTATCGACGGGCGTCGTATTTTAGAACCACAGTCAAGTGACGAGCCAACAGCCAAGGCAACCGTTAAGGGCGACATCGTACACAGCGAATGTTAGCGACTTAGAAGGATATTTAACGTGAACGAGGTATTATTCGTCGGACATTTTTGGCTGCACGGGCCGCCCGTTTATAGGTCGGCATTTATTTTGGCGATGCCCGGACCCGGACCTGGGACATTTCGCATGGTAGGCGAGTGCCTAACCGACTGGGCTATTGAAAAAAACTTCAATAACAATATAATTTGCACAAAAAATATACATTTCTAAAACTAACCATTCCAGACAAAATGACAAAAAACAGTTACCAAAGACAGCCGCATTCATTCTTTTCCACCCACCCTACCACGGTTCGCTGACTTTTCTACTATCGATTTTCAAGACGTAAAGCACGTGCGCACCGGGGAATGCCGGCAATCACTAGAGGAGGGGGCGGGCGGGGCATTGCATTCTATCCCTCGAATGTGAAACCCCAGGTGGGGGGATGAGCCCTAGCGTAAATGAGTTGGACGGTGTTAATCAGAAAAGAACTGAAAAATTAAAAAGAAATTTAATTAAGCAATTCTTGATTTGTGTTTGGTTTAGTTTGAATTATCGTTGCACTAGAGTTATTGGCTACGGGAGTCGTATTTTAGAAACAGTCAGTGACGATTCGACACCTGGGTAGGCACCCAACGAAACCGTTAGGGGTGATATAGTACGCAGCGGTAGGACTTCGAAGGATATTTAACGTGCACTCCCTCTACACAGGGGATAATTCACCGGACATTTTTTTGGCTGCACGGGCCGTTTATAGGTCTGGGGAAGTACATAAATTACGTCACGCTCATAGGGGGAAGGGAGGGGTATGCGACAACGTGACGGATCGTGATATGGGGTAATCGGTTGCGTGACGTAACGATTCAAAACTTCCAATTTTGCAAGGAAAATCTGTTTTTTATAAGAACGATTAAAAGAAAGAAATCTGAAATCCTTTTTTTTATCATAAGATCATCATAAGAAACACTGAAACAAAGGAAATTATTAAAATCAACTCTTTAAAAAAAAGAGGGGGGGCGACAAACGTGACGTAATTTTAGGGGGAGGGGTTCGACCAAACGTGACGCAGCGTGACATAGGGGGAGGGAGGGGTCAAAACAGTCCAAATTTTGCGTGACGTAATTTATGTTCGTCCCCTCGGCAGTTATTCTGGCGATGCTCGAATCCGTACCTAGGGTCGTCCGCATGCTAGGCGAACGCCTAACCGACTGAGTTCTCAGAATTATAGGTACAATTTTTTTTTTTTTTTTTTTTTTTTTTTTGGGGGGGGGGGGGGGGGTTATGTTACATTTTATGTATGATAGCTTGTTATGATGGTGCCAGTCGGCCAATGCATCTACCATTTTAACAGCTTCCTTACAACACAGATCAAACCAATCACGCTAGGTCATAGGTCAATGTCTGAACCTAAGTCAAGCTAATAAAATAAGTGGGGTTTCGGAACATTTTAAAATTTACTCCAATTTTGAGGGTCTATAGCATTCCGCACTAAACAAACTAAAATTAAGGGGTCATAGGAGTCTTAAAAATGTGCAAAGAAGGGTACTACAAAGCATAGTTTGATCTCTCATGCAATTTTTTAACTACTCAATATATAAGTATAATTTTTTATATGTAATTCTTTAAGATTTATTTAAAAAAAACAAATTTAAAATTTATGAAACTTTAGCCAAAACTAAAATAAATGATATTAAACATAAAGCCATTTGAACACATTGGGATTAGGCTTGCGCGGCAAATTTTTAGGTCAAAATTGAAAAAATGACCAAGAAAATGACTTTATATTGTACAAATATGTACAAACAAAGACTTATACCTAAATTCTCAGCTCAATTTTAATTGGAAATTAATTAAAAAACATTTCAAATCAAATTTTTTTTAGAAAAAGTTCTTAAAATAATTTCTAATTAAAATTGAGCTGAGAATTTAGGTATAAGTCTTTGTTTGTACATATTTGTACAATATAAAGTCATTTTCATGGTCATTTTTTCAATTTTGACCTCAAAATTTGCGGCGCAAGCCTAATCCCAATGTTTTCAAATAGTTTTATGTTTGTTATCATTTATTTTAGTTTTGGCTTAAGTTTCATAAATTTTAAAATTTGTTTTATAATAAATAAATCTTATAGAATTACGTATAAAAAAATTATACTTATATATTGAGTAGTTAAAAAATTACATTGAAAGATCAAACTATGCTTTGTAGTTCCTTCTTTGCACATTTTAAGACTCCTATGACCTCTTAACACTTTACCTCCGGGCGTCGACTGACCCATAGACTAAGAACACTCTAAGTTTCAAACTCTCATTGGAGAATTTCTACACTGAAATTGACATAGAAACTAGCGGGCCCCCTTTGTGTCTAAGGGTACTAATGTAATGGTTTCTGGCTGCCTATTTGCAGTCACCTTTAGGAGATTTAACAGAGCCAATGACATCTCGTAATTTGGAACCCTTATCAAGTGACGATAGGGATCTATTTTTTACTACTACTTATTTTCGACTTTATTTTTGAATATATACAGCTACTCATTGACTTTTATATCCCTCGTAGGCCCATCCTCAAGATATTTGACCTTGTGCTTCTTTTTCTCCATTAATAAACCTACAGACTGACTACGCTTGTCATTTTAGACATGGTCCCCCAAAGATCCACAAGTGATTCGATTGAATAACTCGTCAAATATTCATCCAAATGTAACAAAAACTTAGATTTAGGGGTTTTCGAGGGTTTTTCACATTTCTAAGTAATTAAATTGGGTGTTGCTATTGAAAATTTTAAAGTTCGTAACATTTTTAATATTAAGACGGACCCTTATGCAAATTTTGTGTCATGCAATTAACTCAAAATGTTATTTGTTCACATAGTCAAAAAGGTCCGATGTAAAAGGATGACTAACGGTTGAAATAATCACTAGTGGGTAACTTTTTTTTAACAGAGAACATTACGAAGAAACAGTAGCCTTACAATTGAAAGTACAATTATGCCAATCAACAAATCAACCTTTAATAGTGTTTTAGTTGCATTCGACACGTTAGAAGAGCTAGGCATTAGATTAAGTTGCTGGTCTAGAAGATTTTTAGTCTACGGGTCAGTCGACGCCCGGAGGTAAAGTGTTAAGAGACCCTTAAAATTTGGGGACCTAGGCCCTCAACATTCAGGCTCTGCACGTAGGCAACATTTGTCACGAATCCAGGAATGCGGCACTATAAATATGCCGATGGACACCTTATCAAAAGTCCTTGGCCTTCGACCAGAGAGAGGGGGTGTGCCAAGGTTCCGTGGGCATGACTAACTGCGACGATAGCGGTCGCGGTGACTCACCTGTAGGATCAATGGACCACAAACCTGTGCCGATTTCTTTTTTATAAATATTCCTTCCCTTGAGGGAAATTTTGAGTAGAGTGGTATGACGCGTTTAGATTTATGGGTGGTTGTGTGAACAGGTGTTGGAGGGATGAAGCAATATCACCTAGATTAGAAGGCCGGCGAACTAAATGTTTGACGTCATATTAGTGGACCGATTCTGTCGTTTTGACCAATGATCATTCGTGACTAGATCTTGTATTTGAATACATTTTTTAGATAAGATGAATGAAGATGCGACGTCATTTTAAGATACGACGTTAATGGTCAACACAATTCGAAATTGGTCTACTAGTGTGACGTGTTGCTTAGCTCTTCGGCCTTCTAATCTAGGTGGTTTTGGATGAAGACACTAAATCTACATATTGGCAGAATAGGGACTGACCTAAAATGGTATTGGTCATATATAGAGTATTTTTTTTTTAATCAATATAACATCGAAATGAAACAAATTTTAAACGAAAATTTTATCTAGTTATTTATTTGTATAGTTTTGAAGTTTTAAAATGCACTAAAAGCCCGGCAGATGGGGGCACTATTTAAAAAAAAAACTTTATCAATTAATAATTAAATAACCAGGTGTTATTTTCTATTAAATTTTGTTTTAAATTGATGTTATGACGATTCTCACACCTGGTGAAAATGGGATATCATGACAAAAAAAAAATGCAAAAGTTGTGATTTCAAAATAAATGCATTATTAGCTGACTAGCAGTCCCTCTTAAATTTTTAGTCTTGACTAACGTATCAACGCCCAGCCAAAACTATTGGAGGAACATATTCCAAAGAAAGTTTTCTCATACAGCTATGCAATCAAATATCGGTGTTTCTAAATCGCGATCCCGTGAATTTCGTATGCAAATCGTGACTGTCTTAATTAACTACTTTTACTAAAAAACTGTATTTGAATAAAAGAAAAAATACAAAAAACCGTATGTATGGAGTTTTGGTAGGACATAATATCTATATTAACAGTAGCATATTTTAACCAAAAAAAATTAAATTTCGGCATGTTTTAACATCCATAGAGAGCTCAGATTCATTGTACTCTGCGAGCTTCAAAATTGGTAGTGAGAGCCGCCAAGACGGTACAGCTGTGGAAATAAAAAAGTACCCACTTGAGGTTATTTCCTCCGTTAGTCATCCTATAGAATCGGACCTTTTTGAGATTGTGAACAATTAACATTCTGAGTTAATTGCATGACACAAAATTTGCATAAGGGGCCATCTTCATATTAAAAATGTTACTAACTTTAAAATTTCCAATAGCAACACCCCTTTTTGGATCCATATTTCAAATCTCTGACCTATGTTAATACGAAATGCCAAATTTTGTAAGTTTTTAAGCATTATTAGGGGAGTTAGAGACGTGCAAAGTTTAGGTCCCATAATGTTAAATGAGTTGCACATAAAAAACTATCCCGATCTATAAATAAATAAGATAATGAAACGAATTTTTTACTGAAAACAAATTATAATAACCCAAACAAAATGCATTCAATATTGGGGTATTTAAAACAATTTTTATATTTTTAAATAATTATTATATTAATTTTTTAAAAAAATATGAATAGAAACCCCTTAATATTTTTAAAGAAATAAATGTAAGACAAAAAGATTAAGCGAAATCCCAATTTTTAAAAATTTTTATTCATAATTTGCTGAGTAAATCACAAAATACTTTTTAATTACCCTTTAGGGGACTGTGTATAAGATTACATGTGTAATTGATAAATAAAGACGGCTTTGCATACATGCTTGCTTGTCATTTTAGAGATGGTCCCCAAAAGGTCCACAAGTGATTCGATTGAATAACTCGTCAAATATTCATCCAAATGTAACAAAAACTTAGATTTAAGGGTTTTCAAGAGTGCTTAAGATTTCTAAGTTATTAAAATTGGGTGTTGCTATTGGAAATTTCAAAGATCGTAATATTTTTAATATGAAGACGGCCCCTTATGTAAATTTTGTATCGTGCAATTAACTCAGAATGTTAATTGTACACAATCTCAAAAAGGTCCGATTCTATAGGGTGACTAACGGATGAAATAACCTCAAGTGGGTACTTTTTTATTTCCACAGCTGTACCACAAAAAATGGCTTTCAGTTCTGGGGAATATGCCGAGTTTGCAAAAGGCTTGACCGCCCAAGAAATCAGTCCCGCTAAAATAAATATAGATATATTAACCAAAAACGTCCTTATTTCGCCATTATCCAGTAAGAATTCCAATATAAAACAAAATCACAATTGAAAGAAGTTCCTCCGGTTTAAAATAGCATACATGAAATGCAAGTCGTATAGTAAAAGAAATACAATTTAATAGAAGTGCTATGGGGCTCGTATATACAGGTTATAAAATAACGCTCCCTATTCGGAGTGGTCTGTAGCTTGAATGAATAATCCAAATGCATCAAAAATTGAGACACTTGCTATTCAAGAAGGGGGGAAAGGAATGGAATCATTAAAAAGACAGAATTCTAAAAAAATAATCATAAAAAAACAAACTCGTCTCTTGACCAGAATCTAAATTCGAGGCGTCGTCAATTATGACTAATCACGGCCAGCACAGCTAAATATGCCTCGTAATTTAGAACCCTGGTCAAGAGACAAGTTTCCTTTTTTCGAAAAAGAATGGGATCATAAAAAGAAACTCGTCTCTTGACCAAGGTTCAAATTACGAGGCATAGCCAATTATGGCTAATTACGGCGAACACATCCAATTACGCCTCGTAATTTAGAACCCTGGTCAAGTGACGAGTTTGTTTTTTTATGATTCCATTCTTTTCCCCCCTTCTTGATTAGTAAGTGTCTCAAAGTTTTTTGCATTTGGATTGTTCATTAAAGCTACAGACCACTCCGAATAGGAAGCGTTATTTGATAACCACACTGTATATATATTTTTTGATAACGCACACTCTAGCAGTGCGTGGGCCATCTGGTAGGTAACTGTCAATAATTAGTTTCCGAGGGGGAAGAAAGGTCGGTGGAATAACCTCACAGTAGAGACCAGATGGCCCACAAAGCTATAACACAGAGGTTCACGTACATGAGGATCCGGAAAGAAGACCTTCCGATGTGTGAGCTAAATTTAACTCAATTAGATTAGGTTAGGTTTTGAATTATCGTCTTACTAGAGCTACACGTGGCGATGGGCGTCGTATTTTAGAAACACAGTCAAGTGACGGGCCGACACCTGAATAGGCGCCCAACGCAACCGTCAAGGGCGACATCGTACGCAGCGTTAGGACTTAGAAGGATATTTAACGTGCACTCCCTTACACGGGGGATTATTCGTCGGACATTTTTGGCTGCACGGGCCCTTTAAAGGTCGGCAGTTATTTTGACGAGGCCCGGACCCGAACCTGGGACCTTTCGCATGCTAGACGAGTGCCTAACCAACTGGGCTCCCCAGCCCAAATTGAACTCAATAAAAGTCGAACTTACGAAATTGTTTTCTTTAATTAGCCAAATTTTAAGAATGCGAGTTGCATAATTTTATTTTTTGTCAAAAATTAACGTTTTTCAAAAGGTTTAATTAATTAAAATAAGGGATAATTCACGTCTTTTACAATTGAGGATACCCTCAAGCATAAATGTTCATCAATTTAACGTTAGACTAATTTGGCGAGGTTTTTGTGTTCACAGCTATTCTTTTAAATGACAATTTCTAACGATTATATCTAAAAGGATTCCGACCCAAACAACTCTAATACAGCGGTTACATACCTTGAGCGCTAACTTGAGCAGCGATTTGAGTTTGACCTTGGTTTTGCCAAGGCATTTTACTACGTTTTTTTTTCGGTGAAGTTGGCGAAAAATTTGCGAATGATTCTATATTGCGTTCGATTTTATTCTTAAGCTAAGTGTCCACGAGCAAGAAAAATTGCACAAGTTTCATGCAAGAAACTTGCTTGAGTGTTTACATGGAGCTTGCAATTTTCTTGCGGCAAGGCGCTGCAAGATATTTTAAAGCTTTGTTGCACGTTAAATTTGCAGAGTAGTGTCCACGATGCAATGGTTTGTATCTGTTTTAAGGGCAGGTGCATTATTTTTTGAAGGGAGGGGAGGAATTATGGGTGGTGGGTCGGGATTAAATTTTATCTTTGATAGGGGGGTCTGTTTTTAATATTCCAATTACTTGCCAAGCAATGAGGCGGGGTTAGAATTATTATGATTAAGTTTTAAAGTCTTCAGAAAAAAAATTACCAAAAGCATATTAAATTCATATCACACTAAATGTGTAAAATCGATGCTTTTCAAATTTTGTCTCACTGTTCGTCAGTAGGGGGGGGGGGTTATATTTTAAATTTCAGGTCCCAAGTGGGGTGGGGGGTCAACCTTTATATTTACAGTTGTATTTCTAAATCCTTTGTCCCCCGCGCCCACTACAGTTAATTAATGCGCCTGTCCTAAACATAAAAAGTGATCGGGATCATCTATTTCTATCTCCGTTCACCATGAATAAAAGGAAAGCTGTCGCTTTAATATTAATTGCTCATACAATTAAAAATCAAAATGCGCATATGTTGGTGAAGAATTGAGTGCAGAAAGGAAATGAACTAGGACTTTTTAGTAATTTATTCAGGAATTAGCTATGGAGGACTCTCAGCAATTAAAAATAAAGTATATGTCGGCTTCCGATTTGGAAATTTTTTACTGAAGATGGAGACCAAACTTGTATCAGTAGGGGAATCCATCGAAATCGTCCCCAAAAAATAAGTAAGAAGCTATTATCACAGTGTATACCGAATATCAAGAGCAAGCAAAGCAAAAACAACCATGCACCTATAGCCACACAGCTGCAATAAGTTGCAAGAATTTCCAAACTGTTGGAACCGAGCAACTTGAGTTGCACAAACCGGTTACACTTCCTCGATTTCTCCTCGCTGCAATATTGCTGAGAGTTGCCACTAGGGGACTTGCTGGGTCGTATACACGTGCAAGACCAAGCAAAACCGGTTGAAGCAATAAACTTGCAAGCTACTTGCGCGAGTTTTCTTGCTCGTGGACACTAAAGCCTGCAGCACATTGGAGCGTCGAGCGGAATGCCGAGCGAACAATCGCCGCGTCAAACCGGTCTGAGGGTGGTTTTCTCTACTGCGCAAGCGCGAAAGAGATGCCGCTCGGAAAACCGCGGCGAACAATTTCCCGATCGCTCCTCTGAGCGATTTTTGGGAGCGTTGTTGAGAAACCGCTTTCGCGCATGCGTAGTTATAGATATTGGAGGCTTGTTTGGTCCGATGCCGAAAAGCTGTTCATAAGCTTCCATTCATGACGTTGAGAACACCGAGGATAGTTTAGTAAGAGGAACTAGATTTTTCGGCGTTTTTTTTTGCATTGCTTTGCATTTAATTTGCTATTATTTAATAATGGTTTTGCAATGTAAGCATAAAATCTTTTATCATATTTAATATTTCTTTTAATTCTCGACGTCAAATTTAGTACACCAAAGGAAAAATTGTACAATATTTTCTGAACCATTTTAAATCTTTCATCAAATTTATGAAACGTACACAGATAATTAAAAGCTTATTGGTAAATTTCACCTTTAAGTAAGAAATAAATACTTTAAAAAAGAGTGACTAAATGATCAAGCAGCTTCTTACATTCTGAGCATGCGCCAAAGCGGTTTTACCAAGTGAAAAAATTCGCCACTAGGACCCGGGCGACAAAACGCGAGGGAAAAAATGTTCGCCGCGGCTTTTCTTAACGCATGCGCAGTCCAAAAAATCGCTCGCGTCAAATTACGAGCGGGAAACCGCTCCAATGTGCTGTGGGCTTAACCTTTATTTCTCACTAGTAGGATCGCTTAAGGGCCCTCATCTCAAAAATTGAAACATCACTTTAAGTTTTAAGAATTACACGATTCGATGCCTAAATTTGAAAGTAATACAATTTCAAAATTTGAGCTTTAAAATTTCATTTTTAAGAGATATATGGGGTTTTAAACTTTAAAAATGACGCTTTTTATAGCTAGAATATCTCCAGTTAAAAAAAGCTAAATTACTCAAAGTAATTTTTTTCATACGTAAAACAACTTCACTTAACATGGGAAAAAATATTAAACAAATTTGATCATTAGATTTTTAATTAAAAATTATCAAAATTGTCTAAAAATTAAAGATTTTGGGGGGGACCACAGTTTTGAAAATTACCGTACGAAAACACAGTAATTCCTTCTTTTGTAAGATAGGTTCGTGTTAAAGCCTCCCTTAAAATTTGGGAACATAATTTTAATTAGTTTACGAGCAGTTCTAGCTAAAAGAAGAATCTTTTACAAATCCCCCCCCCTCCCAGCGGTTTGGCGATGTTGGCTATCGTGATTAGAAAAAAAAGGGAGATATAGCCAAATGTAGTCGTTCTGCTTTGGCGGGGGGTAATAGGAGACGTTTGTGGGGTTAGAAAATGGGAGGGGTATAGATAACTAAGAAAGTGAGATAACAGGTGTTCTCGTTTACTATTTTTGGACCATCTTCGAAAACGGTGTTGATTTTCTGAATCCTAGTGTGTGAAAGGGACTGGTAATTTTCTTTCGATTTGAGTAAAGACGATTGGTTTTTTTTTGTCATCTACGTCATTTACAAGAAGTCTCTTCTTCATAAATAATTAATTTTGGATTTTTTTCTGTTATCTACGGCATTTACAAAAAGTTTTTTCTCCGTAAAAATTTAATTTTGGATATTTTTTTCTGTTAACATTAATTAAGCTATTGTAGAATATTTTTCCGTGTGCCTAAAAGAATAAATCCGGTATTTTTTCTTAATCATGGAAAATACTAAGAAACGGAAAGGGAATGAAACATTGTTGTAACTTTTAAACGGTTCAAGATTAATCTATTAATGTTTCATTTTAATTACAGACGCCATTTTGAATATAATTAGCTGAAAATTAATAATTTCTAAAAACGAACAATATGGACATGTGAGGTGTCTTTTTATGTGTTTTTGATGACTCTAAGCACGTTTTAGGCATCTAAAATGCATTTAGCGACTTACTTATTAATATAACATGTAATAAATACCTTGTTGATTGATGTCTGTAATTTGGAAAAGAGAGAGCAAATTTCAGAGAAATCAATTTCTTTCAAATACACCATAAAAGTTCACAATAAAAAAAGTACCCATGGATCCTTTATTAATAATTCAAAGTATTAAAAAAATAATTAAACATGATTTTGAAAAAAATCTTGAATATCAATTGTTGTCGTATCTGCTAAACATTTGATGCACTCTTTAGAAAATATATTGCGTCCACAAACATTATGGCCCAACATTATTATAGTTTTTGATGGCTCTAATGATTACAAAAAAAGAATATCAAAGCAACTGAGCAAATTTGCCGGAACTCCAAAATATCTTCATCTTCTGATACACTTTTTGATTCATCCATGACTGTTCAATCAAACCAGCAGAAATTTTTATTTAATACAAGTAGGCTCGTTTTATTTCCATGCATTCCGAAAAATTAGAAGCTGCTACTATTTTAGCTAAACAAGCAAATAATGATGCGTATGTGGTCATAATTGAAACAGCTTCGGAAAATTGCAGTAGATTTGAAACCATTGTTGGTAAAGACGTTGATTTATTGATAATTCTGACTGCCCGCGCGAACGACTTCAAATAAAACGATTCACTTCTTAAAACCTGGAAAATCTCAAAACGAAGCAAACATTTATTCATCTTTAATTTTAGTTTCAATGACAATATGTAAAGCTCACATTTTGGTTTTGCACGCAGTAACAGGCCGCGATACAACGTCTTCATTTTTTTTAAAGAAAAATCCAAATTTTAAAATTATTTGGAAACTGTCCTGATTTAACTAACTGATTATGACGAAGCATTTTCTAAGGTGGGCTCTTCACTTGACATAATCTCAGCAAGTAGAATCCAATTTATTCTTGCTATATATGGAGCCAAACAAAGCATTGATTGCATGGATGAATAAATGAGTATAGATAGTTAAGTTTTGTGCAAAATACAAATAAAAATAAGTGAACCATTATCCTAATTTCTAAGCCTCTAAATGCATTTTAAATGTCTTAACCGTGTTTAGAATCATAAAAAAAACATAAAAAGACTTCTTACATGCCAATGTTGTTCGTATTAGGAAATAATTAATTTTCAGCTAATTAAATTTAAAATGGCGTCAGCAATTAAAACTGGAACCCTCGTGTATTAATTTTAAAGCTTTTAAAAGTAATAACAATGTTTAAAGCCATCGAAACTAGAAAAAAGGATATCTTACGTGTCTATTTCATTCATTTTTCCATGTACCAGCTAATTAGCATATTTTAACATTTGACCTTGAATAAAAAAAAAGTTGGTTTGTTACAAAACCTTTCACTTACACCGCTTCCACACAACATTTACGCTGAACAGGAAACAAACCACCAAATCTTCAGAAAGAAATTCGCCAAATAGGGCCTTTAGAAAGTTCTAATTCAAACTTTTTATAAGCCAAAAATATTCATTTTCTTCAATCTTCTTCTGCAGATTTGAAAATTAATCTTTATCGTTTGCTAATTGTTTTAAAGTTTGAAGAATAATATGTATGTTTCTAATAAATATCTTTTTGCAGCCACAAGTTTACCTTTCAAAAAATAAATTAGTAAAATTCTTGCTTTAAAAATACAAGCGAAATTTTACATATTATGCAAATTTAGAATATTTTATGTATCTTTCTTCATACATATATATAGCTTTATTGTGCTATTACAACAATCCAAATTGAATAATATCATAAAAATAAATATTTTTCAAATATTTTATTTTTTATGTTTTTAATAAAGTTTCTTGTTCGTTTGTTGTTATGGCAACAGTGAAAATATTGAATAAAATTAGAATTTGCATGTTATTTCAATGTAGATTAAATTTTTAGTTATTTAAATTTTAAATAAACTTCTTATTAAATTTTTTAAATGAAATTTGGAATGTAGCCTAAACTGATTTTTTGCTTCAAAATGACGTATCCCCACTTGTTTGTGTGACTTGCGGTTCGTTCTGTGAAAGTGGGTGACAGACGGATGGACGGACGGACTGCACGATTATAAAACCTTCCACTTTTTACGTTATAAACGTAGTGTGGAAGCTAAAATTAGCACCACCAAAAAGGCTGAACTCTGAAATCAATATTTTTGCACAATCGGCATAACGACGTAAAACCAATTAAAAATTTAGTTATATTAGTTTTTATTAAATGAATGAATATCACAATAGAAAATAATTCTTGCTAATGTAATTTAGCTTTAATTTAAATCTGTATATCAATGCCAATTAAATTACAATGCAGCGTTTTAAGCGGGGAGGAATGCGTAGCAATAACTGCAGCAAAAATCAATCTTTGTGTAGCAGTTGATTAATTTTATTGGCAATATAGCCTAACAATGCATTGATATTTTTTTTTTGTTAATCAGGACATTACAAATATAAATATTATATAATACTACTCTAAATGTACTTTTTTTTAATTCTTGACTGCCTCTGTGGGATTGAAATCCCTAACTTTTAGTCTTTCAATACATATCCTTAATAACATGGTTTATACAAAATTAGAAGAAAACAAAATTCAAACACTTCACTATTCTAAAAAAAAATCATGGAATCGAAATTCACTAACAACCTAAATATATAAAGCGTGTGTAAGCGGACGCTTCAATTTTTTTATAAAACTAAAAATTGTCTAAAATGAGAAACCCCATTATAGACCGAAGTAGAAAAAAAAGGTTCATGCTTGAATATATGTTATCTAACAATTGCATTTGTACTAGAATTTGATGTAGAACAGGTTTTTTTTCTATATCTTGTAACCACAAAATCTTCACAGTTGAAAATAATATCAAATAACCATACGAGACTTTCCTTCATCTGGTTGAACAATGAAGGAATATACCCCCTGACTCAAATCGAAGTCGTTGCCCCTGGCCATCTTCCACGGACCTGGCACATGCTTGCAAGTAGTGAAAGTTACAGCAAGGGGAGGCAAACAAAAATGACCACAATGTTTTCCAATCTTTTCAAAGCGGCTAAACTGTCGTATCAATTACGACTAGGGTACCTTCAATACACTGTGTGCTGTACAGGGTAACGACAAGGAGCTTAGCAGGTGTGCCATGCTAAAATCGTTATCGCTCAGCCAAACTCGCCAATATAACAAAACTAGTTATTTTTCCAGTTTTACACATATAAACATTATGTTGTTGCTTAGTTTGGAAGAAATAAGAATGTTTTCAACTTTCAAGTAAGCAATGACTTTGATTTGCGGTTTGTTTACGTTACCACGCCAACTATTGTTCCGCCAACGCATGCCAAAGACATGCCAAATACCGTCTGTTAGCTTCGACATTAAAAATGGCATTTTCTGGTAATATAATGATAAAAAATACTATTTTTTTAAATGTAATAGTCCACATGATGTTTAATTTACAATACAAAGATTAAAAAGTAAAGCTTTATACCTTTTTTCCGAGTTTAAACAGCTTTTGTATTCCATAGCAATGACACACGCCGGTATTAAAACATGGATTACAGCTTTACCGTTAAGAATTTTAATCCAAAAAAGAATAAATATTGAAGAATATAGATCATTAAAAACAAAATCAATAACAAATAGTGGTTACGTTCCTTTGATTATATCGTTTAGATGCGATTTATTAGAGCTTCGCTGAGTCACCGTGTAATGTCTACGGGGAAAAAATAACAGTGCCGTATCTCTGGAGCATGGCTATGCTCCAGCCAATCAGGTGAGAGCATCATGTCGCAACCCTCATACGCAGATATTCCAGTAACCCTAATTACGACTGTCACCAAACCCATAGACAATTCTCCCCCAGTCCCCCACCCTCTTAGGGTTGCTAGTTTTCACTAACGATTATGCTCGCCAAAGAACTCGATGGTCGAACAAAACTCTTCCAGTGCTCTCCCCCCTTCCTATCAGTAAAAGAAGTCAAGTGAAGAACTCAGTCACGGAATCGGGGGTCGAATGAGGGCCCTTAAAAAAAGAGAAAACCCGCCAAGAACACTGCTCTTTACCTTACGGTAACCCTTTAATTTGAAGTCGCCGAAAAAACCCAAACTAGATGGATTTGTAGCATGGAGAGCCAGCTAAGGTTGCCAGCTTGGATTTTCGCGGAAACACTGACTTAGTAAGCGTCTAAGTTAGCAGCCAAGCGCTCAAGGTAGGGTAACCGCGGTGTAAGCCACTAACAATTTTAAAGAGGTTGAAAATATGTCATTGGTAAATATGTAAATAACAATTAATGTACTTTCATGAAAAAGTTTTTTTTTTTTTTTTAAACTGACTTATTTTTCTCGTCAAAGGTAGAAACACACTTTCCGCAGGAAAGACTTATCAAATTGACTTTTCTTTTAAAAAACGCTAACTACATTTTTTATCATTTCTTTTCTTTCCGTTGCTCTCTGACAACACAACTTTCAACCACGTAAATCTTTCATGTCAAAAACCTATAGTGATCAATGCTGCCGTGGGCAAGTAAACTGCAGTTTTCGCAACAATGAATCGTACCATTTTTGCTCTGAAATAATTAGCCTTTTCTAGTATATTTTCTTATCGGTTGGAGTAATTGAGTGTTTGCAACAATGGTCTAAGTCATTATGGAAGTTACTGCAGTTTACCTCCCCTCGGCAGAATGCAAAATGGCCCCGGTCTAAAGATAGGAATACGTTGAAATGCTTGGCGAGGAAAACTTTTGAAGCAGCCTGAAACCTGTTTTTGCATTGGTTGGATCGGATTAGCTTCACATTAGAGCTACTCATAGACTAGTGGCGAGTTCAGATCTCAGTTCGTATTGTATGAAGACGTTTGTATTGTATGAAGTCGTCCCACAATTCAAATTTTGTGTCTTGCAATCAATTTAGAATGTTTTGTACTATTACCAAACACAAAAAGGTCCGATTCTCTAGGATAAATAACGACCGAAATAATCAAATAATCACTAGTGGGAACTTTTCTTGATCAGCTCTACAAACCTTGTTTATATTTCATTTTAACTAGCTTCTAAAACCGTGGCGTAATTGCCGGAAAATAATTCGCCAAGCGTTTTTTGGGCTTAATATCGAAGCAATCAATAGCTTCAGTTAGCAAACCTAATTTTGTATTGGCTTTAGACTTGGCAACATTTCTCTGTCGTATTCTTATCTCTAGACCGGAGCCACTTTTGTTTTCCTCACCCTGTACAATGACCGCTGACCGGTTTCTGAAATAAACTATGCGTTTGTCCCTTTTAGGGTACACTTCAAAATGGCGCAGGCCTCTCTCTCAAGAGGTTTTGATGAAGCATTGTGGAAAGACTTTGTAGTGGCCACTCCGAACACTTGAGACCGAACAATGGCCAGAAGCATATGAGGATTGAATAAAACATTATATGAATTCGAGATAGGATGAAAGTGAAAAATAATTTTGTAAAGAACAAAGAAACTTACCGCTAAAGTGGCGACATCCGAGAAGAAGGCACATGAAAAAAAGAAGAGAGTTGTGTTACATGATTGTACGAAACAAAGACTTATTCGCATTTTTAGTAAAAAAAACAGAAAAAAAAAGAATACCGTATATAAGTAGTACTAGATTTCAAAAGTTTCGATTTTAATCAAGGATTTTTTTAAACGTAGTAACAGAATATATTTTAGAATCTATCGAGAATCCTCAGAAACTAAAATTTTAAGGATAAAACCAAAAACAAAAACTTCTAGAAAGCATCAAAGTCATTCAATTAAGAGAATCGCCAATTTGGAAAATATGTTAGTTCATACAAAAAACTTAATTCCGTAAATGTCACTAACTTATTAAATGCCCCTTCCACTGAAAATTCATGCAATACAAAAAAAAAAAAAAAAAAAAATGGGCGAAAATTCTTTAGCGTTAACTTTTACACGCCAAATCAAGTTCTTTCATTTATTTTTATCGAAAATAAAAATATAATTTGCATTTACTATATAGTTTGATGAATTCATTTGTAGTGAGGTTAGATTTGAATTATCGTCGCACTAGAGCTACACGAGGGCGACGAGCGTATTAAGGATATTTAACGTGCACTCCCTTACACAGGGTATTATTCGTCGGATATTTTTGGTTGCATGGACCGTTTATAGGTCGGCAGTTATTTTGGCGATGCCCGTACCCGAACCTGTGACCTTTCGCATGCTAGGCGAGTGCCTAATCGACTGGGCTCACCAAGACCCATTGTAGTGAGGAAATTCAATGTAAAGTTAAGGATTTATCTTTTATTTTAGACTAGGCATGGAAATAATATATTTGAATATAATAAAAGAAAGAGTCTGTCTGTGTGTCTGTCTGTGTGTATGTCTGTGGATCGCAAAAGACCAACTTAGACTGCTCGAAAAAATTCGAAATTTTTAATATAGATTCCTTTTAATACCTACGCTTAGATTTTTCATATTTGATTGAAATTTTTAATTAATATAATTAGTTTTTTAAAAAAACCGTCATCCACGTGGGATTTCGAGACCATAACAGGGCTTGAATCGCCATCCTCTATTAGTTTGATTGAGATATGGGCTCGCCCTAGGGCTGCTTCATCCTCTATTAGTGTTTGCTCTTTTAGGTGCGCATGCGCCAACACGAATTTAATTTTGAGTGTATTTTCACAAGGGGTAAGTATGCCTCTAAAAGGAAGCAATGCGAAGTTAACGGGTTCCCAGTAAGGCGGGACCATACTGCTAGTATTTGAATATTAAACTATCGTTTCAATATACAGCTCATGTTTATGACGTCATTAACAAAGTACAGAAAAAGAGGCATAACTCCATAACAAAAGCAATAATAAAGGTATCATAGCGTGCGTCATTTGAAAATCTTAAAATTTACAAAGAAATTCCAACAAAATTAATGAAGTTTCTTATACATGTTTCTTTCTGAGACAGGGTGGGTTAGATTAACGCCGTACTACAGCTACACGACGGGTCTCTTAATTTGGAACTGCGATCAAGTGACGAGCGAGACTTTCGACACACTATAATAAGATTTATTTTTCATTAGGTTATGCGAGGTTTGAATTATCATCGTACTAGAGCTATTGGCGACAGCGTTGAAATTTAGAACCGCAATCAAGTGAAGAACCTTAACTCGAGAATGCAGGCACCCAACCAAACGCAACTTTTAAGGGCGGCATCGCACCCTGCGTCGCGCACTCCTTCTACACGAAGTTGTATTCATAGGACTTTTTGGCTGCACAGACCGTTTATAGACCGGCAGTTATTTTGGCGCTAGCGTCGTCAGGACTTAATACTTTCATGTCTATCGGCGCGATCTATACATGATTCAGGGGGGATGGGGAGCCCAGTCGGTTAGGCACTCGCCTAGCATGCGAAAGGTCCCAGGTTCGGGTCCGGGCATCGCCAAAATAACTGCCGATCTATAAACAGCCCGTGCAGCCAAAAATGTCCGACGAATAATACCCCGTGTAGGGGAGTGCACGTTAAATATTGTCCAAAGTCCTAACGCTGCGTACGATGTCGCCCTTAACGGTTGCGTTGGGTGCCCATTCAGGTGCCGGCTCGCCACTTGACTGTGGTTCTAAAATACGACGCCCGTCGCCAATAGCCCTCGTGCAGCTCTAGTGCGACGATCATTCAAACCTACCTACCACACACTATTCATTTTTCATTGAATTTTAAATTAAGTAATTTTCAGGACAGCAGAGTCGAATACCGTACATCCGATCCGACGACCAACGCCTTAACAACTGGGCTCCCAATCCCTGTGCTTTTTGAGGAGGGTTAACACCCCAAAATTGCCCAAATAAAAAAAAAAGAAATATTATCAACTCACATTTCGCCGCCTCCTTCACGTTCATTGCATGAGTGTCGTTATTATAGAATCAGCTGCAAGTCCGAAATCAAGAAGAAAAAAAGCACGCGTTCTCACACATCCTCTTTTACAAAGGCAGGAAGGAAGTGAACTAAGAGCGATATCGAGGTTTTATTTTATTTTTTTAACTTGCTCCTTAACATGCTTTTAGTTCAGAAAGCCGCATTTTGTTCAACAAACAGGCAAAAGGTGATTAAATATTTTTCTTAACAGTTAAGCTTGAAATAAAGTGTTTGGCGTTTTTATGTACAGGGTGGCGCAAATAAAAGTGGCCCCGTCATGGAGATAAGAATAAGATAAAATTAATGTGAAGTCAAAAACTAGTGCAAAAACAGGTTTGCTTGTGAAGCTATTGTCCGCTTCAATATTAAGCCCAAACAAAAGCTTGGCGAATTATTTGCCGGCAACCATGCTATTGTTTGAGAAGGTAGTTAATATGCAATATAAACTGAAGGTTAATACAGATGTGCAAAAAAAAATTCCCACTGGTGATTATTTCGACTGTTATTTATCTTAGAGAATCGGGCCTTTTTGTTGACCCATAACATTCTACACTCTTAAAACAAACGAGTGAAATCCACTGCAGTAGGAGAAGTGCATTTTCGACACTGGAAAGAAGTGAATATTAAAAAATCAGACTGAGTTAAAATCACTCGTTTGGAGTGATCCTGTCGGAGGTTTAACACACAAAGGATCCACTCCAAGACGAGAAGTGCATTTTGCAGACTGGGGGAGTGAAAATTACTCAGACTGAGTTAAAATCGCTCGTTCGTTTTAAGAGTGTAATTTGATAATGATTGCAAGACATAAAATTTGCATAAAGGGTCGTCTTCATATAATTATAATACGCACTAAGATATGAACTCGCCAATAGTAGCACTAATGTGGTGCTAATTTAATCCAACCAATCCAAAAACAGGTTTGCCAAGAGAAGCCATTACGCGCTTGAATAATTTTTTATTTCGACATGAAGGCTTTCAGGCGGCTTCAATAGCTTTTCTCGGCGGCAAGTATCTCAATGCATTCCTATCTCTAGACCGGGGCCATTTTTATTTGCGTCACCCTGTATATCAGGGCTAGAAAAATCTCAAAATTCCTACTTGCCCGGTCGGGCATGTTAGTCTTGGAAAAACGTGCCCGAATAAAAATTTACATGCCCAAGCGCAGACCGAGCAAAAGGGGGAGGGGGGAAAGAAAGCTTGTACCCAGGCACGAGTTTGGCAAAAATAACAAAAGCTGAAACTAAAATGCGTGCTTAAACACGTAAATTTTTTTTTAAGCAGTAGTATACTAAATTCACCAAATAAACTGTTACATTATGTAAGTTGGAAAACCAAATTCTCTGACTTTTCCAGGTTTTCCCAGAGAATTTACAGAAAATTCCAGGTTTTTATCAATGTTAATTAAAAATATATCAAACTATTATACCTTAAGAAACCTTGCCAAAGTAACAAGGAATTCGAAAATTGTAGAAAGTGGTGAAATTTCCCGGCGCCCACCAGAATTTTATTGATGAATTTCTATTTGATGCCATAATGACAACATAGTGAAGTAACTATTTTCGATTTAAGATTAAAATTATCAAAACAATCAAGAAGCAACGAATGGATATGTTGGGTATTTATTAAAATGCAAAATGTTTATTTAAATTTATGAAAAGGTATTTTTGATTAAATGTTTACATGCCCGGTGGGCATGCGAGGCAAAAAAAATACATGCCCGATTGGAATTTTTACATGCCCCGGGCATGTCGGGCAATATAATTTTCGAGCCCTGCTGTATATAATATTCGACAAATATATAGACGGTAGGCGTGCTGGAGGAAACAAATCCTGAGTACACTGCGATATACACACAAACAGGGTGGTTATAAAATAACGCTCGCTATTCGGAGTGATCTGTAGCTTGAATGAATAATCCAAGTGCATCAAAAATTGAGACACTATGAAGAAGGGGGGAAACTAATGGAATCATAAAAAACATAGAATCATAAAAAACAATAATCATAAAAAACAAACTTGTCTCTTTACCAGGGTTCTAAATACGAGGCGTAGTCAATTATGGCCAATTTCGGCCAACACAGCTAATTACGCCTCGTAATTTAGAACACTTGTCAAGAGATGAGTTTCTTTTTTCGAAAAGAATGGAATCATAAAACAGAAATTTTACTCTTGACCAGGGTTCCAAATACGAGGCGTACCCAATTATGGCCAACACAGCCAATTACACCTCGTAATTTAGAACCTTGGTATAAGGACGAGTATATTTTTTATGATTCCATTCTTTTCCCCCTTCTTGATTAGTAAGTATCTCAAAGTTCGTTGCATTTAGATTATTCATTGAAGCTACTGGATTACTTCGAATAGCGAGCGTTATTTTATAACCACCCTGTACGTGTACGTTAAATCTGTGGAGTCGAAAGACGGCGTTAGTGTACGATGTCCCTAGAATTTATGTTGGGTTCCCGCTCATGTGACGACCTCGTCACTTGACCAGGGTTTCAAATAACGGAGCATAAATTGGCTGCGTTAAAACTCGTAAAGGAGGCTGGAAATCGACATAGATTAAATTACCAATAAGACAAATACTTTTCGATCAGAATACTCAACCTTGAAAAAGTCTCTTGGATACGTAATCTTATTGAAACTACAACAAACAGTTTGCAATTTTAAAAAAACCTAATATAATATAAATATGCAATATTCCCTTGCTTTTGAATAGAATGAAAACATTTGATATCAACATACAAAGAATCTCGTAGTGAAAAAAATTTGACGTTACATGAAACTAATCGATGTCTCAAAAATAAATTTATTTTAATTTACTGTCTAAAAGGATTAAGTTCCTCGAACGATTGTTGTGATGACAATGGTGATTTAATTGTAATAAAATTGGCTTCCTACGCTTTTTAAATGAGCATTAAACTTTGCAGTTTTTTTTTAAATAATTGAGGAAATTCGAATTCTTTTCTGAAATTTTCAATGTATTCTAATTTTGATGGATGCGCTGAATTTTTTTGACGTATCACACTTGTCTGTAGCATTTGTAGTTTGGGCTATGAAAGTGGGTGACGGACGGACAGTCAGACAGACTGACTGAACGATTATAATACCTTTCACTTTGTTCGTTATAAATGTAGTGTGGAAGCTAAGTATAATGTATAGAGGATTCATTTAAAATCACCAGGCTACAAAAACATAATTTTGAAAATGTAAAGAAATCAAATTTAAATTGCAGGAGAAACAAAAATTAAAATTTTAATCTCCCGCAAGGAAATTTTTGTTTCACCTCAGCCACTTTGCTTATCTCTCAGAGGGTTAATGTTTTACGATAAGTATTTTAAATAAATAATTAAAAAAAATATGTCTTACCATTTAGTTTCCTACTTGAAGGATAAGCAGGCAACTCTGGAAAGAGACAAAAATTATTATTTGGACAAAAAATGCATAAATTTTAAGTGAGACAAACTAAATTATTATGTTTACTAATTGTTCTAACTGAAGCCCGGAGGCTTAGTGGTAGTACTTCATATTGCTTTATTAGTAGCGAATTTAGGCTTAGGCCTGTGAGGCCCGGGCCTAGGGCGGCAAATTTTGAAGGGTGCCAAAATTTGTAAGATGACTAAAATTATTTATCATGTTTAGAAATAAATATATAATATTATATAAATATATCTAAACTCCTTGGTGCAACAGCCCATTAGTGTACCAAGGCCTGCCGTGCCCATTTCAGCTTTCGTGACCTAGGGCTCTGGGGTGTTAGACATATGAAGAGTACACAGGAAAAAACGATTGATTTTTCAGAGAAGTTTCCTCAGCAGGGTCCACTTTGGCGATGATAGCGAGTGACCGCCTAAACTTGTGTAAGGAAACCAGTTCCTACCAATCATAGTCAAAGTAATATAGTGGCAGCCTCCAATGCTAACGATGGGACGCGCAAGGAGCTCCCAGAAGAGCCCCAATGAAGTCAGTGTTGTAGGTCACGTGATATGCCAATGTAGTACTTTAACTACTATCTCTGTGGTTCCTAGCTACCAAGGTCAGGCAATTGGCTATCCCAACGCTTGGACCAAGCGAAGAAGAAAGAGAGAAACCAGTTTTATACCGCCAAGCAGGCATTTGCGGGCGTCCACCTAATATATATTAAATTATATTATATCATATATTCTTCCCGTGTACTCTTCATATGTCACGGTCAGGTGGTCAGCCTCACCTGAAACCAGCAGTGTTTAGTCCCCAAGCATACTTGGGTTTGTTGCAGTTTGACTTGCAGTTTGTTCTGTGAAAGTGGGTGACAGACAGACGGACTGAACGATTGTAAAACCTTCCACTTTTTACGTTACAAACGTAGTGTGGAAAGCTAAAACTACACATAGTTACTGGTGAAAGAATGGATTTATAGGTAGTTAATTGCTGATATCTATCGTCAATTGTAATTGTAACACATATTATTGAATAAATCTACTGCATCACCTTGTGGAACGCTATATGTCAAAATACAGCTATGTAATAATAAATAGTGAACCTGATGCAAGTTTGAACTGCCCTTCAGTTGAGAAACTGTTTGAACCTTAAAGAAATATGCGCCTAAAAAAGCAATGAATCGCCAAATATAGTAACACTGGCCTGAAACAAAATCTTTCTTATCCCTTATCGTTTTACGAGTAATATAGTTTGGACTCGTCTCAAACAAGGGTTGCATGTGCGAAGAAATTATTGGAGGACTATACCGGTTCTTTAAGGAACTCAATGGAAAGTTTGTGCACAAAATATGGTGCAGTAAACCAGCTCTTGTATTTATGTAAAGTTAGGTTCAAACTTTTATGACTCTAAATTTCAGCACGTTCACCTCTGTGAGAAGCTTTAACACAGCCAATTAAATGCCTTGTAATTCATAACTGTAAACACCTGAAAATAAGATAAGACCAGCCTAGCAAACCACAATGGTGACTCGCATCAATGCCCAAGTCACGTGTCTTTGCTGTTGTGTTCAATAAAAAAAAACAGTAAACTCCCGATTATCCGCGGGTGGATTATCCACTTTGCGGATTATCCGCGGGTCATGATTCTCCTTTCCCCCTCCTTTTCCCTGCAAAAAAAATAATTTAACAAATCCCAGAAAAATTAAATTTAGTTTTTTTAATACGTGTTGAAAAAATGCATTCCAAGAACAGCGAATTAATCTTAAGACTGACGAACACATTCAAGGAACGGCGAATAAATTTTAAAAAACGAAGAATGCATTAAGAACAACGAACAACACTAAAATAAGGATGATATAGGAAACCTGGTGTGCCAAAATGTGTTCGGCCAGGTGCACATCACGTGTCGATTTTTGCCGAAAAGGGTCAATAGTAAAATAAACTGTTCGCGATTTCAGTTAACTGCTTTGCGTGATTTTGATAGCAAAATGAGTGAGAAGCGAAAAAAAGTTCAAAAAAAAAATTAATTACAAATAAGAATGAGAGACAATCACGAATAACATAAGAATAAGACAAACTTCAATCACAAATAAGAATGAGAAGTTTCATGGCTAATAAACAGAACAAATAAATTGACAGATTTTTTTGTAAAATTGTATAAATCTTCATATTTCATAACTGTTACATATTTTATCTTACTTTTATGAAAGCAAAAGCAATTTTGTGGATATTTTCTTTACTTTTGCGGATCATCCGCAAATTCGCTTATCCGCGGATGCCGCACCACCCAATTCCGCGGATAATCGGGAGTTTACTGTATTTGTTTCATTCGTTTTATCCTTGTTAGATGCTTAATTTTTGTGCAGTTTATAGAATGTAAACACAAATTAAAAAGGATCAGTGACACTTTACAGGCAAGATTGTTTAGATAGGTATATTTATAGTAATTCATTCCTAAAAAAAACTCCCTACTTTGATTCGAGTAAATTATTCTATAAGCTCTTTTAATTAAAGGTCAGGGATTATTTTTTTGATAAAAATATTCGATAAAAATTCAAATTAGCCTTCTGCACCACATGCATTGATCAGATCCATAATAATATAACTATAAAAAAATAATGTTTAGCTTTTTTTTATTAAAACAGCTTTGATAAGTTGCCAAAAATAGCAATATTTTTTACTGAAATAGCAATTCATCTTTGTTCCATTCCCAACTTCTTTTTCGTACCACTAGATTGTCGGCCTCATATGTTCAAGTCGTTGTGAAAAAACTCGAAAACTGGTCGCGATCACATGATGGGGTAAAATCTTACCCCATCATGTGACCATGTGGGGTTTGGTTTGGTTTGAATTATCGTCGCACTAGAGCTTCACGAGGGCTATTGGCGACGGGCGTCGTATTTTAGAACCACAGTCAGGTGACGAGCCAACACCTGAATAGGCACCCAACGCAACCGTTAAGGGCGACATCGTACGCAGCGTTAGGACTTTGAAGGATATTTAACGTGCACTCCCTCACACGGGGTATTATTCGTCGGACATTTTTGGCTGCACGGGCCGTTTATAGGTCGGCAGCTATTTTGGCGATGCCCGGGCCCGAACCTGGGACCTTCCGCATGCTAAGCGAGTGCTTAACCGACTGGGCTCCCCAGCCCCTGACCATGTGGGGATCGCCTTTAGGTTAGCCAATGTGCAGTCCATTCCATTAAATGTCTCTGGTTTGCATTGCATGAGGAAACTAAACATGGTAAATAGTATTTCACTTCGATCAGCTAATGGAATTACGAGGTATTTGAAGTTCAAGCTCAACTATCCAACTTATTATTTAACATTATAACCAATCACAAGAAAATTATATTGTAAAAAAACGTTCAAATGACTTTCCTTAAGAATCGGTACAAAATAAAAATTTGCTAGTATTTCTTTAGAACTTGTTTGTAATTTTAACAACTATTACTTTTTTTTATATCAGGTCTGAAGATTTAAATAATTGATTCTGAAACATCTTGTAACTGGTTTAAAAAGATTTATAAATATTTAATCAGTTTAACGTTATATCCAAAGGCAAAATATGTAGTTACTTTATTTTCTACAGAGCTGGGTAAGGTTAAGAAAGGAACCGTTACTTTACTGCAGACAGCTTCTTCAAGAGTGAACAATCAAGTCTAAAAGAAACGTATGATAACGCTATGTAGGTTATATGATGTGATATAACCTACATAGCATAGATAACTCTTAAATAAAACTCACCAGGTTTTTGCATGACTTCAAAATGTATTTCCCAGCATATTAAAAAAGCCGACAATTATATAAAAGAATACAATCGCGTTTGTTTAACACTGAAACTTGATTTGATTAAAAACACAGTTAATGAAATTTAACCGCAAATATGTTCAAATGATAGACATCTCATCTTCCCCTAGAAAAATCATCTTGTTCTAGGTGATTTAATCTCAGGTTTTCACTTATGCAGTTATAGAATTAATAGTAATCGTAAACGAATATTTAATTGGCGCGTTTACATGAGCCATCGAATCCATGGAATGCCAAAATCTCCATTAGGGGAAAAAGTGGTCGAGCAGGATTTCCGTTCAACTTTTAACCGGTTTTTGGCTTCGGTTAAATGTGCTAAAGCATTTCTTTAGCTGAACCGGTTCAACTGAAGAACCGGTTTAAATAAACAATTTGACAGGCTAAACTGAAGGTTATTGTTAGTTTGCATTCTCTTCGCACCAGAGCTACACCAACAGAGAACACCAGAGCTATATAGCAGTTGACGACAGGCGTCGTAATTAAGAGCCACAGTCAAGTGACGAGCCGACACTCCCAACTTGAAGGAAAATTTTAATACAGTTTGTTAAATCAATGGATTATAGCGTCATAAAAAATATCATAAAGGGCTCATCATATCATTATAGAGTATGACATGGCCAGAAAAAATCTTGAGAAATATATACACAGGGAGTACTATTTTTTAATTAAAAATAAACGGCGTTACTTTTCATATGAATTTCATAGTTTGTAAATGTAAAATGGCGTCTTAATTTAAACTATTCCTTCTGATAATGTGTTTTTCTGATTTTATGTTTTTCAGAAAGTATTCTTAAATCATACATTCGAGATATTTTAAGCAGAGAAATCGTTATCGATTCGTTATATGATTATCGTTCTGCATTACGACTAGAGTGGCTCCATAAATAGTAAATGGAGCCACTCTAATTACGACTACCTCGCCATAGCCTTAGTGTAGTGCAACTTAGTACACGTTACGGTTCAATTAGTACAATTAATGCTCCAAAGTAACGATGCTGCGTACGATGTCGTCATTAACGGCTGCGTTGGGTGACACTTGAACTGGAACCGGTTTTTCAATTAGTTACTTTTAACTGGTTCGGTTAAAACCGGATGACAGCCGAAATAATCATAGTGGATGCATTTTTAGTTTTTTTTTTTTGTCCACAGCTGTGCATAGCTTCAGCGAAATAAAAAATCGAAATGGGGGACATTCACGCCATATCCACCTGATCAAAGCTCCTTCTACACCAAGTTGGGACATAACGCGGGATGTCTATGGGAGAGAGTGGCTCAACCGGTTCGGTGCATTTTCGGCCTTCAGCGTATCGTAGCGCCTCTAGCGGGAAAAAGTCAGCGAGCATTAAAAACTGTCCCATAGACTTAACAAGGGAAGTGAAAAGGGAAGATACGTGTTTGACTTCCCCTTAAAAAAATCACAATTTCGGTACTTTCAGCCGACGATCCTTCCTAGGGATATTCTTGTGCCGCAATTTAAGATCCTCTTCATTATTAGGTGCTTTAAACAAGGATGATTCATACCCAGATAGCACGTACACTTACCGTAAGTGTGCTTTTGGTGTGATTCATCCGATCATTGCAAGTGTGACGTCATATGTTTGAATTTCGTTTGCTTTTCGCTTGCAGAAATAAGTATGCTTCAGAATGTAGTTGCTATGTCTGTCGACAGATGGCACTAAAAACTTCTAACCAAGATATCAGTATCTTTTCAGAATTTTTCCCCTCTTCTCACCATGGGGGGCGGGAGGGGGAGGAGGCACTGAGGGCATTATTGCATTGTTGTGTGCCTGTGTGTATTCATTTTTAAGTTTGAGGGAAAGCGGGCTACGGATTGAGGAGAGGTTTTTGTTACCCTAGTTTCGGGACGTTCTATGTTAGGGACGAGTGGGATGGATGCAAGTGGATGTTAAATATGCATTTTTTCTTTCATTTACATCAGATAACGTCGGTCTAAGAAGTTTTTTTTTTTTGTTGCTATCATTAGTTACGCAAGAAATTATTTGCAACTACGCAATAATAGTAATTTATTCATAGAGGTACGAAAAATTTAAAAAAAAAATACGGGGTGGGGGTGGGGGGAGGGCTTCCTCTAAAATTAGTTTCTGTACCTCAACAGTATACATTATAAATTGTCATTGCAGTAGTAATTTTCAAACTTAAATTTAATTAATAAGTCATTATGAATAAATTTAATTTTAATGAAGTAAGTTTCCTTTAGTAAATATTTTTTTATTGCCTTACAATCATTAATATCTTTAAACTTAATAAAGAAGTACATTTAAAAATATAAACACGAGGGGTATTTTCCCCCGTTTTTTATGTTGAGTTTCAGCTCACACATAGTATTTACATTGTAAACACTTCACATTGAATCTTCTTCTATTAAAGATTGTAAGGCACATTCACTGCCGAATTATTGGTATCCGAAACGTGTAACAAACAACAAAATTATGTGTATCTAAGCTATCCAAAAATACCGATACAGAAGCAGCTAGAAGCTAGAAGGAACTGTTAATTACAAGATACTAACATAGAGGTTTTTTTTTTTAAATTCATAATACAAAAATGCGCATCAAAACCTCAAATTCTACTTAATTAACGGAATGTAAAGAGGTTTTATCAACAAGCATTCTGAATAGACGAAGATGGTATTTAAAATCTTGCAAAAGCGCCTCTAGGGTGCTTTAAAAAAGCGAGAGATTTTTCTTTTCTCCCCACTTGCTGAATAGGGTACGGGGGGGGGGGGGGGGGGGGGGTAATGGTAAGGGTTTGCTGTGCGGTTCTCACCTAAATTAGTTCCAGAGTCCAGACATCCCCCGTCGCGCGACGCCAGCGGCATTTGAGTGATAATTCGGTTCGGGAGGGATTTGTGGGGACATCTGTGTTTTTATCAGACGTCCATGGCCCATTGGCAAAATAAGTTGAGGAACCAAACAAAACTGTTTCTTTTGCAGAACAGTTTGTCCAGATGATTTTTAAATGTCTTTCTTTAAACCTTTAAAGCTTAATTCGGTACCTTTTAATGGAAATATTAGGTTAAAACCAAAATCTGTACCACTTTTTCTTATTTGTTTTAGTGTGACAAGTGCAAAATTACATGTTTTATTGGAAATAAATTGAAATAATCTGCAAAGACACATTGCTTAGACAAACAGAAAAAAATGGCCGTTTAACGACGTAGGGGAGACGGAGACCGCTAGTTTTTCATGTTTTTTTATTTCTGATTGTATATATATTTTTTTCATTTATTTTGAAGAAAGTAAGATATCATTGTACTTCTCACGTGGTTAACTACAAACTAGCACTAC
This sequence comes from Hylyphantes graminicola, assembly GCA_023701765.1. Classification (NCBI taxonomy): domain Eukaryota; kingdom Metazoa; phylum Arthropoda; class Arachnida; order Araneae; family Linyphiidae; genus Hylyphantes; species Hylyphantes graminicola. The sequence goes on along the minus strand of CM043121.1, from coordinate 11,558,874 downwards.
TACTTTTCTGAAACTAGCACTACTACTTTTCTGAAAAGTAAATACAAATTTTTGCAGCGAGTGGTTAAATGCAAGTTCGTTGAGTTGGAAAATCTGCACCGTATACAGGGTACATTTTCCCAGACTGCCAAAAATGGAAGAGGCAAATTTTGCCACTATTCTTCCCAAATTTTTAACACATTTAACAAAAAACTTTGTATTTTTTTTAGGTTTATTTTATTATAAATTAAGCTAGACCGAAAGATAATGCCCAGAATGTAGGTAAAATAGTTTTTAAAAAAGACTGCTTTCTATACCAAATTGTTATATAAATGTCATAGCACTTTTAAATTAACCAATTGTGTGCAACTTTTCTTTTCATTTAACTTTAGTTTGGTGCTCTTTTCTAACGATTTGTCTAAAAATTGCTAAAGATTGCCCATCACCTGCTGATTACTTCGATTTTTTTTTGGTAGGCACTGTAATATTGAAAAATACACGTAAATATTTTATTGAGGTATGTTTTGGGGCCCCCATATTTGCTGGTGCCCTGGGCCCCTGAAGTTGTAAGTTGGGCCCTGTTCACATGCACTGAAGTTATTAAGATTGCTTTTTTTAGCCAGCTAATTTATTAGTTTTATGAACAACATGGATATTAAGTTTTAAAGTGCAATTATTCACAATCTAGTGGGAATATTTAAGTTTTTGGATGCTTCAACGCTACACTGTCAGAACATACAAGCGATTTTAACTCAGTCTGAGTTAATTTTCACTCATTCCAGTGTCGAAAATGCACTTCCCTTATAAGAGTTTATTTCACTCCTTTGTTAAGTTAAATCTCCGACAGGATCACTCCAAACGAGTGAATATAACTCCGTCTGAGTTAATTATAACTCAGTCTGAGTTAATTTTTGCTCCTTTCCAGTGTCGAAAATGCACTTCTCCTATAGGAGGGAAATTCACTCTTTTGTTTTAAGAGTGTAAGAAATCCATTCTTGACAGTTATTAAAACAACACTTCTATCACTTCCGAATGGTACGATTTCTGTCAGCTTTCTTTTTATTACTATATAGGCAATTTTTAATCAAAAACAAAAAAAAATGCATTCTGAACTTAGTGTATGGTTAAATTACTTGGTCATACAAAAAAAAAAAAAAAAAACTAAAACACATTTATTAAATATTGTAAAGGTTGGAGTTCGTTTATCTACAAGGCATTGTTGGAATTCTTGTAGAGAGGGGATTGTGTAATAATTCGCAGTCTGAATCTGTAAAAAGCAAAAATGTATAAAATAAAGTCCCTTGTGGTTTACATAAGTTTAAAGAGTATTCAAAACATGTTCAGCTTTATCGAAAAATATGCTGAGAAAATTGTATCACCATACACTTCAGCAAAGATTAAAAACAAATTAATAAGAAAAATTAGTTTTCAACACTTAAAAATGAAACTCATTATTTCTTACACTAGAAATGAAAAAATATATATATATTTACAAAAACTATCTATTTAGACAAATAAAACTTTTAGAATGAACTTTCGCTTTAAAAAATAACGTAGTATTACAAACAATCTAAGGAAAGAATAAATATTTTAAAAAAGAAAACTGGGATTATCACGACATTGGCGACACGGCACTAATCCAAAGACCAAACCTTCAGACCTTTCATTATATCACCTGACCTTTTTAAATTCCGTAAAATACACTCTTAAAACGAACGAGTGATTTTAACTCAGTCTGATTAATTTTCACTCCTCTAGTCTGGAAAATGCACTTCTCCTTTTGGAGTGGATCCTTTGTGTGTTAAACCTCCGACAGGATCACTCCAAACGAGTGTTTTTAACTCAGTCTGAGTTAATATTCATTCATTTCCAGTGTCGAAAATGCACTTCTCCAACTGGAGTGGATTTCACTCTTTTATTCTAAGAGTGTATATGCAACAAGCAAGGCCCGACTTACAACTTTAGCGGCCCAGGGCACGAGCAAATTCGGAGGCCCCAAAACATGATAAAATATTTGCGTGTATTTTCCTATCTTACAGTGTTTACCCAAAAAAAAAAAAAAATGCCGAGGTAATTAGCTTGGAAAGCATGCTTAATAACTATTTTTGTGAATTGATTAATTCAGAGTTCATAAACACAACTTTAAGCTTTTGTTCATGAATTTAATTTTTTTGTTTACTTCAGATTGAAAAGTTTGGGAAGTTTTTTTGAGCATAAATGTTCATGAAGAAAATTTAGGGGCCCCCTTAAATTGGGGGCCCTGGGCACGCGCTCTGTTTGCCCTGCCGGAAATCAGGTCTTGGAAACAAGCAGAAATTTCTATTATGTATATAATTTTTAATGCCTTAATACAGATAAATTATTATGGTGTTGATGAAATTTTTTTATGTACATACCTAGGAAGCACTAACGGACCAAAAACCTTTACAACTAGTTGCACTTACGATTTCTTTTTAAAAAGTTGTTTGGTAAAAAAAAAATCCGTGGCTTTTCGACAATGTATATAATGTTTTTGCAACGCTGTATTTTGAGATTTGATTATTTGCACTCAACCATCCTAACAAATTTTTTTATTATTAGCTAACAATCTTTATACCGTCAGACTTTCCGAAGGTCTTGTTTTGAGAAGGTTCCGGGCTCAAAACACGCCAGTATGTGAAGTCCAACAAGTTTCAACGGTGTTTGTTTACGCAGTGCGTCGCTTTTCGGTTGCATAATATGGTAAAAAGCTAAAAAGTAATAATTTCAGTTTGCAAATTAGTATTCTCATCGAGACATAATTTGCAAATGCACTTAGTTTCTTGATTCGAAACGAAACAATGTGTTTCTTTTATACTAACTTCTTTCTAAGTTTCGAAAAAAACTTTCTCTTTTGCTAATAATCATTTAATTATCATTGCCAAACCAATCACTTTCTTTAACACTTAAATTCGTTAAAAACGGCACTTACAAAAGGTAAAAAAATGTGCTTATGTTAAAGTTTATGAAAAAGCGGAATCTTGTTATCGTTAAAGAAGTTAGTAATGTGTTCATTGACAACGTCACTTAGCACATTTTCCACTAAGTTCTTCAATTGTCACCAGTACCCCTTGCCATTAGTTTTCAAAAACCATTATATAATTAAATTAAATTAGCAGTAATGAGAGGGTATAAAGAATCATATATTTTTACTTCAGCAAAATACCCGCTCAAATTAATCGGATATTTACTAGGATCATTTTTTATTATTGTAAATTTTCGTTTTAACTGGAAAATGCAGTTAAGTTGGATTTGGCTAATTGTGAAAAAAAAAATTACCCTTTCATTAATCTTTTAAAAATTCGCCTTAATAACGAATTAGTTTGGATTTAGGAACACAAGAAGTTTTTTTTTAATATTTGGTACTTTTGTATACTCTAAACAGTTTGGAAATATATACAACATATTATTTATAAATCAATGTAATGGTACATGCAAAGTGATTTCTTATTTGTGTGCAAAGATTTTAAATTTAATTTAATATTAATTATAATTTAGTAAGAAATTGCAATTTAAAATTTAGGAACAATTTCAAAAAGTTTAATAATTGAGGCTGTGAATGAAAAAAAAAAACTATTGCATTCTTGTGCGTGAAAAGTGTCACTCATTGAACTCATAATCACGCTAAATAAACAATTAAATTAGTCAAAAATCTGCTACGTTATTTCAATCAAGATTAGCGCTTTCACTTTCAAAAAAGAACCTCTGGAACATGCAAAGGAGTTCGGACTTAAGTGGTTTTCTCTGCGGGCGGTCCTGCAATCTTTTCCCCCCATGGGGATACTGGTTTTAAACATCGGCTTCCAAGAACCGATTGGGGAGAGGCTGGGCTTAGGGGGCCAGCCAAAACACACTTCTTCTACTCTTTCATTATCATTTCTGTTTCTGTTGGATATGACAGTGACGCTACGTCTGTCCTCTCTCCATGTAACGCGTGATTTTCAGCTTTTATTTTGGGTAAGTATTATTATTATTTTTGCCATTTTAAAGCTAATGAATAAAGTGGCATGAGCTGCAAAATGTGACTTGCTCATTCTAACTTCTTGAGTAGGCCGAGTTTGAAACCTTTTTAAATTACTAGTTACTCTCTTTCGATGAAACTAAATCTCATAAGCGAATTCTTTTTGAATGTTATTAGATTGATTTCTAAACATAGTGTGATACAAATTTTAAATAAACTTTAATAATACTATATTCTTAAAAAAAATTTTACCAATGTCTATTTTTTTACAAATGTATTTTACTTTAAATGTTCCAATATCTTAGTATTTTTACAAACTGCTACTTTTGAAATGTATAACGATATATATAGAGGAGTATTTTTACAAACTGCTACTTTTGAAACGTATAACGATATATATAGAGGAAGGTGTTATTTCTTTGACCACTACATACATTTTATTTTTTTAAAACTTGATTATAAAGCTAACTTCAATTTTCTTATTTTATTCCTATCTGAATCGTATTTTTTATCATATATATATTTTTTCCATTTAATTATGTTTTATTTCATTCTTAAAAAATAATGGAACTGTGGTCAAAGGTACTACACAGTGTTGTACCTTTGACCAGTTTAAATATCATTTGAAATTCAGGGAATAATCTTGTTAAATTTTAAATTTAAAGAATGTAGGGCCTATTTATAACCAACAACTGCGGAGATATATATTCTTTAAAAAGTTAAAGAAATTAATTTTTCATTTAAACATTTTCATTTAAATTTGATGCAGAAAAAACAAGTTTACACTTCAGCTAATTCCGTTATTCCTCAGAGGGTTAAAATTTATGTGCATTTTTTATTCCTTACGGGCAGGTCAAAAATATTAATTAATTTTACAAAAGTTGTAACAGTAACACTAACGGATAGACTGTAAACATTTTTTTTCCAAAAGCTCTTCTTCATTAAAGTTTAAATCTATTTGAGGATGACATCCATTGTTTTAGGTAAATCTTAGGTACTTTGTCAATCTTATTATTAGAAAAACAACCCCATTTCAAAGTTATTTATATGATAAATTTTCTATTAAGTTAACTGGTTCCCAGCAAGGCGGGACCATACAGCTAGTTAGTTTTAACTCTTATAATATTTTATTTTTGTTAAATAATTAGTGGTTTTTATTGTTTCAAAATACTTCTGCAATGAAAATATATCGAGCTAATAGAAGGTACATAATTTTTTGTTAAATTAAATAAAAAGACAATTGACTGATAACTACCTCACAGTAAAATAATTTTTTTTAATTATTTATAAACTTAATCTTAATACACATATTTGTGTATATGTATATCTATCTATATTTATATACGTATTGTATATCTGTAGGTTGAAACATCATGCATGGAGGTTTGCTTCTCAGATTGTGTGCCCACACCAGCCACTCACCCTATTAGAGGACACAGTGAAAACATACCGCTTTTAAATAACGGTCGGTGTTTTAAAAATTTATTAAATCTTAATAATTTATTTTAATTAAAATTATGCATAATGCAAGAAAATTAATTCATATTATTAATATGACGAATTATTTATTAAAAATGCACACGATATACTAATTTTCCTAAGAGTATTAAATTTAACTGTATAAATTAGTTTTTTATATAGTAATATATAATGTTTTATATATTTTAATATTAACCCTCTAATGCATACTGTTGCCATATGGCAACAAGTACCATAATCCACTTTACTCTATTAAAGTGGGTCTCCCTCTCGACAAATCTGTGTTTTTTTCATCTATTACATTCCATTTTGAAGCTTTAGTTACTAATAACCCTCATAGATGACAGTAGTAAAAGTGTGTTCAAAATTAAAGAGTGAAGTTATTAACTGCTGTGAAATTACGTCTTTGGCAGTATTCAAAGTACACTGCTCAAAACAATTAGGGGAGCACATCGAGTATTTTTGCGCTCTCAGTTCCAAAGTTTTATTTTTTATTCTAAAAATCTAAAATTTGTTAAATAGAATCATTTTGTATCCAGAATGATAAGGTAAAAATTAGGGGTACAAATCTAAAATTTTTTATGCTAAAATTTAAGAGGGAAAAATATTGGATTCATAACGTTTGAATAAATTCTAACAATATACTTTCAAAACTTTATTTGTTCAAAAAGTTAAAATCAACTTTCAAACATCTAAGAATGCAAGCGTTAAGAATTTCGGGTCAATTTATTCCATAGAAGTTTTTCGGCGGTAATTTTATTTTACCATGTTTTTCATATTTTCATTTAATTAAAACCAACATTATTTTTGGTTTAAACTATTAATTCCCCTAATTCTTTTGAGCAGTGTATACTAATATTAGTACTAAATGCAAATAAATTGTTTTGAAAAATAATTATAGTTTAAGGGGTCATAGGAGTCTTAAAAATGCGCAAAGAAAGTACTACAAATTTTGTTTGATCTTTCATGTCATTTTTTAACTACTCGATATTTTAGCACAATTTTTTTTTAAATTCATTATTCTGTAAGATTTATTTAATATAAAACAAATTTTAAAATTTATGAAACTTTGTACAATATAAAGTCATTTTCTTGGTCAATTTTTTCAATTTTGACCTCAAAATTTGCCGCGCAAGCCTAATCCCAATGTGTCCAAATAGCTTCATGTTTAATATCCTTTATTTTAATTTTGTCTAAAGTTTCATAAATTTTAAACTTTGCTTTTTTAAATAAATCTTATAGAATTACATACAAAAAATTATACTTATATATTGAGTAGTTAAAAAATTAAGTGAAAGATCAAACTATGCTTTGTAGTACCTTCTTTGCACATTTTTAAGACTCCTATTACCCCTTAAGAGGGCTATTTTAAAATATATATAATAGTTTTATAGTCATTCTTACCAAAATTGGAATTTTGTAGATGGTTTTTGCCATATGGCGAAAATTCTAAAAATTTAAATTATTTAAATTCCAAAGCAATTTTTTTTGTTTTTTTCCCATAAAGATACAAACCTATTTTTTCGGGATGAAAAAAAATCATGCATTACATTACAGGGTTAATTAACTTTTTACCCCGAATTTTTTGCAAAAATAAATATAATGGAAAATTTGAAAAAAATATATGCATATACATACAAAGTTTGTTAGTTAGGTTTGAATTATCGTCGTACGAAGGCTATTGGCGAATCGGAATTCAGAATCATAATCAAGTTACGTCCTATACAAAGAGTTTCGTATTTTTTTCACTAGAAACTTAAGTAAAATAAAATGTGGATGTATGATGGTTTATTTCCAATAATTAAACCAATTCAATTGTATAATTTTCATTAAAATTTTGGTTTTATAATTCAATTATTTAAGTATAGTCACATTAAAAAATAGTTATTTATGCAACAAATGTGAAAAGTAATACTATTTAAAACGAGTGGGTTTATTTCAAAGGCGATTGAAATAATGACACGTGTTTTAAAAAGTTTACTTTTCGCACGCGATGCAAACTCTTTTATAATTGTGTGAAAAAAATGACATTGGTCCAAAAGTATTTCACGCGCATTAATATTTTTAAATAAAAGCAGATCGAAAAAACTCTGTATTTTTTTTAATATTATGAAATAGAAATTTAACTTGAAATTTTGGCATCTTATGAAATGAGTGGAAAAAGGTACCCCTTTTCACTGCTTTTGGGTGCAAAAAGTTACTTTTTATAATTGCGTGAAAAAAATCCGACTTTTACATTATAATTTCAATATCAGACTCGTGCAAAAAAGTAAGACTTTTTGAAACAGTGAAAAAAGTACTTTTTTTCACCCAAAAAGTGCAAGAAAAGACTTTTATTCACTCTTTTCATAAGATGCCAACATTTCAAGTTAAAATTTTGATTTCATAATATTAATAAAATTCAGATATTGATCGATCTACTTTTATTTAAAGATATAAATGCGCGTGAAATATTTTTGGACCAATGATATTTTTTCACACAATTATAAAAAAAAATGTATGAAACACGTGCGAAAAGTAAACTTTTTAAAACACGTGTCATTTTTTCACTCGCTCGTACCTTGCTCGTGAAATAAAATCCACTAGTTTTAAAAAGCGTTACTTTTCACACTTGTTGCATAAATAACTATTTTATAATTGCGCGAAAAAAAAATTTGACTCTGACACTATAATTTTAATATCACGCGTGCGTAAAGTTATACTTCTTAGAAACAGTGATAAAAAATTACTTTTTTTCACCCAAAAGCAGTGAAAAAAATTTTTTTTTTCAAAAATAAATTTAGACGTTAGATGAGTATGTTGTATAGCTAAAATCCAAATGTATTCAATGGAGACCGGAGCCTCCATTGAAGCCGATGTTAAAATGGTTATTTTTATGTACTTTTTTCTCAGGAACTACTTGTTGGACTGATTCAAAATTTTACGCACTTTATATATATTTTTTAATTAATGTCGTTTCGAAAACTATTTATTACATTAAAAAATCATTGAAATTATTTGTTTTTTAAAAAAATTAGTATTTCCTTAAAAGCCTTTGCCTGTTTGTATAAAAGTTTTTAATGTGTAGTGTATGCAAAAAAAAATTTAAGCAAAATATTGAGTAGTTACTGAGAAGAAGGTACATTTGTCCTAAAATATGCACTTTCAGAAAATAATTAACGAAAATAACGTTTAAATTAAAAATTTTAGCACTCTTTTATGCGGCGAGTATTTTTTAAAAATTAATTAAAATACTTCTAGGTGTAAACAAGATAAAATTTTAACTTAAAATAAGACACAGTTAAGTAATAAACGTTAATATTGATTCTAAATTAATATAGTTGCTAAATATCTGATCATTGTTATTGAAATACTACTTCCAGAAATAGTGAAAAAAAAATAATGAATTAAAATAGTTAACAAGATACATATACATACATGTATTATGAAAAATACGATGTTTTAATGGCAATTATTTTTTAAAAAAATTCTTTCTTTTCTTTTCAGATTCAGGGGGCTGGAAAATTCGGTTAAGCATTCGCCTAGCTTGCAGAACCCAGGATCGGGTCCGGGCATCATCAAAACAACTGCCCATCTGTAAACAGCCTTTCAACCAAAACCAAAAATGTCCGACGAATAATACCTCGTGTGGAGGAAGTGCACGTTAAATATTCTTCAAAGTTCTAACGCTGCGCACTCGATATCGCCCTCAACTGTTGCTTTGGGTGCCTACTCAGGTGTCGACTTGTCTTTTGACTGTGGCTCTAATATAAGACGCCCATCGTAAATAGCCCTCGTGTAGCTCCAGTACGACGATAATTCAAACTATATTTTCTTTTCAGAGTGAAGAAAAATTCGTCGTGTGTAGCTCTAGTGTGATGTTAATTTAACAAAATGACATCAAATCACATGTATAAAATTATAAAATGCAAAAATTGAAAATGACAGATGGAAGAAAAATTCGTCGTGTGTAGCTCTAGTGTGATGTTAATTTAACAAAATGACATCAATCACAAGTATAAAATTATAAAATACAAAAATTGAAAATTTGCGTAATTGATTTGATGAAAAACTGTGCTTTTGTTTTAGTAAATTTTTTTATACACATGAACATAACTAATTTGTAAAATGATTTGAAGTCACTGGATACTTAGAAGTCAATGGAAAAAAATCAATTGACGAGCATAAATAATTTTTTATTTAAACTTGTTTGTATATTCAATGACAAAATAATGTTCAGTTTTGTGTCATTTCTTTTAAATATCTACTAAATTATTTTGTAATTGTGGTAGTACGTGCAGTGTATATGCAGTCAATGTATAAATGCTAATCATTTAAGAAAAATTACCCTTTTTTATGAATGATTGTTTATATTTGTAACTAATATTTATGCTTTGCTTTAACTGTTTCTAGCTTCTGTGTTATTACTACTTCGAACAAAATAGCTGTGTATAGTTTGAAACATAACTTTTAATCATGTTTGTCATCGGATATAAATAAACTTTATTGTTTCTTTTTTATTTTCTGTGTCCATTTGTTTTGATTGTTATTGTCTGGAACCAAAGATTAAAATTTTAATAGCTTTTTTTATAAGACACATATTATGTAGGTAATTATATAATAACTTTATTTAGTTCATGTAGGAGTCTGGAATTCAGCTAAATTTATTTAAACTGAATATGTACTATGCAAATAAACTGATATGCAGATTAAATTTATATTTTAAATAAAATTTTCACATACATGTGATTAGTTTTTTTACACTTTAGAACTCCAGAGTTGATAAAATTTTAACTTATCTAAAGAATTAATAAATTATAAGTGTATTGGATGGATGGTGGTGGGTCATTGAATTGCATATCTTGTTTTATTTTGTTTGTTTTGTTAAAAAAATGAAAAGTTCATTATTGTACAAAATCTGATACAAAAGAAACTAAACTGATTATTATTTTTGCTAAGAAACCAATAAGTATTCAATTTATAAAAAAAATTGATTACTTAACGCTTTCCTGCCTTAAATAATATGCATTATTTGCAGCTTTTTTTTGTATCAGACTTCTTATTATAATGAACATTTATTGTTTTTTTAAAAAGAAAACAAACAAAATGAAACGGGATGGTCAATTCCATGACCCACCACCAGCCATCCAACGCACGCCGTATTCCCCACCCCAATACACCCCTTCCCCTACCTTCCCCCTCCCCTCACCTTCCCCCTCCCCTCACCTTCCCCCTCCCCTCACCTTCCCCCTCCCTACAACCATCCCCTCCCCGAAGCACCCCCCCCCCCAACACATCACCCCCCCCCCGGTACCCCCTCGCTTCCCCATCCCCCACGCTTACGTAACTCCCCCCCCCCCCAACTGTCAATCACGACTATGTTTGCATAGCAAGTCTGCATCAAGTTTAAAAGCAAGGAAAATAAACATTTGCAACAAGTTTATTGCAAGTTTGCAGGTTTGTTTCGCTAGTTTGCTTCAAACTTGCATTGCAAACTTCCAGCAAGTTTGAATCCTGTCAACTAGGAAGTTTGAATCACGTTTGCTTCACACTTGCAGGCTTGCTTTGCACACTTGCTGCAAGTGTGCAGGCTTGCATTGTAAGTTTTATGCAAGTTTGTTGCAAATGAAAATTGCTATCTGGGTATAACTTGCATATATATTCTTTTTATAAAACAATTTTAATTAATGATAACCAATAAATGCTTAAAACTGATTTGATTACTTTTTTTGAACGTTCAATATCCAAAAGGACCAATTTGCGGTTCCCTTTTCGGGCCTCCTCTAAACTTCAAACAATCTATACTTTCGTTGAAAATCTCTTTCGTCCCTTTAAAAAAAAGATACTGTCTTGCTTGGTGTTATCAATTTGCGATAACGGATTCCCCAACAAAGAACGGAAATTCCTAAATAGCCATGTCTAGACGGTCTTTTGCGTTGTCCAGCATCCATTATACATAACAAATGGGGGTGGGAAAATACAAAGAATGATAGTTTAGGGGATAGAAAAAGATCACTGCTAATTGGTAAAAAAAATACTTAATATATTAACTTCATTAAAACTAACACGTATACATAAAAAATTGTAATCAAATCAGTTTTAAGCATTTATTGGTTATCATTAATTAAAATTGTTTAATAAAAAGAATATACCCAAGTTACACGAATAAAATATAAAAATAAGATTACTTTATTTCGCATTTCATATGCAACTTAAATAAAAGTTGTAATATATATTCGTTAAAAGATCTCTTCTGTCAAAAATATTAAAAATTTAATGATGAACAGTCGCGATTTTTAAAATTTAATAAAATATTTAAAAAAAATGCAAGTTATAACAAAATAATTGTAAGATTTCCAGAAGAACCAATATTAATATCGCCTAGTTTTGGGTGCTTATTTGTTATTGTATTTTAAATAATACATGTATATCTACTGAGCATATTAGAAATATACATATGTGTATTCGTTTTCCATAATGTGATCACATTTTTTTCATTTAAAATGAAAAATCGTACATTCTCCCATAGAACACCATGTAAAAGTGGGGTAGATAAAGGTCCTTTTCTCCCAAGAGGGAGGGGAAAGCTTTTTCGCTTCACGCCGAAGGCCACATGACTACTCCTGTTCTTTCTATCCTCCTAGGTTTGAGTAATAGGAAAACAATAGCACGTGCTTCGATAGCTGTATAGGATAACATTAGCACGTGCTTCCCGAGCTGATGCATAACAAACCACGGGACGTCACATGAATGTTCCCCATACGAAGCAATAAACAGCGTCAACTATACACTCCCAACATTCAACGTCTTCTCAAATTGAGGCATCAATGCAATTTATGGGAAAAGAGAATCATTTTTATTAAGATCAAGGGTTACAGAGTATTTCCCAACTGAAATGAACTAACTGCGACTTTATATGTTCTTGACTTGATTTGAGCAAGTAGCGCAATCGTTAAAATGCTAGCCTTTGGAGTTGCTGGGGTCGGGCTCGAATCCCGGTAAAGCATAGGTGTTTGTGATGTGGCAATACTTGAAATGAGCTGATAATTTGGGTAACACTTGAGCTTTTAAAATCAAAATTAGCGTCTGGCACAGCTTAAACAACAATAAAAATGTCTGGCAATAATAGATTTATGTTGCAAAAAGTTCACTAAAATAATAATAAAAAAATAAAACGTCCTAAAATGATTTGAAAAATCAATTTTTTACTTGTATTAGTAGGATGCGCACTGAGGAACGCCTCTCGTACTATTATAAGCGGTTCTCTGAACAAGCACACAAGCTGAAATATATATGTACCTATCTACCATATCATGCCATGCCGCCGATTTGGATTTTCATTCATAATCTATGTTTTGGTTAGACAATTTTTTTTCTTGATTTTGTAATAAATATAACAGTAATCTTATTCAATATTTTTATTATAATTTTTCCCAATTCTTCCTAGTCCTAATTCCTCCTCTCGAAGTGTGCCGATGTTCGAATTTCAATAATTACCTGTTGGTCATATTATAAGACACAAAATATGGAGCGCTCCATGCACGATGCCGTCAAGAAAAACGATTTGAAAAAGGTGAGGAAACTCATCAAAGTGGGAGTGTCCGTGGACAGCCTCGACAAAGAGGGACGGACCCCTCTGCACTTGGCAGCTAGTGGTAGTGAGGAAGTGGCGGGACTGCTCATCAACAGCAAGTGTGATATCAATCTCAAGGATCGTGATGGTCGTACACCTGTGATGTTGGCTATTATGTGGGGCAATAAGAATACTGCGGATCTGCTCCTTCATCGTGGAGCTCAAGTGAACTGCGTTGATGACCATGGGCGGACTCTCCTTCACTCTGTGTCCGTGACCAATTGTTGTACTGGTTGGACGGACATCGGGCGTTTTATCCTGGACAATGGAGTCGACGTCAATGCTGCTGACCAAAATGGGGAAACTCCTCTCATGTGGGCCGCAACATTCGGGAACCATCAGATCGCAGCCCTCCTCATCCGAGCCGGAGCAGACGTCAACAGAAGTAATAAAAAGAATCGCACTGCCCTGCATATAGCTGTTTATGCATGTCGCATCAGAGTGATCCAGGTTCTTCTGGAGAAGGAGGGACTGGATCTCAACCTTCAAGATGTCAATGGTGACACGCCCTTGCATCTCGCTTGCACAGGTCTGAGGCTCCGTCGAAGGGCCATAAAGCGACTCTTGTGTGCAGGCGCCGACATCGACGTGAAGAACGTTCGAGGTAGAACTGCTTTGAGTGAAGGTATTAAGGGAGGGCTTTTAACCCACGAGGAAATCGGGTTGTTTGTTCAAAGATTGGCCTTTTTGGAGAGCTCTGATTACGAGGCAATGTCCTATTACCCTGTTCTCAAAGAGAATGTTCTGAAGGATGTGGAATTATGCACCCAGTCCGTCGTGAACAAGTTCAACCGTCATTCCTTGCCTGCTTTGGACAGCATTGAATACTTTGCTAGACAGCTCCCAAATCTCCATAATTTTAAATTACGAGCTCATCATATCGATGAAGTGCGAAACTTGGTCAAGTGTGAGATAGAGAGGAACACCTTCTGTAATGTGGTCAAGGTACGCCCAATAGCTTTAAGTGCCCTCTGTGTTCTATCTCTTATAACTTGCCAGTCAAGCTAGAAACGAGCTGCTTCGACAGATTTTGGATATTCTCCATTTAAAAGAAAATCATTACTAAACTGTTAAGTACGCTATTTTTAAATCATTAATCAAAAATTATATCAAATTTAGTGTTAAACCTATATTTCATATTATAAAATATGTTAATGTTGTGTTAGTACCTAATGCATAATTTTTAAAATCATTTATCAACATTTCATTCTTAATGAAACAATTATTCTATGATTGTTATTACAAAATATTTTTTTTCCTTAATATGTCTTCATAGTTTTGCTAGGTTCATTTTAATGTTTAAAGATAAAATATGTTCATTGAAACTTATAACTTAGATGGTTTGTTATTCTGCAGTGCAACCCTTTTTGTTGATTATGTCAAAGAGTTTGTAGTATAGCAAATGCATCCTTTGTATTACTTTTTTCCCCTCTTTGCAAATTAATATTGTATCTTGATGTTCTGTAATCTGAATTTGTACAACATCATGGAAATGCATCAGAAAATTCTGTTAAATATCATCTGCAGTGCAACCCTTTTTGTTGATTATGTCGAAGAGTTTGTAGTATTGCAAATGCATCCTTTGTATTACTTTTTTCCCCTTTTTGCAAATTAATATTGTAAATTGATGTTCTGTAATCTGAATTTGTACAACATCATGGAAATGCATCAGAAAATTCTGTTAAATATAATCTGCAGTGCAACCCTTTTTGTTGATTATGTCGAAGAGTTTGTAGTATTGCATATGCATCCTTTGTGTTACTTTTTTCCCCTTTTTGCAAATTAATATTGTATCTTGATGTTCTGTAATCTGAATTTATATGACATCATGGAAATGCATCAGTTTGAGATTCTGTTAAATATAATCTGCAGTGCAACCCTTTTTGTTGAGTTTGTAGTCAGGGGTCTGTCCAGGAAATTTTTACGGGGTCCCTTTTTTGTGAAATTTTTTAAATATCGGGTAATTTTGTGAAAATTAAGAACAAAAGCTCTCGTTCAACAAGAAACCTTTAAAATACAAAATGAATTTGATTTTCTTTTTTATCATACTTGCTTTCCAGATAAAAATTTGCATATTTTTAAGGTTTCCTGTTAAACAGGACTCTTTAGTAGTCAAAACAGTTTTTCAAAATGCCAAATAACATTTATTACAGTATTTAATTATCTGAATACAAATTTCCACAATATTAGAGTGCACATTTACTTAAAAAAAAAGTTGGGTACAAATGAAACATTAACAACTTTATCCTTCTGGCACCATTAGATTTAAAAAATATCAATAATGCAAGAATATTGATCATCGGTCAAATTATCCGGGCCATTCAAAACGATTCTCAAATGTCTATCTAAAGTGTCTTGTTTCAATTTACTTCTCAATTCAGAACAAATGAGGTTCATTCAGGAAAAAAGCCTCTCAACAGAAGCTGTACCTTGAAGCTATAATAGTTGCCAAAATTAGTAATTTTAAACAATTCAGGATCGAAATAAAATTTGTTCTAGTGACGTTCTACTGGGATTTTTTTTGCTTAGGGTGGGAATTTTGTGAAAAATCCGTTTTCACTTATTTGAATCTTGTGAAGGGTCCTTTTTCCCCCTTTTGAATTTTGTGAAGGGTCCCTTTCCCCCTTCTGAATTTTGTGAAGGGTCCGAAAACGGACCCAATTTTCTTCTGGACAGACCCCTGGTAGTATTGCAAATGCATCCTTTGTGTTACTTTTTCCCACTTTTTGCAAATTAATATTGTATCTTGATGTTCTGTAATCTGAATTTGTATGACATCATGGAAATGCATCAGTTTGAGATTCTGTTAAATATAATCTGCAGTGCAACCCTTTTTGTTGATTATGTCGAAGAGTTTGTAGTATTGCAAATGCATCCTTTGTGATACTTTTTTCCCCTTTTTGCAAATTAATATTGTATCTTGATGTTCTGTAATCTGAATTTATATGACATCATGGAAATGCATCAGTTTGAGATTCTGTTAAATATAATCTGCAGTGCAAGAATTTTTGTTGAGTTTGTCGAAGAGTTTGTAGTATTGCAAATGCATCCTTTGTGTTACTTTTTCCCACTTTTTGCAAATTAATATTGTATCTTGATGTTCTGTAATCTGAATTTGTACAACATCATGGAAATGCATCAGTTTGAGATTCTTTTAAATATAATCTGCAGTGCAACCCTTTGTGTTACTTTTTTCCGCTTTTTGCAAATTAATATTGTATCTGATGTTCTGTAATCTGAATTTGTATGACATCATGGAAATGCATCAGTTTGAAATTCTGTTAAATATAATTACCTTATTTAACAGGCTGTTGTATTTAATAATCCTAGTTTTTTTCCCTCACTTAATATGTAGAAAATACGCTATATATAATCATGCTTATTCAACAGGCCGGGGTTCTTTTGCATTTAATATACTAGAATTTGGGGACTTAATTTTTAGTAACTCATTTGTTTTATTGTATGCATTATTTTTACAGTAAAAAATTATCTCTATGAGATTGTTTCACGGAGGATCTGGCAATAGCTACAAAGGGTTGTTTTCCTTACTCTCGAATTACTTTGGTTTTGGTTAAGTTGGTAGGTAGACATTATAGTAGAGATTATCAGGTTTGTGTGCTGATCAAGCACACTCACCTGAATATAGGTTGACCAAGCAACCAACTTAACTAAAACAAAAGTAATTTGAGAGAAAGGAAAACAAGACCACGGAGCTATTGCCAGATTCTCCTTAAAACAACTTCATTGTATTTCTCAAGAGAACAATGAATGTTTTAACATTATACAGTAAACTCCCGATTATCCGCGTAATTGGGTGGCGCGACACCCGCGGATAAGCGAATTCGCGGATAATCCGCAAAAGTAAAGAAAATATAATGAAATAATAGAAAAATAGTAAAGAAATAAAATAGGGATCACAAATGTTCTTCTGCTGGATGTCATAGTTTTTCTTTTAGTCACAGAGGTCGAACTGTCGGATATGGATGCAAATTGTAGAGTTTATCTTTTTGCTTCAAAATGTATGACACTGTTCTTCTATGCCATACTGGAAACGCATTTGCTTTTAAGTGCATCCTTTTCCTACCTTTTTAATCAGTTGTTCATAGTAGCGAAATAAGTGAGAAACGAAAACGAACAATGAAAAAAATCACGCAAAGAAGTTCAATTAAAATCGCGGTCAGTTTATTTTACAAGTGACGCTTTTCGTCAAAAATCTGCACTTGTTTTGCACCTGGCCGAACACATTTTGGCACACATCAGGTTTCCTATAGTCATTCTTATTGTAATGTATTCGTTGTTCTTTTAATGTTTTCTTAGTTATATTTAAATTAAATGTATTCGTCGTTCTTTGAATGTGTTCGTAGTTCTTAAAATGCATTCTTCCAAAAAGTTTTGAAACAGATAAATTTCATTTATCTGCGTTTTGTTAAATTAGTATTTTTGCTGAGGGAAAAAAAGTTGGGGAGATCGTGAATCGCGGATAATCCGCAAAGCGGATAATACACCCGCGGATAATCGGGAGTTTACTGTACACCACAGAAAAGGTCTTTTAGCTAGTTCCAATGCAAACTTTTATACACCAAAATTACTATTTTCATTAACCTTCTTTTGCAGATTTAATAATTAGTTTTTATCATTTGCTAAATTTAAGTAATTTTTTGTTTATAAAACTTTTTAGTCGACAGAATTTTATATTTTCTATAGAATGTCTATAGAAGTTTATTAGTAGTGCTTAAAATGTTTTGTTTCCTCTGTGAAAGCCTACAGCCTAAAATATTTGAATATAAAATTTCGACATGGGGCATCAATAAATTACATGATGTGTTAGTCGCGTCAAATGTCACATGATTTTCCCAAATAAAAACGAAAGTAACATAATGAGAGAATGTATCTAAATTCCAACAAAATATCAAATCAACTTCGATGTTCCCATTCCCAGTTTGACCATTTTTTTAACCTTCAATTTTTTTCCACCATATTTTCCAAGTGTAACGACACTAGTATGTCGTTCCATCTAACCATCATATAGTTTTACTTCTTGGGGAATTCTATGCAAATTAATTTGACAATTATTGAAAGTTGCTATGGGTGCATAGTACTTAGGTTTGAATTATCGTAGCACAAGAGCTACACATGGGCTATTGGTGACGGGCGTCGTATTTTTGACTGTGGTTCTAGCCGACATCTGAATAGGCACCCAATGCAACTGTTAAGGGGGACATTGTGCACAGCGTTAGGACTTTGATTTATATTTAGCATGCACTCCCTTGCATGGGGTATTATTCGTCGGACATTTTTGGCTGCACGTGCCGTTTATAGGTCGATTCCCGCACCCGTTCCTGGGACCTTTCTCATGCTAGGCGACTACCTAACAGACTGGGCCCCGCCGGCATCTCGCTCTTATCACAAGTAAATGCTCATTTCGACACAGCAGAGGGTAAAATAGTGATATACATTTCAAAATACAATATTACAAATATTTTAACACCCAAAACATGCTGAAGCTACCAACACTTGGTTAGTTTAACAGGGTTCGTACTCTATCTATGATCGTGCCGCCTCGGTGGCTGAATGGTTAGTGTACTGGCCTTTGGAGCTGCTGAGGTCGGGTTCGAATCCCGGTCAGGCATGGATATTTGTACTTGTCAATAAATGTTGTTATTTGTCTATGTGTTTGTGTCGTAATTTCTTTGTGTGTCTCCTGTGACTGTCCCTTCTGGCGAGCGGGGTAATGGGCTACATAGCCTACGCCCTTCCCTTCTAGAGGGTGCATTTGCATTCCATTCCTATCTATGATCGTGAAATTTAGGAGTTTTCCAGGAGTGCAGCGATGAACATTTAGGAAGTATTACGATATAAATTTGAATGTGTGTTTATTATTGTATTGATCTAGTGACTTAGACCGAACATGAAGGAAACAATGGGTGTAAATGTTGTGTAAAAGCCAACCCCCTTATTTGGGGGAATATTGTCTTTTTGGCTATTATTTTAAGTTTCGTGGAATTTGTTTTAGTTTTATGACTTTTTTCGACAGGTAGACATCCTGATAAAGAGAGAAAACCGAATGAGAAAGATCGGGAGAGGAGATGATACACAAATTTCAGGAGTCATATGGGTCATAAGGGACTTATGACCATGGAAGGGGGGCTCTGTATGAGCGAGGCACTGACCCTTAAAAAATTAAAATTCAGGAGGCGTATGAACTGTATTTAATATATCCTAAATATCCCCCCAAAACAAAGACGCTAGGCATTAACAATGACAATTTTCTTAAATTGGCAATGTCAACAGAATGTGAGTGAAAGAATCTGCCCTACATTGGCACAGCAGAAAAAACCCTCATCAACAGGATATTCGGCTTAATTGGCGACAGTAGCAAGTCATTGCTTAAACTAATTCTCACTTGGTTCTTCTCTCCCAACAAACCTGATTCACATGCCTGTATAGCGAGAGAAAAACCAAGGGTGAATCCGGTTTCTCGGCAATGTCCACCAAGCATACCTGAATACAGGTAGATTTCTAAACAATCGCACTAGAGCTACACGAGGGCTATTGGTGACGGGCGTCATATTTTAGATTAGGTTAGATTTTGAATTATCGTCACACTAGAGCTTCACGAGGGCTATTGGCAACGGGCGTATTTTAGAACCTTAGTCAAGTGACGAGCTGACACCTGAATCTACAACTTGAAGGAAAACTGCAGGTCAAACCACAAATACCAGTTTCTCTACTCGGCGAACTTTACCAAACTATAGCATATGAAATGGGCTTACAGCACAAGAAAGTAATTTACGAGCCGACACCTGAATCTACAATTCTTTTTTAGTTTTTTTTATTGTTTGTGCCTTTACCATACCTACAAATATATGCAAGAACAAAATGCACGCAATTTTTCCCTGTTTCCTGTTTGTCTTTCCCAAAAAAAACCGCGTGCTAATGCATGTGAAATTTAATTACATATATTTTCCCTACATATTTTTTTCTCTTTTATTAGTGTAATGCCCCAATTATGTATGCATTTTGTTTGGGTTATTTTAAAGATTATTCGGCAAAAAATTCGTTTCAGAATCAAAATTATTTACAGATTGGGATATTTTTTATGTGCAACTCATTTAACATTACACAACCTAAACTTGGCTCGTCTCTAACTTCACTAATAATCAGTGGCGTAGCTACATAGGGGCTAGGTGGGGCAGTGCCCCGGGACCCTCAAGCTCCAGGGGCCCCCTCGAATTAGGCACTGTTGAGTCCGAATTTACATTTAGAAAAGTTTTTTTTTTTAATATTTAAAATTAAGATTTTCAATAACGTACTGGACACAGTATTATCTCAATTACATACACGTTTTATTGGTATGAGTTCAGTCTGTCAGGGGCGGCGGCAGCAGGGGGGCTAGGGCTGCTTCAGCACCTCCGTCGGGAAGGCTAGCACCCCCGTCGGGAAGGCTAGCACCCCCGTCGGGGAATTTTTTAATTTCGTCGGGAAAATTAGTCCTTAAGTTAAATTTTTTTTTTTATCTTTCATTTTTATATGTTAGTTTGGTTAAAATGTCGGAAAAAATTTGCTCGATAAAACAAAAACCCTTTAAAAGTGTTAAAATTCATCACTACTTTGCATATTTTAACACAGTCCTGCTTTGTGTGATCGAGCCCTTATCGAAATACACCCCTTCCGCAAGATTTTCCATTCCACGGGGGGGGGCGAGGAAAACGATATCATACTATCATACACCACACCACCGTTCTTCATGGAGTGGGGATTGGGGTATTGGGGAACTAAACCCTTATCTTCAAACCAGCGGGAGGTTTGCGGAGGAGCAGACTGCTTGGTTCTTAATTGGGAAAGTTTGGTTAGTTATGGGGAGGGTGGTTTCACATTACATAGTTAGGATCATCTGGGATTGTACTCTAGAGAGGTATCTGGATTCAGTTCGCGTTAGTAAACTCTTCGTCACGAACTCGTAAATTTTCGACAATGATACATGATGCTGACATGTTTTTTCCGGTCTAAAATGTAATTTTACCCGAAGTGTTAAAGGGATACCAAAAAAAGGGGGTAAACAATTCTCAGAAAAAGGACATTTTGGTGATCTTCTGCTATTGGTGAAGACAGATGTGTCGTCAGAATAGAGGGCTATTTGGAAAGAAAAATGCAAAAAAAAAAAAAAAAAAATAGTACCATCCGATAACGCTACAGTATTTTGAACCAGTTCACGTGTTCAACCGACGTTCGTTTTCTTTAGGTTAAAAAAAGGCATAAACTTAAGGTTGAATGTTGTTTATGTGCAGAACAATTTGACAATGACTATGTAAAAAAAAAACAGCCTTTGAAATATCAAGATTATGAAAAGAAAAACAGGAATATTCCGTTCGTAGAAGTTGGCGTAAAAAAAAGGAAAAGTCCATGGGAATCGCTAAATCCAGTGAAGACGATCAAAAAAGATCTCTCTAAAACCGAAGGTACGTAAAAAAATTATAATACATTAATGTTCGTATTTATTTCAACGTACAAAAATGGTTTAATTCTTTTCTCCAATTTTAGCTTTCACACTGCGTTTATAACGTAAAATGGGGAAGATATTATAATCGTTCAACCCGTCTGTCTCTCACTTTCATAGCCCAAGCAAGAAATTTATTCACAAAAAGATTCTTTGATTGTATGATGATGATATGAAATGTATTCTTTCTATTTTAAAGCGTGCAATATTCCATATTTATTCATTAAAATATAAATTATTCTAGCAACCGATAATAAATTAATTTCGAAATAATAACGATAACTTTCGAAAGAAAATAAACAAAACTAGTCAAACTAATTAAAAAATAATTTTTAAGATAGATTAAAAGATTAATAGAATCCGGCGGGTAGGACCGATTTTGGAAGGTACACTGAAGAAGGGACTCAGCATGCCAGTACTACTTTTCCATTTTTAGCGATTTTATAGATGTCTGTACTCTCGGACGGACGGACACTTATCTACTGTCCGTCGGCGAATTAACCTTAATTAGTATTAAAATGTAATTTTACCTAATTTTAATCCGCTGTTGCCATCACCAATGGCACAAGAAACTTTATTTAAATATAATATTTGAAGTAAAGTTTATTTTTGTTATAAATCAGTTTGGAATGGATTCATTGATTGTTCATTATTATTAGTTCACTAAGAAAACGGCTAAGAAATTGCATTATTTATAAATAAAAATATTTTTAGTTTTATGTTATATTTCTTTTTTATTAGGGCACTTTAAATAAATTTCATGTTTTCCTCGCAATAAATATTTTTTAAAAAAATCAGGTTTTTGAAGATTTTATGTTGGATACATTTTCATTAAAACATGTAAAACAAATTGTTTTTTTTAGTAAATTTTTGTAACATGTGAATTTTTTAATGAAAATTTCAATTTTATATTATGTATGTAGTTCTACTTATGTCTAGTTAAAAATTAATTTTATATATTGAATTGAAACGTATTTGACATATTTCTGATTGATCTCTGACATAATTTGATAGTTAATTATATAAACTTAAGGTAGACCAGTACCTTGGAATTGAGGGAAAATTTTTTTTATTGCATAATCCAAAAATAGACATAGTGCAGAAAACGTACACCAGATTTCAAAATTCTACTAGTTTGAAAAACGATCCAATTGTGCTGTTTAAAAACCCTTGTCTTCGAAATTTCTACAGTTGACACTATGTTAAAATGCTTTATGTATCAAAATCTTATATTTTTTTTTTCATTTCGTCACAAATTAAAAAAAGTGTAATGCTTTTTTATTAATTTGCATAGATTTTAATAATTTTTTTTGTAATACATTTAGCATATTTAACAGAACCAAAAAATGTTGAGTAAAGTAGTCTAGTTTTTTTTTTTTTATAAAAAGCAGTTTGGAATAGAAAATTCAATTTTTAATTTTTTTTAATATAATATATATTAAAAATTAAAACTAGTATGTATTTTTTAAAAAAAAACAGCATTTTTTAATATCACCATTACACAGTTGTAAAATAAAAAAATTTAAAGTTGTAACTTAAAAGGAGTTAGGATTTAAAAAAATTATTAATTAAAAAAAGTGTAGGTTGTAATAATTATTCTTAACATTATGCGATGGTTATACTAATATACTCTATAAATGTAAAGTTAGTTTTACAATTTTTGCACCAAATTAAAAAAAAACATGTTTATCCTACGGATCTACATTAAAGAATTAAGGTAATTTATTTTAAATTATACTTTAGCCCCCCCGTCGGGGTAGGTCAGCCCCCCCGTCGGGAAATTCCTAGCGCCACCACTGCAGTCTGTCATATATTCGATTTTCTAACACCAACATTTTTATTACATGTTGATGAAGCAACTTTGTTGCAAAATTGTGACGAATCCAAAGAAAATATTCAGATGTAATAGGCCCTAGTTTTTCACTTTAATTTACCACCTAGTTTTACCCTCAACTCACTCAAGCGTGGACTGTTCACCAATTATGTACGAAAGGAGTGCTAGAATGAGGTTCAGTGGCTTAGTGGTAGTGCTTCACATTACCACACCTTTCCTTAATCCTTTCATCCCTTGAGTGGGTCGATAAAATGGGTACCAAGCATGCTTGGGAACTAAACACAGGGGGTCCTGTCACAATTCCTGTCACTTCTGCAGCAGCTGAAAGGTCGTTTAGCAAATTAAAAATAATAAAGATTTATTTTAAAAAATATATGGGCCAAACTCGACTCCGACATTTATCACTAATAGCAATTGAAAACAAAACCGCATCAAGCCTGATTTAAACGAAGTCATTGACACTTTTGCGAAAAATAAAGCTAGGAAAAAATTATAAATATAATTGTTTTTAATAAGTTGGTAGGCCCTACCTTTATATAATAAACTCTTGAACCTTCTCTATTTCGTTTTATTAACCAAACCTACACTAAGTACCTATTAATTGTTGTAATCTATGTTGTTACTGTTTAATATTTTTATTACCTGCCCTGCAGTGCACCAAAAAAGAGGATAAGTAGCTAGACATTTTTAAAGTATTTGTATATTTCATATTTTTATTTAGTGAAACCTAATCAATTTACTTAGCAGTGGGGTAAGGGCTGGGGAGCCCAGTCGGTTAGGCAATCGCCTAGCATGCGAAAGGTCCGAGGTTCGCCAAATTAACTGCCGACCTATTAACGGCCCTTGCAGCCAAAAATGTCCGACTTATAATACCCTGTTTAAGGGAGCGCACGTTAAATATCTTTCCAAGTAATAACGCTGCGTACCATGTCGCCCTTAACGGTTGCGTTGTGTGCCTATTCAGGTGTCGGCTCTTCACTTGACTTTGGTTCTAAAATACAACGCCCGTCACCAACAGCACTCGTGTAGCTCCAGTGCGACGATAATTCAAACCTAACCTAACCTAGCAGTGGGGCCCCGTTTTTTTATTTGCCCCAGGGCCCTTGGTTACCTAGCTACGCCACTGCTAATAATGCTTAAAAACTAACAAAACTAAGTATTTCGTGCTAAAATATGTCATAGATTTGAAATATGGACTCAAGAAGGGGTGTAGCTATAGAAAAATTTGAAGTTGGTAACATTTTTAATATTTAAGACGGCCCCTTACGCACATTTTGTTTCTTCAAATAACTCAAAATGTTATCTGGTCCGATCTATAGGTTCACTAACGACCGAAATAATTATAGTTCATAGTGGATACTTTTTTTTGTCCACAGCTGTACATAGCTTTATCGAAATAAAAAAGCGAAATATAATACGAAGTAATAAAAAGCATCAACTATGTACTCCCAACATTCAATGTTTCCTCAAATTAAGGAATCAATTCAATTTATGAGAAAAGAGACCTATTTTTATTAAGTTCAGTGGCCGCAGAGTATTTCCAACTGAAATGAACTAATTGCGACTTTACTTTGTTGTGGTCCCGTCCGTGGCTGAGTGGTTAAGGCATCAGCTTCAGGATTCAAACTTCTCTGTCTCGAATCCCATTTACTGCCAGTCATCCTATAAATCGGATATCTGTACTGGAAAGAGTAGACAAATCCAACTCGTAACGGATGGGCCCGAGTACACTGGAACAAACGTGCTCGTTAAATCTGTGGAGTCCAAAGTCTCGACGGCGTCAGTGTACGATGTCGCTCGAAGTTTCCATTGGGTGCCCGCTCAGGTGTCGACCTCGTCACTTGATCAGAATTTTAAACTACGAAGCGTTTATTGGCTGTGTTAAAGCTCCTACAAGGAGGCCAGATATAGGCAGCCGGAAACGATTACACTACCACGCACTACCGTTCATAATCTCTGTTTTCGTTAGCCAATTTTTTTCTTGATTTCGTAATAAATATAACCGTAATCTTATTCAATATTTTTATTATAATTTTTCCCAATTCTTCCTAGTCCTAATTCTTCCTCTCGAAGTGTGCCGATGTTCGAATTTCAATAATTACCTGTTGGTCATATTATAAGACACAAAATATGGAGCGCTCCATACACGATGCCGCCAGGAAAAACGATTTGGAAAGGGTGAGGCAACTCATCGAAGCGGGAGTGTCCGTGGACAGCCTCGACAAAGAGGGACGGACTCCTCTGCACTTGGCAGCTCTTACTTATAGTCGTCAGTGCGAGGTGGCAGAGCTGCTCATCAACAGCAAGTGTAACATCGATCTCAAGGATAGTTATGGTTGCACACCTGTGATGTTGGCTATTATATGGGGCAGGAAGAATATTGCGGATCTGCTCCTTCATCGTGGAGCTCAAGTAAACTGCGCTGATGACGATGGGTGGGCTCTCCTTCACCACCTGGTCTCGTATTCTACTGGTTGGACGGACATCGGGCGCATTATCCTGGACAATGGAGCAGACGTCAATGTTGCGGACCAAGATGGGGAAACTCCTCTCATGTTGGCCGCAAGAGTCGGGAACAAGGAGATTGCTGCCCTCCTCATCCGAGGCGGAGCAGACATCAACAGAAGGGATACATCCAAGAAGACTGCCCTGCATTGGGCTGCTTACGGAGGTCGCATCGAAGAGATCCAGATTCTTCTGGAGAAGGAGGGACTGGATCTCAACCTTCAAGATGTCAATGGTGACACGCCTTTGCATCTCGCTTGCCAGGATTACTGTTGGGAGGCCATAAAACAACTCTTGTGTGCAGGCGCCGACACCAACGTGAAGAACATTCAAGGTAGAACTGCTATGAGTGAAGCTATTAGGAGAGGGAATTTAACCTACGATAAAATCGCATTGTTTGTTCAAAAGGGAGCCTTTTTGGAGAGCTGTGATTGCCAGTGCATATCTCGGAAGCCTTTTCTCAAAGAGAATGTTCTGAAGGATGTGGAATTATGCACCCAGTCCGTCGTGAACAAGTTCAACCGTCAGTCCTTGCCTGCTCTGGGCAGCATTGAATACTTTGCTGGACGGCTCCCAAATGTCGATAATTTTAAATTACGAGCTCATCATATAGATGAAGTGCGAAACTTGGTCAAGTGTGAGATAGAGAGGAACACCTTCTGTAATGTGGTCGATGTACGCCCAATAGCTTTAAGTGCCCTCTGTGTTCTATCTCTAATAACTTGCCAGTCAGACAAGAAACGAGCTGCTTCTGCAGATTTTGGGCATTCGCCATTTAAAAAAAATTCATCACTAAACTGTATATTACGCGATTTTTAAATCATTTAATCATGAATTATATTAAATTTATTGTGTTACCTATAAAACATATTATAAAATATGTTATTTGTTGTTTTAGTACCTAATGCATAATTTTTAAATTCAATTATCAACATTTTTTATTTTTAATGAAACAATTATTTTATTGTTATTACACAATATATTTGCCTTTAATATGTCTTCATGGTTTTGCTAGATTCATTTTAATGTTTAGAGCTAAAATGTGTAGATTGAAGCTTATAACTTTGATGGTTTGTTATTCTGCAGTGCAACCCATTTTGTTGATTATGTCGAAGAGTTTGTATAGTGCAAATGCATCCTTTGTGTTACTTTTTTTCCTTTTTGCAAATTAATATTGTATCTTGATGTTCTGTAATCTGAATTTGTATGACATCATGGAAATGCATCAGTTTGAAATTCTGTTTAAATATAATCATTTTTATTCAACAGGTTGTTGTATTTGTTAATCCTAGTCCCCCCCCCCACTTAATATGTAGAAATTTCGCTACAGGCCAGGGTTCTTTTGCACTTAATATACTAGAATTTGGGGACTTAATTTTTAGTAACTCATTTTTTTTATTGTATGCGTTATTTTTACAATGAAAAATTATCACTATGATGTTGTTTCTCAGAGGATCTGGCTATAGGCACAAGGTGTTGTTTCCTTACTCTCGAATTACTTTGGTTTTGGTTTAGTTGGTAAACAATATAGTAGAGATTACCATGTTTGTGTGCTGATCAAGCATACTCACCTGAATGTAGGTCGACCAAGCAACCAACTTAACCAAAACAAAAGTAATTCGAGAGAAAGGAAAACAAGACGACGGAGCTATTACCTGATTCTCCCTGAAACAACCCCATTGTTTTTCTCAAGAGAACAATGAATGTTTTAACATTATACACCTATACACAACAAAAAAAAATTCGCCAAACAGGTCTTTTAGCTAGTTCCAAGCAAAGTTAGCAAGTTCCCCTGTACTTTTATTCACCAAAATTACTATTTTCATTAACCTTCTTTTGCAGATTTAATAATTAGTTTTTATCATTTTCTAAATTTATGTAGTTTTTTGTTTATAAAACTTTTTAGTTGACACAATTTTATATTTTCATTTACACTTTCTTTTGAAAATTCAGTTATTTATTGTTTATTAACCCTTTTGTTACTAATGCGCCCCAAACCGCCCGAATAACTAAGGATTCGATAATGTTATTCCTATAAAATATTACGAGGAAGCAAAAAATCCTTCGTAGCGAAAGGGTTAAAATAGTTTAGAGTTCCAAGAATAAATAATTAGTAAAATTATGCCCCCAACTACTATTTTTTTAGTGTTTATAGAAGTTTATTAGTAGTGCTTAAAAAGTTATGTTCCCTCTGTGAAATCCTACAGCCTAAAATATTTGAATATGAAATTTCGACGTGGGGCGTCTTTAAATTACATGACGTGTTAAGGGGGCAGCAGTCGCGTCAAATGTCATATAATTTTCCCAGATAAAAGTGAAAGTAAAATAATGAGAGAATATATCTAAATTCCAACAAAATATCAAATCAACTTCAATGTTCCCTTTCCCAGTTTGACCATTTTTTTTAACCTTCAATTTTTTTTTGCACGATATTTTACAAGTGTAACAACACTAGTAGGGTCAAGTGGGGTAAGTGTGATAGGGTTTCTGCATTTTTCATTAAGAAAATGCGTTCTCTGCTTCAAGTAAATTCCAAATCCTAAAATTGGTAGTGAATTATTATAAGAAACATACATATGTAGAAAAAAAATTAAATGTTTGATTTCCAATTTTAAGTGTACAAAATTTGCATTTCAAAATCCATTGCTGTTTTATCACACTTACCCCACATAGGGGTAGACCATATAAAAGACAGTTGCACTTAAATTCAAAAGCTCAAAACTTTCTTTAAACAAAAAATAAGGTCAATATTTCTTTTTAGTTTAATTATAAGTGGTCTAATGTTATATATTGCAAACTTTCAGATTTTTAGAATGATTTCCGAAGTTACAAGAGCTGTTTATCACACTTACCCCCAATCACACTTACCCCACTTGACCCTATGTCATTCCATCTAACCATCATTTAGTTTTACTTCTTGTCAAATTCATTTGCATAGAATTCCCCAATTATTGAAAGTTGCTATGGGTGCATAGTACTAAGGTTAGGTTTGAATTATCGTAGCACTAGAGCTACACGAGGGCTATTAGTGACGGGCGTCGTATTTTAGAACCGCAGTCAAGTGACAAGCCGACACCTGAATAGGCACCCAATGCAACTGTTAAGGGCATTGTGCGCAGCATTGGGACTTTGACGGCATATTTAAAGTGCACTCAATTACACAGGGTATTATTTGTTGGACATTTTTGGCTGCACGGGCCATTTATAGTTCGGCAGTTATTTTGCCGATTCCCGGATTCGATCCTGGGACCTTTCACATGCTAGGCGAATGCCTTACCGACTGGGCTCCCCAGCCCGCATCTCGCTCTAATCAAAAGCAAATGCTTATTTTGACACAGCAGAATGTAAATTAGTGATATACATAGTGCTGTATTCCTAAAATTTGCACAAGGTAAACTGTAAATAAAACGAATGAGAGGGGTATACTCTTAATACGAGTTGGTACTTGGTATTAAAATTTACAAATATGCATTTGTTTTCTACATCTTGAAATACAGTTTATAAACTGTATTTCAAGATGTAGAAAAAAAAACTTGGTTGAAGCTGCACATAAAATAAACTTATCTTTTAAATCTTGCTCTTAACTTATTAGAAGGAAAAGGAAAGGTAAATAACATAGAAATGAGTGAAAAATAAGCAAATTATTTTTCCGAAGACAAACAGAGCGAGATTCCTTTTCTTCTCATCCTCGTACTGCTTTTTGATTGGACAACAGTCGCTGCCTAATGGTTTACCAACCATGATCTTGCATAACTCTTTGGTACGAACTGGCTGAATTTATTTTTTAAAACTAAAATAAAGTGTGAAACTCATTAAAAAATTAAAAGGGTATACACTAATTAATTTGGAAAATAATCAGAGTATACTCTATTTTTTTAAAAAAACCCATAGGGTATACTCCGTATACCCCCCCAATACTGCCCTGGATATACATCATTTCAAAATAGGGTCAATAGAATAATCAAATACAGGGTACAATAGTCAACAAAATAATCAATAACAGGGTTCGTACTCTATCTATGATCGCGAAATTTACTTTTCCAGGAGTGCAGCGATGTACATTTAGGAAGTATCGCAAAATAAATTTGAATGTGTTTATTATTGTATTGGTCTAGTGAGAGACTGAGCATGAAGGAAACAAGGGGTGTAAATGTTGTGGAAAATTTTAGGCTTCGGTGTAAAAGCCAGCCCCCTTTTTTGGGGGAATATCGTCTTTTTGGCTCTTTTTTTTTAAGTTTCGTGGAATTTGTTTTAATTTCATGACTTTTTTTCGATAGGCAGACATCCTGATAAAGAGAGAAAACCGAATGAGAAAGATCGGGAGAGGAGATGATATACAAATTTCAGGAGTCATAAGGGACTTATGACCTTGGAAGGGGGGCTCTGTATGAGCGAGGCACTGACCCTTAAAAAATTAAAATTCAGGAGGCGTATGAACTGTATTTAATATATCCTAAATATCCCCCCAAAACAAAGACGCTAGGCATTTACAATGACAATTTTCTTAAATTGGCAATGTTAACAGAACGTGAGAGTGAAAGAATCTGCCCTACATTGGCACAGCAGTAGCAATTAACATTTGAAGAGCACAGGATATCCGTCCGTATCAGGCTTCCTTGGCAAACACTAGCAAGTCATTGCTTAAACTAAATTCTCGTTTGGTTCTTCTCTTGCAACAAACCTGATTCACACGTCTGTACAACAAAAGAAAAACCAAGGGTGAAACTGGTTTTCTGTTGGCAATGTCCACCAAGCAGTCCTGAATACAGGAAGATTTCTAGACAACCAAGTTGTTCTCCCCCTGGACGTTTCATTTATCACTACTACTTGAAGGAAAAGTGCAGGTAAAACCACAAATATGAGTCACTATACGGCAAACTTAACCAAAACCATAGCATATGAAACGGGCCTACAGAATAAGAGTAATTTTTTCCACTTATTCCTACCCTTTCACTAACAGGGGACAGCCCCCTACGAAACCAAAAAATAATACAAGCTTAAACTGTGCATAGTGTCATTACAGAAAGCTTTAACTGTGCATAGTGTTATTATTCACAAACTTTATTAAGAACCTAGGACATAAACTTGATTAACAAAAAATGAAACGAACACAGTAAAATTAATATTTTTTTTATTTAAGAGTATTTTTTAATGTAGTCCAATGGAGAATTAATTATGAAAACAAAGAGAAGCTCTATAGATTTTACAAATTACTGAAATATTACATATTTATAAGTACAGAAACTTAAAACTTTGTAGCAGGTGGAAGGAAAACATAACACCATTATAATAGATACACTCTTTTCATTCAACATTTTGACTATAATTACAATTCAAGTGGCCACAAGGTGTATAATTGCAACAATCGTGAATAGAAAATATGCAAGCACGTAATTTTTTGAAAAATAAACACCAAATTGTAATACATTTTTTTTTCAGCACAGCAATTTTTACTCATAAAAAAATAAGGGAACTAATAAGGGGGGAAACCACACAACAATTAAATAGTACCTACAAATTCTTTTTATAATGTTTGTGCCTTTTCCATATCTACAAATATATGCAAGAACAAAAGGCACACAATTTTTCCTTGTTTGTCTTTCCCCAAAAAAACCGCGTGCGAATGCATGCAAAATTTAATTACATATATTTTCCCCACATATTTTTTCTCTTTTTATTAAAGCCGATTAAACCGCATTTACTAGTACCTTGCTTTCATAATTAAGACGTTGCGTCCACATATAGCGGTGGAGGGAGAGACAAGGTAGTGTAAAGCATTTTTTTTATAATGTACAAAAAACTTCCATGTCCACTTTGGGCAGAAAAGGTGCTGAGCCAGACTGGCAACAGTCGTGATAGTTGCGAGGGGGGAGGGGGGGCGACGCTAAAAAGCGGAGCCCTCAGGGGGTTGACTAAGCCTTTGATTTTCTTTTAAAGTCATCGCTCTACGAAGCTCTTGTAGGACTGTCTTAATGGAGTAGTTTCTTTGCCAGTGGCTCAGCACAGGGAGGGTTCTTTTGTCCACCTGCAAACACAGGACACAAGTTAATAACACACATCAACAGATAATTACTTTTCACCACCTTCAGGGGTGCAGAAAATGTTTTTACTCCAAACATTTCCCCCAATCCGTTTGAAAATTTCCCCCAAAATTTTACCATATGTTTGAACTATGGTAAAAGTAGTAGACTTTACATAAATTCTGTCTTGCCTTAGGTATAGAAAATTTTAAGATATACAGGGATGTTAGTGCTTGTTGAACAAATAGCTGAAATGCAAACCAAATGCTTTGTATGAAAAACCAAAACAGCTATCACGACAATATAAATTTTTAATAATTATATAATACTAAACTACGAAATGTACTTTTATTTTAATATATTTATATACACTTTAAAATTGGTATATTTTCTTTTATTTATTATGGTTGGGGAGGGGGTCATATTCATCAGATTTATCTATGAACTTGTTTGTTTTGTGGTCATTCATATGGTATATTAGTACTTTTAAGTTTTAGCTGTTTGGCAGTTTATAAGGCTGGAAATTTAGGCATCAGGTTTTGAAAAAAATTTCAACCACGTTTCCAGAAAAAATTCCAAGGTCTAGAAATTTACTACCAACATAAAATATAAATATACAAAGCGTGTATACGCCGACACTCCATTAAAAAAAAAAGCTAAAAATTATCTAAAATCAGAAACCCCAGTAAATGCCGAAGTAGAAAAAAACGTCTAAATGTAAAACAAAGTATTTTAACATTCAAGCTGTTTTTGTGATCACCACTCAAGGACGCTGCAAGTACGACACTTCATCAGAAAAAATATCCTGGTCGTCTGACTTGGCTTGAACCGGAGCTACAAAAGTAAGAGATACTCTTCCGATAACGCAGAGTCAAGAGAACTGTCCATCATTCTGATGAAATTTGACGTCATCGGTAGATTTTGAAATAATTACTAGGCAGCAAATTAAGCAAATCAGGAAAGCATTATTGGACTCCTCTTCTAATGGGAAATTGCACTAGCTGGCCGAGATTTGAAGACATCTTAGTGTAACCTAATCTTAATTCGTCTTCCCATTTTGATTGACATTTTTATCTTCATAATTAAAATATGTTACTTTAACCTGTAGTTTATTGAAATGTATAAGTTTAGTTTCACATAATTGCGGGTACCGTAAAATGGAACAGTGCGAAGATAAAGTAAAACTCGTTAAAGGGGGGTGGGGGGGGATGTCGTAAGGATGCGATCAACGCCTGATGCATTCCGAATTTAGGAGAATATTGAAAAAAAAAAATATTGAATTAAATTAAGCAATCGGAGGCAATTAAGCTGTTTGCTGCTATTTTGGTGTTTGTTAGAACAAAAAAGTAAATTAACGGTAGGTTTTAATTAAGAAAGAAAACGAACGACTTTTCAGGGAATTTTTTAATACATTATTAAAATCAAAACAGTTGAATATTTTCCCATAAAATTTCCCCAGATGGCTAAAATTTCCCCCGATCTAGGATCGCCGGATCGGACATATTCTGCATCCCTACTTTTCACTGAAAATAATTAACAGGGAATCATTCAGAAATTAGCAGAATTGAAGAGCTTAGTGGAAGAATACGTGCTAAGTGACAAAAAGGTGAAAACAAGGAAAAGAGCTTTTAAGATTTTAGTTTGCACTTAAATCCAACAAAAACAGTACTTGCCAACACTAAAAAATTTACTTAACTCTAAGTTCATGAATAAGGGATGAAGGGTAGTTAACTCTAAGTTCATGAATAATTAATGATCAATTATCGTCAAAGGATGGAATAAATGTTCATTGACACAAAAATCTAAGTTTTTCAAAAATGTCACTTGGCACGTCTTGCACTAAGCTCTTCAATTATTCACTATCAGATATTTGAGTTGAATCATCGTTGTACTAGAGCTACACAAGGGGTATTGGCCACAAGCGTCATAATTTAAAACCACAATCAAGTGACAGGCCAACACCGGAGTAGGCACCCAGCACAACTTTTAGGAGCAACTTCCTATTCAGCATCAGGACTTAGAAGCCAATTTAGCGTGTATTTCCTCTACGCGGGGTTTTATACATAGGGCATTTTTAGGCGGGACGGTGCATTTATAGGTTGTCAGTCACTTTGGTGGAGCCGATACCTGAAGCCAAGACCTTTCGAGTGTAAGGCGCCTTAACACTTTACTGACCGGTAGCGATTCGAACATACTATGCCCTCTCACCGCTCAGTTTCAAATAGAACTCATATAGCTCCAGTGCGACGATAATTTAAAACTAAACTGGCTTGATCCCACCAATCTAATCCACTGAATGCTTCTGGTCTAGAGTGGTCCATAGCACTGGACAACTTGAGGCAGAGCTGTCAGATTGGTCTTGGATCGAGGTGTAGACTGAACATTGCCTAACCTAGCCAAATCTACCAGAAAGTCAATTAATCGAAGGCCGGTCCGTGAAGTGTTAAGAGGTACTGTCAGTCCCCAAAAGCTAATGTATTAGTTTCGAAATCGCAACTTTTGCAAGAGAATTGCTTTGCCAGCCAGCCCTTTTTCACCAGGAATGGAAATCATGATAAAATCAATTTAAAACAAATTAAAAAGAAAATAACATCTGGTTATTTAATTACTAATTGATAAAGTTTTTAAATAGTGTAGCCACCTGCTGCATATTTTTGGCATTTTAAAACTTCAAAAATATATAATTAAGTAACTAGGTAACATATTCGTTTCGAATTTTTTTGATGTTATGTTGATTCCCATTCTTGGGGGAAAAATAATGTGACCAGATTTTCAAAACCAAAAAGCAGTAAGATGAAGGGTCATATTCACAAAAAAAAGTAAAATCTAC
Source organism: Hylyphantes graminicola (assembly GCA_023701765.1). Lineage (NCBI taxonomy): Eukaryota > Metazoa > Arthropoda > Arachnida > Araneae > Linyphiidae > Hylyphantes > Hylyphantes graminicola. Next base: position 11,524,139 of record CM043121.1, on the reverse strand, counting down.
TTTATTTACAATTCCCTCTTTTTACGGGACATTGCGGGACTTTTACTTGAAAGCAAGACGTTTTGGCGAGACATTCAGCCCGCGGGACAGCAAGACAAAAAGTGGGAATGTCCCGCCAAAAGCGGGATGTTTGGTCACATTAGGGAAAAAGGACTAACATGACAAAGCAATACTTATGCGGAAGTTCGGATTTCAAAACTTATGCATTAGCACTAAGAAACTGACAGTCCCTCTTAACCGACTTGGCTTCCCAGCTCCCCACCAGGACAATATGCATAGAGATCATAGTTAAAGTATTAGAGTGGAGGATCACATGACCTCCCATGCTAATGACGGGACGAGCATGGAGAGCAAAATTGGTAGGGTATGGGGCCAGTGTGGTCAACACTATAAGAAAAAATGACCCGAAAAAACAAAATTTTATTCTAAAATTAAAAAAAAAAATAACCATAAAAATACTAGCTGCATTTTGGAATATTTTTAGTGGCTTTTAAAAAACTTGAAACGCTTTTCTAGTATTTTTAGAATGATAATTTTAGAATGAAATTTTATTTTTTCGTGGAATTTTTCTTCTGATAGTGTTGACCACACTGCCCCCATAACCTTCCAATTTTGCTCTCCATGCTCCACCTGTCGTTAGCATTGGAGGTCAGGTGATCCTCCACTCTAATACTTTAACTATAATCTCTATGACAATTTCCTTTTAGGGAAGATTGATTTCTGCCGGACAACATAGTTACTCTTGTTCTCATTGCCCATAAAGCATCCTAGGGTCTCATTGGTTTGATTAGATTATCATAATAGAAGAGTAGGCTTGAATTTTGTGGCACTAGAGCTACACGAGGGCAATTGGCGACGGGCGTCGTATTTTAGAACCACAGTCAAGTGACGAGCCGACACCTGAATAGGCACCCAATGCAACCATTAAGGGCAACATCATACGCAGCGTTAGGACTTTGGGGCACATTTAACGTGCACTCCCATACATGGGAAATCAAAAATTGAGGAGCGCTACGATTTTCAAAGAGTACTCGGTTTTACATACGATCCAGAAATTAAAGATTTATCTTTAAAATAATGAGTAATACGTTTGCGTGCTCACTGCTTATGCTTATAAAAGCTGTTATAATAGTGTCACGTAGCTACATCATTCCCTGGTCATAACAGGGGAGTTCTGTTATGCCTATGAGGGATCAGCAAATTGGCCGAAGTGTAAACTGGTTATTTCACTGCTTGAGTTTAAAAATGTAACTTTTTAACTTTTAATTTCTAAAAACTAGTACAATACCACTTATTTATGATGTAGATATTTTAATTTTGTTTTTAAAAAATAATACCAATTTCAGTTAGCAAGACAATTATATATTTGAGGCCTCTTTGCGTACATATAGACCATCAAAAAGGGACACTTACAGTTCCAGAGCTTTCACTAACGCCCGTCATCTTGATCTTAGATATAAATTTCACTGTGGGAGGCTCATCAGGATACTGAGGTCCACATTCCACTTTTAAACTGTAGATTCTGTTTTCATAGGGGGTCTGGAAGAAATAATGCTATTAAGAGTTGAAGTTGAACATTCAAGTACATATTGTAAGAGTCCCTTTAGTATATAAGTACAGTCTCAGGGCCTGCTCTAGGAAAACTATTTAGGAAAACTCTCAACCTATTTTGGGGGCCCCTTTGCGGAAATTGTTATGTATGATTTCCAGTAATGATGGTGTTATATGACCTATGTATCAAATTTTGCTAAAATTTTATTGACTTCCTTAGGAATATCGATCAAAACAATCACACAAAGCTAATTTCTCATTCAAAATCGAGCAAAAAAACAAGGTGGAATATCAGTTTTTTTTTCAGTTTACTGATATTTTGGGGGTTTACTGCATTTTTTTACCATAATTGAAATTTAGGGGCCCCTAAAATTTTGGAGCCTGCGCCCTGAGTACAGTAGTGTAGGAATTTGTTACACTCAAACGCTTCGAGACCGGTAGCAAACTGATCAAGAAGAAAAGAGGGGCGTGTAACACTACACAACCTTCAATAAACACTTAAGAGGGATTACCAGTCCCATAGAGCTAATGCGTTAGTTTTGGAGTCACAACATCCACATAAGTATTTTTTTGCCATGTTAGTCCTTTTTCCCCATGTACGAGAATCATCACAACATCAATTTAAAACAAACTTGAAATGAAAATGTTATCTAGTTATTTAATTATATGTTTTTGAAGCTTTAAAATGGCAAAATATACTACTATTAATTACTATTTTAAAACGATCAATAAATAATTAAATAACCGGATGTTATTTTCATTACAATTTTGTTTTAAATTAATGTTATGATGATTAACACACAAGGTGAAAATAATAAAACATGGCAAACCAATTATTTTGCGAAATTAGCGATTTCAAAACTAATTTATTACCTTTATGGGACTGACAGTCCTTCTTAATGATATATTTAACTGATTCTTCTTCTGAAAAGCTATGCCATCTCATCTTAAAAATTTATCAACAAATATTTAAATAACCGGAAGCGATTTTCTTTTCAATTTTAATTGATGCCATGATGATTCCCATACCAGGTTAAAATGATAGCATATACAGGGTGGCTACAGAAATTGAAATGTAAAATTCCTTGAGATTTCCCTGATTTCCAGAATATTTTCAAAAAATTTCCCTGAGATTTCAAATTTTGTTTAAAAACTAATTTTTGAAGTAATACATATAAAAATAACTTAAACACAAAAACAGACTACCTTTGCATTAATTTTTCCATAGCAAAAAAGGATGCGATTTTCATATTTTATCTCCCAACACAAAATATATAATTAACATTTCCTACAGTGGTTCTTGATATTTTCATAAAGTAAACATTTTAAAAATTCCGCATTTATAACTTCACTATCGTTTTCACCCGAACTAAAAAATTTCCCAACTTTAGATGTTTTTTCAACACTTTCAGTGTGTTTCTTCGAGTTGATGTGATTTTTAATGTCACTTAAACCACCAGGAGCAATTTTAATATCACAAGCACACACTGCGCGCAGAAAGGGAAATCGGGTCCTTTCCGAGAAATTCCGATGCATGGGAATTGTTTTGAGTAAGAGTCTAAAAAACTTGATACTGTTTAGTTTCCTGAAGCTTACATCTTTAAAATAATACACGAATATAAACGAAAGTGGAATTCACTAGCATTTTTATAGCATGCTTACAAACGAAACCATAGAGAACGAAACAATAACAATAAACAAACTCATTCCAATCCGAGCGCGCGACCGCTACAAATGGGTCGGTCCGGAGTGAACGGGTCCAAAAGAACGAATCCACAAAGGGAACGATCATCCGGATCCTCTAATAGCGTCAAATGAAAGACCAGTTACAGACCGGGAAATCCCTCCGAGATCGCTGGTAATGGGTCGGTCCAAAGTGAACGACGTCAAAGGAACGGATCCACAAAAGGATCGGTTACGCTACGTCAAAAAAAATCAGGTTTTTTTTAATTTGGTGGTAAAAGGTAAATTTCCCTGATATTCTAAGGATAGCAAATTTCCCTGAGAATTCCCTGATTTCCCGGTTCTCGTCGCCACCCTGCATATAGGACTGACAGTACCTCTAAATAAATCATTACACATTCAAAGGTAATCCTACATACCCTATTACAGGAATTTCAATAACTTCAAAACCAAAAGCATTCGATGGCAGCTACTCTTTGTAGTTCGTCCATGAGGGATTTAGTCAAAAATCTTATAAAAACGTGGGACTGGTACTAAGAATTCATGTACCAAGTTTGAAGTCTGTAGCTTTTTAACCCTTTAAGTCCCAAAAATTTACTACACTACCAAAGCATCTGATATTCACAAAATACGCTTATTTTAGATCAAAAATAAGAGTTCCATAAGAAAAAAAAATTCATTAAAATTTTTTTATATGGTTTTTGAAATAGTGCCAAAATGTTTTAACTGTGGAAAACAACAAAATAAAAAAATATTTACAACCTAAAAACACTTCGAGTTATATATTTTAAGGTTTCTGGCCATATTATTAAAAAAAAGTAATTATTTTAACAGAAATAGTTTAAATTGTGTTTTAAAAATATGTGGAACTGAAGTGAACTTTTCAAAATCAGGTGAAACGCTTGTTAGCTATTTTCTAAATAAAAAAATAGTAGTTCCGACTTCTATTGAGATTAATGTAAAATATTGTCGAATAGAACAAAGTGTGAAGAATCGAATGATGTATGTTTGGATGTCATAACGGGACATAAACATTTGGGGGAAAAAATATTGAAAGTGATGATTCCAAATGGCATCACTGGGACTGAAAGGGTTAAAAAACTACTTTTTTGAATCCGCTTGACCCCAAAACATATGGAAAACACAAAATATCTATTCAGGGTTCATGCTCTATGTACGATATTGAAATTCAGGAGTTTTTCACGAGTGCCCCAATGTATAATTTCAGGAGGTAATGAGAAATAAAAATGGACAAGATGTTTGTAATCGTATTGGTCTAGTGAATTCACTGCCCTTCAAATGATGAAACAGTAGAAAAAAGAAGTCTTCTTAAGAATTGTATAATGCATTCTGGAACATTAAACATCACGATATCCAAACTATTTTTCTATTGTGCATGTGCAGTAGGCATATTCCAATAACCTATAAGAGCAAAACGGCAGAGAACGGAGAAAATCATTCATGTTGTCAATTTTTTCAGGAGAGGTGGGAAAATATCTGGAGATGATACAAATTTCAGGAGTCATAAGGGCCCTTAAAAAATAAAATAAAAATTCAGGAGTTTTTCAGGAGGCGTACGAACCCTGTCTATTTCTGGTGTCAACCTAAATGCAATACCATCATTACCTCATATGTTATATAGGTAATAGGGATAGACCGATGCATCGACGCCGATTGTTTGAAAATTTTACCATCGGCCTTGCAATCGGTGGCCGATAGTAATTTAGTGAAAAAAAATCGGCCATCGGCCTTAAAAAAGCATCGGCCAACCGATGTAAGCTGATGCTTTTTTGTTTTTTTAAAAATCCATATCGCTGCAGTTTCGCGACTTTCGGATCGCAGTAGTTCCGCGACTTTCGGATCCCCGGAGTTCCGTGACTTTTGGATGCCCGAAGTTCCTCGATTAAGACTTAATAGAACAGATATACAATCCTAAAAAATATGGAAATCGGAAGGATCGCGTTATTTCATATTTTTTTTGGGTTACACATATGGATTTACCGAATTTTGCATCCTTCCATCGGCAGATGGAAGGCGGAAAACATCGGCCGATGTATCTTTTGAACAATCGGCATCGGCCGAAATTTGCCATCAGTCGATCCCTAATAGGTAATCAAAAATAAAAAATGATTCTAGATCAAAGCATCAGAATGTTCATGAAACAAAAACCTTATGCAGAATGCTTGTTGTAAATAATGCATACATTAATTACATAACTTATAATAACAAGTCTTAGATAATTAAATACAATCTCAGTATGACGCATCGTCTATGAATATAAATCGGCACTTTAGTTCCCACATGTGCTGTCTAACTTTGCAGAACAGATCAGATTTAATGTACGGTAACCCTTGGCAAACTTTCCAAAATCTCGCCAAAATTCCCTATTCTGGCGACTTTTCACGCTCTTTATACTGCGATAATAAATAATCGTCAGATAGGGTTGCCGGAAAACGTTATCCTTGCGAAGTCAAAGAATTCGAAACAGTCGAAGTCAGACAGGTTGCCGCCAAAAATAATTTATGGCCAAATCCAAAAAATATATCGCTCCAAGGGTTACCTTGCAGTACATCTGATCCATTCTGCGAAGTTAGATAGCACATGTGGGAACTTAAGTGACAAAATACTCAACGAAGTGTCAGAGGTAATACTCAATTATGAAAGCTACAGAGTATCAGAATATTTAACGAAAATTAATTACAAACTAGTAACCAAGGAAACTGTATGCAATCACAGGATCAAAATGTTGCTCTCATATAATAGATATTACTAAGATAATGACACCGTTTTTAGGATGGGGTGAACAATTAAAATGTATGAAAAATTCATACATAATATAAGTTATTGGCGACAGGGGTCGCATTTTAAAACCACAGTCAAGTGACAAGCCAACACCTGAGTAGGCACCCAACGCAACTGTTAAAGGCGACATCGTACCCAGTGTTAGGACTTTGAAGGATATTTAATGTAAATTTTTGATTGCACTGGCCGTTTATAGGTCAGCAGGTATTTGGGACCATTCACATGCTAGGCGAATGCCTAACCGACTGGGCTCCCCAGCCCCCTAGAGATAATCAGGAATTTTGGAATTTAAATTAAAATAATTAAAAACTAATAAAAGTGTGTTTAATTGTTATATCAATGTACATTTAAATTTTAAAATGCATTGTTTAGGACAAAGTTGTCTAGCCAAAAACAACCTTGACAAATTATATAACCGAGCTTATTGCACCAATAGAAATTTAAATTAGAATTTAAAAAATGCATTACTTATATTTAATTGTTATATAATTAGTATAAATTTAAATTAAAAATTCAAGGTACACAAAAAATGTATATTAATAGTATTAAAATATAAATTGAAAAATATATGAAATAAATATTTGTTTGTATAAGAAGTTTTAACTTTATTAATTTCCAGTAAAGGCAATTTTAACTTAAATTAAAAACATGCTTTTAAAAAAAAGTGCTTTTTCCAGGTCGAGTAAAATCATAACAACCCTGATTGTACCAATCTGATCGAAACAGTCAGGAGGTAGGTATGTTTGAATTATCGTCTCACTAGAGCTACACGAGGGCTATTGGCGACATGCGTTGCATTTCAGAACCACAGTCAAGTGACGTCGAAACAGTCAGTACATACCCTAGGGGGTCCAATAATCATGCCCGTCCACTGTGTTAGAGTCATGTCGCTGTCGTCTTCCAGACCCCAGCTGATGGTACCATCTCCAACGCCCTTTTGACCTTGCTCCAGCTCTTCGAGGAGACGAAAGTTACGAGGCACGACCACCCCTGCTGGAAGGAACACAGTTGCAGTTAAAGAATTCCTTACTATACCAAAACCGACCTTAAGTTTGCAGCAGAGAAATGTACTAGGCGGAGGAGACTGCGTAAACAACGTTGCTGGCACCGAAATTTCGCCTGATCCCATTGGTTGCTCCTATCGTTCTCGTAGAACATTTGTAAACTGCAAACTTAAGGTCGGTTTAGGTATAGCCTCGAAATGTTTTTATCCCCTTCAGCAAAATCATACACATATATTTTTATCGAAACTTACTTTTCATATAAATATTTACTAAAATCAAAAAGTATGTATGTTTTGAAAATTAATATTATGTTCAATAATTACTGAGAGACATACTTTAATCTTTAAAAATATGCATATTTTGTGATATAAATGCAAAATGATAAAAATGCAAAAAAGCAGTATCACTTATTTGTCGTTCATTATAACATTGTTTTGAATGCAAAAGGCTTGTTAATTACTGAAAGAACTTTTTGAAAAGAAAGTAATTTTTTTTTAAAGAACTAATATAGTATACACCCTCCTTCAACTCCAGTTTTTTATAATAAATAAATGACTTGATACCTGTAATCAAAGGCTGAAAACTGATTTTCCGATCTTCTATCGCACCAGATCAATATTGAAACTAATTAACTTGTTAATTGTTTGTGGGGAGGTTTTACAAAATAGGGTTACCAGGTCAAAAAGTAAAAAACAGGACACATACTTTTAAAAAGCAGGTCAAATTTTAAAATTGGGACAAAACCTTATTAGCACATTATATTATTTAAACATCATTATTAGCATGTTTTTCTACGGAACCACTTTTTCTTAATTAGTCCTTGTATTTAGATATATAGTCATAAAACTCGATACATGTCATTGTTAGGTTAACTTTGACTGCAGTCAACATTGTAACGGATTCAATCTGTAGTCTATTTCTTTCCATTAGGCATTTATAATAGAAAAAACACGCTCGACATTGGCTTTGTGAGCCGGTATTGTAAAAAAGAATTGAGCAACACGTAAAAGTTTTGCTGCTCATGATATGTTGCAACTTGAAAAAAATCTTCAAAATTAATTAAATTATCAAAAATACGGACTTTTACGGATTTTTAAAAAATAAATACGGACGGCAGGACAGAGCCTCTAAATACGGACGTCTGGTAACCCTAACTAAGCATGCACAGCAGACTTATCTATAATAATAAAAGAAAGAGTCTGTCTGTGTGTATGTCTGTGGATCGCAAAAAACCTACTTAGACTGCTCTAAAAAATTCGAAATTTTTAATATAGGTTCCTTTTAATACCTACGTGTGCACCTGAGGCTTAGTTTTTTCATATTTGATTGTGATTTTTAATTAATATAATTAGTTAAAAAAAAAGTCATCCACGTGGAATTGCGGGACCATAACAGGGCTTGAAAATACATGGACCGGGCCGAAACGGGGACTTGAGTCTTGACGCCATCCTCTATTAGTGTTTGCTATTTTAAGTGTGCGTGCGCCAACACGAATTTAATTTTGTTTTGATTTTGAGTGTATTTTCAAAAGGAAGCATGCCTCTAAAATTAAGCAATACAAAGTTAACGGGTTCCCAGTAAGGCGAGACCATACTGCTAGTTCCGAATAAAGCAAAGTAATCAGAATAAAGTAAAGTCTTAAGTTTTTTCAGAAGGCGGAAGAATATCAGGAGATCAAGAGAGCTAATTTTCAACGCAAGAGTTATAAGGTCTCTTAAAAAGAAAATAAATTCAGGAGTTTTTTTATGAGGCGATCGAACCCTGCCAGCTGCTCCCAAGACTTAAGTATAGGTATTTACATTTGGACCATCATACGTGGTTTAGGTTAGGTTTGAATTTTCGTAGCACTAGAGCAACACGAAGGCTATTGGTGGCGTATTTTAGAACCACAGTCAGTGACGAGCCGACACCTGAATAGGCACCCAACACAAGCGTTAAGGGCGAAATCATATGCAGCGTTAGGACTTTGAAGGATATTTAACGTGCACGGGGAACAATCCATCGGACATTTTTGGCAGCACGGGCCGTTTATAGGTCGGCAGCTATTTTGGCGATGCCCGGACCCGAACGTGGGACCTTTCGCATGCTAGGCCAGTGCCTAACCGACTGGGCTCCCCAGCCCCCCTATCCTACGTGGGAAAAATATATGCATAACCACAAAGGTTCTAGATCGAGGAAAAACGAATTAAACATAATTATTAATTATGTAGAAAATAAAATGGTTGAACTAGAGCTAGACTTTAATTATCAGTTAATTTCTATCTAGAATTATTAGCAATTAACATTTTTATTATCAAAGTGTTTATAGTGTCATTGGTAGGGTGGAATCATTCTTATATTGGTAAACAATTCGTGTAAAAAAACCCCCCAAATGTTATGAGTATTTTAAAATAAAAAAAGCCAGAAAATATAAGTGTTTAGCTAGCGGATATTTAAATGCCCAATCAAACGATGCAATTTTTATACGAACTAGCGTAAAATTTTCGCAGATTAGTGCTCGGCACAAAATAGTTCCGAGTTTACAAACGTCGATAGATAGTCCAAGGACATTTTCCAGTATATTTCAAGCAATCAGGAATATTAAAATGTACTTTTCTCGTTAAATAACGGACTACTGCTTAAATTAAAAACACAATTTTAAGTATTAAAGGTAAAATTAGATGAAATTCATACAGGAAGACATTTAGGGATTCACAAAATGTCATCAAGCATAGCTAAGCAAATGATTTTTCCATTCGATACAACAGAAAGTTCTTGAACAGATATACCCGATAGGACTTAAAAAATGGAACTAATGTCTCGGATATTAATTTAAAAATCAATTTTACTAGGGTTCTTACCAGATCCGCCGGTGAGAGCCGCCATATTTGACTGTAACTTTCAATCGCAGCATAAAAAAACGACAAACGCATCACGATAAAACGATTGATGCCATTACAAATTACATATCTTTTTTTCCCGGAAAGAAATTGTGCAGACAGTGCAGAAACTACTTTTAAAGGAAAAATTTATATATTGCAAAAACTTTTACCATTCATATTTCAGGCTATTATAAATAGTATAATTTGCAGATCATATCAATACCTAAGCATTCGTTTTCATCAAAAGTAAAACAGTAAATGCTTAACTTAATCTGTAGCTTGTAACACTCCAAAATCGGACAATCAGAAACCGAAACTATCCTGGGAGAAAGCAACTAAAATTTATGTTTTCTCTCGAAACCTCCAACCAATACAATTCCTAGCTAAAGAAAAAATTATTGCACTAAAATCTGTTCTGGCTTCAATGGCAAGACGCTATTTTAGTTGAGTCGGTCATATGCTCAGGTGTCATTCTCAACATCTAACCACAGAATAACATACGGGTTTTGTTAAATTTCCTTCGCACCGCACTAGATCAGCAAATACTTTTCTAGATTGCGACGATGCTAACGTTACTTCTTTTTGCTATAAGCTACCCTTTATTTCTTATTGTTTTGAAATTTATGTTTTAACAAGATTCGTTAGATATATTTTGGACCAACCTTGCTGGGCCTCTGGCCTGTTGTTGGTCGACAATTTTTGTAATTGTATTACATCTGTCATATGTGTTTGTGTGTGTCTTGTGTTGTCCTACTTGACGATGGTTTATAAGCGGGTCCTTGCGACCAAGCACACAAGCCTGAAAATATATGTCAACCAATCCAATCTAATTGTATTTGTTAAGTTAATCCTTTTTTAGAGACACCATTCCAACTTCTTAATAAGAGCCCTCTTTATAAGTGTGTCTCACGTACAAGACCTTCACGAAATATATTTATACCTAATAATCAAGTGTTATTAGAATTTGGGATGAACCCTTGTAGAGGTAGTGCACATTAAATATGCTCCAATGTTCCGATGGTGCGTTGTGATGTCGGCCTTATAAAAGTTTAGTTGGGTACCTACGGCACGTCACTTTACTGTGGTTCTGAATTACGACGACGTCGCCAAGAGCCCTAGTGTAGATCTAGTGTGGAGATATATCCTAAAATGGTTCTGAAATCTGTTGAATAAGTTATAATTCAAAGGAATTTTTTATAAAATGGGCTACAACCATACCCAGATAGCAATTTTCATTTGCAACAAACTTGCATAAAACTTACAATGCAAGCCTGCACACTTGCAGCAAGTGTGCAAAGCAAGCCTGCAAGTGTGAAGCAAACGTGATTCATACTTCCTAGTTGACAGGATTCAAACTTGCTGGAAGTTTGCAATGTAAGTTTGAAGCAAACTAGCGAAACAAACCTGCAAACTTGCAATAAACTTGTTGCAAATGTTTATTTTCCTTGCTTTTAAACTTGATGCAGACTTGCTATGCAAACATAGTCGTGATTGACAGTTGGGGGGGGGGGGGGGGGAGTTACGTAAGCGTGGGGGATGGGGAAGCGAGGGGGTACCGGGGGGGGGGTGATGTGTTGGGGGGGGGGGGTGCTTCGGGTAGGGGATGGATGTAGGGAGGGGGAAGGTGAGGGGAGGGGGAAGGTAGGGGAAGGGGTGTATTGGGGTGGGGAATACGGCGTGCGTTGGATGGCTGGTGGTGGGTCATGGAATTGACCATCCCGTTTCATTTTGTTTGTTTTCTTTTTAAAAAAATAATAAATGTTCATTATAATAAGAAGTCTGATACAAAAAAAAAGCTGCAAATAATGCATATTATTTAAGGCAGGAAAGCGTTAAGTAATCAATTTATTATAATAAATTGAATACTTATTGGTTTCTTAGCAAAAATAATAATCAGTTTAGTTTCTTTTGTATCAGATTTTGTACAATAATGAACTTTTCATTTTTTTAACAAAACAAACAAAATAAAACAAGATATGCAATTCAATGACCCACCACCATCCATCCAATACACTTATAATTTATTAATTCTTTAGATAAGTTAAAATTTTATCAACTCTGGAGTTCTAAAGTGTAAAAAAACTAATCACATGTATGTGAAAATTTTATTTAAAATATAAATTTAATCTGCATATCAGTTTATTTGAATAGTACATATTCAGTTTAAATAAATTTAGCTGAATTCCAGACTCCTACATGAACTAAATAAAGTTATTATATAATTAACTACATAATATGTGTCTTATAAAAAAGCTATTAAAATTTTAATCTTTGGTTCCAGACAATAACAATCAAAACAAATGGACACAGAAAATAAAAAAGAAACAATAAAGTTTATTTATATCCGATGACAAACATGATTAAAAGTTATGTTTCAAACTATACACAGCTATTTTGTTCGAAGTAGTAATAACACAGAAGCTAGAAACAGTTAAAGCAAAGCAGTAATATTAGTTACAAATATAAACAATCATTCATAAAAAAGGGTAATTTTTCTTAAATGATTAGCATTTATACATTGACTGCATATACACTGCACGTACTACCACAATTACAAAATAATTTAGTAGATATTTAAAAGAAATGACACAAAACGGAACATTATTTTGTCATTGAATATACAAACAAGTTTAAATAAAAAATTATTTATGCTCATCAATTGATTTTTTTCCATTGACTTCTAAGTATCCAGTGACTTCAAATCATTTTACAAATTAGTTATGTTCATGTGTATAAAAAAATTTACTAAAACAAAAGCACAGTTTTTTATCAAATCAATTACGCAAATTTTCAATTTTTGTATTTTATAATTTTATACATGTGATTTGATGTCATTTTGTTAAATTAACATCACACTAGAGCTACACACGACGAATTTTTCTTCCATCTGTCATTTTCAATTTTTGCATTTTATAATTTTATACATGTGATTTGATGTCATTTTGTTAAATTAACATCACACTAGAGCTACACACGACGAATTTTTCTTCACTCTGAAAAGAAAATATAGTTTGAATTATCGTCGTACTGGAGCTACACGAGGGCTATTTACGATGGGCGTCTTATACTAGAGCCACAGTCAAAAGACAAGTCGACACCTGAGTAGGCACCCAAAGCAACAGTTGAGGGCGATATCGAGGGCGCAGCGTTAGAACTTTGAAGAATATTTAACGTGCACTTCCTCCTTACGAGGTATTATTCGTCGGACATTTTTGGTTTTGGTTGAAAGGCTGTTTGCAGATGGGCAGTTGTTTTGATGATGCCCGGACCCGATCCTGGGTTCTGCAAGCTAGGCGAATGCTTAACCGAATGGGCCTTTCAGCCCCCTGAATCTGAAAAGAAAATAAAGAATTTTTAAAAAAAATAATTGCAATTTAAACATCGTATTTTTCATAATACATGTATGTATATGTATCTTGTTAACTATTTTAATTCATTATTTTTTTTCACTATTTCTGGAAGTAGTATTTCAATAACAATGATCAGATATTTAGCAACTATATTAATTTAGAAAATCAATATTAACGTTTATTACTTAACTGTGTCTTATTTTAAGTTAAAATTTTATCTTGTTTACACCTTGAAGTATTTAAATTATTTTTTAAAAAATACTCGCCGCATAAAAGAGTGCTAAATTTTTTTAATTTAAACGTTATTTTCGTTGATTATTTTCTGAAAGTGCATATTTTAGGACAAATGTACCTTCTTCTCAGTAACTACTCAATATTTTGCTTTTTTTTTTGCATACACTACACATTAAAAACTTTTATACAAACAGGCAAAGGCTTTTAAGGAAATACTAATTTTTTTAAAAAACAAATAATTTCAATGATTTTTTAATGTAATAAATAGTTTTCGAAACGACATTAATTAAAATATATATATAAAGTGCGTAAAATTTTGAATCAGTCCACAAGTAGTTCCTGAGAAAAAAGTACATAAAAATAACCATTTTAACATCGGCTTCAATGGAGGCTCCGGTCTCCATTGAATACATTTGGATTTTAGCTATACAACATACTCATCTAACGTCTAAATTTATTTTTTAAAAAAATTTCACTGCTTTTGGGTGAAAAAAGTAATTTTTTATCACTGTTTCTAAGAAGTATAACTTTACGCACGCGTCTGATATTAAAATTATAGTGTCAGAGTCACATTTTTTTCGCGCAATTATAAAATAGTTATTTATGCAACAAGTGTGAAAAGTAACGCTTTTTAAAACTAGTGTATTTTATTTCACGAGCAAGGTACGAGCGAGTGAAATAATGACACGTGTTTTAAAAAGTTTACTTTTCGCACGTGTTTCATAATTTTTTTTTTTTTTTATAATTGTGTGAAAAAATATCATTGGTCCAAAAATATTTCCCGCGCATTTATATCTTTAAATAAAAGTAGATCGATAAATATCTGAATTTTATTAATATTATGAAATCAAAATTTTAACTTGAAATGTGGGCATCTTATGAAAAGAGTGAAAAAAGTCTTTTCTTGCACTTTTTGGGTGAAAAAAAAAGTACTTTTTTCACTGTTTCAAAAAGTCTTACTTTTTTGCACGAGTCTGATATTGAAATTATAATGTAAAAGTCGGATTTTTTTCACGCAATTATAAAAAGTAACTTTTTGCACCCAAAAGCAGTGAAAAGGGGTACCTTTTTCCACTCATTTCATAAGATGCCAAAATTTCAAGTTAAATTTCTATTTCATAATATTAAAAAAACTACAGAGTTTTTTCGATCTGCTTTTATTTAAAAATATTAATGCGCGTGAAATACTTTTGGACCAATGTCATTTTTTTCACACAATTATAATAGAGTTTGCATCGCGTGCGAAAAGTAAACTTTTTAAAACACGTGTCATTATTTCAATCGCTCTTGAAATAAAACCCACTCGTTTTAAATAGTATTACTTTTCACACTTGTTGCATAAATAACTATTTTTTAATGTGACTATACTTAAATAATTGAATTATAAAACCAAAATTTTAATAAAAATTATACAATTGAATTGGTTTAATTATTGGAAATAAACCATCATACATCCACATTTTATTTTAATTAAGTTTCTAATGAAAAAAGTACGAAACTCTTTGTATAGGACGTAATTTGATTATGATTCTGAATTCCGATTCGCCAATAGCCTTCGTACGACGATAATTCAAACCTAACTAACAAACTTTGTATGTATATGCATATATTTTTTTCAAATTTTCCATTATATTTATTTTTGCAAAAAATTCGGGGTAAAAAGTTAATTAACCCTGTAATGTATTGCATGATTTTTTTTTCATCCCGAAAAAATAGGTTTGTATCTTTATGGGAAAAAAACAAAAACAAAAAATTAATTGCTTTGGAATTTAAATAATTTCAATTTTTAGAATTTTCGCCATATGGCAAAAACCATCTACAAAATTCCAATTTTGGTAAGAATGACTATAAAACTATTATATATATTTTAAAATAGCCCTCTTAAGGGGTAATAGGAGTCTTAAAAATGTGCAAAGAAGGTACTACAAAGCATAGTTTGATCTTTCACGTAATTTTTTAACTACTCAATATATAAGTATAATTTTTTATATGTAATTCTATAAGATTTATTTTATATAAAGCAAAGTTAAAAATTTATGAAACTTTAGACAAAATTAAAATAAAGGATATTAAACATAAAGCTATTTGGACACATTGGGATTAGGCTTGCGCGGCAAATTTTGAGGTCAAAATTGAAAAAATGACCAAGAAAATGACTTTATATTGTACAAAGTTTCATAAATTTTAAAATTTGTTTTATATTAAATAAATCTTACAGAATAATGAATTTAAAAAAATTGTGCTTATATATTGAGTAGTTAAAAAATGACATGAAAGATCAAACAAAATTTGTAGTACTTTCTTTGCGCATTTTTAAGACTCCTATGACCCCTTAAACTATAATTATTTTTCAAAACGATTTATTTGCATTTAGTACTAATATTAGTATACACTGCTCAAAAGAATTAGGGGAATTAATAGTTTAAACCCTATAAATAATGTTGGTTTTAATTAAATGAAAATATGAAAAACATGGTAAAATAAAATTACCACCGAAAAACTTGTATGAAATAAATTGACCCGAAATACTTAACGCTTGCATTCTTAGATGTTTGAAAGTTGATTTTAACTTTTTGAACAAATAAAGTTTTGAAAATATATTGTTAGAATTTATTCAAACGTTATGAATCCAATATTTTTCCCTCTTAAACTTTAGCTTAAAAAAATTTAGATTTGTACCCCTAATTTTTACCTTATCATTCTGGATACAAAATGATTCTATTTTACAAATTTTAGATTTTTAAAATAAAAAATAAAACTTTGGAACTGAGAGCGCAAAAATACTCGAAGTGCTCCCCTAATTGTTTTGAGCAGTGTACTTTGAATACTGCCAAAGACGTAATTTCACAGCAGTTAATAACTTCACTCTTTAATTTTGAACACACTTTTACTACTGTCATCTATGAGGGTTATTAGTAACTAAAGCTTCAAAATGGAATGTAATAGATGAAAAAACACAGATTTGTCGAGAGGGAGACCCACTTTAATGGAGTAAAGTGGATTATGGTACTTGTTGCCATATGGCAACAGTATGCATTAGAGGGTTAATATTAAAATATATAAAACATTATATATTACTATATAAAAAACTAATTTATACAGTTAAATTTAATACTCTTAGGAAAATTAGTATATAGTGTGCATTTTTAATAAATAATTCGTCATATTAATAATATGAATTAATTTTCTTGCATTATGCATAATTTTAATTTTAAAAAATTATTAAGTATTTAATAAATTTTTAAAACACCGACCGTTATTTAAAAGCGGTATGTTTTCACTGTGTCCTCTAATAGGGTGAGTGGCTGGTGTGGGCACACAATCTGAGAAGCAGACCTCCATGCATGATGTTTCAACCTACAGATATACAATACATATATAAATATAGATAGATATACATATGCACAAATATGTGTATTAAGATTAAGTTTATAAATAATTTTAAAAAAAATTATTTTACTGTGAGGTAGTTATCAGTCAATTGTCTTTTTATTTAATTTAACAAAAAATTATGTACCTTCTATTAGCTCGATATATTTTCATTGCATAAGTATTTTGAAACAATAAAAACCACTATTATTTAACAAAAATAAAATATTATAAGAGTTAAAACTAACTAGCTGTATGGTCCCGCCTTGCTGGGAACCGGTTAACTTAATAGAAAATTTATCATAAAATAAATAACTTTGAAATGGGGTTGTTTTTCTAATAATAAGATTGACAAAGTACCTAAGATTTACCTAAAACAATGGATGTCATCCTCAAATAGATTTAAACTTTAATGAAGAAGAGCTTTTGGAAAAACAATGTTTACAGTCTATCCGTTCGTGTTACTGTTACAACTTTTGTAAAATTAATTAATATTTTTGACCTGCCCGTAAGGAATAAAAAATGCACATAAATTTTAACCCTCTGAGGAATAACGGAATTAGCTGAAGTGTAAACTTGTTTTTTCTGCATCAAATTTAAATGAAAATTTTTAAATGAAAAATTAATTTCGTTAGTTTTTTAAAGAATATATATCTCTGCAGTTGTTGGTTATAAATAGGCCCGACATTCTTTAAATTTAAAATTTAACAAGATTATTCCCTGAATTTCAAATGATATTTAAACTGGTCAAAGGTACAACACTGTGTAGTACCTTTGACCACAGTTCCATTATTTTTTAAGAATGAAATAAAACATAATTAAATGGAAAAAATAGATATATGATAAAAAATACGATTCAGATAGGAATAAAATAAGAAAATTGAAGTTAGCTTTATATTCAAGTTTTAAAAAAATAAAATGTATGTAGTGGTCAAAGAAATAACACCTTCCTCTATATATATTGTTATACATTTCAAAAGTAGCAGTTTGTAAAAATACTAAGATATTGGAACATTTAAAGTAAAATACATTTGTAAAAAAATAGACATTGGTAAAAAAAAAATTTAAGAATATAGTATTATTAAAGTTTATTTAAAATTTGTATCACACTATGTTTAGAAATCAATCTAATAACATTCAAAAAGAATTCGCTTATGAGATTTAGTTTCATCGAAAGAGAGTAACTAGTAATTTAAAAAGGTTTCAAACTTGGCCTACTCAAGAAGTTAGAATGAGCAAGTCACATTTTGCAGCTCATGCCACTTTATTCATTAGCTTTAAAATGCAAAAATAATAATAATACTTACCCAAAATAAAAGCTGAAAATCACGCGCTACATGGAGAGAGGACAGACACTGTGTCACTGTCATATCCAACCGAAACAGAAATGAAAGAGTAGAAGAAGTGTGTTTTGGCTGGCCCCCTAAGCCCAGCCTCTCCCCAATCGGTTCTTGGAAGCCGATGTTTAAAACCAGTATTCCCATGGGGGGAAAAGATTGCAGGACCGCCCGCAGAGAAAACCACTTAAGTCCGAATTCCTTTATGCATGTTCCAGAGGTTCTTTTTTGAAAGTGAAAGCGCTAATCTTGATTGAAATAACGTAGCAGATTTTTGACTAATTTAATTGTTTAGTTAGCGTGATTATGAGTTCAATGAGTAACACTTTTCACGCACAAGAATGCAATAGGTTTTTTTTCATTCACAGCCTCAATTATTAAACTTTTTGAAATTGTTCCTAAATTTTAAATTACAATTTCTTACTAAATTATAATTAATATTAAATTAAATTTAAAATCTTTGCACACAAATAAGAAATCACTTTGCATGTACCATTACATTGATTTATAAATAATATGTTGTACATATTTCCAAACAGTTTAGAGTATACAAAAGTACCAAATATTAAAAAAAAACTTCTTGTATTCCTAAATCCAAACTAATTCGTTATTAAGGCGAATTTTTAAAAGATTAATGAAAGGGTATTTTTTTTTCACAATTAGCCAAATCCAACTTAACTGCATTTTCCAGTTAAAACGAAAATTTACAATAATAAAAAATGATCCTAGTAAATATCCGATTAATTTGAGCGGGTATTTTGCTGAAGTAAAAATATATGATTCTTTACACCCTTTCATTATTGCTATTTCATTATTGCTTTTTACCATATTATGCAACCGAAAAGCGACGCACTGCGTAAACAAACACCGTTGCAACTTGTTGGACTTCACATACTGGCGTGTTTTGAGCCCGGAACCTTCTCAAAACAAGACCTTCGGAAAGTCTGACGGTATAAAGATTGTTAGCTAATAATAAAAAAATTTGTTAGGATGGTTGAGTGCAAATAATCAAATCTCAAAATACAGCGTTGCAAAAACATTATATACATTGTCGAAAAGCCACGGATTTTTTTTTTACCAAACAACTTTTTAAAAAGAAATCGAAAGTGCAACTAGTTGTAAAGGTTTTTGGTCCGTTAGTGCTTCCTAGGTATGTACATAAAAAATTTTCATCAACACCATAATAATTTTATCTGTATTAAGGCATTAAAAATTATATACATAATAGAAATTTCTGCTTGTTTCCAAGACCTGATTTCCGGCAGGGCAAACAGAGCGCGTGCCCAGGGCCCCCAATTTAAGGGGGCCCCTAAATTTTCTTCATGAACATTTATGCTCAAAAAAACTGCCCAAACTTTTCAATCTGAAGTAAACAAAAAAAAATTCATGAACAAAAGCTTAAAGTTGTGTTTATGAACTCTGAATTAATCAATTCACAAAAATAGTTATTAAGCATGCTTTCCAAGCTAATTACCTCGGCATTTTTTTTTGTTTTTGGTAAACACTGTAAGATAGGAAAATACACGCAAATATTTTATCATGTTTTGGGGCCTCCGAATTTGCTCGTGCCCTGGGCCGCTAAAGTTGTAAGTCGGGCCTTGCTTGTTGCATATACACTCTTAGAATAAAAGAGTGAAATCCACTCCAGTTGGAGAAGTGCATTTTCGACACTGGAAATGAATGAATATTAACTCAGACTGAATTAAAAACACTCGTTTGGAGTGATCCTGTCGGAGGTTTAACACACAAAGGATCCACTCCAAAAGGAGAAGTGCATTTTCCAGACTAGAGGTGTGAAAATTAATCAGACTGAGTTAAAATCACTCGTTCGTTTTAAGAGTGTATTTTACGGAATTTAATAAGGTCAGGTGATATAATGAAAGGTCTGAAGGTTTGGTCTTTGGATTAGTGCCGTGTCGCCAATGTCGTGATAATCCCAGTTTTCTTTTTTAAAATATTTATTCTTTCCTTAGATTGTTTGTAAGACTACGTTATTTTTTAAAGCGAAAGTTCATTCTAAAAGTTTTTTTTGTCTAAATATATAGTTTTTGTAAATATATATATATTTTTTCATTTCTAGTGTAAGAAATAATGAGTTTCATTTTTAAGTGTTGAAAACTAATTTTTCTTATTAATTTGTTTTTAATCTTTGCTGAAGTGTATGGTGATACAATTTTCTCAGCATATTTTTCGATAAAGCTGAACATGTTTTGAATACTCTTTAAACTTATGTAAACCACAAGGGACTTTATTTTATACATTTTTGCTTTTTACAGATTCAGACTGCGAATTATTACACAATCCCCTCTCTACAAGAATTCCAACAATGCCTTGTAGATAAACGAACTCCAACCTTTACAATATTTAATAAATGTGTTTTAGTTTTTTTTTTTTTTTTTTTTTTTTGTATGACCAAGTAATTTAACCATACACTAAGTTCAGAATGCATTTTTTTTTGTTTTTGATTAAAAATTGCCTATATAGTAATAAAAAGAAAGCTGACAGAAATCGTACCATTCGGAAGTGATAGAAGTGTTGTTTTAATAACTGTCAAGAATGGATTTCTTACACTCTTAAAACAAAAGAGTGAATTTCCCTCCTATAGGAGAAGTGCATTTTCGACACTGGAAATGAGCAAAAATTAACTCCGACTGAGTTATAATTAACTCAGACGGAGTTATATTCACTCGTTTGGAGTGATCCTGTCGGAGATTTAACTTAACAAAGGAGTGAAATAAACTCCTATAAGGGAAGTGCATTTTCGACACTGGAATGAGTGAAAATCAACTCAGACTGAGTTAAAATCGCTTGTAAGTTCTGACGTGTAGCGTTGAAGCATCCAAAAATTTAAATATTCCCACTAGATTGTGAATAACTGCACTTTAAAACTTAATATCCATGTTGTTCATAAAACTAATAAATTAGCTGGCTAAAAAAAGCAATCTTAATAACTTCAGTGCATGTGAACAGGGCCCAACTTACAACTTCAGGGGCCCAGGGCACCAGCAAATATGGGGGCCCCAAAACATACCTCGATAAAATATTTACGTGTATTTTTCAATATTACAGTGCCTACCAAAAAAAATCGAAGTAATCAGCAGGTGATGGGCAATCTTTAGCAATTTTTAGACAAATCGTTAGAAAAGAGCACCAAACTAAAGTTAAATGAAAAGAAAAGTTGCACAATTGGTTAATTTAAAAGTGATATGACATTTATATAACAATTTGGTATAGAAAGCAGTCTTTTTTAAAAACTATTTTACTACATTCTGGGCATTATCTTTCGGTCTAGCTTAATTTATAATAAAATAAACCTAAAAAAATACAATGTTTTTTGTTAAATGTGTTAAAAATTTGGGAAGAATAGTGGCAAAATTTGCCTCTTCCATTTTTGGCAGTCTGGTAAAATGTACCCTGTATACGGTGCAGATTTTCCAACTCAACGAACTTGCATTTAACCACTCGCTGCAAAAATGTGTATTTACTTTTCAGAAAAGTAGTAGTGCTAGTTTGTAGTTAACCACGTGAGAAATACAATAATATCTTACTTTCTTCAAAATAAATGAAAAAAAAAATATACAATCAAAAATAAAAAAACATGAAAAACTAGCGGTCTCCGTCTCCCCTACGTCGTTAAACGGCCATTTTTTTCTGTTTGTCTTAGCAATGTGTCTTTGCAGATTATTTCAATTTATTTCCAATAAAACATGTAATTTTGCACTTGTCACACTAAAACAAATAAGAAAAAGTGGTACAGATTTTGGTTTTAACCTAATATTTCCATTAAAAGGTACCGAATTAAGCTTTAAAGGTTTAAAGAAAGACATTTAAAAATCATCCGGACAAACTGTTCTGCAAAAGAAACAGTTTTGTTTGGTTCCTCAACTTATTTTGCCAATGGGCCATGGACGTCTGATAAAAACACAGATGTCCCCACAAATCCCTCCCGAACCGAATTATCACTCAAATGCCGCTGGCGTCGCGCGACGGGGGATGTCTGGACTCTGGAACTAATTTAGGTGAGAACCGCACAGCAAACCCTTACCATTACCCCCCCCCCCCCGTACCCTATTCAGCAAGTGGGGAGAAAAGAAAAATCTCTCGCTTTTTTAAAGCACCCTAGAGGCGTTTTTGCAAGATTTTAAATACCATCTTCGTCTATTCAGAATGTTTGTTGATAAAACCTCTTTACATTCCGTTAATTAAGTAGAATTTGAGGTTTTGATGCGCATTTTTGTATTATGAATTAAAAAAAAAAAACCTCTATGTTAGTAACTTGTAATTAACAGTTCCTTCTAGCTTCTAGCTGCTTCTGTATCGGTATTTTTGGATAGCTTAGATACACATAATTTTGTTGTTTGTTACACGTTTCGGATACCAATAATTCGGCGGCGAATGTACCTTACAATCTTTAATAGAAGAAGATTCAATGTGAAGTGTTTACAATGTAAATACTATGTGTGAGCTGAAACTTAACATAAAAAACGGGGGAAAATACCCCTCGGGTTTATATTTTTAAATGTAATTCTTTATTAAGTTTAAAGATATTAATGATTGTAAGGCAATAAAAAATTATTTACTAAAGGAAACTTACTTCATTAAAATTAAATTTATTCATAATGACTTATTAATTAAATTTAAGTTTGAAAATTACTACTGCAATGACAATTTATAATGTATACTGTTGAGGTACAGAAACTAATTTTAGAGGAAGCCCTCCCCCCACCCCCACCCCGTTTTTTTTTTTTTAATTTTTCGTACCTCTATGAATAAATTACAATTATTGCGTAGTTGCAAATAATTTCTTCCTTAACTAATGATAGCAAAAAAAAAAAAAAAAAACTTCTTAGACCGACGTTATCTGATGTAAATGAAAGAAAAATTGCACATTTGACATCCACTTGCATCCACCCCACTCGTCCCGAACATAGAACGTCCCGAAACTAGGGTAACAAAAACCTCGCCTCAATCCGTAGCCCGCTTTCCCTCAAACTTAAAAATGAATACACACAGGCACACAACAATGCAATAATGCCCTCAGTGCCTCCTCCCCCTCCCCCCCCATGGTGAGAAGAGGGGAAAAATTCTGAAAAGATACTGATATCTTGGTTAGAAGTTTTTAGTGCCATCTGTCGACAGACATAGCAACTACATTCTGAAGCATACTTATTTCTGCAAGCGAGAAGCAAACGAAATTCAAACATATGACGTCACACTTGCAATGATCGGATGAATCACACCAAAAGCACACTTACGGTAAGTGTACGTGCTATCTGGGTATATATTTAATTGTGTAAAGTTTTATATAATTATTAATAGAAGGGGGAAGGAATAGCCTTTTCGGTAAGGTCTTGGACTGGCATCCCTAAGGTTGCGAGTTCGAGTCCCGCTGTCTTCCGAAGACCCCTGTGTACGATTTCGGTGACTGTTGCACGTTAAATCCGTTGGGGTCACAAAGTCCTCCAATTTCCCATACCAAATCAATATACCTCTGGGGGAGACAAGGATCCTCTAGTTGGCCTCCGCCTCTAAAAATTAGATGGATCCATTTATGCGTGTTGTGTCTGACTTACTTCACAAAGGTTTATAAGCGGGTGCTCTGACCAAGCACACAAACCTGAATATATATGTCAACCAACCAACCTTATTAAGAGAAGGGAGATACATATTTCACTGAATTTTATTTTCAAAGATAAAGATATCATATTAAGGAAATGAAAAATAAATAAATGAGATACAATGGCGAGAAATAAAAAGTATAGATTGTTTTTAGAGGATACAAACTATAGCTATAACAATTATATGTAATACTACATACTGCAAATTACCAAAAGCAGATCCAGTTACTTTGTGCTGTTTTAAATAAAAGAAAATTAAAAGGGAAATATGTGTAGGCAGAAAAAAAAAGTGCAATCTTAAGTATGGAGTGCAATATTTTTTTTTTGAAATGTATAACTTTTCAAAAGAAAAGTCTCTATGTATGTTGTCATCGTTAAAATTTGACGGCTGGTGTACTTTATTCATAGCCAAATACAGCAACAAGGCATAGCCTACAGAATTGTAAATGCTTATCATACCTACATATTGATAGTAGGATTTATTTGATTTTGAGTTACTACAGGATAGTGCTAGTCGATAATCGACAGGCCTTAAAAAAAAGCCTTTAACAACAAGATTTTAATTGGTATAAGTAGTAAAACCTGCAGTACGCTGTTGCAATGTAAAAATAAAGTGGATGATATCCAGTGTAATAGGTTAAGAAGATTACTTTTATCTATCAATTATACACATTAAAATCACTGGACACTGAATTTATAAATATAAGCCAATGCACAAAATTTGTTGGCAGTATGATTATTTTTTAAAATAACGTTTGACAAACTGTTGGTTTAACAACACCCACAAACAAAACTCTCATATGTGTTGTGTTTTTTACTTTACCCGGAATTCTGCGAAATTCAATTGTAGTATGGGAGGTGTATATTGAACCAACATCAAAAGTAACCAAGTTTTAATGTGATCCTTCAGGTTAATATCATTACTTGTATTCCCCTTCGTAAGGTAAGGCAATCGTTTACGGCTGCCTATTTCTAGCCTCCATTTCCCTTAGTATGCTAGTGTATAAATTTAATTGTTTCCGGCCCCCTGTTTCTAGCCTCCTTTTCCCTTAGTATGCAAGCGTATAAAGGTAATCGTTTCTGGCTGCCTATTTCTAGCTTCCTTTTCCCTTAGTATGCTAGTGAATAAAGGTAATTGTTTCCGGCCCCCTGTTTCTAGCCTTTTTCCCTTAGTATACTAGTGTATAAAGGTAATCGTTCCTGGCTGCCTATTTCTAACCTCTTTTTCCCTTAGTATACAAGTGTATAAAGGTAATCGTTTCCAGTTGCCCATTCAAGCTTCCTTTTCCCTTAGTATGGTAGTGTATACAGAGAAAAGAAAGTACTGAAAAGAGACAAATGCTCCTCTAAATGAAATCATTCTATTAATAGCTATTATTTCTTATATTTCACAAGATATGCAAAACTTTATTTTCTGCTGCTCATTGAACAAAAACTTCGACTGCTTCAGACAGGAAGACATTCAGCAGGTGGGGAAATTCTTAATTCTAGTTCTTCAAAACGACCACCCCAACTAAGAGACATGAAAAAGCACCTCGAATCAAAATAGTTTCTGTTAACCGAACATCAGTCAGGAATCCTTTTGGTACAGCTATGATATAATTGTCGGTCGTTTCATTGGCGGGCTAAAAAATTCAATGTAGGGTTGCTAGACATATATCGAGTTATGTATGAAATATAAAGTGGAATGTTTTCACGTTTGGATAATTGCGTTGCATAGCAATGTAACACAAATTGTCAAATCCGGAATGGTCATTAATTTAAAGTTGTTCCCTATTTTCTGACAAGTACTTGAAGGGTAGCCTCCTTTCTCTTATAGGTACAGCTGTGGAAATAAAAAAGTACCCACTTGGGGTTATTTCATCCGTTAGTCACCCTATAGAATCGGACCTTTTTGAGATTGTGTACAATTAACATTCTGAGTTAATTGTACGATACAAAATTTGCATAAGGGGCCGTCTTCATATTAAAAATATTGCGATCTTTGAAATTTCCAATAGAAACACCCATTTTTAATAACTTAGAAATGTTAAGCACTCTTAAAAACCCTTAAATCTAAGTTTTTGTTACATTTGGACGAATATTTGACGAGTTATTCAATCGAATCACTTGTGGACCTTTTGGGGACCATCTCTAAAATGACAAGCAAGCATGCATGCAAAGCCGTCTTTATTTATCAAGTACACACGTAATCTTATACACAGTCCCCTAAAGGGTAATTAAAAAGTATTTTGTGATTTACTCAGCAAATTATGAATAAAAAATTTTAAAAATTGGGATTTCGCTTAAACTTCCTGTCTTAAATTTATTACCTTAAAAATATTAAGGGGTTTCCATTCATATATTTTTTAAAAATTAATATAATAATTATTTAAAAATATAAAAATTGTTTTAAATACCCTAATATTGAATGCATTTTGTTTGGGTTATTATAAATTCTTTTCAGTAAAAAATTCGTTTCATTATCTTAATTATTTATAGATTGGGATAGTTTTTTATGTGCAACTCATTTAACATTATGGGACCTAAACTTTGCACGTCTCTAACTCCTCTAATAATGCTTAAAAACTAACATAATTTGGCATTTCGTATTAACATAGGTCAGAGATTTGAAATATGGATTCAAAAAGGGGTGTTGCCATTGGAAATTTTAAAGTTAGTAACATTTTTAATATGAAGATGGCCCCTTATGCAAATTTTGAGTCGTGCAATTAACTCAGAATGTTAATATTTCACGATGTCAAAAAGGTCCGATTATATAGGGTGATTAACGGATGAAATAACCTCAAGTGGGTACTTTTTTATTTCCACAGCTGTACAACTATACTTCAGGGTGCCCGTAGGCAAAATTGGTGATTTTTGTTTAGTGCCAATCCTGTTTGTGCGGAACACTGTGTGCAAACAGTAATGGAGGCCAAGACCAGCCGACATTCACCATAACCTCTGAAATTACATATACTTTTGAACATTCAAAAATATTGCTTTCATCTAAATCAATCAGAATCATGATTGCTAAACAAAACTAAATACATATTCCAGGCATGAGTTTGGCAAAATAAAAAAAAGCTGAAACTAAAATACGTAATTGTACGCGTAAAAAACATTTTAAGCAGTATACTTAATTCGCGAAATAAGCTGTTACATTATACATGTATGTTTATAATAGGGATCGACCGATGGCGAATTTCGGCCGATAAGCCGATGCCGATTGTTGGCCGATTGTTCAAAAATTAATGGAAACAAATTTACAAAATTCGGAAAATTCATGTGAATCCATAAGATGGGAAATCGCGAAACTCCGGGCATCCGAAAGCCGCGAAACGACGGCGATAAGAAAGTCGCGGAACTACGGCGATTCGAAAGTCGCGAAAATCGGGGTTTCAAAAGTCGCCGAGCTCCGGGGATCCGAAAGTCGCGAAACTCTGGGGATCCGAAAGTCGCGAAACTCCGGGGATCCGAAAATCGCGAAACTCCGGGCATCCGAAAGTCGCGAAACTCCGGGCATCCAAAAGTCGCGAAACTCCGTGGATCCGAAAGTCGCGAAACTCCGGGGATCCGAAAGTCGCGAAACTACGGCGATTCGAAAGTAGCCAAACTCCGTGGATCCGAAAGTCGCGAAACTACGGCGATCCGAAAGTCGCGGAATTCGCGACAAAAAAAAACATCGGCTTACATCGGTTGGCCGATGTTTTTTTAGGCCGATGGCCGATTTTTTTCACTAAACTGCCATTGGCCGCCGATGGCAAGGCCGATGGTAAAATTTTCAAACAATCGACGCCGATGCATCGGCCAGGCCGATGCATCGGTCTATCCCTAGTTAATATTTATGATTTTTAAGCTTTACGCATGAATAGAAATGCTGATCAAAGTATTCACAACATCAAATGTCAAAATCAGAGTTGCTTTCGGGAATTAAAGCTTAAATTATTAAATTTCTTTTTAAAAAAAATCCAGCTAAAACAAAACTGAAAACATATTAGCCTAGCCCGCAATTTTAAAAAACTTCAAAATATCTGAAATGTTAGCTATACTTTACAAGTTAAAAAAACAAACATGGGTGAAAGTTAGGAAAATCCCAAGTGCCGAAAGCTTTTTTCTCGCCGATTGTGAAAATTTTACCATTGGCCTTGCCATCGGAAGCCGATGGTTGTTTAGTGAAAAAAATCGGCCATCAGCCTCAAAAAACATCGGCCAACCGATGTGAGCCGATGTTTGTTTTTTAATCCTGCATTTCGGAGTTCCGCGATTTTCGGAACCCCGGATTTTCGCGACTTTCGGAACCCCGGAGTTTTGCGACTTTCGGATCCCCGGGAGTTCCGTGATTTTCGGATCCCCGGGAGTTCCGCGATTTTCGGATCCCCGGGAGTTCCGCGATTTTCGGATCCCCGGAGTTTCGCAACTTTCGGATTCCCGGAGTATGGATTACACATGGATTTACCGATTTTTTTCCATCGGCATCGGCCGATGGCAAGCGGGAAACATCGGCTCATCGGCCGATGTAAGTTTTTGAACAATCGGCATCGGCCGAAATTCGCCATCAGCCTATCCCTACTTTTTTCTAAGGGAGAGGGGATAAATCGCAGACATGGCAACCAACCTCATAATTTCTGCAATAATTTTATAAAGTTTCTTGTTACAACATCTTAACATTTTTAATTCCTTCTGCATCCAGTAGATATTTGAATACCTAGTTCTAAAAACTATTTTTATGTTGAGCCCATAAAATTCTAGCGACCTATATATCTTAACTTAAAAAAACTAAAAAAAAAAAATTCTAAAAATCAGAAACCCCAATACAGGCGATAGTAGAAAAACAAAGGTTCAAACGTATACAAAAAGTATTTTAACATTCAAGCTGTTATTGTGATCACTACTCAAGGACACCATGAATCGGGCACTTGATCAAAAAACATTCTTGTTGCCAGACTTGGCCTGAACTGGAGCTACACAAGTAACTCTTCCGATCATGCAATGCTAGAGAACTGTCAATTATTCTGATGCAATGGCACGTCATCGGTAGATTTCGATAAAATTACTAGGCAGTAGAATAAGTGAATCAGGATGCATTATTTGACTCCTAAATGGGAGATTGCAATGGCTGGCCGAGATTTGAAGACATCTTAGCGTAATCTAATCTTAATTCATCTTCTTATTTTGATTAAAATTTTTATCTTCGGTTATTAGAATCTGTTACTTGAACTTGTTGTTCAATGAAATTTTAGTTTAGTTTTACCGAATTAGGGTGCGAAAAAATTAAACAATCGTTTAAAAAAATTCATCACAGTTGTAGCGGTGCATCATCAGGCGCAGGAAGCTGATAACCGAGTTTAACGGTGATTTAGTTTATAAATGTGTTAATAACATAAACAAATTAGGATTTCAATTGATCAAGATGACCATCTAGCCACTTTTAGAGGTTTTGACACACTTTTAAAAAAATAGAGAAGTTAGGAAATTTGGGTAAAAAATTGCTCATCAACCCGTTGTTTCGTCAATTTTGTGAATTGGGAGGGTCGTTTTCCACGATCGCAATTTTGTGAAAAATGCGGAGGGGCACATTTTTCACTCTATTTTTGTGACGGGGCCGCTATACGGCCACAAATTAGCTCTGGATGGACCCCTGCATTGTGAAAGGTTTTTTTCGTGTGTGAGGGATTAGAACAAGCAAAAAACGGAATTTTCAGGCAAAATTAGAAAAACGGAACTTTTTTTAAAAAACGGATTTCTTTTTTTCCCAAAATATTAAAAAGCGGAATTCCGCTTAAAAGCGGAAAAAACTCATCCCTGATATTCATTAAAATATAGACATTCCCATAAAAGAAAAAACACCGCCCAGCTTGGCAAGGGCACCTTCAAGTATAGTTTAACCCTCTTATATTCACAATTTTATTTTTGGAAACGTCCTTAGGAAAACTTCTACTGCCTCCGACAGGAAGGTATTCATCTTGACATAGTCCGCAGTGGGCAAGTTCTTATTCATAGTCCTCCAAAAAGGTGTATAGCTATAGTCTAAACCCTCTTATATTCACAATTTTATTTTTGGGACCTCCCTCAGGAAAACTTCCACCGCCTCCGGCAGGAAGGTATTCATCTTGATGTAGTCCACAGTGGGCAAGTTCTTAGTCATAGTCCTCCGAAAAGGTGTATAGCTATAGTCTAACCCTCTTATATTCACAATTTTATTTTCGGGACCTCCCTCAGGAAAACTTCCACTGCCTCCGACAGGAAGGTATTCATCTTGACGTAGTCCGCAGTGGGCAAGTTCTTAGTCATGGTCCTCCGAAAAGGCGACCCCAACTCCGAGATGCCCAGGGAGCTGTTGTTCACGTCCACGCCACTCACAGACCTTTTCGCTGCCTCGGCCAGACACTTGCTCATCTTCCTCAGGGCCTTCTTGCACAGGAAGGTGGGGGCAGTGTCGTGATTGTCGACGCACATTTTGCTGAACAGCAACCGGACCTCGAGCACGAACTGGTTGAAGAGGATGGAGGTTAAAACGCCCGACCGGAACACGTCGAAGGAGACGTATTCTGTGCTCTGGCTCTGCAGGTGCTGGAGGAAGACGTCCTTCTGGTAGGCAGGCGACTCCGAAATCAACTTCACCTGCAACATATGTATTAATTTGTAACTGTAATATTAATGGATAGGTTAAGTTTGGATTATCGTCGCACTAGAGCTACACGAGGGCTATTGGCGACGGGCGTCGTATTTTAGAACCACAGTCAGGTGACGAGCCAACACCTGAATAGGCACCCAACGCAACCGTTAAGGGCGACATCGTACGCAGAGTTAGTACTTTGAAGGATATTTAATGTGCACTCCCTTACACGGGGTATTATTCGTCGGACATTTTTGGCTGCACGGGCGGTTTATAGGTCCGCAGCTATTTTGGCCATGCCCGTACCCGAACCTGGGACCTTCCACATGCTAAGCGAGTGCTTAACTGACTGGGCTCTCCAGCCCCTGTAATATTAATGGTATATGGAGGCACAGATATAGCAGTGAACTGTATAAGATATATAGGGAGGCAGATATCATCAACTACATAAAGTCAACCAGATGAAATTTGCTGGACACCTGGGCAAAATGCACCGTGACTCTTTTTAACATCAAAAGTCTTCCACTCAGGGCCGGATTTCTAAATAGGCTAGAAGGCTGTAGCCTAGAGCGGCAATTTTTTTGGGGCGGCAAATTTTGTGACCAATTACAGCGGCATTCAACATAAAAAATATTATAAAGATACTAATATATTTAAGAAAGAAACAAATAATTTACATTAACGATTAAATCGTGAACGTATAGATAGTACTAATATTTAGTAGTAAATATGGTGGCTGCGATGGCAATTAGATTCCCCCCCCCCTCATTTGGAAATTGAAAGACAAGTAGTAGAACAGTTTAAAACATTCATTTAGTATTTCGCTTTCGATTTAGAGTGAGATTATTCTAATTTGTAGAAAGAAAAAAATAGTAAAGAAAACTATATCTGACGGCAAATCGATTGTAGCCTACAGGCGGCAAATCTCTAAATCCGGCCTTGCTTCCACTATAAACCAATTGGCACCAGGGCAAGAGGGAGACCCAAACTTCGATGGATTAATTGACTGCGTAGATGAGGATTTTAGAACTGTAAACTTGCAAAACAGGAGGTCGTCTTCCAAAACAAGATCAGAATGGAAGAAGATTCTGAAGAAGGTCCTGGCCCACAAAGGGCTGTCAAGCCAATAAAGAAGAAAGAATATTAACTGTGTTTGATATAAACGGTTTTAACTGTGTGAAATCAAGCAGATAATGTTCTCCATAAGAACTTAACCATGCTTTTTACTCGATAACTCTGCATCTAAATTACTTAAATCTTAAAGATCTAAAATAATCAATGCTTTATTATTAAACAGAAGGCACAGAACGTAATATCACCAGGAGATCAGTGTAGATGTCTCCGGTCAGTCCGTCCTCTTCGCTGTACTGACAGATCGTGGAATAGGCCTTCAGCAGGCGTTCCTCGATGGCTGGGTGGTAGATGGTCATGTCTTGCAGCAGGTGGACGGCTTTGGCTACGAGGTTGGTCTCGCACTCCATCTGGAAATGGGTGGCGAGGAATTTTATGGGGTCTTTGGGTTTCACGTCCAAGAGAGCTAAGAGCGCGTTTTGAAGGGCTCGATCTAGGCCTTCGTCATCCATAATGAGAGATCTTTGAAAGATATTTAATCACTATTCATTCAAAACTTTTGTCAACATAAACCGCATAAACTTCCGCAAAACAAAAAACATTAAAACGAAACTTTGGATTGGATGCCACTCACGGAACGAAATCGCAGTGGAATTAATATTTTTCAAAAAAAAATTAATATAACCTCCGTTGGAATTTTGTTAAAAAGAAGTTTTTTAATAAATGAAGGAATATTATCACTTTTTAAAAATAAATAAATATATTGTTAAAAAAAATGTAAAGAATATTTATTTCATGTTTTGTTTCTGGCAATGACTTTGCTCCAAGCAAGTACTTTTTGATGTGTTGATTCGGCGGCGTAATGGTTAAGGCATTGGCCTCTGGAGCTGCTGAGTCTGGGCTCGAGTTCCGTTCAGGCATGGATGTTGTGTTTGTCGAGTATATGCGGAGTACGAGCTCGTAAAATCTGTTGGGTCCGAAAGTCCTGTGGGCGGTCATTGCGCAGTTTCTCATGGGTACAGGTCCCTGGATAAAATTTCCCTCCCCTTCAGGGACATGTCTAAATTGCGGAGGTTGCAACAGATGACAGCATCTGTCATATGTGTTTGTGTCTGTCTTGTGTTTTTCTACTCGACGATGGTTTATAAGCGGGTCCTTGCGACCAAGCACACAAG
Source organism: Hylyphantes graminicola (assembly GCA_023701765.1). NCBI lineage: Eukaryota > Metazoa > Arthropoda > Arachnida > Araneae > Linyphiidae > Hylyphantes > Hylyphantes graminicola. The sequence goes on along the minus strand of CM043121.1, from coordinate 11,491,486 downwards.
CCTGAAAATATATTTCTACCAACCAACCAACCTACTTTTTGATGTTTGTTAGACAAGTATAAATAATCAAAATGATAATTTGCAAGCAAATGCCTTTTTTAAAAATTGCAGGTAAATTTTTATGTATATTTTAATTGGAAATACCTTTTCGAATGATTTGTTCCTGTTTTTTTTTGTCATTTATGCTTGACTTTTCAAAATCCGATAATCTTCACTATTGAAATGAAAAATACAAGTTAACAAGAAAGTTTAATGGTTTACTAACCATTTATTAAGAAATTTTATATTTTAGTTTTTTTTTAAATCATTAAATTTCGGTGAGAAGTATATATATATATATTTTAATTCTATATTTGGTTTCCTTTCTTAAAGCTGTAGTTGTGCTTACTTAGTTTATTGCTACCTTGTTGAATGGAACGAAAATTTTTGAAATTAACGGAGTGCAATATAAATATGTTTATGGTTTAATCATTTTATAGACTTTAAAGGAAAAATCTAGTATCCGTTCCAACGCTATGGGAGCGTTTTGAAAAAATATCACCAACACCTAAATGATGAATTGGTAGTGCTAGCGGTAGAAATTTACTGTACGGTAACTATTGGCGAACTTTCCGAAATTGCGCCAAAAGTCCGTATTCTGGCGAATTTTGACTTCACACTCTCTTCGCAACGATGACGTTTTCCGTCAACCCTATTTACCGTTATGGGTTTCGGTCGAACTCAGACAGGTTGCCGCAAAAAACTATTTATCGCCAAATCTGAAATTCGCGCCGATAGTTACCGTACAGTAAAGGTGATCCGTGCTAGCTATACCAAAGTAACAGATAAATAAACGGGGTTCGACTGTTTTACTAAAGTAAAATTATGTTTACGTCATAAGTTTTATTTTTGTAACAGCATTTGTTTCAAAATGCAATGAATTCAACCATTTTCCATCAATTCTGTGCAAATATGAAACGCTAAAGTGATTGAGAGTTGGTAAAAAATAGAAACAAATCAGGTTTGTGCTATCTTTCTTGAGAAATATTTGTTTAAGTTCTTCTAGGTATTGAAATGGAAGCTTATTATCAATGGGGGACGTACATAAATTACGTCACGCTCAGAGGGGGAGGGAGGGGTATGCGCCAACGTGACGGATCGTGACATGGAGGGGGTAGGGTTAATCACTTGCGTGAGGTAACGATTCAAAAATTTCCAATTTTGCAAGGAAAATAAAATTTACTTTTAAATACGAGATTTTTGATAAATTTTACTTTCTTTTTCTTTCCAAGTTAATTTTTTTCAGTATAAAAATATGCATTTTTTTTCAAATTTCAGAAACAAAGGGAAATATCAAAAGTAACTTTTGCTTAAGAGGGGGGGGGGGGGGGGAATGCAATAACGTGACGTAATTCTAGGGGGAGGGGTTCGATCAAACGTGACGTAGGGGGAGGGAGGGGTCAAAAAAGTCAAAATTTTGCGTGACGTAATTTATGTACGTCCCCATGGCCTACATAATTTAAAAAGTCATTGGTAAATAGTAAATGCCAAAAATTCAAGATGATATATAACTTGATTAAATTGACCTAAAACTGATTTAGGATTTTCCTTAAAATTTTTTTTGTTTCTGCAAAATAGCTTACCTTTTCTTCTGTGATTGACTTGAGAAGTGAGGTTAAAATCAAGCCAATATTCTAACAAATAAAAAAAAATCTGGTTGATTTACTGAGAACACTTTTTTTCATTATGTAATAAAGAATTCTTCATTGTATTCAGTTCTGTACAATATTTAAAATGTTTTTTTCCTAGGAAATTTCTTTGGAAACAGTGTAAAAGTCAGAAATTTGCATGTTTCTTCTGCAGTACAGAGAACTGTTGGTTCATGGCGAAAAAGGTATGTTATTATTGTTTAAAAACTCAAGTAGGTTTTTTAGTAGTAACTGTCAATTAGAACTGCATTTACACAGGATCCCTAAAAAAAAATTCTGCAATATCGTTAGGTTTGAATTAACGTCGCACTAGAGCTGCATGAGGGCTATTGGCGACGACCGTCGTATATTGGAACCACAGTCAAGTGAAGAGTCGACACCTGAATTTAGGCACCCAACGCAGCGGTTAAGGGCGACATCTTGTGCAGCCTTGGGACTTTGCAGCGTTAGGATATTTAACATGCACTCCCTTACACAGGGTATTATTCATCAGATCTGCACAGGCCGTTAAGAGGTCGGCAGTTATTTTGGCAATGCCCGGACCCGAACCTGGGAACTTTCGCATGCTAGGCAAGTGCCTAACCGACTGGGCTACCCAGCCCTCTGCATTATGGAATTAATTTTATTCGGAAATATCAGGGAATTCTAATGGAATTTTTCAAATTTGCCAAATATCAGGGAATTCTTTCCATTTTGGATTACTTAAACTGGGGTTTTAGGTTCTTGTGATCACTACTAACGGACACTTGATAAAAAAATACAAATATTCTGGGCTATCCAATTTGCCTGAGGGACTAATTTTGGAGGAAGGATCAATCTCTCTCATGAATCATATTATAACATGATTTTCTGATCGCATGATTCCTTTAAACTCGGGTTTTTGGATATGTAGAAAAGTTAGGTAGGCTAACCCATAATCTGGAAAGTCTTAATTCCCGCGAGGTTTGGATTAAATTTTCTTTACTGCATTGAATTGTGTGTATTTATGTTTTCTAGGTAATTGTAAAATCAGGGAATTTTTGTGAAAGTATCAGGGAAATCATGGAAATATCAGGGAACTTTTTTTCTAGGATTTTGTAACCGCCCTGTGACATGCTACACTGCCCATTAAAATTTTTTTGACTTAAATAGAGCGACTCCACTCAGGCCCGACAACCAACAAATGGATGTTAAAATAAATATTGATATTAAACCTAAAGAGACATATATCTTATTAATTGAATAATTTTTATTGTTTTATCGTAAGTTACAGGCATATTACCGAGAATAAAGTAAATATCTTTTACTTCTGTCAATTAAAAACATAATAAATATTTTTTTCTTTTATTAGTCAAGGAATACCTACTAAAGGTAGAGAGTATGGTCCATTAACTGATCTTCCTGACTGGTCTTATGCAGGTATGTTTTTATTTCAGTCAATAATTCACAATTTATTGGTAGCTTAATTGTGATGTTAGTGTATCTCTTTTAAAAAAATCTGAATACCCTAGACATATATAAACTCATCAGCAATGTTTATGTTGACAATTCTCATCCTATTGCAACCTTTTTAAGGGGAGTCGTATGGGTGTTGAGTCAAAAATGTTGATTTTTTAAAAAAAAATATTTTTTACATGTCATAAGTTTAATTTTGTTAAACATTAAGTTAAGATTTTGTTTAAGACTAAGATTATCGATATCTGTTTCGTGGTTTTCTTTTTATAAGCATTTTTTAAAAACTCTGAACATTAGTTCTTACTTAAAATTTCATTTTTTTTAGTTTTTTCCATGGATTGGCGTAACATGTTACTTGCAATAGTTACTTTTTTTGGTAACACCAAGTAATGCACCATGGACACCACATCATCATCAAAGTAATTTAATGTAGAATTAAAAATAAATACAGTATTACAATATCTGTCTTACATGCAACTAATAGTATGATCTGTCTTAGTTTTGCAAGTCATTGAACCACCAACTTGTATTGCAATTTCAGCGTAGTAAGAGAATCTATTCATTGTGCTTGTTTGTTCAACTAAAATGAGCATAACTTTATTTGTAATATAGATACTTTAATTCTGTTTTTTTTTTAAAATGAAATTCTACATTAAGTTACCTTCAACTTAATATTTAAATGTTTGTATTTAAGCGAAATTTAATAGATGCAAGCACACAGGTAACAGTTGAAAGACATGAAACTTTAAAAAAATGTCCACACTTTTGGCCACCACTTGTCCTTAGTCCTTGTTTTTTTTTTAACCAAATAGTGTGGTAACCCTGAAAATATTTGCTAAATTAAACTATCATCCTTTTACTCTCTACACATTCAATTTCTTGTCAAAAATAATCTTTCTGATCTCCAGATAAATGAACATAGCTGTTATGGTTAGTGGGACTCCTAACTGCAGCTGGAAAAAAATAATTTTCTAAGCCAAATTACTCTAGCCGCCTTGAATGTTTTTACAAATAGTTTTTATCTGTGATAAATGTAGCTGTCTAATGCGACTTTATAATCTCACTTTCTATAATCTTTTTCTTAAAAATTCGTTTGATTATTTTGTTGTAAAATTATTTATTGATAATTAACCCTTTCAGTCCCAATGACAATTTGGCATCATCATTTTAGGAATTTTTCCTGATCGTCTATAGCCATTTATGATATCAAAAATCACATTATTCGATTTCATAGGAAAACTGTTTGTTAAAAATATTTAATGAAGGTGTAGTAATTTGGCTTAGAAAATTATTTTTTTCCATCGGATTAACACAGAGGTACTTCATTTTTCCAGTCCTGCTCTTATTTCTCTTTAAGTTCTTTTATGCTCAGGTTAAAGAAATTGCTCTAAAGTTTGATCGATCAAAATTAGTTATTTTTAATTCCTGTTCGATAGCATTATAAATTTTTTGTAAAATATTTTTCTTGCAAAACAAAAAAAATTATTACCTTCATAAATACTTATCCCATTGCATATTTGTTGTGTAAAATAATGTATTGAATAATTTAGAAAATGTATTTTAAAACAGAAATATTTTTTAATATCACGAGAATGAAATACACAGTTTAAAATTACTAAAGCCCAATTTAAGTAATAAAATTTGTTGGTGTTTTAAATCTTTCTGTTGTATGTTTTCGGGTCTTTAAGAGTAAATAAGAAATCTCTATGAACAAACTTCTATGAAAGCACAGTTTTTGTTACAAAGAAAGTTTAAAGAGTTTTACAATTACGAAAACTATAAGAATATAATTTTTATTTATGTTGTAATAAATATTTGACCATGTTATACAGGGTGGCCCAAAAGTAGCCCAACAGTTAATGTTGTACCATTGGTAAGAACTTTGGGTTATTTAGAACAGGTATTCGACATATTCGTGCTTAGTTTTGTTGGTTGGCTAAAATAAAGTCGTACTACAGCGTATCCAGGGCCGTATTTCTAAATAGGCTAAGTAGGCTGTAGCCTAGAGCGGCGAATTTTTGGGGGCGGCAAATTTTCGGCATAAAAATATTATAAAGATACAAATATTTTTATGAAAGAAAACAAATAATTTACATTAATGAGTAAACCTTAAAAGTATATATAGTACTAATATTTCGTAACAAACATGGTCGCTGAGAGGGCAAGGGCACACCCTCCTCCCGGATTTCGAAGTTAAGAAAAATAGTATAGAACAGTTTACAAAAATTTGTCTATTTTTTTTTTTTTTTTTTTTTGTCGTGTCCATGAGAGTCGAACTTTATATGTGTCCGTGAATTTTGATAATTTCTTCTACGACTTGCTTGATGTTGTCTTCATACGGATCTATCAAAGTCGGCAGTACTCCAATCTTTCTCAGGCTGGCGCTCATAGCCGGACACTCATAGATGTGAGTAGGCGTAAGCTGTGTATCAGGACAATGTTCACAGCTTCTATAGATCTTCTTTCCATCTCTATCTATCTTCATACCCCTGTGGTGTCCTGTTCTTAGCCTAGTTATGGTTTTAAGAGTAGATCTGTTCGCAGTTATTTCAGAGAGAAGATGTTTGGTCTGAATGGATTTTTCTCTAAGCTTATATCTGGCCACTGCATTCGCATCCTTAAGAGAAACATCATTACAGCTAGTGTTGAGGTCTCTGCCCTCCTTGGCCAGTCTGTCCGCAGTTTCATTATCTTCTATGTCGACGTGCGCAGGAATCCACTGGAGGTTGCAGGTCTTGTTTATAGTCTGAAGATCTTTAAGACCTGAGATGATTTCTTGGGTGATAGAAGAATGTCCATTTAGAATTGCCTGGAGGGCGGCCTTTGAGTCGCAAAAGATTACTAGGCCTTTTGCCTGCTTGGAAGTGGGAAGGGCCTTATAGATATTTAGTGCCTCCAGAATTGCCCTCAGCTCACAGGTGAAGTTAGAGGCAATGTTTCCCGCACCAAATTTGCCCTGGTGAAACACACCATCTGAAGTAGTTAAAAACACCCCAGCACCCCCGTTGGTGATGGTTTTGTCAGAGGAGCCATCTGTGTATGCATGTACAAAGTCCTCTTTTGGAAATTGTTCTATTGCTTTGAGTCCCTTATTCCTAATGATGTCCTTTTGTTCATTTTTGTTGCATGGCTCCAAAAGGTCAATGTGAACGCTGGTGTTTATTGGCAGCTTTTTGAAAGAGATGGGTTCTTGAACAATAGCCCATTTGTTGTGTTCAAGGCCAACACTTTCTCTGATATCTCTATCATATTGCATGGGTGAAGATCGTTTTAATCTTGACGTATCATTCCACTCTCTAAAGGTAATGCGAGATATATGTTCAGGAGGGAGACTACATGTTTTATTCGTAAACTTGATCATATTTACTTTTCTTCTATTTTGTAGAGTTTCTAGACCACACTCCCTAATTATTTTTCCATTATTGGTGGATGAAACTGCTCCTGTTATTATCTTAGCAGCTCTCGCTTGAATGCTTTCTAACTTATTTAAGGCCGTATCGGAAGCATGAGCCCATATTGGGGAAGCATATTCCATAATGGGTCTAATAAGTGAAATATATGTGGTCTTAAGAGTTTTGACAGAAGCTCCCCAGTGCGTGCCGCAGAGACTCCTGATAATTTTCAATTTTTTGAGGGCTCTTTCAGAGACTGTCTTCACATGCTCAGTGAATCTCAATTCGGCATCTAGAATTATTCCTAGATATTTGGGATTGGATGCCTTTACAATACGTTTACCTTCGATATTTAATATAGGATCAAAAAGTTTTCTGTGCTTTCTGTCTGTTGAGAAGACGCTAAAATTTGTTTTTTCAGCATTGATTTTTAGCTTTAGATCCTGTGTCCATTTGACAATTCCATTGAGGGACTTCTGTAGTGCCTTTTCTGACATGTCGATGTCTCTGTCCGTGTGCCATATCGCAATATCATCGGCGTAACAGGCTACTTTGGTTCCATTTTCAAGATTGGGGTGAATGTCATTTACATAAAGTAGAAAAAGTAGAGGACTCAAAACAGAGCCTTGTGGCACTCCGGCAAAGATGTTCTTACATTTGGACATACAACCGTTGTATCGCACCTTTATTTTTCTCCTCCTCAGGAAGTCATTAATCCATGTTAGAGCATGTCCTCCAATACCATAGTCGTATATTAGTGTGATGAGTTTCTGGCGCCATACTCTATCGAAGGCAGCAGACATGTCCAGAAAAATAGCTGTAGTCTTTTTTGGCAATCGTTCCTGAAAGCCATTAATTACAGACTGGCAGAAATAGAATAACTGGTCTTGGGTTGAATGTAATTTTCTGTAAGCTGTTTGGTAGAAATTGATCACGTTTTTCTCGGTGAGGAACTCAACCATTCTTTGGTGTATTATGCGTTCCATCAATTTGCATAGAATGCTGGTGAGGGCGATGGGTCTAAAGTTTTTGCTTTCCGTGGCCGACTTGCCTGGTTTCAGTATGGGTATGATAATAGATGTTTTCCATATTTTGGGAAGTCTTCCAGACCTCCATGATGTGTTGAAAATGCTCAGCAAGAGCCTCTTTGCGTTTTCACCAAGATGTTTTATCATTTCACCGAATATTAGGTCAATTCCAGGGGATTTGTTGTTTTTTATAAAATAGACCGCCTCAAGAAGCTCTTCCATAGTGATTTCTTTTGTAAAGTTGTCTTCATTCTTCTGTCTTCTTACATCCCTGAGTATTTTGGTAGCAGATCGTTTAATTTTCTTATCCTTCTTATGATATTCGATTTTACTAACACTTGAGAAATGACTTGCCAACTCATTTGCAACTTTAACATTTGTATCTGCTGGGACCCCTGGTGCGTTTAAGACATTTGAAGACTGTGAGACATGATGGCCTAGAGTATTATTTAATACCTTAGTAATTTTCCAGAATTTTGTGTCTTTATTTGGGTCTAGGGTTTCGCAGAACTCTGCCCATTTCTGTTGTTTATTAGTGGCAATAGCCTCTTCTACTTTTTTCGATGCCTCTGAAAGGAGATTTCTTATTTCAGGCGAATTATTTGTTTCAAGCTGCTCATTTAAGAGGTCTCTCTCTTTGATCAGGGAGTCGATGTCCTGATCTTTCCAGTATGGGACCCAATTTTGCTTTCTTTTACCTCTAGGAATGAAGTGTTTGGCAGAGACATTAATGTGATGAGTTAAGTTGTTTATTTGATTTTCAAGAGAATTCGAAAAATCTTCATTTTCGCAAAGTTTTTCAAGGTGTTCTGTGAAGCCTGGCCAGTTTGCCTTTCTAAAGTTCCAAGATCTTTTTAATTGTAGAGGCCTTTCTGCACTGAAACTGCATGTTGTAATTATTGGTTTATGGTCACTTAATGCATGGTTAATTACTTTCCAAGTGCATCCATTATGTATGTGGGGGCTTACTGCAGTGAGATCTATTGCGGACTGTGTGCCTGAGGATCTTGATAGATAGGTGCTTTGTCCATCATTTAGTGTTAGAAGGTCCAAGTCGGTCAGCAGGTCCTCCATCTGTTTTCCCTTTTCATCCAAAACGTGTGAGCCCCAAGTCGGGCTCTTGGCATTAAAATCACCAAGCATGATAACAAAGTCTGATGGATCTAAGGGTATATTGCCAAGGGTTTCTATGTCGATGTCAGAATTATCAGGGTGGTAAACATTTATCAGTGTGAAAATTTGTCCTGGTAGTAAGACCTCTACAGCTTGGATTTCAGTACTTCCCCTTTGTTCGATCTTTACTTCTTTGTACTTAATAAGATCTTTCTTAAGGAGGAGTGCCAGTCCTCCTCCAGTTCTTCCAATCCTGTCCTTTCGTAGGGTGGCATAGTTTTTCATATCAAATCTAAGATTTTCATTTAGCTTTGTCTCTTGAAGGCAAGCTATGTGGATGTCGTTTTCCGCAAGAAGAGCTTCGAGCTCATCCTTCTTCCTCTGTGTTCCATTTATATTCAGCTGTAGAATGTTTATAGTCCTCGTAGCATTCTTCTCATCACGCCCCCGGACTGAATCAAAGCGTGACGCGTCGGCTCCCCCGGACGCGGTAGCATTAGTCCTCGTAGCATACTTCTCGTCACGCCTCCGGACTGGATCAAAGCGTGACGCGTCGGCTCCCCCGGACGCGGTAGCATTATGCGCGTAATTCATTGTTCGACTATTCATGGAAGTGGGATGCCAGAGCCCGAAGGGGTTGGACTTGTTTGCCTGTAGTCGTTAGCTGAGCATAATGGAACGGCCTTCACGCCTTGGGTGACCCTGCCAGGAGAAAAACTCCCGACGTACTTCACCCGTTCCGCCCAGGTACACCCCCTCGCCACTTTGAGGCCGACTACAAGGACTTGAGGGGGATTTGTCTATTTCGCTATCGATTTAGTGTGTAACGGTACATAGCTGATTCTAATATGTGTATCTATTTTAAACCGCACATACCACCCTATATTGCAGCTTACTAGCAAACCAAAGTGGGAGAAAATTGTGAGATGGGCGGCAAATCATAGCCTACAGGCGGCAAAGCCTTAAATCTGGCCCTGAGCATATCTTATCCAAAGAGTAGTAATTCGTGGACTTCAATTGGTTTAGTTTTGAGATATCTTCGGTTTATTATACCAACCGTTTTATCCCTGCCCCGTTTATTTGTTTGATGCTCTAGAAATATGCACGTGTCACCAGAGGACGTAACTTCGAATTCCGTAAACAATTCGAGCACCTTCGGGATTAAGAATGTAAATATCTGTATGTAAATAAAGCTGTCACTTTTCACAATGGTTCTTAATTACGATGCCTGTCCACAATAATTCTCCTGTAGCTCTATACCCTTTCCATTTTGAATCCAAGCTTCGAAAAGACTTCCTTTCCCCATCCCATCGCTTGGTTTTCCGGGAAACGAAGGGGAGCATCGCTTTTCGAATCGTACCTCGTTTGAGGTTCTGTTGTTGAGGTTAACCACAGTTGTTTTATGTAATCTCGCATGTCCATGGGTATTCTTTACGATTATGATTGCTAAAGTCTCGGATTCTGTGTGAACATTGGAAATTGAACTAAGTTTTCTCGACACTCTTCAATTCATTTAAGAGGAAACTGGGCTTATTATTGTCTTTACTGGCTTACAAAAAAAAAATTCCAATCTTCGAATAAAATCTTTCACATGTTTTAGTTGTTTCTGAGCAAAAATATTGTTATAATGAAAACCCGATTATAACAATTCCAAATTATTAAGCAATTGCTCACTTTATATTTTGCTTTGATTTTGTTACGCATTAAATCTAAAGTAAAGTACTCACCATAAAATCAATATACATGCTAGACATGCTCACTGAAAATTTGTATTTTTGATCATGATCAGTTACACTTTTAACAATCCGAATAGTCAAACTTAACTGGGGTGGGGGAAAAACCGAAACAGCTATAAATCACGCCGTTTCCAAGAAAACCGCACTCGTGGATGGGGGAGGAAGTCTTTTCGAAGCTTGGATTCAAAATGGAAAGGGTATAGTATCAGGACAATTCAACAAAACTAAAAAACCTAACCTTTATTAAAATAACTGTTTCTGCATAATTAACCGTATACCTAACTAACTGTTAGGCTACTTTTGGGCCACCCTGTATATAAGAATGAGTGTACCAAAAAATTACTTATTCAAAATAACACAAGTATCATTAAGCTATAATTAAAATGTTCTCACATATTTTATTGAAATGATTGTCTTTGGAAATGAAGTTTGAAAATGCACATCACAGTACTCTTATGTCTGTGTAGTACCCAGAACTTTGATTAAAGCTGTGTTTGGCTTTGCTGTTAAAGATATTGTTTGCATTTATAAGTCGTTAATCATAAGTAAATTCAAAATTATTGGATTGTGTTTTTATACAGAATTACAAATTTTACAAGAGGCTCCTAAGAGAATAATTGTGTTTTGGGGCCGCTTCGAAAATTAAAAAATTTCTTATTTTTTCAAATGTTAACGTACATTATTGCTTTTCTTTTGTGTTAGATGGACGTCCGGCACCTCTTAACGAAGGTCAAAAAAAGAGAATTAAATTGCAAAAGCAGTATTGTGTAAGTTTTAAACCAAACAAATTTCCAGTTTTAAAGATATGAAATTTTGTGAAATAAGTTATTCTGCAAATTTATATGCTATTTTTTACTGCATCAGATAAAGTTTTTTCACTCAATAATAAATTTGTAACAATTATTTTGAAATCTTATATTTATGAGATTTTTAAATTTTATAATTTTAATTTAATTAAAATATAAAATTTGTAGATTTAAAAAATATGCGTTTTTTTAAATCTATCAACTATCATTCCCGTGAAGGGTTTGCTTGTCTGCATCCTTTGGGAGGTTAACCAATTTTTTAAAAAAAATTTCAATTCAAAATTAAACTTTTTAAAAATCATATTCATATTACATTCTTGATAAAACAAAAGTTTATGAAATCGAAGCCAAAAATAATGAAAAAAATGTAACAAATTTTTCTATTGCTGTATTAAATTTGTGTTATTTCGAGTTATATCTATATGCGAGGAGAGTATACACCAAATGCTTTTATTCATAATTAGCAAATAAATACCCATTCTTCGCAATGACTAAAAAAAATTTCAAATCGATCCAAATATGTGTACCATTTAATCAGTTAAATGATAATAAGGTTATTATTGTTCCCGCTTGTTTTAAAGTATGAAATTCGATTTTATTACCTTAAATTTCAAATTGAAAAATACTCTATAAAATGTAGGTATGAATGTCCTCATAATTTCCTTCATGAATACATAAAACCTCTTAGATACTTTGGTGCATTTTGGTAAGAATTTGGCAAGAAAAGATATATAGATGCATTCACACTCATTATAAAGCTCTAGCACAAAGACCTTACAACCAGGTTACAAATTATTAAAAAAAGTAGTTAATTAAAAGGCATCTTGCAAAACAATGTTACAATAATCAGTTAACTACAAATTAGTTATGCAGCCTTTTTTGTTGCATTTATAGCACAAAAAATGTGTATTTTTAGAGTTTAAGGCGTGTCCTAGTTACTATTAAACATAATTTTTTTTAAAAAAAAATTCTTTGCAAAAATACTTTTTAGCATATATTTGTATGAAAATTATGTTTAAATTAAGAATGTACGTGTATTATTTTGCTCGGGTCTTAAGAGGTTATAGTATTAAATAAACTAGCAGTATGGTCCCCCCTTACTGGGAACCCGTCAACTTCGCATTGCTTCCTTTTAGAGGCATGCTTACTTGTGAAAATACCCTCAAAATCAAAACAAAATTAAATTCATGTTGGCGCATGCACACTTAAAAAAGCAAACACTAATAGTGGATGAAGCAGCCTTAGGGCGAGCGCATATCTCAACCAAACTCAATCAATCAAACTAATAGAGGCGTCAAGCCCCCGTTTCGGCCCGGTCCATGTATTTTTCAAGCTCCGTTATGGTCCCGCAATCCCACGTGGATGACGTTTTTTTTTAAAAAACTAATTATATTAATTAAAAATCACAATCAAATATGAAAAATCTAAGCCTCAGGTGCACACGTAGGTATTAAAAGGAATCCTAAAAATTTCGAATTTTTTAGAGCAGTCTAAGTAGGTCGTTTGCGATCCACAGACAGACAGACTCTTTCTTTTATTATTATAGATGGATATAATGCATTCCTTTCATTATATTTAGGACGACATCATCAGGCTCTCAAATGAAGTAGACAAGTGCTTGGATCTTCACCGGCAGACGCATGCCAACCTAGAGGGGGCAAGGCAGGATGCCGTCAGGAACCGTCTGAAGGAAAAGGGAGAAGTTCTAGAATAACATTCTTTGTGTAGAGCATCATTATTCATAAATATTACATTAATGCAGATAAATAAATTGGCTGCTAATTTATTTTTTTGTGGAATGTCATAATTCACATGTTTTACATTAATGTTAATTACTATAGTCACAGCCTTTTCTTCCACAAGGCCCGTTTAGGGGGTATGGGACACTTTAAACTTTTTTTTTTAATATTGCAGATATCAATATAATTTTTTCCCATAAATGTATACTAAATATACTTACACTTTTAGATAGTCAAAGGTTTTTAAATTATCATTATTTTTCTTTAAAAAAAAAATAAAATGTGTCGAAAAGTGATGTTTCTTATATTTGTTATAGGTCAAAAAATTATTTATTGAAAAATAAAAATTTAGCATTTTTATAAACAGAAGAATGTATTTAACAAATTGTCTTTACCGATTTTTGTTATTTGCCATAGTTTTTTTAAAAAAAATATTGAATTTTTTTTTAAATAATTTCACATGGGTTACTTTTTTTTTATAAAAATTAATAAATAAAAACACAATGTAAGCGACGATGTACGGTATCGCTATTGCGACGATAATTCAAAACCTAACCTAGCCTAACCCCCGCCTGGGAGCCCAGTCTCGATAAATTTGCCAGATGGAGAAAATGCTCTTGTAACTTACACTCTTAAAACAAACACTCCTAATTTAACTCAGTCTGAGTGGATTTCACTCCTCCAGACTGGAAAATGCACTTCTCCTTTTGGAGTGGATCCTTTGTGTGTTAAACCTCCGACAGGATCACTCCAAACGAGTGATTTTAACTCAGTCTGAGAAAATATGCATGCCTTTACGGTGTCGAAAATGCACTTCTCCAACTGGAGTGGATTTCACTCTTTTGTTTTAAGAGTGTATGGGGGTGATGATCTCTGTGCCGTATTTAAGAAAAAAATATCAGGTTGTCTTAATAAAAAAAAATTGATGAACATAACTTGATGGATGAATATCAGCTTATAGAAAGTTTGGGCAAAAGATTTATAAAAAAAAAAAAAAAACCGATATCATACAATGTTTAATGAGACAGACTTTTTTCTGCGACAAATGACAGCCCAGATGAGGGAAAGTTTGTGAATTTATTGATTGTAATTTTTTTTAAAGTTTTGCCATTCAATTCAGTTTTGCCACGGCAATTTGTGAATCTTTTTCGAATCCGTTTCGTTTCCGTTTATTGCTACTTGGCTGAAAAACGTAAATCGCCAAATCAAGAACTATCTCTCCATCAAATCTTTGCACTTTGAAATAATACAGTAGTCATTTGAACAATAGACACTACAAAATTTTATTGCTTTCTATAGTGAAAATGAATGCTAGTGTGCAACTTTGTACTGATACATATTTAATTGATCCAGCATATTTATTTTATTATTTTGAAATGACCACAAATATATAGAAGCTTATATATTTCCAAAGTTCAATGAAAACTGTATGACAAACAACACAACATATTTTAAAACAAACGACTTTTTAAATAATATTTGCACTGCTGTGAGATGAAATGTACGCTAGTTAAAAACAAGTACACATTATTTCTTTTATTTATTTTGTATTTTGAAAAGTTTGGGATGTAATAATTTGGTCTAATTAAATAGAACATTTTTTTTTATTATTAAAATAACTTCAATTAGTATACTACCTAAAAAATATGCCTTTTAAATATTTTAATGACATATTTCTTGACATATATATACTTTTAAAAGCCGTAACTAGCGGTAAATTTCACCTTAACACGCAACAAAACTCTTAATGCAATAAATGTTACGATAAATACGATTGTAATATATTTTGTAATAAAATTAATAGATAACCCTGCTGTAATATTTCTTTAAAATTAATAAATCTACAACAGATTCGGAACATATTTAACAACAAGATTCTAACAGCTTTTCACAATAGAACTCTGAAAACTTTGGTAACAGAAGAATAGATAAATTTACATCCTTAATAATTTTCTATCATTAATTTTTTTAAATAAATGCATATTTATTTAAAGTCGCACATTCACAATTCATTTAATGTTTCTCCGTACCTTAATAAAAAAAGGGCAAATGTACAATAATATCGTGTTGGATATTGGCATTTTTGTTACTAAGATACAGATTTTTATGTCTAGAGGAAGTTTGCAAACCCATTGTATGAGATGTTTTGTCATCACAATTGAATGAATTGAACGAAAATATTGAATGAATTGAACGAAAATATTGAATGAATTGAAAGAAAATATTGAATAAATTGAACGAAATTTCACTTCTAACTATATAACTAGGAGGAAGTCAAATAACTCTTGCACTTTTTCGCTTCCCAGTTAAAATTTATGGAATACTTTTAAACTTTCCCCTTGAATTTTTTTTAAAAATGTGATAGACTGAAAAATTATCTCTAATATACATAGAAAAATGTTTTGACTTCTTAATACAAAAAAAAAAAATACAGTCAATAAACTTAGGATCTAAGTTAATGTGCTTTATAAACACTCCATAGATCTAACATTGGAAGTGGTATCAAGAAGAATTTTTTTTTACTTCCCCCTAAATTTTTGCGAAACCTAAACATGAATAGTTAAATATGGTTAAGCTTTTAGGGTAAATGATTACCTAACTATAAATATTATCAATTTGCGATATAAACTCCAACAAATTAATATCAAATCAGACATGCCACTGTAAAAATATTTAATAAACAAACGTAATTGTTAAAGTAATCTATACTTTAAGATTTATTTTATTTTGGGAAAGGTTACTTTCAATACATTTTTTAAAAAGCAAAATATGTAAGTAATTATCTACTAATAAATACTTTTAATTGTACAATGTCAATTTTAAGGCATTAATATTATTGAGTCAGATATGCTTCCATAAAAATATCTCACATTACATATTATTTTAGAGCTGTATATTCTTCCTTGTTTTCATCAAGCAATTACCTTTGTAGTTATTCCCAAAACCAAAAACAATTAAACTGAATTGTAAAATAATTGATACTTTAGCTGTTTTGGAAAAGGTTAATTTTACTAATAAATTAATTTTTAATTTTAATGATTTTTAAAAAAAAACCAAAATATGTTTGCTTATGATACGTTTCGTAATAGATTTATCACAGTCCAGGGTGTTGCAAAACAGCCTCTAGAATCTATGACGTAGCATTTGAACCATCCAGTGCCACCTTCTCCCAATGTCATTAGAGTCGGAGAGAGAGAGTGGAATACATGGCTACTTGTCCTGATGTGTCAACTGGTAGTTGTAGATTAGATACACCAAATATTTGGGGCCCGGATGGCCGAGTGGTTTGGAAAGCAGACCATTACGCTAGCAGTTAGCGCGCTGTAACGGGTGCCGGTTCGATTGCCGCCTTCGCCCTGGGTGTACTTTCCTTCCTCTGTGACAGTAAAAATTCTATCTGGGCCTGTCCTACTTGACGCAGGCTTATAAGCGGGCCTCTGATCAAGCACACAAGCAGGAGTATATACCTACCCCACCCTACCCTACCCCAATGAGAAAAAAATTGAGCCCAAATTACTCCCATTGTATTGAATGTTTTTTTTTACAAACAGCTTTTTTTTGATAAATACAGCTGTCTTAAATGCCCCTAGAATTCATTTAAAAAAATTGCTTTGAATGTTTTATTGTTAAGTTATGAATTGAAAATAAAAATATATTGAGGCAATGTCCAAAAAGTTGAGTTCTATCGACATTGTAAGCCAGCTACATTTATCTAAAAAATATCGTAAAAATATCCAATACAGTTGCAGTAGTTCGGTTTCGACAATTACTTTTTCGCCCTTTGAATAAACTATATGCAATGCATGAATTTTTTTTTATTCCGAAAAAATCCGAAATTTTATCGCAAATATTTTGATTGTGGAACAGTCCTGTTTGAAAACTAGTAGAAAAAACATAATAGGACGCATAGTTGCCAATTCCATGGTGTTTGGTGAACACAGGGGATCATTGGGTTAGTTTGGTAGGAAATAATGTGTCACACAGAAACTAAACTACACATGGGTAATTGGTGAAAGGAGGATTTTAATTAGGTTGTCGGTGACTCTGTCTAAGCTTGTAGATCTAATATTAAGTGAAACTAACATAAATTATGTTTCAAGGGTGACTAGTCACGAGGCGAGGCTTTTCACTCAGAAATACGAACTTCGATTGAAGGTTTCACACAGGCTACTACTACAAATTGACAATCAGGACCCAGTAGACAGTGGCTTTCAGACAACGAGTTACCGAGAATAAGTAAAAAATTATTGTGCACACATATATCGAAGTATATGGAGAAGATGAAAACACGGAGATAGGAGGATTTTACACACACATACTTGGATAAGGAGAAGACTGCTACGAAGTTTATATTATTTCTATAGGCTTATATAATCCTTAATTGTGATTCATCCTGTTTTTGTCTGTCTCATAGGGAAAATGTTATATTTTACCCAACACAAAATAATGCAGAAATATTGTTTTAAATGTTTTAACTAGAAAAAAATTAGTTGAATTGGAATCGATTGGCAAAATTTCGACTTCGAGATGACTTGCAAATCGTTATAATTATTATTTAAAAATTTATAATTATAATTTTCAATTGATGGCGCCACGATATACGCATTAAGTTATTAATATCCATAATTAAAAATTTAAGATTTTTTTAAACTAATTGTTCTACGCTATGTTGTGTTTGGTAAAATATAGCATTAGCCGTAAGTGGCAGAAAAACACTTGTTATCACCCTTAAAACATATAATGTGTAATCTGCTACGCCATTTGATGAGTAGATGGTTCAACTTGGAATGACACGATTATTCGATCACAACACTAAGATCATTATCACGGATAAGAATTTTCACATGGAATCAGAACTGTTTTCGCGTGGTATTATCGACTAATTCCTAATGAGTTCCATTTGAGAAACAGAACAATTTTTTTCTGTAAAAAATGTCCGGTTTTACAGTCTGCTAGTTGAGTAATTTAAGTCTCTTAACGTTCAAGTGGCGCATGTGGCTACAACTATATCAGTTAGGGTGGGCCGAAAAATATTTTTTATTTTATTTCGTATCGCTATAGTGCGAAAAAGTTGCCATTGGTAAAGACATGAAAAATGTACCATTTTTTTTATTCATTTACCTTCTGTTCGCGCAATACCATCAAAGTTGGCAAAAAATTGTCGAAAAACGTTATTTTTAATAATTTTTTTAAGCACGATAGATGTTTTTAAGTAAGATGTTTAGAATGTCTAAAACTTGTATGATTAAAATGTAGTAAACGGCATAACTTTAAAATTTTGCAAAAACTAAGATTTTCCCTCATTTTGTACTACCTTGCGTGGACCGGAGGCTCAGGCACAAATGCATAATAATTATGTAACTTTACATACTTTTAGTAGTTAATTCATGATATAAGAACGCAATTAAAACAACATCTTCGTGTTAAAAAAAATTATAAAAAGTTACTGTTTTTGACATTTTTTTTGCCAACTTTGATGGCATTGTGTGAACGGAAGATAAATGAATAATAAAATAATAATTGATGAATTTTTCACGTCTTTACCAATGTCAACTTTTCGGCACTATAGCGATTCGAAATAAAATAAAAAATATTTTTTGGCTCACCCTAATATCAGTCGACCCCTTACAGTCAACCATAGAACTCTAAACTTCGTCTCACAAAACAGCTCGTTTATTTCATTGCCACCTGAAGCCAGTTCAACTTCTTACTGTTGCGACCAGACTGTTGCGTTAATTCACATCTTTTCCTATTCGGAATTTCGAGGGAAAATACCACGCGAAACACGATCCACATAAATTGTCTAGTACATAAACTGAGCTTTTTTCCCAAAATGAAAACGAAACATCTAAAATTAACATAGCTCAAAACGTTATGTTTACGTCATAACATTACAAGTAGTTTCGCCGCTAAAGTACTAACAAAAATAGTTATTTAAATCTGCATTATACCTACTATTTCTTACCAAACAATTAGATATCAATTGCCAACAAGTTTTAAAACATGTATGCAGTATATCGAGCATTTCATTGTAATCTTTGCTCATGACATGAAATTATATCCATTGCACAGCAAGAAGATTTAAAATAACAAACATATTTCTTAAATTTTTAAGTAATGTAACATATATTTCAGAATTTTGCAATTAAAAAACTCACGTTCAAGTAAATATATAAATTGAATACATGATTTACAGCTACGATAAATATATAGATAGCTAATTTTATTGTTTTTAAAAATGCTTTTTAATCTTTAAAATTTAACATTTTTGCAGAATTTTTTTTAACATACATAGGATTATTTCATCACTTTAATTTTATAACTGATGACATATATTTAATTAATTAGTTATAATTAAGCAATTGTATTATAGTGTAATGTATCCCCAAAGCAAAAAGTAGTAACGAAATCCACTACTGAAATAATTTTAAAGGTATGACACACACAGCATACTTTAATTGAATAAACTTTTGATTCAATATATTTTGAACCCTTTCACAACTGAAACGGCCCAAGATGGCCGTCCGACTAAGGATTCGATAATGATGTTCCTCTCACATATTACGAGGAAACAAAAATCCCTCGTAGCGAAAGGGTTAAACGTTAGTGGCCAATTAAAAAAATGTTTTATGAGTGGCAATGCATTAAAATTCTGCCATTCGCAACAATATTACTTTCTCTTTCAGAAGTATGTTACGATTGAAGTGAATAATTATATATCAACTGTGATTGTACCACAGTAATAAAACCTACATATAACTACGTAACTACCCACATTAATCGCAACATATATATAACTATTATTTTACAAAACATTTATTATTTTATTGTGTTTATAGTTCCATTTTATATCAAGTGTCGCACCCCTAACAACTGTTTGATTGCGTGATTCCTCCTTTTAGTATTAATGTAGCTTTACACTGCACCGATATAGACAACAGCAGATAAATAAAAAAAATGACGCAATTGTCATATTAATTCAGAAAATCACATAATCCTTTCACACCATAGATATCACAGTTTAAGTATTAGAGTGGAAGATCACGTGACCTCCAATGCTAACGACAAGACGCGCATGGTGAGAAATTTTTTTAAGGGTTTGGGGCCAGTGTTGCCAACACTTTAAGGAGAAAAGTGCTACGAAAAATACCATTTAATTCTAAAATTACAAAAAATAGTATAAAATATACTACAAAAGCGTCTCACGTTTTTTAAAGTCACGAAAAATATTCCAAAATGCAGCTAGTATTTTTCTGGTATTTTTTTTTAAATTTTAGAATTAAATTATATTTTTTCGTAGCACTTTTCTCATTAAAGTGTTGCCAACACGGACCCCATACCCCTTCAATATTGCTCTCCATGCGCGTCCCGTCGTTAGCATTGGAGGTCACGTGATCTGCCACTGTAATACTTTAACTATGACCTCTATGTTTCACATTTTGTCACTTCTTTGAAGAGGTACGCACGTCGAATCCGGGAAATTGAACCCAGGACTTTTCACATTCGAGCCCAATACTAAACCGTCTGCACCTTAGTACACTGCTCAAAAGAATTAGGGTAGCACTTTGCGTACTTTTGTTACCCTTTCAGTTCCAACTTTTTATTTTTTAATCTAAAAATCTAAAATTTGAGAGAAAGATTCATTATGCAACCAGAATGAAATAATAAAAAAAACTGGAAAAAATCTTAATTTTTTAGTTAAAATTTAAGGGAAAAATGGAATAACAACTTTTGAATAAATTATAACAATAATTTTTGCGAAAATTTATTTGTTAAAAATAAATCAATTCTTAAATATCTATAAAATGCAAGCATGAGAATTTAGGGTCCATTTATATGTTAAATTTTTTTCAGAGTGATGGATTTTATTTTACCATGTTTTTCATATTTTCATTTAATTAAAACAAACATTATTTAGTTCCCCAAAAGTCATAATTTTTCCATCTAACAAAACATAAGTGCAAGTTTAACTTAGTCAGAAAAAAAAAACGCAAGCTGATGATTCCAAATTGAATCATTCATTGGGGGTGAAAGGGTTTAAACTAGAAACTATGCGCTACCCCAACTATTTTGGGGTTTAAACTATGCGCTACCACAATTGTTTAAGGGTTTAAACTATGCGATACCCCAATTGTTTTGAGCAGTGTAACTAGTGTACGGCGAGGTCTGTAGTGGGCGATTAAAAGAAAAATGGTCAAAGCTGTTTTATACATTATTCAGTTTATCTTTTCAGGGCAACGTACTTGGGAGTCCCAGGAGACAGTTTGAGAAAACATTTGCTTTGTCAGGGTGCGCTCTCAGACCATAAAAAAAAAACAATAATTTTGATAATCCATGCCTATTCTATCTGTGGAACATACATCATGGAATAGAATTTTAACTATAAGTAGAGCATTGCTTTCTAAACAATCACAGACATAAAAATATACAGTTAACACTGATGAAACCTTTGATAAATTCAAACAACTATATCAAAATGGTAGATGTCTGAGTGTTCTGGTATTGATTTTTGGTTGTTGTTTTATTCGAATATTTCAATTAAATCCGTTTATTGTTTTGTGCGTTGTACAAAATAACCCAAAGTGTACATATAGTTCACAGTCCCCGTTGAAAAGTAAATGTTCATATTAACTTAGAAAGGCAAAAGTTAGATTGTTGATACAAATTTTTAAAATTATGTGGATATACAGCCTACATGGTTACTTATGAACTCTGAACAAAAATTGTCGAAATGTACCTTACAATTTAGAGTTTCCAAAAAAATTAACTTTTTTTTCAAAAAGTTCTTTTAGTAGTTAAATTTAAAGGCATTTTGCAATAAAAATAATGTTAAGATAAACTGTTAACCACAAATAAGTGATACGGCCTTTCTTTTTTGCATTTGGAACATAATTTTTATTTTTAGAACTTAAGGCATGTCTCCTCAGTAACTATTAAACATAATTTTAAAACAAATCACTTAGCAAAAATACTTTTTAGCATATATTGTTTGAAAAGTATGTTTAAATTAGGAATATACGTGAAGGATTTTTCTCGGGACTTAAGAATTAGAACACTCATCCATCTACCATTTTGTGAATGGGGCTTAATTTGCTGAAAAATAGTGTTCATTTTGTAAAGTGTACTGAAAAAATTGTCAGTCCAATCACAGTGTAACTCTGACTGAGCGTGCACAATGAGAATTTTTTCACTGTGCAGGATGTAATAGCACCGTTATCAAATAGTGATTAAAATATGAAATTAGAAGCCAACTCAAGCTTAATGCGTTTTACAGAGAGTTTCTAATGAAGTTTTTATTGGAAAAGAGGCTATTTCAGTAATAGACTTTTCGTGTAACCTACTTATAATAGGACTTTTTTTCGTTAATTAGTTTTTCGTTTATGGGAATGCGATCTGTAGAAATTTTACGGAAAACTTATGAATGTTTCATTGGTGACAATTAGTTAGGTTTTGTTTCAAAAGTCAGATTAAATATTTATGAGTCATTATTTAAAGGTTATATTAAGCTTCTCTCGTAATAAAAATCAATGGAGAAAAAAGGCCAACTTTTTATAACGATAAAAAAAAGAACGTTTCATAAGTGTGTGTATTGAAAAAAAAAAGCGCGAGTGAATATGAAAAAATAGTAATAATAATAATAATAATAATAATAAATGCATCTATGACTTGGAAGACTTAAACCTTTGCACAGAGATTGTGCAGATCAAGCGAAATATATAGTTAGTATTTTCGAGTATTATCTTTTTATTATCTTGTTACTAAGAATATATACTATTTTTCTTTGATTAGAAAAATTGTAGTTACTTTTTTTATGAATTAGCTGAAACTGAAAGTTCAGGGTGGAGCAAATAAAAGTGGCCCCGCCATGGAGATAGAAATAAGATGGAATTGTTGCCAGGTCAAAAACCTATGCAAAAACAGGTAAGCGAAGCTATTGATCGCTTCTGTATTAAGCCCAGACAAGTCCTTGACGAATTATTTGCTCTCAACTATGCTATCGTTTGACAAGTAAGGTTTGTACAACTGTGCAAAAAAGTCCCCACTAGTGATTATTTCTGCTGCTATTTATCCTCGAGAATCGGACCTTTTTGTTTTTGTTAATACAAAGCATTCTAAATTGATTTCAAGACACGAAACTTGCATAAGGTGTCGTATTCATGTAATACGCACTAAGATCTGATCTCGCCAATAGTCCATGAGTAGCTCGAATGTGATGTTATTCAAATCCAACAAATGCTAAAGCAGGCTTGCCAATAGAAGCCATTGCGCGCTTGAATAATCTTTTATTTCGACTTGAAGGCTTTCAGACGGCTTCAATAGTTTTTCTCGCCAAGCATCTCAATTTATTCCTATCTCTACACCGGGGCCACCTTTATTTGCGCCACCTTGTATTAAAAATCATTGCCTAAGGCCTGTGAAAAAGCTGTTCTTACTTATTTTCTGTTAACAAATATTACACAAATCGTTCATTTATTTGTTGCGTATTGATTAGTGTATTTGTGACGCTTCACATTTAGTTTGAAAGATTGTCTAATGGCCCTGCCCATGGGTTTTAGCACTCTACTTCTACGCATGCGCAAAATCAGCGAAAGTTGCATTGAACCACGGCCTACTCAACTACTAAGGCCGAAGAAGCTTTCCTAAACACGCTCGGGGGCGGAATTTTTGACGTCATAGTTCCGAGTGACGTTGTTCCGAAAGTGAAGATAACCGGTATCGAAGCCTGTTCGGAACCACTCGTTCACGGCTGACCACATTTTTAGGGTTCCGAATGCATCCGAACTAGTTTCTCAATCTTCGGCACTCGGAATAGTGACGTCGAAAATTCCGTCTAGCTCATGTTTGGGAAAGCTTCTCCGGCCTTGGTATTGAAGTTGGCCGTGATTGAACGTGAAGCGCATGTGTAGAAGTTTGTCGTGGAATAGAGTACAATGAATAGGTCCACGATAAATGAAAAAAAAATGATTGAGGTTCAATCCAATAAAAGAATTCTTGTGCCACTTACTCAACAAATTAAGCCCCTGAAATTTGTTAATTTAAATATGCTTACGATGTACAAATACAAACATACATAGTTTTGAGCATACAGACAAGCGCACTCTAAAGCGCGAATGTGTGCACGCAACTCGTGGAGTATGCACGAAAATAAATAAATATTTATATATAGTATATACACATACGAAGTCTACCTCATTCTTTCACAGTCCACCAGTATTATTAGTATGATATAAACCAGAGGTTCCCAAATTTTGTTTCACGGCTCCCTAATTAAATAAAAAATTATCTGAATCGTCCCATGCAAATCGCTAACAAATATAGATTTTTATAAAATAATCACTAAGTTTTTGGCTTTATAGTAGTTCAAAAAGTAATTTTTTATTTTCTCGCAGTACCTCTATAAATAGCGTAATTCTTCCTTGTAGAGAGCCGTAATGGTTAGTTTGGAAGCCTCTGGTATAAACTATATTGCTTTGACATTTTCATTACCTTTAACTTCATTCCTGGACGACCACCAAACTTAAGGCAATTGTTTTTTACGCAGATATAATTTGGTAAACAACTCGCAATCTTTGGGAGACACCTTATAAGAAAGGCTGATTTTAAGATTAATTCCAAATTCATTGATTAGTATTTTTAAGACAAAACATCTTCAGGAGCTTAATCTTCAACACCCATTTGGTTCTTTCGCAATTGTCATTTATCGAATTTTAATTCTCTAGTATCTGTTTCACCTCGGTTGATTGACGAATTCGAAACTTTTAAAGTGGTTTACAGTTGTTGACCTTTGTTGTTACAGTTGCTGAGTTTTATTGACTGGCTGCGAGTATACTCGTATTTTCCAATTTAATTAAACGCCTTTTACATCATTTGGCAGGATTGCCCGCGTAAGTCGAAATTTTGGCAATAATTTATAGATTTTCAGAGGTACTATTTTAGAATTGGAAGTTGAAGTAGTTTGGGGTACGGATGCTTTAACATAGCCCAGAGCAGCAATTTGGCTAATTTTGTGAAATTCCATCTGATGAAAAAGTTCCGGGGAAAGTTACTGGTCAACAAAGTGTTACACTTAAATTGCTCAATTGATTTCAAAACTAAAATTGGAATATCTTTAAAAAAGGCCCTTCATATATCCAATAGTACGTTCCACCAAACGCACTAGAGCAATTCATTCCCAGCATTCAAAGTCTCACAATTCGAAGAAGCATTCTTAGTCCCAACTGTCGAAATCCTAATATTTGAAATTCTGGCATTCCAAGTACCTATTTAAATGCTTGAAATACCAGTTTTCCACAAGTCCAGAATTTGAAGCCCTTAACATTAGTCACAATCGCAGTCTCCGAAATCGCAGTCTCCGCAACCGAAGTCTCCGCAATCCATATCCGAACAACAATCCAAGTCCCTCCAGTCCAAGCGTCTGGGAGCGCAGAATTCCCCCCAGCAATCCTAATACTCCCTCTCATTCACCGTCCCGTGCATGTACCGATCCGTCGACGGCTGCTGTACCATCTCCGGCTGGGTCTCGTACACGGGCTGTTGCTGGTACGCGTATTCCTGCTGATGTTGTGCCACGGCCCCGTACGACGGCAGCTGCTGCCCGTTCTCGGTGAGGCTGGTCGTGACTTCGTACCCCTGCGTGCCGGCCTCGTACCCTGGCCCGCCGTTCTGTTTCGCGTTGGGGTCTCCGAACGAGTTCTCGAGGGGGTTCCACGAGGGCCCCTCGTCCTCCGGCGGGGGTTCCGCCCACGGCTGTTTCTCGCCCGACGCGAACAGCCCGTAGAAGATGACGCCGCCGAAGTGGATGCAGCTGGCGATGATGAACACTTTCTGCCACTCGTCGGCGGTCTGCAAAGGAAACGAGCATACATTATACAAAGTCATTTACAAATAACCAACTTAACACTTTAAAGACGGGCGTCGACTGACCCATAGACTAAGAACACTCTAAGTTTGAAACTCTCATTGGATTTTCATTTGATTATTTCCATATTGAAATTGACTTGGAAACTAACGCCACCGTTGTGTCTAAGGGAAGTAATGTAACGGTTTCTGGCTTCCTATTTCTAGTCACCTTTAGAAGCTTTAACAGAGCACCGAGCCAATTACGCCTCGTAATTTAGAACCCTTATCAAGTGACGAAAGGGATCTATTTTTGACGACAACTTATTTTTGACTTTATTTTTAAATATGTACAGCTACTAATTGACTTTTATATCCCGTAGGGCTCCATCCTCAAGACATTTGACCTTGTGTTTTTTTCCTCCATTAATAAACCTACAGACTGACTATGCTTGTCATTTTAAACATGGTCCCCCAAAGGTCCACAAGTGATTCGATTTAATAACTCGTCAAATATTCATCCAAATGTTAAAAAAAAACCCCTAGATTTAGGGGTTTTCGAGGGTTCTTCACACTTCTAAGTAATTAAAATTGGGTGTTGCTATTGAAAATGTTAAAGTTCGTAACATTATAAATATTAAGACTGCCCCTTATGCAAATTTTGTTTCATGCAATTAACTCAGAATGTTATTTGTTCACATAGTCAAAAAGATTCGATTTTATAATATGACTAACGGTCGATATAATCACTAGTGGGTAAATTTTTTTTCCACAACTGTACTTCCGAAAAAACAGTGCGCTACAATAGGAAAGTACAATTATGCCAACCAACAAACCAATGTTTACTAGTGTATTAGGAAATTATTAACTGTTCAAAAATATGTTTTGATTCCTTGTCTGATAAGCCATTTTTTCAAATGACTTTCAAGCACCACACGAACTCTTGCCATGTGCAAAAGTAAGCTGGGTGCCCGCTCTGGTGTCGACCACGTCACTTGACCATTGCTATAAATTAGGAAGCGTAATTCGTTGAGTTCGATTAGAAATAAAATGGCGACTTGCCTCTTTCGTGGTGAGGGCTTCGACCACTATCGGACAAATCATTCCGGACAGAGTGCCAAATCCGTTGGAAATTCCCATCAGGATGCTGGCGTACCTCGGGGCGATGTCGAGATGATTCACATTGAAACCTGCCCAAACAAAACATACACTGGTCAATTCAACATTAAGGGGGTCCAGTATATTGCACAACTCTTTCTTTATTTTTGCTCTTGCTGAATTCTAATTTTTCTACGTAAGCAACATCTACACTCTTAAAACAAACACTCCTAATTTAACTCAGTCTGAGTGAATTTCACTCCTCCAGACTGGAAAATGCACTTCTCCTTTTGGAGTGGATCCTTTATGTGTTAAACCTCCTACAGGATGACTCCAAACGAGTGATTTTAGCTCAGTCCGAGTTAATATGCATGCCTTTACGGTGTCGAAAATGCACTTCTCCAACTGGAGTGGATTTCACTCTTTTGTTTTAAGAGTGTATAAGCACTAATTTTTTGCCAAAAATATTTATGTAATGTGCAAAATTTAAATTATCATTAAATTTTTGCATATTTTCAAATTCCTACTAATCTTCCGTTTTTCAAAGTTTGTGTAATCAAAAATTTACTAGAGGTTCTTTATTAATATCTTCATAGAATTATGTATTCCTATTTAATTTAAAGCACACTAATGTTTTGAGAAAATAAATATTAATGAAAAAATCACCGATAATGTCATGAAAAAAAATCAATATTTCAACTTTGAACATTGCTTACGAAAAATCAAATACAAAAATAATCAAAAGCAATACATACTTTATTCAAAAACTATTTTGTATTTAAAATAGCAAAGAAAGTAGCTTAAAGAGCTGTAGTTAAAAAGCCCCATCACTTTGAAATAGCTCAAAAGATGGGGCTAATATCTCGGGACTAGATTGTCCCGAGATATTAGCCCCTTGAGTTTCAAAATAACATAACAAGAATACAACTGCAGGTAAACTGCAGTAATCGCAACAATGAGTTGCACCATTTTTGATCTGAAAAAGAAATCCAGTATGTTTTCTTAATTGTTAGACTAATTGAGTGCAGACAAGATCAATCAAATTCTTATAACTCTTTTGGTAATATGGATTTTTTTTATCTGGTTATCTGGAGGTATTAGCCTCTTAAGTTTCATTTTAACGTTACGAGAATACAAAATCATTAAACTAAATTCCTCATAAAACTCTTTTGGTAATATAGATTTTGTTATCTGGTCTGCTGTGAAGTGACTATTAGATATATTATGTTTCCACAGAATAAAACGAAACAGTGCATTTTTGCCAAGTTCAAGGTACCGGACCCCCTTAATTGGATGTCGCTTATTGCACCATTTATAATACGTTTGAGTGAACATGTTTAAATTGCAAGTTGAATGTTTTCCTTATAAATGCCCACAGAATATAATAATATCTATTTTATAATAGTAATAGAAAAACGATTTCAGATAATAAGGGCCGGTGAAACATCAAAGCTACTAATAGTCTGCCAGTGTGCAGCGGCATATATGGGCAGTTCTACCATAATTTTTAATTTTGGGTATAAAAAAACTTGTGAAATTTATTTTTTCAAAGTCAGTTTAAATGTGTGTAAAAATTCTTACGGGTTCTAGAATTACAACAAAAAGTTCAGCTAGGCTCATTTGCAAAAAAAATTAAAATAAAAAAAACCAATAAAAAAAAACGTTATCAAGAAAACTGGCTTAAACTGACCCTTACGAAAATAAATAATTTTCAATGAAACCGAAGTCACGAAAAAGCCGGTTTGTCTTAAAACTGGTTTCGGTTTTCTATCCCTAAATCATGGGGACGGTAAGGAAATTCATTATGTTTTGCGGTCTTTTTTTGGTTGGAACTAACTCCAGTTTAATGAGTGATGGATATTTTTACTCCTTTTACTCACTTAAGGCGAGACTGTAATAAAAGCAATAAAGCCACGCAGCTCATTTTCAATAAGTTTTTGGGACTTTTAGCCCTGTTGGTAAAGTCTTGCCGAAAATGCGGCTGCTAACTGAAGTGTGACTTTTCTGCAATCTAGTCTTTGATTGAATAATTATCCGCCGTGTCTCTTTTGAGACCGCTATAGTAATGAAACCAGTCAACTTACCAAAACCAAAGGACAAAGTTCAGAGAAAAGAAATCCATATTATGAATATCGAAAGCCAAACATTTTATGAAAGGAATTTCTTAAGATGTGGTATTACTTGAGTTTAAAATTCAAATGCACGCAATTTTTAGGTAAAATAAATCTGTTAGTTTGAGCGCTAAACTAAAAATTTGACATTGGGGACCGGGGACGGTAGGGAATTTTCGGCAATGTTTTGTGTTTTAATTTTTGGAGTGTCTTTCTTTTAAAATACCATTTGATAATTATACAAGGATCAGTCTGATAGTATAATAAGAAAAAATGAAAACTAAACATTAATTTTTTCATAAGTCAGGTTTGGCGAGTCCACATGTCCTGTCCCTCTGTAGATGTAGGGCTGTGGGGAGCCCGGTGGGCAGAGTCTCGATCTCCGGATCGAAAGGTCCCGCGATCGAGTCCTGGTCGCTGAAGACTCAACGAGTTTATGCGGAGAACGTGCTCGTTAAATATGTTGGGTCCGAAAGTCCTGTGGGCAGTCATTACGCAGTTTCCCACGGGTACAGGTCTCGGGAGACTGTTTCCCTCCTCTTCAGGGACATGTCTTAATTGTGGAGGTCAGGGCCGGACTGGCTCCCTGACAAGGGCGCAGTTTTACCGGCCCTTCCCGGCTTCAAATGGCGCTCTACCCCCCCCCCATATTCTTAAACAAACTGAATAACATATTTGTTCAACAGGAAAAATATAGTTTAATTTTACTTTATTTCGAAAATTCGATATTTCTTTAATAATTATTATCGGTGCAATTTTTTTTTATATTTCAAAGCATAAATTTGTAATATCCATAGATATCCTAGTTAGTATTAGGTCGGTAGATCACGTGACCTCCAATGCTAACGACGGGACGCGCATGGTGAACAAAATTGGAAGGGTATGGTGCCGGATTTTTTTTTTTTTGTACTTTTAGAAGTAAATTATATATTTCTTCGTAGTATTTTTCTCTTTAATGTGGTTGCAACACTGGTCCCTTGACACCACACTAAGGAGAAAAATAATATGAAAAAATATTTTTTACTTCTAAAATTACAAAAAAATATTAGAAAAACGTTTTAGGTTTTTTACAGTCACTAAAAATATCCAAAAATGCAACAGTTAGTATTTATATGGCATTTTTTTTTTTTGAAGTTTAAGAATTAAATTTTATTTTCTCGTAGCACTTTTCTCTTTAAGGTGGTGGCAACACTTGGCCAAATACCCTTCCAATTTTAGTCTCCATGCGCCTCCCTTCGTTAGCATTGGAGGTCACGTTTTCTGCTGATCTAATACTTTAACTCTATCTTTATCTAATACTTTGATATCTATGGTAATATCCCTCTCTTTTAGATAGAACCAAAACATTTCATATCAACATACAAAAAAATATCTTAAAATTATTTGACGCCAAAATCTCGCTCAAAATTTATGTAATTACATTATTTTTTTAATTTATAAAAATAGCCGAACACGTGATCCAATTAAAAAACCGCTTCCAATTCATTCCATCAATTCTTAAAGCATAAAAATGATAACCTTAGTGTAGCTCTAGTGCAACGATAATTCAAACCTAAACCTAATGCATAAAAATTTTCCTCTTGGCATAGCTTTAAATTATTCGACATTATCTAACAAATCATAACTATTTCATAATGTTTAGAGAGATAGTTCCATATTTAAAAAACCCTATTTATTTTGCTTAAAATTTTAAAAGAAAATTAATTAAAATAATAGAAAAAATTCTTACCTTTCCTACTGATTCATTTAGCTATTTTGGCTTCGAGTCAAAAGTAGCGGGAAACAGTCACAAATATTATCAAAAAGGTCATCCAAATTTCATTTATAGAAAGATTTAAAAAAATATACCATACCAAAAATCAAAAGATTTATGAGCCATAGCTGCAAAATATGACGGGAATATCTCATGGGCATTGGCAAAAAAAAAAAAAAAAAAAAAAACGCGAACGTCATCAATTAACAGAAAACGTTTGAATGGAGTCACCAAACAAGAATGAAAGAAGAAGCCACCAAACACGAAATACGAATTTTGTTTAGCAACCGAAACTTTTTAAACTTCCAACTTCGTCCAACCCTAAACTTGAATACTCCAAACAACAGCTGCATCGTCTGAGAGAGGACCTCAAAATTGCAAACGATGCACATTTTGTCTACTCTTTCTTTTAACAAATAAATGGAACACAAAGAAGCGAATGCCAATCAAAATCGAATAAAAAAAATAAGTTGACGGTTATAGTTGAAACAACGAACTTATTTGTGCTTTTTTTTGTTAGGCGTCTGAATGGCCCTTCCCCTACTTCCGTTGTAAGATATCCCATATATAGTTTTCTTGGCTATTTTCTGTCTACATATGTATTAGAATTACCTATGTACCTTTACACTCTAAATCAAAATAGGCGAGTTTTTTAAACCATTCCATTATTTTTCTTTTAACTTCTAAATCTGGAGGGGCAGAGTGCATTGCAATTAAAAAGGGGTGCCTATAAGGGGGGTGGGAGGGCATAGGAGGGTATACTGGTATAGGAAGCTTTCTGCCCAGCACCATCAGTTTAAGGCGAGGACAGAACCTTTGAAGGTATCATCTGTGACACTGTAACGCCTTAATTGCCCCGCTTGCGCTCTGTTTTACTAACGAAACCAAATGAGTTTAAAAATTTTAAAAATGTATAAAAGGAAATCTAAAGTGCTTAACGTGAAAATAAAGGCGTTTCAATTGGCGCATGTTTTTTAGACCACTCATTTGAAACCAAATAACTGAAACGCCTTAAATATATTTAGGCACCCGGTATCAAAATAGTATATACGAATGTACAAAGGTGAATAACCAGGTTGTTTCATTGGAGCGCCTATGATAACACATAAGGCGCTGTTGGACTGTCTCGTTTACAATTACATCTTGGTGCATAACGCCATATGGCGTTTCTACGAAAAGGAAGGCGCCTTATTAAGATCCATTTTTAATATTTGTCAAAATGTCCCATTTCAAATTTATAAATAAAATTGATTTTATCGACCGTGTTAAGGCGCAAAGCCATGGGTGTTACCTTTGAAGGTTCTGCTTCGGCCAACCATCTCCTAAACGGATAACTTAAGTATATCCTACCAACAAATGATTCCATGCATATTAAAATGCAATCTTTTATTTAACCAGATCGTCAGCGCCCAGTATGGAAGTGAAGGCGCCTTGTTAAGTATCGGCTTAGATATTAAACAAAATGACCCACTCCCACTCCCTTCCTCAAAAAAGTAAAAACACCCTGCTACTGCTGAAGTTCTACTACCTTCTCTGTAGATATATTATACAGATCCCCCTTTATAGAAGTTTCCCACTCCCCTTCCCGTAGTTCGAAGGAACCTATGCACCATATGAAAGTGCAAACAACCTACGAGAAAATGAACCTGGGTTTCAAAAACTATGAGTAATATTGATTTATTATTATAATAATATTTTTTTTTAAAGGGCGCACCGGCCTGCCGGCCGATGGGCCGGCGGGTCAGTCCGGTCCTGGTGGAGGTGGCGCGCGATAGATGGCAGCATCTGTCACGTATGCGTGTGTGTATGCGTGTGAGTGTGTGTTGTGTCTGTCTTTCTAGACGAAGGCTTATAAGCGGGTCTCTGACCAAACACACAAGCCTGAAAATATATGAATACCAACCAACTAACCAACCTCTGTGGATTTCTAGCTTTTACGGGATGATAGCTAACCTGAAATGGCGAAACCACTGAAGCCTACAGCCAGAGTGAGTGCTATCATTGCTCCCGCCGCACTTCGGGTGTAGCCAACGATTAGAAGGAAGGCTGCTTCCAAGCCGAAACCTGTAACAGAGAGGAAAGAAATATTATATCAAAATATTCCTATTAGCAATGGATATCGTAAGTGATCTCCAGACACTATATCAGAATGCCGGAAATATGCAGGTGTCCGTAAAATAATGTCCGAGTTTTAAAGGTATACGTATATTACAGGAGTTTATTTTGTACTAAATATAACAAATCATACATGAAATTGAAGGAAAACTAACCTATTCCATCTTATAAGTGCTCAATGTGTGCGCCTTTAGTGATACGGCGCACATCCAAATTTGTAATTCTTCCCATACTGTCTGCAGCAAGTCCGAAGTAATGGAAGCAACAGCCTGTGAAACTGTGAAAACGATGTTACGGTACAAGCGCATGCGCTTATCTGAAGCTGTTGGATTTATTCTTTGTTCGTCACCTTCAACCACAACTGTCGAACGATTACAGCAGGTACTATTACAATTTGAAACTAGGACATTCTTTTACGGACACCCTGCATATTGGACGGATATCTTCAGATGTCGTGCGGTATCGTGTACTATTAGGGAATATTTTTTAATGACATGCAAGGGTATATATAGGGATAAATTAAAAAAAAAAAGGATACGCTATCGGGCCAATCCCATATATCCTGAAGCTGGCAAATATGTGTAGTGGAGTAAATTCAATGCAAAAATTCAAAATAACTTTTCTCATTTATACCAGTTATATACAGTCCTCGCTTTTTGCAGTTTCTAACGATTCTTGATAGGATCCTGGAATTTTCAGGTCTTACGCAATAAAACTTATTTAGTGGACCATTCTTTTCATGGGTTCAATAGAATCCATTTTAAACAACAATCAACTATGACTAGTGTTTGTAACTTAATCACTGCCACGTTACATTTTTTATGCCTGTTTCATTTGTTAAATTGCGAAAACTCAATAATTATTTAATAATTATAAAAAAAATTATTTCAAAATAATAAATATTGTGATATTCCACTTTTAAATGGAACCAAAATATTACCTATTAACATACTAACAAAGAATATCTTAGTGAAATATATTTGTCGTCATTTCAAACTGACTGATGTCTAAAAAAAAACAGTTTAAAACTGTTATTTTTTACAGGAATACTGTAATTTAAACAGGGAGAAACTGTTTTTTTAGTAGGGAAAAACTGTTAAATTAGACATGCAAAGAGTCAAGTGATTGAGAGCATCGTTAAGCAGAAATACCCAATACTAGCCCTCTTTACCAGCAATTACTACGTCGCAGGCGGATCAGTATTAGACTCGTACACAAGAGGTTCCTGGATCAATACCGGGCCAGATCTATACCTCTTGCATGAGAGCCCAATACTTTTCCGCCTGCGATAAAGTAATCACTTGGTCACTAAGGCTAGTACAGGGTATTTTATTTTAGCATGGAAAAACTGTTCAGTTAACAGTTTTCCCTGCTAAATTAACAGTTTCTCCCTGTTAAAATTACAGTTTTAAACTGTAAAAAAATTACAGTTTTAAACTGTAAAAAAATTACAGTTTTAAACTGTAAAGAATTACAGTTTTAAACTGTAAAAAAATACAGTTTTAAACTGTACAAAAATTACAGTTTTAAACTGTAAAAAATTACAGTTTTAAACTGTAAAAAATTACAGTTTCAAACTGTAAAATGAACAGTTACTAACTGGCGTCAAAGTTGGCAGTTTTTAACTGTAAAAACAACAGGGTTTTTTTTACAGTTTAGAGTGGAAGCTAAAAAGGTGTTACCTCCGCAGTTGAATATCTTCCTGACGGACGTCGTGGAAAGGATCTCCCTGCGCCGGAGGAAATCCGCCAGTTGACCGCCGATCGGCACCACCATCGTCATCAGGAGATGGGGGAGGGCGCCCAGCACGCCCGACTGCAAGATAATATTGAAATTTTTGTGTCAATGAATATATTACCAACTTCTTTAACGATAACAAGCATCCCCTTTTTCATAAACTTTAAGTACATTTTTGACGCTATACAAGTATCTTTTCCCACAGATCTGAGTGCGAATGAAATTTTTTAAAGCTCATTTTCTCGTTCTCACCTTTTTGTCACTTGACACGCTCTTCAATTCGGACTTGCAGGGTGTCACAGTATAGTACGAAATGAAAATCAAGAGAAATAGTAATTTTTAAGCATTTTTATTTATGCGTAAAATAAGACTTCATGCGTCAAAACATATTTTTATACGTATTTATGCGTAAAAAGTATTTTTATACGAATTTATGCATAAAAATGTATTTTTATACGTATTTATGCGTAGAAAAACATTTAAGAGCTAACAGAGGCGATGCCCGTACAAATTCAATATCCATTTGGCCTATAGGTGTTTATTATCGTTGAATGATCGTTTAT
Source organism: Hylyphantes graminicola (assembly GCA_023701765.1). Classification (NCBI taxonomy): domain Eukaryota; kingdom Metazoa; phylum Arthropoda; class Arachnida; order Araneae; family Linyphiidae; genus Hylyphantes; species Hylyphantes graminicola. The sequence goes on along the minus strand of CM043121.1, from coordinate 11,456,336 downwards.
TACCGATCGGCACCACCAGCGTCATCAGGAGGCCCCCAGCACGCCCGACTGCCAGAGAAGAACTCGTATACCTTGTCTATTTACTACACTCTTAAAACAAACGAGCAATTTTAACTCAGGCTGAGTTAATTTTCACTCCTCCAGTCTTGAAAATGAACTTCCACGAAAGTTGTGGATCTTTTGTGTGTTAAACCTCCGACATGATAACTATAAACGAGTGATTTTAACTCAGTCTGAGATAATATTCACTCCTTTCCAGTGTCAAAAATACACTTCTCGTACTGGAGTGGATTTCACTCTTTTGTTTTAATTTAAGAGTGCAAGAGCCTCGAAAAGACTTTCTTCCCCCATCCCTTCACTTGGTTTTCTAGGAAACGGGGGAAGCATCGCTTTTCTAAACATCGGGGGAGCCCAGTGGGTTAGGCATTCGCCTAGCATGGGGAAGGTCCCAGGTTCGGGCCCAAGCATCGCCAAAATAGCTGCCTAACTTATAAACGGCCCGTGCAGCCAAAAATGTCCGACGAATAATACCCCGTGTAAGGGAGTGCACGTTAAATATCCTTCAAAGTCCTAACGCTGCGTACGATGTCGCCCTTAACAGTTGCGTTGGGTGCCTACCCAGGTGTCGGCTCGTCACTTGACTGTGGTTCTAAAATACGATGCCCGTCGCTAATAGCCCTCTTGTAGCTCTAGCGGGACGACAATTCAAACCTAACCTAACCTAAACCAAACGCGTTTGAGGTTCTGTTGTGAGGCTAACATTACGAACAGTTCAAACCCAAGTAGGGTGGGGAAAAAACACGCTCACACCGTTTCGAAGAAAACCACATACGGGGATGGGGGAGGAAAATGCTTTCGAGGCTCGCATCCTGGAAAGACAAGGTATTAAAGAGCTAAGTGGAAGATCACGCTAAGTGACATTGTTTTTAAAAAATTGCGATATTTGTGTCAATGAATATATTACTAACTTCTTTAAAGATAACAAGTTTCCCCTTTTTCATAAAGTTTAAGTTTAGTACATTTTTGTCGCGTTACAAGTTTCATTCTCCTCAGATCTGAGTGCACTTGAAAATCTTTAAAGCTTATTTTCTCGTTCTCACCCTTTTGTCACTTAACACGCTCTTCCTCTAAGCTTTACAATTAGGAATTGCATGCTTCACAGAATAGTACGAAATGGAAATCAAGTGAAATAGTAATTTTTTTTAAAGTATTGTTATTTATGCGTAAAATAAGAGTTCATGTGTAAAACATATTTTTATGCCTATTTATGCGTAAAAATGTATTTATTTTTATACGTATTTATGTATAAGAATTAGGTAAATTTGGCGGGACCGACATTGTGAGAACTTTAAAAGCATCCCGAATTAGGTGGCTGGGCCATCTGTACAGATGTCCCGAGGACTTTCCCATCAATAAAGTGACTTTTTCCAAAATTGAAGGTACAAGACGTAGGGGACGACCACCCACACGATGGTTAGACGATGTTGAAAGGGACCTCAAAATAATAGGAGTCAACCGATGGAGAGCCATTGCGGCTAATAGGGCCAACTGGAGGAGGATCAGCGAGTCAGCCTTGGCCTGCAAAAGGCTGTTGAGCTTATGAAGAAGAAGATTTATGCGTAAAAAACATTTAAAAGTTAACTGAGGCGATGCCCGTATTAATTTAAATATCCATTCGGTCTATAAGTGTTTATTATCGTCGAATGATCGTTTATTACTGATCTGCACTACCATCGTCGTCAGGATCTGGAGGAGGGCACGCCCGACTGCCGGAGAAGGAGAACTCGTAATTCGGACTCACATGTAGTACAGGGCAAAAACAACATCTTTGCACAGGAATCTTCCCATATGGTGGTGTGCTTTTCGGACATTGGCGACAGAAAACCGGTTTTTCTCTGTTCTTCATTTGCGGTACAAACGTGTGACTCGTGACCACTGATCTCCGGCATGAATCCGTGTTGCCGCGAGAGAAAAACAAAGTAGGTAACCGGTTTTCTTGGCCAGTTTAGGGGATGACTCATGATTGTTGAAATAAAAACATGATGCGACAGATTCCTATGCAATGAAGTTGTTTTTCTACAGTACTCTTCATATGTCACAGAATATTACGAAATGTAAATCGAGTGAAAGCGAATCAACTGAAATGTAATCAGGTCAATGCGAATCAACTGAAATGTAATCAGGTCAATGCGAATCAACTGAAATGTAATCAGGTCACTTTTTAAAAATTTTAACTCGTTGGTCAAAGCAGAGTTGCCACTAATTGTAAAAAGCATTTTTTGCAAAAGAACACTGTAAAAGCACATTTTGAACGAATTGAAAGTTTTGGCGCAAGATTGCCCCGGAATCTCGGAATTTTTTAGCTGCGACCATTATTTGAAGCGGGAATTTAACAGTTTTGTGGTAAAACCATAACTTTGATGCTCCGCAAAAATGGCGAATCAACGCACCAAGTACTGGTGACAGCTAATATGATCCAGGATTCCTGCGCAATCCTTCACCTAACCTTTTAACAGTACATTCAATGAGAAGTTATAGTGGCTTGAAGAGCTTGGACCAAAGTTATCCAGTTCGACGATACTAACAAACGAGCGATTTTAACTCATTCTGAGTTAATTTCACTCCCTTTGGTGTCGAAAATGCACTATTCCCCTATAGGAGTGGTATTCAATCTTTGTTTTGTTAAACCTCCAACAATCTTAACAACAAACGAGCGATTTTAAGGCGATTAGGAGCGATTTAGGGCGATTACGTGAGATTTGGGAGTTAGTTCCACTCCTTTCCAGTGTCGAAAATGCACTTCTCCTATAGGATTGGATTTCACTCCTTTGTTTTAAGAGTTTGCGATTGTCCACTTCCAAAGGCTGATAATTCCAGATTTCAATTCCCAAGCAAGCTTATTGCACTACTTTATCGACCCAGGAAGAATTAACAGGTCAATTTTAAATATGTGAGTACAGTAGAGCTCCGCTTATACGAAAGGTACAGGATAAAATTGAGCAGTAAAAATTAAAAAAAAAAAAAGCACTGCATATTTTGAGAAATAAATCCAACTTTGTAAGCACGTATTTATTTTTTGTGTATTTATTTATGCGTATACATTTCTTATTTTAACCGAAAGGCCCGGGAATTTTTTTGATAAACCGAATTTCGGATAACCGGGATTTGGATAAACGGGACTCTACTGTAATAAAATAAATAAGGAATGATTCAGACAGCAAATTAATGGTTTTAGCCTTGTTCCGACTGCGCGTAACAGCAGCGATTGCAGAACTCGGCTAATGCATCCTAGAGCTGAATAACTTTACCAGAGGAATTTCTAGGCACACTGCGTAAGAAGTAAAATGACATTTTACTCTTTACACCAAGACAAGTACATTTTTAATCATAATAAATGTTTTGTATTAAGTTCCATTCTGGTAAACATAAATTTAACATAGATAATTTTGGAAGCTCGAAATTTGTTTCATAAAGCTCCGAAATAAAGTTTCTCGAGTAATTCTTGCGAATGGAAATTGTAATCTAATTCCAATAAAATGGATTCTTACGATTTTTAAATGAGCATTAAAGTTTAGCAGTTTTTTTTAAATAATTGAAGTACTTCGAATTCGATTTTTTCGAGATTTTCAATGTCTTCTAAGTATCGCTGCCCTGAATTTCTTGACGTATCACACTTGCCAGTAGCATTTGCAGTTTGGGCTATGAAATTGGGTGACAGACAGACGGATGGATGGACTGAACTATCACAAAACCTTCTACTTTTTACTATATTAACGTAGTGTAGAAGCTAAAAGGAAATCGGTCGGTAAAACCTACCTCGTCGATGTTGAAGTGGAAGACCTGCTTGAGGTACATGGGCTGCGAGATGAGCAGCATGTAGAAGGTCCACGAGCGGCAGAAGTTGGCCACGATGATCGCGTACACCGGCATGGAGGTGAACATCGACTTCCACGGGGTGGTTTTCAACTGGGGAAAAAACACACTTCTGAAGCAAGGATCATTGATATGCTATGTCCACACTGCGACAATAAAAATGACAAGACATTGCGTGCGCATGGAAATGCCTATATGAATTGGTCAGGCATGCGCACGCACCTACAGGGTGTTTCATAATTGACCGGAATAGGAATTGATGCAATTCCGAAATATTGAGCCGGCCCCTCCGAAAAATAGTAAAAAGCCAATTGATCACGGGTTTTGGTCGTCGTTGCATACTTGAACTAGGGCAGCACGAGAATGTGTTGACGAAGGGATGCATTTGTTTTGAGTTCGGTTTGGTTGAATCGACATATTGCCTAGTAATTTTACAATTTGCAGATTCTGTTACATCACAGTTCCTAAAACAGCTAAAAATGATTAATAACTACGAAAATGGAATTTTTGTGTTTGGATTTCGATTTAAATAATTTGGTGTGTTTCAAATTCGAGCTGGATGTTTGAAAATTGGAAGGAGCTAAACGTTTTGCGATAGAAGTGTACAGTTTGTCGAAATGTGCATGTGTTGGGACCAATTAGTTCCATAGTAGGGTAGAGACTGAACCTACCAATCGCACCATCTACCAACACGGAGACAATTTAGGGTGTCATGTGGGGATCGATGGCCGAGGGGTTTGGATCGCAGGCCATATCGCTAGCAGTCCGCGCGCTGTAAAGGGTACTACCCAATTTTTTTTTCAAAATTAAATTAAAGGGTGATATAAAGTTTAGCTTTCACATTTAGAACAAAAGAGGCAATTTTACCCATCTACTTTACTTATTGCAAATGATATATAAAAGTACTAGCTTTATAAACCCGGCGTTGCACGGGTGTACCCTTAATAACGGATATTTTTTTTATGTAAACAATTATTTTATACCAATTGATCCCTTCCCCACTGGCCAGTACTCCATCGGTAAATTATAATCGCTATTCAAGTGACACCTACGACATAAAAAGAATATTTTAATAAAATTTGGTAGCTGTACCTTCAGTAATTTTGGCTAGGCGTTGAGTGAGTCAATCAGTGAGTTAGGACTTTGCCTTTTATGTATATAAATTGAATTTAAGAAAGAAAATCCATAAAAATTGCTTATTTATAACACTTAAAATTGAACTAAAAGCTGTGCTAAATGATTTTTGTCTAAGATATATAAATAAATCTTGTGTGGAAAATGGGCTCTAAGTAACAATTTTTTGTAAAAAAACGACTTTTCCACATTTTTTATCGAAAAAATAAGAACAAATGTCAAAAAAATATTTCTATTTCCACTTTTTGTCAAATACTAATTATACTTCTGATTGAAAATCAAAATGTCGTGCTTGTAAAATAAATAAACTACAGCTTGGCAACTTGGCTCAATATGACATGAACATTTGGCTTCAACAAAACAGAACCATGACGTCAGTGTAGCGAACAGTCACCAGATTCACCTGATTGGCTGATGGGAAAAGTGTCGCGAGGAGTCGGGGAATATTTAAATCGCCTTTCTGCTGAAAGCGTGTGCTTTGCATTAATCTCCAGCTTGCTGTGAAGATATGGTTTATTCTTTAGAGGAGAGGATTTTTTTGGTGTTGGAATTTCACCGCCTAGAACACAATGTTAATGCAACAAAACGGAGTTTCAAAAAGAAGTTTAATGTTACCAAAGGACCAAAATTCGACACAATAAGGATGCTGTTTGAAAAATTTCAACGAACTGGGAACGTGAATGATGAGAGAGCTGGATTTGTCGGGAGAAGATTTTCGCAAACAACCACTGCTAATGCTCAGCTGGTGGAAACAGTAATACGAAAGCAGCCTTGTATATCCGTCCGCCGTGTTGCAACTACGGTTCAAATCAAGCCAACGTCGACGTATCGTCTCATGCGGCAGGGCTTGCACATGTTTCCATACAGAATTCAAACTCGGCAACCTCTCACCGCTGCTTCAATTAATTCACGGGAGACATTCGCTAACGATATGGTGCAAATGATTGATGTTGGTGATATAAATGTAGACAACATTTGGTTTTCGGATGAAGCCTACTTTCAGCTGGATGGCTACGTTAATAAACAGAACTGGCGCATATGGGGAACAGAAAACCCCCATGTTGCAGTTCCATCATCTCTGCATCCACCAAAAGTAATGGTTTGGGCCGCCATTTCGTCCAAAGGACTCATTGGCCCCTTTTTCAGAACCGGAACTATTACTGCCCTCCGCTACCTAGAGATTCTTCGTGAATTTGTGGCGATTCAAAATGCCTTAGATGACGCTGAAAGCACTTCGTGGTTCATGCAAGACGGTGCCCGACCCCATCGCACGGCCGACGTGTTTAATTTCTTGAGCGAACATTTCAATAACCGTGTGATTGCATTGGACTATCCCACACATACAGGAAGTGGTATGGATTGGCCTCCTCTTTCACCAGACTTGACCCCCTGTGATTTCTTTCTGTGGGGATATTTAAAAGATCAAGTGTACCGTCGCAATCCCGAAACAATTGAGGAACTAAAGCAATACATCTCTGCTGCATGTGACGCCATCCCACCAGAAATTTTCAAACAGGCGGCCGGTAATTTTGCTCTAAGACTGCGTCACGTTATTGCTGCTAATGGCGGATATGTAGAAAATATCGTAGTATGAGTAAACACATAATTTCACCCACCCTATATTTTCGTTTGTTTTCAACTTTATTTGCAAACACATGAACAAATTTTTGAAGGGTCGATTCTTTTTTAGGATCGACCCATAAAAAACAATAGCAGAACCACTACACATACATGCACCGTTAAGCCATACAAACCCTCCTTCTTTGTGCTGTTTACTATTTTTTTCCTTTTATTAATATAAATAAGCAGGTGCCCGGATGTTGTAATGGTTAGGATCGCAGACAATTACGCTAGCAGTCTGCGCGCTGTAACGGGTGCGATTCCCGCCTTCGCCCTGGGTGTACTTCCTTTCTCTGTCAGTAATAAGTCCTTCTGTGGTTGTCTTACTTGACGAAATCTTATAAGCGGGTGCCTCTGGAGCTGCTGGGTCCGGGTTCGAATCCCGTTCAGGCATGGATGTTTGTGTTTGTCGAGTATATGCGGAGTACGTGCTCGTAAAATCTGTTGGGTCCGAAAGTCCTGTGGGCGGTCATTGCGCAGTTCACCATGGGTACAGGTCAATGGAGAAAATTTCCCTACCCTTCAGGGACATGTCTAAATTGCGGAGGTGGCGACAGATGGCAACATCTGTCATAAGTGTTTGTGTGTGTCTTGTGCTGTCCTACTTGACGATGGTTTATAAGCGGGTCCTTGCGACCAAGCACACAAGCCTGAAAATATATGTCCACCAACCAACCAACCAATAAGCGGGTCTCTGATCATGCACACAAGCCGGAATATATATGTACATACCTACCCAGCATAAATATGAAAAATACAATAATTGTTATGTTTAAACTGATGGTCAACATCAAGTTTTTTTTAACAATAATGCAACAACCTATCAAAATGAACAGCATCCTAATTTTTTTTTTTTGAAAACTAGTTGAACCTGTAATTTTTATCAGATGTAAATTCAAACAAACCAAACTAAAAGTACTACATTCTTGTGTAGCCCCAGTGCAAGATTTCATGCACGACCGAAAGGGCGGCCAATTAGTTAGCCGTTTTTCATTGGCGGGGGCCGGGTAAATATTTAGGAATTGCGTCCTATACTATTCCGGTCAATTATGGAACACCCTGTACCTCGAATGGACCAAATTGCATATACATTTCCATGCGCGCGCAATTTCTTGTCATTTTTATTGTCGCAGTGTGGACATAGCAATACTAAAACAAAATTAAGGACTGCTTAAGAGAGATTGTCAGTCCCATTGCATTAGTTTTTGAATCACAACTTCCTCCGCAGTATTGTTTTGTCATGTCAGTCCTTTTACCCCAAGTATGGGAATCAACGAAACATCAAAAAGAAACAATTTTAATAATTATTTAATTATGTATTTTTAAAGCGAAAATGTCAAATAATTATTTAATTATGTATTTTTGAAATTTTAAAAGGATGAAAATTTGCAAATGACAATATAGAAATGAAAAAAATATGCGAATGACAATATACAAAAGACAAATATGTGCAACACTATTTTAAAACTTTATCAATTAATAATTAAATAATGTTAATTGAATCATGTTATTTTCTGCTCAATTTTGCTTTAAATTTATGCAATGATGATTCCCATATTTGGCGAAAGTAATATAACATGGCAAACCAATTATTTTGTTTTTGTATGAAATTTCATTTCATTTTCTTCCAAAGTAAAGTGCCTCAAATTTAATCCAATTTAGAAAAAATATTTTCTAAGGCACATTTCTCCGTCTGTATTGCTTCTTTTTACAAACGGTTTTTTTATGTGATAAGTGTAGCTGACTCACAGGTCCCGACAATCCCGATTTTCGAATTGGTTAGAATATTTTTTTAAATTTTCAATAAATAATTTAAAAAAAAGTATTCAAAGCAATTAAAAAGAATGCTATTATAAAGACCCGTAAGCCCCCTACATTTGTCATTAAAAAGACGTTTGTAAAAAGATTCAATAGAGTCGGAGAAATGTGGCTTAGAAAATAATTTTCCCCATCGGTTAAGGGGTCACAGGAGTCTTAAAAATGTGCAAAGAAGATACTACATAGCATAGTTTGATCTCTCTTGTAATTTTTTAACTACTCAATAAATGAGTATAATTTTTTTATATGTAATTCTACAAGATTTATTTATTATAAAACAAGTTTTAAAATTTATGAAACTTTATCCAAAACTAAAATAAATGATATTAAACATGAAGGTACTTGAACACACTGTGATTAGGCTTGCGCGGCAAATTGTGAGGTCAAAATTGAAAAAATGACCAAGAAAATGACTTTATATTGTACAAATATGTACAGACTAGGACTTATACCTAAATTCTCAGCTCAATTTTAATTAGAAATTATTTTAAAAACTTTTTTCTAAAAAAATTATTAAAAAATTAAAAATTTTGATTTTAAATTTTTAAAAAAATAATTTCTAATTGAAATTGAGCTGAGAATTTAGGTATAAGTCCTAGTCTGTACATATTTGTACAATATAAAGTCCTTTTCTTATTCATTTTTTCAATTTTGACCTCACAATTTGCCGCGCAAGCCTAATCACAGTGTGTTCAAATAGCTTCATGTTTAATATCATTTATTTTAGTTTTGGCTAAAGCTTCATAAATTTTAAAACTTGTTTTATAATAAATAAATCTTGTAGAATTACATATAAAAAAATTATACTTATACATTGAGTAGTTCAAAAATGACATGAAAGATCAAACTTTGCTTTGTAGTATCTTCTTTGCACATTTTTAAGACTCCTTAGACCCCTTAACAGTTTGTGAATTCCTGAATACTTGTGTGTGCGATTTTATGCGGGGCAACGGGAATCATTCTTTCACATACATGTAAAATAAGGAGTTAAGTCAATTTTATTGAATAATCTAGACTTCGGGAGATAAAGGTTTGCGTCTTATGGCAACCAGAGTATGTGGCAGAGTGATTCACAAAAATGGCGAGGAATGGCGAGACTCTTCCATTGACCAATCAGAAGTTAGGATTAGTGATTGACCAAGGTAGAAGGTCAACGTTAAAGGGGATGACTCAGCAAAGTTTCTGTGGGACTTTAAGTTATTAAGTTCAAATTGGGTTAATATTTAAGGTTGTTAAGTTATTATGTGTCATACACATGAGGCGATATTCCCACTACTTAAACCCAATACTTAAAAGTCCTATTATTTAGTTTTCCCCTATTTAAATATCACGCATTTCCTTAATCCTCGATGCAAATTTGTCTAATTAGTTTTTCCGCGCTCCAACCCCACACGTCCCAATACACCTACTTTTACCTTGAACTTGTTGAAATTAAATGTGAGGTGACGAATTCCGCTATTGTAGAGCCACCTTGCAGGTCACAATTTTGTATCTTGCCGATTGGCAACACTTTTTTTTTCTTCCAACAACATGTGAAAATAAAGTTCTGTGATCGTAATTTTTACGAGTCATCTTTTTAAAAGCAAACTGCAATTGTCTTGACTTTCTTGGCCGTGTTTATGACACATATATTTTTTGCAGGAAAATTGAAAGCATGGAATCATAGGAGTGTTTGAAGGGTGTTTTACCGTGGGCGTGGAGAGGGCGACTTTTCCGATGGCGTTCTCGATGTAGATGAGCTCCGCCTGCGTGATGGTCGGGTGGGTGGAGGGCCGCTCGAACGACAGCCACATCCAGAACACGTACCACACCATGCCCGCGCAACCTGCACCACACATCAAAACCAGATCATAGAAATCAGATTTATCAAGTTATATAACTTTTTTTGAGCAGATATACAGGGTGGTTATAAAATAACGCTCGCTATTCGGAGTGGTCTGTAGCTTGAATGAACAATCCAAATGCATCAAACATTGAGACACTTACTAATCAAGAAGGGGGGAAAAGAATGGAATCATAAAAAGCAAACTCGTCTCTTGACCAGGGTTCTAAATTACGAGGCGTAATTGGATGTGTTGGCCGTAATTGGCCATAATTGGCTATGCCTCATAATTTAGAACCTTGGTCAAGAGACGAGTTTCTTTTTTATGATTATATTCCTTTGGAAAAAAACAAACTCGTCTCTTGACCAGGGTTCTAAATTACAAGGCGTAATTAGCTGTGTTGGCCGCAATTGGCCATAATTGACGACGCCTCGTAATTTAGAACCCCGGTCAAGACACGAGTTTTTTTATTATTATTTTTTATGATTATTTTTTAGGATTCTATCTTTTTTATAATTCCATTCTTCTTCCTTCTTCCTTCTTCTTGATTAGTAAGTGTCTCAATTTTTGATGCATTTGGATTATTCATTCAAGCTACAGACCACTCCGAATAGTGAGCGTTATTTTATAACCCCCCTGTATTTAAAATTCCACATTTTAATTCAAAGATCTATTATTAGAACGAAATAATTAAACAAAACATGTTGATTTCTTTTATAGTTTCTGAGAAAAATGTTCCTAACTGTTTAAAAAACCTTATATTTCAGAAAACGCAAAAGAAATGTATGATTTAGGTAAGAACCGATGTTCAGAGTTTCGCAAATATGCTTTTCAAAAGAAAACCACTACACAGAAATTGATAATCGATGTCTTAAATTAAAGCTACACTCTCAAAAATGTTTGCTCAAAAACGACGAAATTTTCCTTATTTTTGACGATTCCGTTTACTGGCAAATGCTCCGAGTTTTCCTTTCCTCAAGGTGAGGAAATTTGAATCGTCATTTTTATGAGGATTTGAATGTCGTCTAACCTAAAGAAATATTTCGTCATTTTTGAGCATGTGAGTACAACAATGAGATTCAGTTTCCTCAAAACCAAGATACAGAATCGTCAAATCACGATCGTAAAAGTGAGGATTCGCGTTTACTCAAGAGTCACGTGATAGTTTGACGAAACAATCCTCAAAATTAACGAAATGAGGCCTGGGGATTCATGAATAGTCAAAAATGAAAGTGTTATTTCTGAGAGTGTAAAGATATATACAAAATAGAATAAAAAGGAAAATCGACATTTATGACCCAAACATCCATTCGACTCTTCTTAAGACTTATTAAGAATATTCGACTGGTTCTGTTTAATCAACTACTTACCATAAAAGTAAAAGCATGCCTGCCAACCAGCGAGATCCGTTAAAAATCCGGATAACGGCATACCTACTACCGCACCGGCATAAGAACCTATAAATGAAATTCATAGTCATTGTTACAGTAATTATGTTTAAAGTAAGGAATTGTATTTTATGTTATACTTATGTACATGGTTGCAATTTTAAAAGAGTATATGACGAGTAATAGATTGCGTTTTGTGGCCACTTTTACAATTGTCACCCATTATATATGTAATTTAATTTATATAATTCCTGGTTCTATCCCATCATTAATTATAGTAGTATTGTATGGGGTGGAGAATTATAAAATCAATATTAATCCATTGAATTCAATTCAAAACAAATGTTTTAAAATTCTAAAAGGACATATTTATTCGTACATATCCCTATTTCAAAATTTTTACATTTACTACCAATTCGACATAATATTATTTTTCGAATGATTTTACATTTTCATCGTAATAATTCTTTTTGTATAATTTAAACTTAAATCTATCAGCTTGACGTTTAAATGAAATTTATCGTATCCCATTTCCACTTAAAGAAAGTTTTCAAAAACATTTTTCATGCTTAGACCCTAAAGTATTCAACAAACTACCTACTAAAACTTCAAAGTATCCCTTCTTTAAGCAGATATAAAAATTCTTTATTTAAATTTATTTTGTCAAAAGGCGATATTGATGTATTTTTTAATTTATAGAAGCGAAATGTTTTTTTTTAAAATATATATATCCCCAACTGACCAGAATTTTAGGCATTTATTTTAATTATATAGCATTAGCATTGCCACTTTTTTTTCTTTTGTGCATATTTTTGTATTTAATTTTATTATTTTTTGTGATTTTTTTGTTAACTTATAATGCGTCTTATTAATTACAATTATGATTATTTAGTCACATATACGGTTTTTTGACTGGACGAAAAAAATTATTCTGTAATGTTGTTTTGTGTTAATAAAGTGTTTGTTTATAAGTTAAATTTTCAACATAGCCGAAGCAGCAAATGAAGACGATTTTTTTGGTTAGAATTCTAAAGAATGTAAAAAAAAAAACCTACTTCAATAACGTTAAATATAAACTAAGAATGCGCGGTCCTGTTTCATTTGAAGCGTCCGACAGACCTAAGGGTACAGGGAACATCTCGTAGAGAAAAAACACTAAAATTTATCAGTCAATGAAACTAATATAACTTTATTTTTTATTTTTTGACGAATTCAAAAAATTCTTTTTAGGTTTAATTCATTGAACTATTATAAATACATATTTATAAAAATATTTGAGGAATTCTATTTTAATGGTTAAAAAAAAACTAACATTTAAAAATGCTTGAAAATTTGAATTTTATGAAACTACGTTTCTGCGGGTACATTTTTCGCTGAAAGTAATGTATGTAAGCTCAAATAATTTAATATATAAATAAAAAACTGTTCAGTAAGTGTAATGAACCTCAAGTTTTAAGAATACCATAAATTTTAAAATTTTGTTACCTTTTGCAAAATTGGTGCCCGATTTATACACTTTTCCAGTTACAAAAAAAAACCCTATACATTTTTTTAATTATATATATTTGCAATATTTTTGGTTCACTGTGTTAAACAGACATACAAAAAACATCATGCAAAATTTCAAGCATCAAATTAAAATAGGATGGGAGAAAAGTGTACCTACGTGCTTAAAATCTTTGTTTTGAGAAAATTGACCTTCAAAGTTAAACCTTTCTTACCTTAACACTTTACCTACGGGCGTCGACTGACCCGTAGACTAAAAATCTTCTAGACCAGCAACTTAATCTAATGCCTAGCTCTTCTAACGTGTCGAAAGCAACTAAAACACTATTAAAGGTTGATTTGTTGATTGGCATAATTGTACTTTCAATTGTAGGGCTACTGTTTCTTCGGAATGTTCTCTGTTAAAAAAAAGTTACCCACTAGTGATTATTTCAACCGTTAGCCATCCTTTTACATCGGACCTTTTTGACTATGTGAACAAATAACATTTTGAGTTAATTGCATGACACAAAATTTGCATAAGGGTCCGTCTTAATATTAAAAAAGTTACGAACTTTAAAATTTTCAATAGCAACGCCCAATTTTAATTACTTAGAAATGTGAAAAACCCTCGAAAACCCCTAAATCTAAGTTTTTGTTACATTTGGATTAATATTTGACGAGTTATTCAATCGAATCACTTGTGGATCTTTGGGGGACCATTTCTAAAATGACAAGCGTAGTCAGTCTGTAGGTTTATTAATGGAGAAAAAGAAGCACAAGGTCAAATATCTTGAGGATGGGCCTACGAGGGATATAGAAGTCAATGAGTAGCTGTATATATTCAAAAATAAAGTCGAAAATAAGTTGTAGTAAAAAATAGATCCCTATCGTCACTTGATAAGGGTTCCAAATTACGAGATGTCATTGGCTCTGTTAAATCTCCTAAAGGTGACTGCAAATAGGCAGCCAGAAACCATTACATTAGTTCCCTTAGACACAAAGGGGGCGCGCTAGTTTCTATGTCAATTTCAATGTAGAAATTCTCCAATGAGAGTTCTTAGTCTATGGGTCAGTCGACGCCCGTAGGTAAAGTGTTAACTTTTTCGTTACGAAGATTCTTTGCTTCCTCGTAATATTTGATAGGAATAACATTATCGAATCTTCAGTTGTTCGGGCGTTTCAGTTAGGAAAGTGTTAAACATAAAGAGACTTCCGCGATATCTCAAAAATATATTAATCCTAATGATTGTAAAGTGTTATATATCATTTTAAAGAGAAGAAACGGGGCTATTAGAAAATTTCAAAATCTCAAAATCGATTTTTTAATGAATATTATGTTCCCTGTTACCTTAAACAATACGAAATCCTTTGCTAAAACATTTTTTTTACTACTTCAGGAATTAAAAAAAATTATCCTTTATTGCGCTGAATCAAGGAGGCCAAGGCCCAGAGGCTGTAGCGCAAGTGAGATGATGAGTATCGCGCTGAATCACAGAAAATTAGTTAATTGCAAATAGCTTACTAGAATATGAACGTTGCTGTAAGAATTACAGGAAGAGATGTCTTCACATGTGCATTTAAGATGGACTGTCTGCCCCATAGAGCTGATGCATTAATTTTTTAATAACAACTTTCGCAAAAGAATTGATTTGTCGTGTTATCCCATTTTTACAAGGTATGGGAATCATCATAGCGTCCATTTAGAACAAAATTAAAAAGAAAATAACATCCGGTTATTTAGTTATTAATTGATGAAGTTTTAAAATAGCGTCGCCATCTACTGTATACACTCTTAAAACAAAATAGTGAAATCCACTCCAGTTGGAGAAGTGCATTTTCGACACCCTAAAGGCATGCATATTTTCTCAGACTGAGTTAAAATCACTCGTTTGGAGTGATCCTGTCGGAGGTTTAACACACAAAGGATCCACTCCAAAAGGAGAAGTGCATTTTCCAGTCTGGAGGAGTGAAATCCACTCAGACTGAGGTATATTGGGAGTGTTTGTTTTAAGAGTGTATATTTTTCGTATTTTGGCATTTTAATCAAAACTTTAATTAACTTCAAAATGAATACATAATAAAAATAATATCTGTTGAATACATAATAAAATGACCAAATAATGTTTCGGTTTCAAATTTGTTTCATTTCGATGTTATGTTGAATGATTCCCATACCAGGGGGAAAAGGGCTAAAATGGCAAAACACTATTTCTAAAGAAGTTATGATAATGCATTAACTCTAAGGGACGGACAATCCCTCCAGCTGATTTTTTGTCGCCCTAAGTTGCTAATTTATTGGCCCGGGGCGATATTTTATCCATTAAGCCAAAACCGAGATCAGAATCATTAGCTCGAAAGCCATTTCACCGAGGCTGTCGCGACACTATTTTAGTGGATTATACACTCTTAAGGGGGAATGGGCGTGCAGGACCGGGGGTCTCCAAACTCAAGTGCCTCAATGTTAATCCAATGGGAAAAAATTATTTTCTTTGCCACATTTCTCCGTCTGTATTGAATATTTTTTCAAGCGGATTTTTTTATGTGATAAATGTAGCTGACTTACAGGTCTCTATCTTCCCACTTTATGAAATTGCTTCGAATATTTTGTGTAAAATAATTTATTGAATATTAAAAAAAATATTCGTACTAATTTCAAAAAGTGGGAAGATAGAGACCTGTAAGTCAGCTACATTTATCACATAAAAAATCCGCTTGAAAAAATATTCAATACAGCTGGAGAAATGTGGCAAAGAAAATAATTTTTTCCCATTGGATTCAGAGATGGGCGAATTCGTATTCGTAAATTCGAATCCGAATCCGACTGGATTCGGATTTGCAAGTGTGAATCCGAATCCGAAATTTTGATTCACACCCATGAATCCGAATCCGAATCTATTCGGATTCGAATCTATGGATACGAATCCACTTGGATTTACACTCGGATTCACTGAAAAATTCCATTCAAACGAACAATATAAATAAGTAAATGTCTGCCTGTACCACGCTACAGGTTGAGTTTTGGGTGGCAGCGAATTTTGCGGATGTACGTCTAAAATTACATGCTAATTTTTTGATGCAAATTTGTATTGTGAACGAACGGGGCTGTATTTAAGGGGTCTAAGGAGTCTTAAAAATGTACAAAGAAGATACTAAAAGCATAGTTTGATCTTCCATGTCATTTTTTAACTACTCAATAAATGAGTATAATTTTTTTATATGTAATTCTACAGGATTTATTTATTATAAAACAAGTTTTAAAATTTATGAAACTTTAGCCAAAACTAAAATAAATGATATTAAACATGAAGCTATTTGAACACATTGTGATTAGGCTTGCGCGGCAAATTGTGAGGTCAAAATTGAAAAAAATGACCAAGAAAATGACTATATATTATACAAATATGTACAAACAAAGACTTATACCTAAATTCTCAGCTCAATTTTAATTCGAAATTATTTAAAAAAAATTCAAATCAAAATTTTTAAATTTTTATTAATTTTTTTTATAAAAAAGTTCTTAAAATAATTTATAATTAAAATTGAGCTGAGAATTTAGGTATAAGTCTTTGTTTGTACATATTTGTACAATATAAAGTCATTTTCTTGGTCATTTTTTCAATTTTGACCTCACAATTTGCCGCGCAAGCCTAATCACAATGTGTTCAAATAGCTTCATGTGTAATCTCATTTATTTTAGTTTTGGCTAAAGTTTCATAAATTTTAAAACTTGTTTTATAATGAATAAATCCTGCAGAATTACATATAAAAAATTATACTCATTTATTGAGTAGTTCAAAAATGACATGAGAGATCAAACTATGCTTTGTAGTATCTTCTTTGCACATTTTTAAGACTCCTGTGACCCCTTAAGCCAAAAGCGAGATCAGAATCATTAGCTCGAAAGCCATTTCACCGAGGCTGTCACGACACTCTATTTTAGTGGATTATAAGCTTAGTGACTTAAGGGGTCACAGGAGTCTTAAAAATGTGCAAAGAAGATACTACATAGCATAGTTTGATCTCTCTTGTAATTTTTTAACTACTCAATAAATGAGTATAATTTTTTTATATGTAATTCTACAAGATTTATTTATTATAAAACAAGTTTTAAAATTTATGAAACTTTATCCAAAACTAAAATAAATGATATTAAACATGAAGGTACTTGAACACACTGTGATTAGGCTTGCGCGGCAAATTGTGAGGTCAAAATTGAAAAAATGACCAAGAAAATGACTTTATATTGTACAAATATGTACATACTAGGACTTATACCTAAATTCTCAGCTCAATTTTAATTAGAAATTATTTTAAAAACTTTTTTCTAAAAAAATTATTAAAAAATTAAAAATTTTGATTTTAAATTTTTAAAAAAATAATTTCTAATTGAAATTGAGCTGAGAATTTAGGTATAAGTCCTAGTCTGTACATATTTGTACAATATAAAGTCCTTTTCTTATTCATTTTTTCAATTTTGACCTCACAATTTGCCGCGCAAGCCTAATCACAGTGTGTTCAAATAGCTTCATGTTTAATATCATTTATTTTAGTTTTGGCTAAAGCTTCATAAATTTTAAAACTTGTTTTATAATAAATAAATCTTGTAGAATTACATATAAAAAAATTATACTTATACATTGAGTAGTTCAAAAATGACATGAAAGATCAAACTTTGCTTTGTAGTATCTTCTTTGCACATTTTTAAGACTCCTTAGACCCCTTAATCATCATCCCCTCTAATATAGTCCGATTGTCACTTCAGCATCTCAAATATTTTGATTGTGGAACAGTCCGCTTTGAAAAAGGGTAAGGATGTTTAGGCAAGAGTTACTTTGTTTGGAGATTCATTGCTTTTGCAGGCGCATATTTCTTTAAGGAAACAGATTATTAAGTGAAGTGCAGTTTGAACCTCAGGTTCACTATTATTGCAGAGATATATTTTGATATATAGCGTTCCCCTAGGTGATATTGAATGTGTTAAATAATACATACTACAGATAAGGCAAATCTATTGACGATCAAGTCAAGATAGAAAAGAAATACATGTGCAATTGTTGACGTCCATCAGCCCTCCCCCGGGGCTGTAAGGAGCCTAGTGGTCCGGACCCTGGACTTGAAATCGAAAGGTTGAGAAATCGGGCCCCGGTTGCCACTGAAGACTTACCGAGTATACGCGGAGTACGTGCTCGTAAAATCTGTTGGGTCCGAAAGTCCTGTGGTCGGTCATTGCGCAGTTCACCATGGGTACAGGTTCCTGGAGAAAATTTCCCTCCCCTTCAGGGACATGTCTAAATTGTGGAGGTGGAGACAGATGTTGCCATCTGTCAACAGATGGCAGCATCAGTCATATGTGTTTGTGTGTGTCCTGTGTTTGTCCTACTTGACGATGGTTTATAAGGGGGTCCTTGCGACCAGCCACACAAGCCTGAAAATATATGTAAACCAATCCAATCCAATCCAATCCAATCCAGCCCTCCCCCCCCCCCCCCAATTAACAAAGAATCCTCTTTTCACAAACAATCCATGTGCACTTTGTGAGGCACACATTATTTCCAACCAAACTACACTCTTAAAACGAACGAGCGATTTTAACTCAGTCTGATTAATTTCCTCTCCTCCAGTCTGGAAAATCCACTTCTATCCTTTTGGAGTGGATCCTTTGTGTGTTAAACCTCTGACAGGATCACTCCAAACGAGTGATTTTAACTCAGTCTGAGTTAATATTCATTCCTTACCAGTGTCGAAAAGTGTTACCAATGTTCTCCAACTGGAGTGGATTTCACTTTTTTGTTTTAAGAGTGTAACTCAATCATTTCCCGTGTTCGTCTAACGCCATTGGATTGGCCGCCTTTGGGTTCTCTACCTGTTTTCAAAGTGGAGTATTCCACAATCAAAATATTTGGGGTGCTAAGAAGTGACAGCCGGACTTTACCATGGTCAGGTAACATGAGAGCAAAGCACTGATTTTATTGGCATGAGACCTTACCACAGAAAGCAAGGGTTGCCAACCGACTCCTTTCCATTGGCGGAGCCCAATGTCGCCAAATCCCGTGACAAGCTGGATACGTCACACCCTGCAAAAGATAGACATATTTTAATATAAAAATATATAACAGCTCCATTAATTCGAACTATATTGTGTTCCACGACCCCGCGTATATACATAGATAAATAGTGTTTGTGATGAGTCAAATCACGCTTAAGAACTATTTCTGCAGAAATATTCAAGATGAAAAGAATGTAAATTAGTCTGTAGAAAAATTCTGTAGAATTACAAATTTGGTGAAGTTTAAAGACACCCATTAGCCAGTCAGTATCTCCTTAACTGACACCTTCATGCGTTTTTTTCTGACTTTACCAATAAATATTCGACGCTTTGCATTCGGCGGTAAAGAATTAGTTGTTTTCTGGATTCATAGATGGCACTTATATGCTTGTTATGTGTTTCCTCCATCTTTTTAAGTACTTTCCCTGAAACATAGATGGCACTTTCAAGCATCCTCGAACTAAACCGGCGTACGGTTTTCCTTTTAACAGTATATTTTTTCCAAATAAATAGGCTTTTGTGCATGAGACTATGCAAAATAAAGCAACCCATATCAATAAATTTCTTTTTGTTTAATACAAGTGCACATTGAAAAGTAGTTAGTTTAGCTCGACGTTTGACTTATCGTCTTGAAACTACAAACGGTAGCATCAACATGGAACTTTCGTAATGGTGTGGAGTAAATTTATGATGAAGGGACGGGTTTTTTTTAAAAAAGTGGAGACTATCTTTGCATCGTACTAAACTGAAAAAAAAGATCAATTTGCTACTTTTTGGGGGATATTTATTTCTGAAAAACTCCACGGTATATCGAAAAAAGCGATCTAAGCATGTTTCCAAATCCTAGAATTCGTGGTAAAACTTTAAATTTGATGAAATGGCAAATATTCGGTTTTAATTTAGATTGAGTGGAGAAGTCAACTTGGTAATTTGAAGCAAATATTTCACCATAAAAGAGTTAAAACGGTGATATGGGATGTTTGGTATATAATTGAACCAAGAGTGTTACTAAATCTTTTAAATTCACCGGATATCGTGTTTTTAATTAATCATACTATCAAAAATAGTAAAAATACAATTACATCAATAAAAAATGCGAAATTAAGCCATTTAACGTGCGTTAAATTGACTTTCTCTATAATTATGAAACAGATTTTTTGGGTACATTTTACAATTAATTTAAATAATACTTATTATTTGTCCTTTTCTTTGCGATTCATGATATTTGTAATTATATATACTTGCCTTATCCTTACTACCGAATTTTTTTTTAAATAAACCATTTCAGTGAAATGTTGTGACTCAAAATGTCCTTTGTCTAAACTTTTGAGACGGACTATATCAACTCCAAAACTGACATTTTCAGTGTAATTCAAGCGCTTTTCGGACTTCACCAACCAACAAAGCATTCGACGGTAAAGAATTAGTTGTACTCCGATTTCATAGATGGCACTCATATGCGTAATTCATTTTCCTCCATCTTTTTTAGTATTTTTTATGAAACATAGATGGCACTTTTAGGCGAAAGCGAAGTTATCCGTGGCTGTAAATTTTCCCTTCAATAGTATTGTTTTCAGAATAAACAGGCTTTTATGCATAAAGCTAAGATAGAAATTAGAAAGAAACTCCCATCAACTCATTCTGAAGTATTTTTTGTTCAATGCAATTGTACACTTGAATTTTTTTTTCTTACGTTAAATTGCGACTCGGGCAAACGATCTTAGAAATTAAACGTTAGAAATTAAAAAAAAAAAGTCTTCGATTTATGAACAAAACAATTAATATGCAGGTTTCTTGCATATTCGGACCAACCTTCTTGATTATTCTTGCATATTTGGACCAACCTTGCTGGGCCTCTGACCTGTTGTTGGTCGACAATTTTTGTATTTGTATTTATATTCGTTATTTGAGTCTGATTAGGCTAGTACAATTACAGCACATTGAAGAATGTCGAGTAAGTTACAGAATGATTGGTTACTAATTGTTCCTGTAAAAGTATTACGAAATTCGTTGCAAAATACAAGCACCCTTCATGTCAGTAAAAATGTGAAATGAAATTGCTCATACTTAGGCTGTAAATTGCATAAAATAACGATTTACATCCCAAAAAAGTTATTCTACAAATTAATAGGATGAAAGCATTGAAATGCATTGGGATCTAAAAACGATGAAGAAATTTTACCGTTTTCACGTAAATTTAGTTTACGTTCTTTTTTTTATGTAAAAAAAGGACAGTAGGCTATTGAGAACGTGGATATATTTTCCTGGTTATTTTTTGGCCGTCTGTCTGTCCGTACATCCAATAACTTCCATTCGAAACCATCGGATCTGCCTATTTATTTTTGGTTTTAAAGGTATGATACAAGATATCTGTATTTCATGCCTTTTTGTGTCTGCTAGCCTATCCGTAACTTTTTTTAAGCAACCTCTATTCGATCCACCATATTTGCAATTTTTTTTTATTGTTTTAAATGTCATGACATTAAATACCTAGTTTTTATACTTTTATTCCGTATACCTGTCCGTACGCTGAAAAAAAAAGCAATATGGTATCTCTGTTATATGATATTTAAAGTAATACAATATTTCAGATTTTTTTAAGAACTTCTAGTTACACTTCACTTGATTTAAACTTGAACTCCATGGAATGAGAAACGTAGTTAATATCTACACGAAACAATTATCCTATTTTGCATACATATTTCTTAAAATTCTCCTTTCATAAAAATATTGTTATTCCAATTGATAAAACTAGAAAGAGTTACTACCAAGCATATTTAAGATGCAGGATTGTTTTCAATTCTGCTTTTTCATAAAAAAACACGTATAAAACTCTCGAGTTGATTTATGGAATTTTCTCTGCATCATAAATCCCCATGTCTTTCACGTCAGGCACCACTTTTGACACATCTGTAAAGTAAACCCAACAGTCGATATTTTTCTCTGTATAAATAAAATATTATATTTTTCCCTTTCATCTATCGTTAACTCCAAATCAAAATACATCCTCAAAATAACTTTTATAAAAAATGGGTTCAATTCAGGCTTTTTTCCCCCTGTTCGTCTATAAATTTTAACCGAGGCATAAAAATCTAACACAACACATCATCATCTGTCTTTTCTTAGTTTTGTAAAGCTTATAAATCGCTGGTTTGCCATATTTGGCGTTATATGAATGATTTGGCAACAGTTTAAAAAAAATAATTTTGTTTACCATGTATGTTTTGGTGAATCTCAATTTTAAAGGGGAGAACATAGTTAGCGAACAGCAAAAATGAGCGATCCTTAGTATTGATTTCGAAAGGCTCTAAATAATTTAAATATTATGCTACAAAAAAACCCTAATTGTGTATCAAGTTATAAATTGTACTTTTATTTTTATATTTATACTTTTGAATCTTATTAAAACAATTTTTTTTAGAAAAAAGACATATTTTGAAACATACAATTACGAATTTTCAAAAATACTACAAGTATTTTTTCGGTATCATTGGTGCAAAAAATATACGATGAATGTACGTGAAACTTGCTTTAAAAGCAAGTAAACAGTTAGATTTATATTGGTCACCTGTTTTTTTTGCTTAAAATAATTTTTAAATTTGCTTTAAAAAACAATATATTCTAAATTCATAAATATTCTGATTTTCAACGCAGAAAGGTGGAAATTTTTTTAAATCTGTAAGACAAACTGAGGTGATCTAAATAGATCTAAAATGGTGTTATAACACACAAAAAAAGTATTAAGAAATACTTAATAGATTTAGAGAAAAGTGTACCGATGTGTATAAAATTATAGTTTTGGGAATAACGCGAAAAACAAATACAGTCGATCCCGTTAACACGAACTCGAAGGGACCACCGAATCATTTCGTGTTAACCGAATTTCATGTTAACCGTCAGCAATTTTATCATACATTGAACCAGTGAATAGTTTAAAAAAAATCCATTAAAAAAATCTTATTTTATAACATAATACACTAATAATGCAAGAGCAATTAGAAAGCGTCTCTTTGTGACCTAAAATGGATAAAAAAACGTATCCTTTTAACTGCGATATTTACAAGTTCGAGTCAAGCAGCAAGATATCCCCAAGACATGAATCCTGCGAGTAAGGGACAAGTTAGTTATTTTGAATTCGTATTCACAATAGCGAGATTTATCTGCACTTCACATCTCAAGTTTCTTCTCTAGGTTTCCATCAGATTTTGGAACAAAACATATCCTTGGTTTAGAGAATTTAGATGATGTTGTTTACTACTAAAGATATTTCTCAAGTGTTCTAATTTCGAATTTTATAGCGTGAGACAGATCACAATCTCCTCTTTAAAAATATCTGAAGCGAAGAAAATAAACATTATGCTAGATGACACTGAAGTTTTTAATAAATTAAGTTCAAGAATAGAAAAAAAAAAAAAAAACGTATGCCAAATAATACTAAAAAGCTTATTTTTGCAAACGAAATCTGTACTGAAAACACAAAAAACATTAGTAGTGTAGCAATCATATATAAATTTACTTCAAATACATTTTGACAAAACAAACTCATTTTTAAGGTGATATTCGTGTTTAGAGCGCTGAAATCTTAAGAATTGGGTCTTTCATATCAGTCACAGAATTTTTAAATTTTTTGTCCAATGTAATTCGCCAAGCCTTTGTTTGGGCTTAATATTGAAGTGATCAATAGCCTCACTTAGCAAACCTGTTATTGCATTGTTTTTATGACTTGGCAACAATTCTATCTTAATCCTCCCAAGTAGCATCGAATATTGGCCCAATATTGGTATGACGTTGGCCAATATTGGTTATCTTGGGCAAATATAGCAAGTTTTACAACATTCAGCCCATATTGGCCCAATATACGAAACCAATATTTCGAAAGTTAAAATTTGCCAAGATAGAACCAATATTGGGGATATATTGGTTGGCATATACCTAGGGGGCGCTCGCGTTTGGCTTATTTTTCCTTGATGAGATTAAGAAGAACGGCCAAACGGCTCCTCGGTGGCCGGGAGGTGTAATCGACGAACCGCACACCGAGAAGGTTCTTGGTTCTGTCCTTGTCCTAGCCATACTATAGACGTATTCGTGCTGGTAGAAAAATTCCTCTAAAATTCACACTGCGATATACGTGCTCGTTAAATCTGTGGAGTCGAAAATCCCGACGGCGTTAGCGTACGATGTCGCTCGAAGCATAGAATTCGAATTTGTTAAGTAGGAAGTTTCTTTTTAAAATTGACCCTTAACCCCCAGGGGTCACACACCAAAAATAATGGGATACGTGTTCGCCGATTTTTCTATCTACCCAACCGTTTCGAAAAAAGTCGTCGGATAATATTGGTCGTATAATGTCAGTCAATATTGGTTATATGTTTTTGGATAATATTGGTCCTATAATGGCAGCCAATAATGGCCAATATTGGCAAAATGTTTCCTCCCAATGCTGGGCCAATAAGGGTTAGCATAGTGGCTCCACATTGTAACCAATATTGGGCCCATATTCGATGCTACTGGGGCTATCTCCTTGACGGGACCACTTTTATTTGCGCCACCCTGTACTTGGCTCTTCATTGGCATACCGAGTCACGTGACAATGGGAAAAAGGATGGTAATCTCGAAAGCCGCCAGAACCGGAAGTAGAAAAGAAGAAGTAATCATATACGTACCGGAAGGAAGTCGCATAAGCTCGTTTCGGAACAGTGTCTGGGCTCGAGGCTCTCCGATTCTTTATGTTAAGGACTATGGTGTAAGTAACGCGTGATTGATATTTGATGATTCCTAGTTTCGATAGTTAAGAGGGACTGTCGAAGTCGGTTTCCGTAGATATATTGCATTAGTTTTGAAATCTCCACTTTTGAAAAAGACATTCTTTGCCATGTTATCCCATTTTCACCCGGTTTATGAATCATTATAACATCAATTTAAAACTAAATAGAAAAAACAACAACAACAACATCCGTTTATTTAATTACTAATTGATAAATTTTAAAATAGTGTCGTCGTCTGCTGCATATGTTTGGCATTTTAAAACTTTAAAAATGTATAATTAAATAATTAGATTAAATTTTCATTTTAAATTTGTTTTATTTCAATGTTATGTTGATTTCCATACCTGGTGAAAAAGGGCTAACATGGCACAACAATACTTATACGTAAGTTGTGATTCCAAAAATTTTGTTAAATTTTAATGTTAACATTAATTCTTTTCAATTTACCTGATGATGTTTTCGTTTAATAGCCAATAGTTTTCTCAGATTTTTACAGTTAATATTTCTCTTAAATTATGCTAGTTAAAAATTTGTAATGTTTTGTAGGCTTTTTATGTTTGAGAGTTTTTTTACACTTTTTCTTTGTTGAATTCATTTATAACTATGCAACGTAAATCATTAATTAAAATTTCCTTCTTACTGGAACACTATCGGCATTATTAAGAAGCATGCCCGAAATCTGAAGAAAAATAGAGTCCAGAAAAGTTGAAAGTTGAAAACGAATAATCGCTATCTCGTCCGTTCCACCCATCAGAAAAGTTGAAAGTTGAAAACGAATAGTCGCTATCTCGTCCATTCCTCCCATCAGAAAAGTTGAAAGTTGAAAACGAATAGTCGCTATCTCGTCCGTTCCACCCATCAGAAAAGTCGAAAGTTGAAAACGAATGGTCGCTATCTCGTCCGTTCCACCCATCAGAAAAGTCGAAAGTTGAAAACGAATGGTCGCTATCTCGTCCGTTCCACCCATCAGAAAAGTCGAAAGTTGAAAACGAATAATCGCTATCTCGTCCGTTCCACCCATCAGAAAAGTCGAAAGTTGAAAACGAATAATCGCTATCTCGTCCGTTCCACCCATCAGAAAAGTTGAAAGTTGAAAACGAATAGTCGCTATCTCGTCCATTCCTCCCATCAGAAAAGTTGAAAGTTGAAAAGGAATAGTCGCTATCTCGTCCGTTCCACCCATCAGAAAAGTCGAAAGTTGAAAACGAATGGTCGCTATCTCGTCCGTTCCTCCCATCAGAAAAGTCGAAAGTTGAAAACGAATAATCGCTATCTCGTCCGTTCCACCCATCAGAAAAGTCGAAAGTTGAAAACGAATAGTCGCTATCTCGTCCATTCCTCCCATCAGAAAAGTTGAAAGTTGAAAACGAATAGTCGCTATCTCGTCCGTTCCACCCATCAGAAAAGTCGAAAGTTGAAAACGAATAATCGCTATCTCGTCCGTTCCACCCATCAGAAAAGTCGAAAGTTGAAAACGAATAGTCGCTATCTCGTCCATTCCTCCCATCAGAAAAGTTGAAAGTTGAAAACGAATAGTCGCTATCTCGTCCGTTCCACCCATCAGAAAAGTCGAATGTTGAAAACGAATGGTCGCTATCTCGTCCGTTCCACCCATCAGAAAAGTCGAAAGTTGAAAACGAATAATCGCTATCTCGTCCGTTCCACCCATCAGAAAAGTTGAAAGTTGAAAACGAATAGTCGCTATCTCGTCCATTCCTCCCATCAGAAAAGTTGAAAGTTGAAAAGGAATAGTCGCTATCTCGTCCGTTCCACCCATCAGAAAAGTCGAAAGTTGAAAACGAATGGTCGCTATCTCGTCCGTTCCTCCCATCAGGAAAGTTGAAAGTTGAAAACGAATAGTCGCTATCTCGTCCGTTCCACCCATCAGAAAAGTCGAAAGTTGAAAACGAATAGTCGCTATCTCGTCCGTTCCACCCATCAGAAAAGTTGAAAGTTGAAAACGAATAGTCGCAATCTCGTCCGTTCCACCCATCAGAAAAGTCGAAAGTTGAAAACGAATAGTCGCTATCTCGTCTGTTCCACCCATCAGAAAAGTCGAAAGTTGAAAACGAATAGTCGCTATCTCGTCCGTTCCACCCATCAGAAAAGTCGAAAGTTGAAAACGAATAGTCGCTATCTCGTCCGTTCCACCCATCAAAAAAGTCGAAAGTTGAAAACGAATAGTCGCTATCTCGTCCGTTCCACCCATCAGAAAAGTCGAAAGTTGAAAACGAATAGTCGCTATCTCGTCCGTTCCACCCATCAGAAAAGTCGAAAGTTGAAAACGAATAGTCGCTATCTCGTCCGTTCCACCCATCAGAAAAGTCGAAAGTTGAAAACGAATGGTCGCAATCTCGTCCGTTCCACCCATCAGAAAAGTCGAAAGTTGAAAACGAATAGTCGCAATCTCGTCCGTTCCACCCATCAGAAAAGTCGAAAGTTGAAAACGAATAGTCGCTATCTCGTCCGTTCCACCCATCAGAAAAGTCGAAAGTTGAAAACGAATAGTCGCTATCTCGTCCGTTCCACCCATCAGAAAAGTCGAAAGTTGAAAACGAATAGTCGCTATCTCGTCCGTTCCACCCATCAGAAAAGTCGAAAGTTGAAAACGAATAGTCGCTATCTCGTCCGTTCCACCCATCAAAAAAGTCGAAAGTTGAAAACGAATAGTCGCTATCTCGTCCGTTCCACCCATCAGAAAAGTCGAAAGTTGAAAACGAATAGTCGCTATCTCGTCCGTTCCACCCATCAGAAAAGTCGAAAGTTGAAAACGAATAGTCGCTATCTCGTCCGTTCCACCCATCAGAAAAGTCGAAAGTTGAAAACGAATGGTCGCAATCTCGTCCGTTCCACCCATCAGAAAAGTCGAAAGTTGAAAACGAATAGTCGCAATCTCGTCCGTTCCACCCATCAGAAAAATTGAAAGTTGAAAACGAATAGTCGCTATCTCGTCCGTTCCACCCATATGAGTGAACAAAAATGTCCCTGACAATGGACGATGTATGATAGAATCAAAGAATAGTAATTGAACACTTTTAGTTTTTACATGACGTTTTTAAGCGATTTCTTCAAGCAGTACATAAAATTTATCATTTAATAAAACTACTTTCTCGCGAGAGACTTTCCCCATCAAATTTATTAAGACACATCCCCTAAACCTAAAATAATAGTCCTCATTGAAAACGAATAGCCGCTATCTCGTCCCTTCCGCCTTGGCATAAATAAAAATGTCTCGGACAATGCACATGGCAGCCTCAAGGAGCATTAATTAAATACTTTTTAATATTTCAAAAGAGGTTTTTGTACTATTTTTTTAAACACAACAGAAACTCAATCATTGAATAAAACTGCCTTCCCCCCACACACCCAAAAACTTTCCCCATCGACTTTATTAAGACGCATCCCCGAAACCTAAAATAATAGACGCCATTGAAAACGAATAGCTGCTATCTCGTCCCTTCCGCCTTGGCACAAATAAAAATGTCCCGGACAATGTATGACAGCCTCAAAGAGCCTTAATTTAATACTTTTTAATATTTCAAAAGAGGTTTTTGAACTATTTTTTTTAAAACTACAGAAAACCAACCAAAAAATAAAACTGCCTTCCCCAAAACTTTCCCCATCGACTTTATTAAGACACATCCCCGAAACTTAAATTATTAGACGCCATTGAAAACGAATAGCCGCTATCTCGTCCCTGCCGCCTTGGCATAAATAAAAATGTCTTGGACAATGTCAAAGAGCATTAATTTAACACTTTTTAATATCTCAAAAGAGGTTTTTGAACTATTTTTTAAACACTTCAGAAAATCAACTATTATATAAAACTGCCTTGCTCCACAACACCCAAAACTTTCCCCATCGACTTAATTAAGACGCATCCCCGAAACCTAAAATAATAGACGCCATTGAAAACGAATAGCCGCTATCGCGTCCCTTCCATCTTGGCACAAATAAAAATGTCTAGCACAATGTATGACATCCTCAAACAGCATTAATTTAATACTTTTTAACATTTCAAAAGAGGTTTTTGAACAGCATTAATTTAATACTTTTTAATATTTCAAAAGAGGTTTTTAAACTTGTAAGGGTCACGCTCAGATAAAGAAATAATTGATAATTAATTAAGTACGTGCAGACGAGTGTGTATAAGTTTGTGTGCGATGGTGGCAGTCTGGTTGTAGTAGAAAATGGAAAATGCTTAGTTTGATGGAATTTGTGCCTTTTAAAGGTAAAGTTTGTGGTTCGAAATAAAGTAGTTAAGAAAAGAAATTTGTTGTTTGAAAGTTTGTTGAACTCAGTCATTCGGTCACTACATAATGTGCGGGGAAACCCCAATGGATTTCGAATTATTTTGAAGAACCGTGAAGATTGAGAAGATAGCCAACGGCTTGATTGTGAGTGAATCATTTTGAAATTTATATTCGAACAGTATTTGTAGAAGTTATTCCGTTGTGAAAGTTAAGTTAACAAGGTGATTTTGAATAATTTGGAAGTTGTTGTTTTAAGTTTTGAGTTTGAAAGAAGTTATTTTGAAGAATTTCGGAATAAGAAATGTCGTTTTTAGCAAAAGCAAAGAAAATAGATTTGAAGTGTTTGGCGGAAGAATTAGGTGAAAATGTGACGAAGGATATGAAAGTGGTTGAATTAAGAAATATAATTTTAAAGAGTGCTGAGTATGAAGAAGGATTTGTGAAAGATCTATTAGAAAGAATAGTTAGTGAAAGAGAGGAAGAAACGCTAGAGATTAAGCGCCAAGAACAGGAGAGTAAGCGCCAAGAACAGGAGTTTTTATTGGAAAAATTGAGTAAGGAAATGGAATTGAAGCGCCAAGAAAATGAGTTTGAATTAGAAAAGTTGAAGATTGAAGCATCGATGTCCAGAAGTGGTGACGGAAGAGAAATGATCTCTCAGAATGGAGGAATGCGAGAACAAGTTCAAGTTGGATTGCAAAAATTAATGCGTAAATTTGATCCTAAAGAAGGTGATATTAGTTTTTTCCTTATATTGTTTGAAAGACAAGCAAGAACAGTGCAGATTAAAGAACAAGATTGGGTGACAAATCTTGTTGGACTATTGCCGTTAGAAATGGCGAATTTGATTGCCAGGGAGCCAGAGGAAAAAGCTAATGATTATGATCATGTGAAGAATATGTTGTTAAAGAGATTTAAATTGAGCCCGGAAGCGTTTAAAATAAAGTTTAAAAGACACTGTAAGTCATCGGAAAACACTTGGCGAGATTTTGGATTTGAGTTGGCGAATTATTTTAATGAGTGGATTATGGGACTAAAAGTCAACGATTTTGAAAGTCTAAAACAACTGGTCATTACAGAGCAGATGAAGGAACAGGTATCAAGAGATATGCAGCAACATTTTATAGATGAATGGGGTAAAATTATTACAGTTGATGCTCTCTCTGAGAAATTAGATGAATATGAAAATGTGAGGCAATATAACCAGTCCGGTAAAGCTCCTCCATTTCAACCATACAGGAATGGCTATCAGGGAAAGCCAAACATGTCCAATAACAGAAGTAATGCATCTTATGAAGGAAATGGATATGAACATAACAACCGTGGAGGATTTGATAAGAGAAATTCCTTCCAAAAGCCAGTGACATGTTTCAATTGTGGAAGATCAGGGCACTTAGCAAGGTTTTGTAGAGATAAGAATAAAGAAGGAAGGGGAAAGCCTGAAGCTAAAGTGTCTGAAGTAAAGGTTGCAGAAGCCAATGTCTCTGAGGTCAAAGTAGTTGAAGAAAAGGAGATCGAAGGAAAAGTGGTCATTGCTAAATTTAACAGTGAAGTTGTACTGGAGAATAAGAAAGGGAATGCAGTTCAACCGAAAATGTCTGATCTGAAAATAGTAAAAATTTCATATGGTGGGGCAAAATATGAGGCGGTTGTAGATTCTGGTGCACAGATTAGTGTGTTTAAAAGCAGTGTAGTAGGGAAAGAAGTTGACTACAAAGGACATATTATGTTACAGCCTGCGTTTGGTGATTGTTTGAAAGCCGAACTAAAAGAAGTTGAAATTGGTTTGGTGACAAGTTCGTATATTACACCGGTAATTAAAACGGTTGTGGCAACTGTGGACGGGTTGAATGCTGACATATTGTTGGACATGGAAACTTATGAGGCCTTATTGGAGCAGGAGAGAATCTATAGTCCTAGCTTCACAGCTACTATGAAATTAAGATCGGATACTCAAAAGGAAGAGTTGAATGATAATGTGAATACTGAAACAGAAGAATATAAGCCAGCAATAAGAGAAAATGATGCTAAGGACGACGGGAGCAAACCAGAGAGGTTCAGGAAACAACAACAAACGTGCACTACTCTTCAGGAGGCATGGAAATTGGCCAAGCAAAATAAAGGAGGGTATATTGTAGAAGAAAATATCCTTTACCATGAAGAGAATATGTATGGAAGTAGAATAAGGCAGTTAGTGATTCCTGAAAGCAGAAGAAACAAAATATTGGAGATAGCTCATGAGTCAGTATTCGGAGCACATCTAGGAGCCCATAAAACGATTCAAAGAATCAAGTTTACGTTTTATTGGCCTGGAATGATCAAGGAGATTAAAGCATATTGTAGTTCTTGTCATGGGTGTCAGTGCAGAAAGGTAATTCGCTCTGTTGACAAGATCCCGATAACACCTGTGTCTCGTCCTGAACTACCATTTCAAGTAGTGAACGTAGATCTAATTGGCCCCATAGATCCGGTATCGTCACAAGGACCTAAGTACATTCTGTGTTTGATGGATCAACATTCAAGATGGCCAGAAGCTGTCCCATTGAAATCTCTAACGGCTAAGAGTACATGTGAAGCATTGCTTGAAATATTCAGTAGGACAGGAGTACCAGAAGTAATCGTGATGGACAATGCAACAAATTTTACAGCTAGTTTGACGCAAGAATTTCTGAAGATTTTAGGAGCTTGTCCACGATTTACAACACCATATCATCCAGAAGGAAATGGTTTAATTGAGAGATGGAACCAAACTTTGAAAAATATGTTGCACCATATTATTAGAGAAGAGGGTAGAGGTTGGTACAGGCACATTCCTTTTTTATTGTGGGCTTATAGAGAAGTTCCAAATGCAACTACAGGCGTACCACCTTTTCTGCTGATGTATGGAAGAGAACCAAAGGGTCCATTGTCTATACTGAAATCAGTTTGGACGGGAGAAATATTATTACCTCTGAATATGAAAGGTTCAGTAGAAAATTATTTGCAAGAACTAAGAGAGAAGTTAGAAGTAGCAACACGAAATGCTAAATTAACAAGTGAAGTACAGCAAAGTAATTACGCCAAATACTATAATAGCAGAAGGAAACATCGAGAATTTGCACCAGGAGATCAAGCGCTTGTGTTAGTACCTGATTCAACCAATAAATTGTATGCCAGATGGATAGGTCCAGTTAAGGTTGTAAGAAAGGTGAAACCAAATTCGTATTACCTGCAGATGCCCGAAGGTAATTTAAGGTTACTTCATGTAAACAAGATGAGAGAATATAGAGCAAGAATTCAGACTGTTGGGTTAGTTTATGAGAGTGATGAGGAATTTGGCGAGCTGTATGAAACACCGATAAACCCTGTAGCTAAAAAGGACGATAAAATTGTAGAAAGGATGAACTTGGACTATCTACCAGAAGTACAACAAGACCAACTGAAGAATGTGTTACTACGATACAAAGCGTTATTTTCGGGAAAAATTAAAAGAGCTAAAGTTGGAGAGCATGTGATAAAGCTCAAAGCTGAAGAAGAAACCATTAAGCCAAAAACTTACAGGATACCAGAAAACCTAAAGACTAAAGTGGATGCACAAATAGATGAGTTGCTAGAGTTGGGCCTGATTGAACCTGTAGTGAGTGAGATAGCGCACCCTGTAGTATGTGTTCATAAGAAGGACGGAACAATTCGCTTGTGCATAGATTTTAGAAGCTTGAATGCAGTTACCGTACCTGATGCTTATCCCATGCAAAATATGATGGAGTTAAATTTCTTAGTAGGAAAGAAGAAGTTTATTACTGTACTCGATATGCTGAAAGGATATTGGGCAATTCCAATGGAAGACAGTAGCAAGCATCTCACAGCTTTTCGAACTCATCGAGGCCAGTACCAATGGAATGTAATGCCTTTTGGATTAAGGAATTCAGCGGCAACTTATCAACGAGCTATGTCTAAAGTTGTACAGCCTATGTGTGACTTTGCATGTGCATATATTGATGATTTAGCAGTATTTTCCGACACATGGGAGGAACATTTAAAACACCTGGAAGAAGTTTTCAAAAGATTGGAACAATTTAATTTCTCAGTGAATTTAGAAAAGTGTGATTTTGCAAGACAAAAGGTCAAATACTTAGGACACGTTATCGGTGCAGGTATGCATGCCCCAGATAGAGAAAGAATAGAAGCGGTTAGGAAGCTGGAAGCACCAAAGACAAAGAAGCAGCTGAGAAGTGCATTAGGATTGTGTAACTTCTATAGGCAGTACATCCCGAACTTTGCAAGGATTGCCCTGCCATTAACGGAACTCACTAAAAAGAAGGTGCCAAACGAGATTCCATGGAACAAAGAGGCTGAGGCCGCATTTGAGGAGTTGAAGGCAGCACTCTGTGCAATCACAGAGTTGCAAGTACCTGATATTGATAAACCTTATTATTTGCATACTGATGCGTCTCAGACGGCAGTTGGATGCTGCCTAGGTCAGCTGGGTGGAAAAGGAAGTATTTGCCCCATAGCTTTTGGTAGTCAGAAGCTTAATCCAACCCAAGAAAAGTGGTCCACAATCGAACGTGAGGCCTTTGCTATCATTTGCGCATTGAAGAGATTCGAAACCTTGCTGTGTGGGGCAAAAATCTACCTACTGACGGACCACAATCCGCTGGTGTTCCTCACCAGTGCTGCGCCCCAAAGTCCAAGATTGCAGAGGTGGGCCTTGGCGATTCAACGTCATGACATCACCGCCAGCCATATAAAAGGATCCCACCTGTGCAATGCGGACGCGTTGTCAAGGCTATGACATTAATGTCACAAAGTAGTTAAGTGCGTGTCGATAGTAATTGTAATGTAAAGTGTGACCCTTTTTATATCTTAACATATTAAATCTTCGGATATAATATGATTTTAGGGGGGAGGTGTAAGGGTCACGCTCAGATAAAGAAATAATTGATAATTAATTAAGTACGTGCAGACGAGTGTGTATAAGTTTGTGTGCGATGGTGGCAGTCTGGTTGTAGTAGAAAATGGAAAATGCTTAGTTTGATGGAATTTGTGCCTTTTAAAGGTAAAGTTTGTGGTTCGAAATAAAGTAGTTAAGAAAAGAAATTTGTTGTTTGAAAGTTTGTTGAACCCAGTCATTCGGTCACTACAAAACTATTTCTTTAAACACTACAGAAACTCAACCATTAAATAAAACTGCCTTCCCGCAAAACACCCAAAAACTTTCCCCATCGACTTTATTAAGACGCATCCCCGAAACCTAAAATAATAGACGCCATTGAAAACGATTAGCCGATATCTCGTCCCTTCCGCCTAGGAATAAATAAAAATGTCTTGCACAATACGCATGACAGCCTCAAAGAAAATTAATTAAACACTTTTTAATACTGCCAAATGACGTTTTTAAACTATTTCTTGAACACCAACCATTAAATAAAACAGCCTTCTTTAAAAACTTTCCCCATCGACTTTATTAAGACGCATCCCCGAAACCTAAAATAATAGACGCCATTGAAAACGAATAGCCGCTATCTCGTCCCTTCCGCCTTGGCATAAATAAAAATGTCTCGGACAATGTATGACAGTATTAAAACATCGCTGCGCTAGACTCGCAGCCACCGAGATATCGTCTGGTTGCCATGGTTACAAAGATGATCACTTACTGCAGCGTTAACACTGTCATGTTTCCGGGCGCGTAGAGACGCTCCAGATAGGAACCTTTTGAGGATGGAGGATTAAGGTTACTTCTTGGAAAACAGTTGTTATTTGTTGCTGTTTTCTTGTAATATAAACTAATCTTTTAAGGGGATTCGGGTGGTTTTATCTCACCCATGTTAATTTTACCAGCTTTCAGAAAATTTTCTCGGCAACTATATGAGATAACATTAAGAATTTTTTTAATAGTTTGTTCCTTACATATAGCTCTTAGATTTAAACTGAGGATATTTCACAGTATCAAAAAGTACTTTTACAGTGACTTCTTAAAAATATGTATTAAAAAAAAATCCTATTTAAAGTTCTATATTTTTTTTAAGCAGACATATTTGAAATTCCACAGTTTAAATAAAATGCTATTAATGGGGAAGAAATAATAGCACAAAACATGTTGATATCTTTTATAGTTCCCGAGAAAAATGTTCTAACTGTTGAAAACCTTATGTTTCAGGAAACGCAAAAGAAAAGCACGATATAGGTAGGAACTAATATACAGGGTTTTTCAAAATTGTTATAAAGAGAAAATCACTAAACAGAAATCGGTAATCTAGGCCATAGATATGCAGATCAAAAATAAAATAAAAAAGGAAAACACAAATTTTTGACCCAAACACCCATCCGACTCCCCTTAATACGGTTTTTTCACTTCGCAAATGGCAACAGTTCAGTAGGTCTTGTTTTCATTTTTTGTCTGGAATTTCTTTTTTTTTGCTGGTATTCCCCGAAGTGAGCTTTATAAGAATATTTTACTTATTAATATTTTGAAATGCCAACTTCTTGCTGTTGTTTGTTCAAATAATTTGATAAAGAAAGTTTGTATACAAGGAAAAGTTTCTTTTCATATGAAGAGTACACAGGAATAACCGATTGATTCATTAGGCGGACGCACGTAATTGTCTGCTTGGCGGCAGAAAACCGGTTTCTCTCTTTCTTCTTCGCTTGGTCCAAGCGTCGAGATCGCCAATTGCCTGAATCTTGGTAGCTAGGAACCACAGAGATAGTAGTTAAAGTATTAGCGTGGCATATCACGTGACCTACAACACTGACTTCATTGGGGTTCTTCTGGGAGCTCCTTGCGCGTCCCGTCGTTAGCATTGGAGGTCACGTGATCTGCCACTCAATTACTTTAACTATGATATCTGTGGTGGGAACTGGTTTTCTTACACAAGTTTAGGCGATCGCTCGCTGTCATCGCCAAAGTGGCCTGCTAAGGAAACTTCTCTGCAAAATCAATCGGTTTTTCCCCTGTACTCTTCATATATGCCAGTCAAT
The DNA here is from genome assembly GCA_023701765.1 of Hylyphantes graminicola. Classification (NCBI taxonomy): domain Eukaryota; kingdom Metazoa; phylum Arthropoda; class Arachnida; order Araneae; family Linyphiidae; genus Hylyphantes; species Hylyphantes graminicola. The sequence goes on along the minus strand of CM043121.1, from coordinate 11,420,168 downwards.
TCGAGAGTGAAATCAAAACAACTAACGATATCGCAAGACACGGAAATATAAAAACAAGAGCCTTTCATCGTCTGAAACATTTCCCATTGTTAACTTCTTAATTACAGTCTTCATTATCCATTTTTAATAAAAAATATTTGTAAGAATATTTCATAAATCACATAATAAAAAGTCATTTAATTTTTACAATGCCTCTTTTTCAACGCATATTATATTGATAAATCCTGATGTAGGTTTTTAAAGATGAGTTTTAAATTTATTTAAAAAAAGTTATTGAAATATATGTCACTTATGTTTTACAATCACGCAAATGAATTTAGGAATTTGGAAATGAATGCCTTAAAAAATCTTACTGGTTTACTCCCCCCCTTCAAAATTAGCACTTTCATAAATTCCCTTCCATTTTCTTTTAAATATGTCTGAAAGCCTTTTTTTACGTGTTTCTATAGATCAGTTGTTATCAGTTGTTACGTGTTTCTATAGACCCAGTTGATCATATTACTTAAAATTATTGATTTACCAAGTTTCTACTTCTATAAAATCATTATCAGAAATTGGTTTTGCTCTGTCTGCTCTGTCTATTCTAACATTTGTTCCGCGCAACTTGCTTTTATTCTTGCCCTTTATTAAACTTTACCTGTTTTAATTGCATTAAATTTAAAGTATGAAAAGTTGTCGCTCGAAGTTTCCGTTGGGTGCCCGCTCAGGTGCAGATCTCTTCACTTGACCAGGGTTCTAAATTACGAGACGTTATTGGCTGTGTTAAAGCTCCTGACGGAGGCTAGAAATAGGCAGCCGGAAACGATTACATTACATTACAGTATGAAAAGTATCACAAAAGTGTCAAAACGTTGTTGGAAAACTAGATGCTATTTTGTCTTATTTGCTGAGAAATTAAGAGAAATTTTGGGACAACTATTTAACGTGATTCACGAACAGAGAAAAGTTTTTGTTCTACTTAAAAATTTTTTTATGCAACATTCGTTTCATTAAGGTCAGAAAATATTGTACTGTTCAAAACAAATGTCATTGAAGTACCAAAATTGAAAACAATACCGCTGGAACTGTTGCCACTCAACATGCTTATAGAGCTGAGTTAATTTTGCTTAGATTTTTTTCCTCCATTGGATTAACATAGAGAAGATTTCGGTTTGGGAACCCGGCTATTGCCCCATTCCTCTTCAAGAGATACAGTGTGAGGCAAATAAAAGCGGCCCGGTCTAGAGATAAGAATACGTTGAAATGCTTGGCGAGAAAAGCTCTTGAAGCCGTCTGAAACCTGTTTTGGCATTGGTTGGATCGGATTAGCTTCACATCAGAGCTACTCATAGACTAGTGGCGAGTTCAGATCTTAGTTCGTATTGTATGAAGACGTCCCATAATGCAAATTTTGTGTCTTGCAATCAATTTAGAATGTTTTGTATTAACAAAGACAAAAAAAGGTCCGATTCTCTAGGATAAATAACTATCAAAATAACCACTTGTGGGAACTTTTTTTTATAAGCTCTACAAACATTGTTTGGATTTCATTTCAACTATCTTCTCAAACCATAACGTAGTTGCCGGCAAATAATTCGCCAAGCGTTTGTTTGGGCTTAATATTGAAGCGATCAATAGCTTCAGTTAGCAAACCTTTTTTTGTATTGTTTTTTGACTTGGCAACATTTCTATCGTATTCTTATCTCCACTTTGATGCCGCTTTTATTTGCCTCACCCTATACAACACATAAACAATTTCCTTTTCCTTTGAAAAATACGGTGAATACAAACAACTTGTTAATAGCTCAACATCCCATAAGAGAGTCATTCTTTCCCATTCTTTTCTTCCCAGCGAATCAGAGCAAGTCTTACATATTTCACCATTAAGGATCGCCGAGTGCATTTAGTGCCAACGCATTAGACTGGCTGGAAATGGGGCTTCACGAGAAGGCTCTTGTTTTTGACACCAGAGAAGAGATTTTGTGATAGGAGAAAGCTAAGAAGTTGTTTTTATTGTATTTTTGCTTAATGATCTTGAGGTCATCAAGCAATAGTAAGCAATCAGTAGTGAGAAGAAGTTTTAAAAGAACTAAATTAGCCTACTTTCCCGTTACTTAAATACACCGATCAAAATAATTAGGGGAAAACTTTGGGTACTTATCTTAAACCTTTCAGTTTCACCTTCTTATTTTTTATTTTAAAAATCTAAAATTTGTGAAATAGATTCATTATGCATTCAGAATGACTTTATTTGTTAAAAATAGTTAAAAACATTTTTTAAGAATCTAAAAAATGCAAGCATGAAGGATTTAGGGACAATTTATTTGCTAAAATTGTTTCAGAGTGAATTTTATTATACCATGTTTTTCATATTTTCATTTAACTAAAACAAACATTATTTAATTTTTCAAAAGACATGATTCTTTCATCTAATGATGCATAAGTGGGAACTTAACTTAGCCAGAAAAAAAAATTACAAGGTTATGATTCTAAATGGAATCTTAGGGGATGAAAGGGTTTAGACCATGTGCTCCCCTAATTGTTGCGATCAGTGTATATTATTGATTAATGATCTTGAGGTCTTCAAGCAATAGTAAGCAATCAGTAGTGAGAAGTTCTAAAAGAACTAAATTAGCTTACTTTCTCGTTACTTAAATGCTCACTGAAATTCGTATAGGAAAACAAGTAGATTTACAACAGTAGATATCCTCAACCGTTTCTACACAGGATTTATATCCATAATAAAAGGCCAAACACTGTATCCAGCTATAATTTAAACTTCTAAAAACTGAAATCCACTGTTTTCAAAATTTTCTTTCGCAAATTAAATTCGCAAATTAAAACATGAAACTACGGCAAACTGAACTAAAAAAATAGGAAATGTAAATTAAAATTAATCATAATTTTATGCAAAAAAATGATGCCTTGCCGCTTTCGTAGTAAACAATTCATGAAAAATGAAAAAAATTGAAATTGAGGAAACGGGGGAGCATTTGCCAGTAAACGGAATAGTCAAAATTAAGGAAAATTTCGTCGTTTTTGAGCTTTCATTTTTGAGAGTGAAGACGCGAGGGCCATTCCATTATATCCAGTTAAAGCGTAAAGGCAATGGGCAAAGTGCCTTCCTCGGGCATCCAAGGTCCAATACTGTACCCATTGTTACGAGCACAGTAATTGTATTAAATAAGAGTAGTGACCAATATTTGTAAATAAACTTAACTTTTAATAATTAAAACATAAAATAAACATAACTAACTCATAAAAACATGTTGTAAGGTTACACGGTAAAAATAGCAACTGTTGTAGATTGACCAGAGTTTAAGTATTCATTTTTAAGTTATAAATACTTAATTTAACAGTTAGACAAATATTTTCCGAACCATCTGCTAATCTGTTATGGATTTGAAGTCTGAAAAACTCTCACAACATCGAAGACTTTGAGTGGTCTCTTGGACTTGATCTAGATCAAGTGGAATATAAGAACACACAATAGATTTAAGGTGCAACAGTCCACGTACCTCGACGAGTCCCTGCAGCACTCGCACGCATATGACCACCGCCGGGTGTATCTTCGCTGCTCCCGGCAGCAGCATGTTGAGGAAGGCGGACACGGCGATCGCGGTGCCGAACACCCTGCCAACAAGCGAGCCAAGTTCATTTGAATTATACATTTTTTTTATTCAGATAGGGTAGACTAACCAGTGAATGAACGTTTAAGGAGCTGCGTTCGCCAGTGAATAAACACCAGGACATAATGACCGGGACAACCAATCATATGTCAGCTTCCTACTAGATGAGATGAGGTCAGAGTTGCCAATCCATCTAGTGGAATGATTTTCAATAATTATTTTTTAATTGTATTTACCAAATTTTCATTAACTGGGGCCTGTTCACTCACTGGTTAGTCTACCCTTTCCCATATAGTTCTTGAGCTAAATGTTCCTAAAGTTAGTAAAATTAACTTGGGTGAGATTGACCCATCCGACTTCCTTAAGGTAGGCGAATACCCAAAATTCCCCCAATTTTTTCCCAAAATTTTTACTATTGCTTTTATCTTTTCCAAATTTGTCATGGTGATTTCAAATATAATGAATAATACTATTTAGGCATTTTTTTTATTTAAATATAATTTATTTATTTTAAACGGTGTTTTTCTACTAAAAAAAGAGGTTTACGCTAACAAGTCTACCACATTGAATTTTCATCCCATAAACATTAATTATGTGTTAAATTCTTCGTTTTGAACTGATGCATGCAATGACCTTCTAGAATTACATACAAATTACAAGAAAAGAAGTTATTAAGAAAAATGTTATAAATTAACCACAAAAAAAGAGATTTTTTTTTTGGATTAACTTACACATGGACATTTTTTTAAAAAAACTTTTATACTTACACCAGATGTTAAAGGTTCATGGCACATATATATATTGAAATAGCATCTGTGAAAAATTTCAGGAAATTAATGTAAAACTTTTTATGTTAGAAGTGTTAGCGTAAACCCCTTTTTTTTAGTTGAAAAACACCGTTTAGAATAAATCAATTATATTTAAATAAAAAAAATTGCCTAAAAAGTAATGCTCATTATATTTGAAATCACTATGCCAAATTTGGAAAAGATTAAAGCAATAGTAAAAATTTTAGAATTTTGGGTACACTCCTACCTTAACTAAAAATGAATATTTTTGTTCTCCTCTTCTGAAGCGTACCTGTTGGCTGGATATTTGGCGGCTAGAAATCCTCCGGGTATCTGCGTCACCAGATAGCCCCAGAAGAAGGAAGAGTCGATGATGCCGATTGTTTCCGGCGTCCAGTCGAACTCTGGTTTCTGGAAAAGAGGACACATAACATTGTATTCAACCCTTTAACCCACTAATGCATTATTTTTTTAATCCCGAAAAAATATATATGTATCTTTTATACTCATACGTTATGGGAAAAATACAGAATTTTCTTAAAATGCATTAGAATTTAAATAATTACAATTTTTAAAATTTTGCCATATTTCAAAAACCAACAACAAAATTCCAATTTTGATAATAATGACTGGAAAACTACTTTTTTTTCAAAAACTTTTTTTATGTATTTACTAATTATATTTCAAAAAACCCTCTTTACCTATAATTAATTTTTTCAAAACAATTTATTAGTATTTAGTACTAATATTATTATACTTTGAATACCGCCAGAAACGTAATTTCACAACAGTTAATGACCTCACTCATTAATTTTAAATACACTTTTACTACTGTCATCTATGAAGATTATTAGTAACTTAACTTGACTTCAAATGGAATGCAATAGATGAAAAAACACAAATTTGTTAAGAGAAAGCTCTACTTTAATAGAATAAAGTGGTTTATGGTACTTGTTGCCGCAGCATGCATTAGAGGGTTAAAAACATTTAAATACTGCTCACACTTCTCTTATCCGGGATACCACTCGGGAACGGGTGACCCAGTGGTTAAGAACGCAGACCCTTACGCTAACAGTCTGCGCACTGTACTGGGTGTGGGTTCGATTCCCGCATTCGCCCTTGGTGTATTTTCTCTCTGTGTGAGTCAGTAAAAATTCTGTCTGTGTCTGTCTTACATGACAAAGGTTTATAAACGGGTCTATGATCAAGCACATAAGCCTTATATACATGTACTACCAACCAATCCCTCTTTACACCGACGGCCCTTGTTTATACCTGTTTCATCAATTAGAAAATTCTTGAGTGTAGTGAACCACATTATCCTTGAGCTTCCTTAGCCTGCTTTTTTTGTAATTCGAAGGAATAAAAAAATACAAGTTACACTCCTTGCCAATCTAACTTGGGTAAATAGAAATATGCTGTGGAGAAGATCCTTGTAAAAAGTTGCATAAATTATTTGTGAATCCATCCAGAAAATATGTTTAAAACCTTAATTTCGTTCAAGGTCTAACAGATATGATTATTATTTGAGAAAATTTCGCAATTTTATCAGAATGAAGAGTGTGTTTTGGTTAAATTGTATTCAGGTCATTTTGTATGTAAATATTATCTTACAAGAGTTTCCAACTAACGCACCAATTGCGCTATTCCTTTGCCATTTTACTATTTGTTTTTACCCAAGTTAGGTTGGCACGGAGTGTAGTTACTGACATCAGGAGGATATAAGTTCGGCTGCCTGCCAGTAATCCCCCCCCCCTCCCCTTCACAGATACCATTCTTATTATCAAAATTTTATAATTTTTTTAAATTTTTTTTTATAAAATATGACATCTGATACCTATTTTTCTACCTTTTCCGTAAAAAATTATGGGAGTATCAAAGTAACAACAAAGTTAAGATATTTTAGCCCTTTTAGAACTTATGATTTTAACTCAACGGTTAAAAGAAAAAAAAATATCGAATAATGTTCTTTAATGTGATTGTCTTATATCATTATACAATATCATTTTTAACCAGTGGGTATGCTAAGATATTTATTTCCTTTTCAGTTTTCGCCTTAGTAGTATGTATCTATCAATCCAAATTTTTCCCATTAAATCTAAAAAATCAATTACTTTAAACACACGAGGATATATTTTCCGAAAAAATATATTTCTATTTAAACAGAAAACCAGTCCTCCCACTTTTCGTTCAGCAAACAACAGCCATCTATTTCCATTGAAAACCTTTTCCATTGACTGCGAGGGGGCTGCTTGAAAAAGTTGTAACTGCTCTTTAAAAAGTTTGGTGCGAAGTGGTGGCAGCAATTCATGCAACGTTTCAACCTAAAGTGTCTGGTCACTTAACCAGGGTTCTAAATTACAAGGCGTTATTGGCTGTGTTAAAGCTCCTAAAGGAGGAAATAGGCAGCCGGAATCGATTATATTACCTTACATTACCCTAGCATAGGCCTGTCCGTGGCCGAGTGGTAACATTCGCCTCTGGATTCAGCCTTCTCAGGAGTGTGGGGGTTCGAATCCCACTTACTGCCAGTCATCCTGTAAATTGGATATCTGTACTGGGAAAGAGTAGAAAAATCCAACTCGTGACGGATGGGCCCGAGTACACTGGGACAGACATGCTCGTTAAATCTGGGGAGTCCAAAGTCCCGACGGCGTCAGCGTACGATGTCGCTCGAAGTTCCGTTGGGTGCCCGCTCAGGTGTCGACCTCGTCACTTTACCAGGGTTCTAAATTACGAGATGTTATTGGCTGTGTTAAAGCTCCTAAAGGAGGCTAGAAATAGGCAGCCGGAATCGATTACATTACCCTTAGCATAAAGTGGGGGCTGTGGGGAGTCTAGTAGTTAAAATCTTGGTTTCGGGATTGGAAGGTCCCGCGATCGAGTCCTGTTCCTCCGAAGACCCAGCGAGTATATGCGCAGTACGTGATCGTTAAATCTGTTGGTCCGAAAGTCCTGGGGGCGGTCATTGTGCAGTTTCCCACGGGTGCAGGTCCCTGGAGACTATTTCCCTTCCCTTCAGGGACATGTTTAAATTGCGGTCGTGGCAGCATCTGTCACGTATGGGTGTGTGTTGTGTCTGTCTTGCTTCTTCTTCTTCGTTGACACTACAGCCTGTTACAGGCCAAGGCGGTCTCTCCAAGTCTCCTCCATCTGACTCTGTCCCCCACAATGGCCCTCCATCGGTTTACTCCTAACACCTTGATGTCTCTTTCAACCACATCCAGCCATCTAGTTGGGGGTCTTCCTCTGCGCCGCTTTCCTTCCGTCTTCGAGAAAGTTACTTTTTTAGTGGGAAAGCTATCTTCGTATCGATATACATGTCCCAACCAAGTAATGCGGGACGCCTTTACCACCTTCAGAATGTCGGGTTCACCATACTTTTTGTATATTTCGTGGTTGTAGGCGATTCTCCAAACACCGTCTTGTTTAACTGGTCCAAAAATCTTTCTTGGGATTTTTCTTTCAAAAATAGATAAAATATCTTCTTCTCCCCTATTCAAAGCCCAGCATTCACTGCCATACAGGGCAATTGATCTTATCAGGGTTTTATATAGGTTTACTTTTGTTTTAGTGCTGATGTATTTTGATTTCAGTTGGCTTTTAAGTCCATAGAAACACCTATTAGCCATTGCAAGTCTGCTTTTAATTTCAAGCTTTAAGTCATTGCAGCTTGATATTACTGTGCCAAGGTACTTAAACTGTTTAACATTTTCAAATGTGTAGTTATTTATTTTTAATGGAGCCCTATCTACAGTTTTACTTGTCGCAATCAAGAACTTAGTTTTATCTTCATTGATGGTCAACCCCTAGCTGCAGTCGTAAGTGAGGTGAAAGCATCAACAACAGCGTTTTTAGTTCTCCCTATAATGTCGATGTCGTCAGCAAAAGCAAGCAGTTGAACTGTTCTTTGTAGGATGGTTCCGCTGGTGGTTTATCTCTGAATCTCTCACCGCCTTCTCTAGAGCTGGGTTAAACAAAAGGCATGAGAGGGAGTCACCTTGTCGTAAACCCTTCTCAGTGTAGAAAGGTTTGGTGAGATGCGACATAATTTTTATTCTACATTTGACAGTTTTAAGAGTCATTCCAGTCAGATTTATTAGTTTTGTTGGTATTTTAAAATCTGTCTTACTTGATGAAGGTATATAAGCGGGTCTCTGACCAAGCACACAAGCCTGAAAATATGTGTCTCAAAAGAGTCATTCCACGTCATATCGACCAGCTCAAAATCTTCATGTCACAAAATTCAATCTTGATTTTTCTCCAAGTTCTAGGGACAAATTTATTAGACACATATTTTTATTTTTTAAAAATTCTAAGAATTTAGAAAGTTATGATATTTTGAAACCGAAAAGTTAAGCCTAACCTTTTCTCATTTAGCATTGCGGTTTATGGAAAATTGAGTATTTTCGAACGAGTATAACTAAGAAGGGTAACCTGGGAACAACTAATAATTTTTTTTATGGACCAACTATTACTAATGGTAACATTTTGGTAAAGTGCGCTGTTGTTACCAAAACTCCTTCTACTAAAATAAACCAAATCTGGCCAGGCTATATCTGACAGTTACAGCTTTGTCATCGAAATAAAAACATTTCCCCATTCCCTTAAAATTCTCCCTCCTAATCTGCTTTATCCCTAATGCACTTTAGATTATCGCAGGGAATAAATGCATTTACCCTAGAAAGGGAGAAAAAAGCACAGGAGATTGAATAAGGCTCCCTATAGAAACGAAACGGCGAATGATCTGTTGATTTCGTTTAGGGGACAAAGATCTAAAAGCCTTGCTATTGGGACTGGTAAGGATTCCGTCAATACATCAGGGATCACTTGGATAAAAAGAGCTAATTGCAATTCTTTGGTGTTGATAAATTGAATTAATATTTGTTTATTAGTAATCAAAATGTAGTTAATGCCTATAACGAGAATTATCAAGTTACTATGAAGGTCATTTAACAAGTTCGTTTCAGGAACAAAGATCTAAAAGTTTGGCATCTGAGACTCCTAAGATATAATGGGGATTCTATTTATACATCATGGACCACTTAGAACGAGAACTAATGTGTTTCTTTAGTGTTGATAAATTAGATTAATATTTGTTTATTAGTAATCAAAATGTAGTTAATGCCTATAACGAGAATTATCAAGTTAATATGAAGGTCTTTTAAGAACTTTGTTTCAGGAACAAAGATCTAAAAGTTTGGCCTCTGGGACTGCTAGGATATAATGGATATTTTATTTATACAATCAGAGATCACTTGGAAAAAAAGCTAATGTAATTCTTTGGTGTTGATAAATTGCATTAATATTTGTGTATTAGTAATCAAAATGTAGTTAATGCCTATAACGAGAATTATCAAGTTAATATGAAGGTCATAGAAAAATTTCTTCTGGGAATTGGGATCTAATGAGGATTCCATTTGAATCAGCTTTATTTGAAATGATGAATCCCAACTTAGAATTTGTTGCCCAATGACCTTCAGAAAGTGATTAATTTTTGCATTGGTATATAACCAAGTTAATATGAAGGTCATTGAAAAATTTTGTTTCTGGAACAACGATGTAATAGTTTAACTTTAGAGACTGTTGGATTTATTGTGAGTACCAATTAGATACCAGAGATCTTTTGGAAAAAAATTATAACATAATTTTTTGTTGCTAATCTATTGTTTATTTGTTTATGGTAATCGAAATGTAGTTAATGCCTATAACGAGAATTATCAAGTTAATATGAAGGTCATTTAAGAACTTTGTTTCTGAACAAAGATCTAAAAGTTTGGCCTCTGGGACTGCTAGGATATAATGGAGATTTTATTTATACATCAGGGATCACTTGGAAAAAAAAGAGCTAATGTAATTCTTTGGTGTTGATAAATTGAATTAATATTTGTTTATTAGTAATCAAAATGTAGTTAATGCCTTAACAAGAATGGTCAAGTTAATATGATGGTCATAGAACAGTTTCTTCTGGGAATCGGGATCTAATGAGGATTCCATTTGAATCAGTTTTATTTGAAATAATGAATCCCGACTTAGAATTTGTTGCCCAATGACCTTCACAAAGTGATTCATTTTTGCATTAGTATATAGCCAAATTAATATGCAGGTCATTTAATTTTTTTTTCTGGAACAACGATGTCATAGTTTCACCCTTCACACTGTTTGGATTTATTGTGAATATCAATTAGATACCAGAGATCTTTTGGAAAAAAAATGATAATATAATTTTTTGGTGGTTAATCTATTGTTTATTTGTTTATGGTAATCAAAATGTAGTTAATGCCTATAGAGAGAATTATCAAGTTAATAAGAAGGTCATTTAAGAACTTTGTTTCAGGAACAAAGATCTAAAAGTTTGGCCTCCGGAAGGCTAACCATGATAGGGATTCTATTTATACATCAGGGATTACTTGGAAAAAAAGAGCTAATGTAATTCTTTGGTGTTAGTAAATTGAATTAATATTTTTTATTAGTAATCAAAATGTAGTTAATGCCTATAACGGGAATTATCTAGTTAATATGAAGGTCATAGAACAATTTCTTCAATTCAGATCAATTCAATTTCTTCAATTCAGATTATTTTCAATTTCAGAGTTGGGATCTAATGAGGATTCCATTTGAATCAGTTCTATTTGAGATGATGAAACCCAACTTAAGAATTTTTTGACCTTTACAAAGGGATTCATTTTTGAATTAGTATATAACCAAGTTAATATGAAGGTCATTTAAAAATTTTGTTTCTGGAACAACGATGTAATAGTTTAACTTTTGAGACTGTTGGATTTATTGTGAATACCAATTAGATACCAGAGATCTTTTGGAAAAAAAAATGATAACATAATTTTTTGGTAGTTAATCTATTGTTTAATTGTTTATGGTAATAAAAATGTAGTAATGCCTATAAGGAGAATTATCAAGTTAATATGAAGGTCATTTAACAATTTCGTTTCAGGAACAAAGATCTAAAAGTTTGGCCTCTGAGAATGCTAGGATATTATGGAGATTTTATTTCTACAATCAGGGATCACTTGGAAAAAAGAGCTAATGTAATTCTTTGGTGCTTATAAATTGCATTAATATTTGGTTATTGGTAATCAAAATGTAATTAATGTCTATAACGAGAATTATCAAGATAATATGAAGGTCATTTAACAATTTTGTTCAGGAACAAATATTTAAAAGTTTGGATTATGAAACTGCTAGGATATACAATGGTGATTCTATATATGCATCAGGGATCACTGAACAAAGTTCTAAAAGTCTTAACCCCTCAGACTGTTAGAATCTAATGCAGATTCTGTTTTTACACCTGGGAATATTTTGTAAAAAATATTATATAATTTATTTAGTGTTTATGGATTAAATTAATATTTGTTTATAGGTAATAAAATACAATCGATGTCTCTAACGAGTATTATCAAGTTAATATGAAAGTCATTTAACAATTTTGGTTCAAGAACAAAGGTTTATAGCCTAAAACGTTTCTGGTATGCGTTTTTTGAAATTTCCCAATTTGTAAAAGACGTGTAAAAGAGTATAAAGGGTGTCAATAATTTTAGATTTTTTAAGAAAACGTAAGTAGGTGTTTATTTTAGTAATTTTTTCTACAAGCCTTTAGAAATAAAATAATTATAGAACGAGGAGGCAAAGCCCTCTGCTCGCAACCGCTCGTCTACGCCCGGGATCTGCTACGCAATTCCTATTTGTTTGCTCCGCAAACAAACTTGCAAGACTAAGATGAGGATACTGCCAATGAAGGAATGCTCATCTATACAATCTGGCTAGTTTCCGTGGGACTCCTCCAGGGCATCAGGTAGCTCTAGCGCTAAGCAAAGATCTCTACCAAAGCCACGGGACGCAACCTGAAGCAGCCCCTGCCCAAAACAATCACATCGCTACACTTACTTAAAGCGTGGCTGAAGCCGATTGGCTGAATTGGAATCATTGGCTTTTCTAATTGGCTGAAGCCGCGTAAGTCACGTTTCATTCAAGCCTCCGACAATTACAATTTTATATTAGGGTAGACAAACCAGTGAATGAACGTTTAAGGGGTCATAGGAGTCTTAAAAATGTGCAAAGAAGGTACTACAAAGCATAGTTTGATCTTTCATGTAACTTTTTAACTACTCAATATATAAGTATAATTTTTTATATGTAATTCTACAAGATTTATTTGATACAAATTTTTTTTTTTAAATTTATGAAACTTTAGCCAAAACTAAAATAAATTATATTAAACACAAAGCTATTTGAACACATTGGGATTAGGCTTGCGCGGCAAATTTTGAGGTTAAATTCAAAAAATGACCAAGAAAATAACTTTAAATTGTACAAATATGTACAAACAAAGACTTATACCTAAATTATCAGCTCAATTTTAATTAGAAATTATTTTAAGAACTTTTTTTTAAAAAAAAATCATAAATTTTTTAAAATTTTGATTTCAATCTTTTTTAAAAATAATTTCTAATTGAAATTGAGCTGAGAATTTAGGTGTAAGTCTTTGTTTGTACATATTTGTACAATATAAAGTCCTTTTCTTGGTCATTATTTCAATTTTGACCTCAAAATTTGCCGCGCAAGCCTAATCCCAATGTGTTCAAATAGCTTTATGTTTAATATCATTTATTTTAGTTTTGGCTAAAGTTTCATAAATTTTAAAATTTGTTTTATATTAAATAAATCTTATAGAATTACATATAAAAAATTATACTTATATATTGAGAAGTTAAAAAATTACATGAAAGATCAAACTATACTTTGTAGTACCTTCCTTGCACATTTTTAAGACTCCTATGACCCCTTAAGGCGCTGAGTTCGCCAGTGAATGAACACCAGGACATAATGACCATGACATCTAGCCATATGTCAGATAGCTTCTTACTAGATGGGAGGAAGTCAGTGTTGCCAATCCATCTAGTGGAACGATTTTCAATCCTCATTTTTTAATTATACAGTAGACGCCGCTTAATGTGATCACATCGGGACGAACGTGATTTGATAACAATAACCGATTGATTACAATACACGAAAAAAAGTTTTAACTAAAAAATTATTTTGTTTACATACGCTATAAAATAAAAATTAATTTTAAATTAGGAGTTGTTGCTGCAAAACTTTATAGTATTTAATAGAAATTAATGCAGACAAAGAAAAAGAATTACTAGTTAGTTACATATTTAATAATGAACTTTCGAAAACAATACAAAATACAAAAGTTTAATTATTAACTGAAAAAGAAATCATCAATTGTCGATTGATCTTTCGAAGCAAGTCATTTACGAATCGCTCATAATCATAATGTTAATGAAAGTGTTCCGCGTCGGCTTTGTTTTGCACACCTAAGAGCAAGTTTCAGGAAACACTTTAAGCAACAAAAAAGTTTTCCTTCTTGATTTTATTGATTTCAGGAAAGTAAAATTTACATATAAACTGATAACAATAAACGAACATTTGATTACAATAAACGATAATTTTTCAGTGTATTTTGATATAGGCGGACGGGACTGAGCGATTTTGATAACATTAACCGTGATCACATTAAGCGGCGTCTTCTGTATTTACCAAATGTTCATTCACTGGGGCCTGTTCACTCACTGGTCAGTCTACCCTATATAGAGAAATGTTGAAATCAGAAAACAAACTATCGTAATGTCTGTCTACAGTTCATTGGATTCTGATCGGATATGAATTTGCAATCAACAAACAAATATGTTCGTATTTGTAAACTAATATAATGCTCGTCACTATAAGCGATAAATCGACATCAAGTCCCTTTTTTATGTATCTATCGATATTTCTATGTTCACATCTGAAGAGCACACGGGAATAACCGATTGATTTATTAGGCGGATACCCGCAATTGTCTGCTTGGCGGGAGAAAACCAGTTTCTCTCTTTCTTCTTCGCTTGGTCCAAGCGTTGGATCGCCAATCGCCTGAATCTTGGCAGCTAGGAACCACAGAGACAGTAGTTAAAGCATTAGCATGGCATATCACGTGACCTACAACACTGACATAATTGGTGCTCTTATGGGAGCTTCTTGCGCGTCCCGTCGTTAGCATTGGAGGTCACGTGATCCTCCACTCTATTACTTTAACTATGATATCTGTGGTAGGAACTGGTTTCCTGACACAAGTTTAGGCGATCACTCGCTATCATCGCCAAAGTGGCATGCTAAGGAAACTTCTCTGCAAAATCAATCGGTTTTTCCCGTGTACTCTTCATCTATGTCCTTTCTATCAAATATCTATCGATATCTCTGTCTACACTCTTAAAACAAAAGAGTGAAATCCACTCCAGTTGGAGAAGTGCATTTTCGACACCCTAAAGGCATGCATATTTTCTCAGACTGAGTTAAAATCACTCGTTAAGAGAGATCCTGTCTTAGGTTTAACACACAAAGGATCCACTCCAAAGGAGAAGTGCATTTTCCAGTCTGGAGGAGTGAAATCCACTCAGACTGAGGTAAATTGGGAGTGTTTGTTTTAAGAGTGTATCTATAGAGGGAGGCCCAAAAGTAGCCTAACAGTTAATGTTGCACAATTGGTAAGAACTTCGGTTTATTTAGAGCAGATAATTGACGTAGTAGTACTTAGTTTGTTTTTTGGCTAAAATAAAGTCGTACTACAGCGTATCTTATCCAAAGAGTAGCAATTCGTGGATTTCGATTGGTTTAGTTTCCAGATATCTTCCGTTTATTAGACTCTACCGACCAGGCTATGCACCAGGCAGGAATGCATCAATGTAAAAGGAAGACAATTTGAGCACCTTCGGAATTAAGAATGTAAATATATGTATGAAAATAATGCTGTCACTTTTGACTCTATGGCTCTTAATTACGATACCTGTCGCCAATAACTCTCCTGTAGCTCTAGTACTACGATAATTCAACCAAACTAAACTTAACCTGTATTAAAATAACTGTTTCTGTATAAATAACTGTATACCTTATAACTGTTAGGCTAATTTTGGGCCACCCTGTATTTTATAATTAATATAAATCTATTCTGCAAAACGATTGTGCAAAAGCTTCAAAATGGATAATTTTTGGAACATAATTGAACACTATTTACTTTACCATTCAAGCTTATTCAAAGCCCACAACAAGTTACATCTCATTTAAAGCACATACAATAACTGTAGCCCTTGAAAAGCTTTTTTTATCGTAATAAATATTATAAGTAGTTGGCTTTCACAAATATAAAACACTATCTATGAATATTTAATATGTCTACTATTTTTAAAAAGAATTTTTTTATTATTTATCGTTTGTTTCTAGACGTTTTTCTTTTCATTTTTGGCATAGTCGAGACTTTATCAGATCAATAAGTCTTTCATTTGTGTCTGGAATTTCAGACATCTTCAGTCACTTTATGTAAATCGTCTGAATTCTCATGAATTTTTTATCAATAAATTATGTCCAAAGCTGTGTATTTAAGCTTTAAAACTTTACTTTAAGTATTTACTTTAAGTATAGAATTCTTTTGTGTTTGTTATCAAAGTCTTCTCACCCTTTAAAGAATATTTTATTTTTATTTTGTAAATACTCTGGTTAAAGAATTTTTTATTTAATATTTAAACTATAAAAGAAGTTGGCCGTAGTTAAAAAAAAACAATTTTAAATTGTATTTAGTTTGTTGCGTAACGACCCATAATCCTTATTTGAAGTATTTAACCTATAACGTTTCACCCTAGGAATATACTGTAGGAATTACTATAAATATTTTTATTATCGAACCACTTAAAACAGGTTTGAAGGTATTTGCATACAACCCATAAAATGAGGACAATTTCGATGACATTTATTATCACAACTAAATTCTGATTTCGGACCAAAGTTACCCGCACTGACGGTATACAAACAAGTGATCTTAAATAACCACAGCGATTGAAAAAAAAACAGTTTGAAGTTTTTAAATTAGCTCAAAAGGCGTTTGTACGAGAACTGGGATTTTAAAAGAAAAAAAAACTTCCACCTCATAATGTCTTTAAATTGATTCACTAGAGATCACGTCATTTTCATTCTATTTTTAAATTCAAGAACAATTTTAGATGCTCACCATCTTATTACAACATTGCTAAGAAGGATGGTCAGTCTCCTAGAGCTAATGTATTAGTTTTGGAGTCACAACTTCCGCAGAAGCATTGCTTTGTCATGTTTGCCATTTTTCACCAGGTGTTTGAATCAACATAGCATATAAATGAAACAAATTTGAAACGAAAATGTTATCTTCTTATTTAATTATATATATTTGAAGTTTTGGAATGCCATAAAGGTTCTGCAGATTGCGGCACTATTTAAAAACTTTATCCATTAATTATAAAAACGAGGATGTTATTTTCTTGTCAATTTTGTTTTAAATTGATGTTATGATGATTCCCATACCTTTTGAAAAGGGGATAACATGGCATAAATTTTTTTTTTGTCCAAAGTTGTGATTTCAAAACTAATGCATTAGCTCTACTACGTGCCATCCTAACTTGGGTAAAAACAAAGAGTAAAGAGGCAGAGGGAAAAGCGCGATGGGTCCGTTAGTTGGAAATTCTTGTGTGGTAATGTTTACATACAAAATGATCTGAATACAAAATTCACTTTTCATTTCTATAAAATGTTCTCAAATAATAATAAAATCTGTTAGACTTTTAACGAAATTAATGTTTTAAACATGTTTTCTGGATGGATACACTAATTATTTATTTAAGGTAGGCGAATACCCAAAATTCTAAAATTTTTACTATTGCTTTAATCTTTGCCAAATTTGGCATAGTGATTTCAAACATAATGAATAATACTATTTAAGCTTTTGTTTTTATTTAAAAATAATTTATTTTAAACGGTGTTTTTCTACTAAAAAAAGAGGTTTTACGCCAAAAAGTCTACCACATTGAATTTTCATCCTATGAGCATTTATTATGTGTTAAATTCTTCGTTTTGAACTGATACATGCAATGACCCTCTAGAGTTACATACAAATTACAAGAAAAAAAGTTATTAAGAAAAATGTTGTAAATTAACCACACACATAAAAAGGATTTTTTTCAATTAACTTACACTTGGACATTTAAAAAAAAAACTTGTATACTTACACCAGATGTTAGAGGTTCATGGCACAGATATATAATTGAAATATCATCTGTGAAAAATTTCAGGTAAATTAATGTAAAACTTTTTATACTAGAAGTGTTGGCGCAAACCCCATTTTTTAGGTGAAAAACACCGTTTAAAATAAATCAATTATATTTCAATAAAAAAATTGCCTAAAAAGCACTGCTCATTATATTTGAAATCACTATGCCAAATTTGGAAAAGATTAAAGTAATAATAAAATTTTTAGAATTTTGGGTATTCGCCTACCTTAAGTGACGATTTCAAGAAGCGTCCCAACTTACCGTGGTGGTCGTGTTGGAGATCATGTCGACAATGGCCATGCCCAAGTTACACCGTATGCCAAAAGATATAACGAACCCTATGCATCTGTTAGACTTTTAATGAAATAAATGTTTTAAACATGTGTTCTGGATGGATACACTAATTATTTATTTAACTCTTTACATCCGCTGAAGGATCTTCTCCATGGCATATTTCTATTTACTCAACTTAGGTTGGCGAGGATTGTATATGGGACTCACAGTCCCTCTCAAGAGGACTCCCTTTGGAATTCCACTTCTTGAAAATCGTAATGTTATTCCTATGGAAAACATTCGCAAGTCAATTACAACCACAATTTTATTAAAAGGTTACTAGTGTTTTGCATCATTGTAAAGAACGAAAGGAGTAGATTTCATAAAATTAATTTGTTTTGTGAAAATCATACATATTTAGTATTTTTAATAATTTTTTGAAGTTAGTAAAAAATGGAGTAAGCATTAAGTTCTAATTGAAAAAAATTATTAAAAATACTAAATATGTGATTTTCACAAAACAAATTAGTTTATCCTTTTAGTTCCTTTCGTTCTTTACAATGGTACAAGAAACTAGTAACCTTTTAATAAAATTGTGGCGGTAATTGACTTGCGAATGTATTCCATAGGAATAACATTACGATTTTCAAGATGTGGAATTCCAAGGGAGTCCTCTTAAGAAACAGCATTTCAAAAGGCGTCCTTAACTTACCGTGGTGGTCGTGTTGGAGATCATATCGACGATGGCCATGCCCAGGTTACACCGTATGCCAAAAGATATAACGAACCCGATGCAGGACAGCATGGCCACGGAGTATCGCTTAGACATGTTCTTGCAGCACGGGCAGTTGGGCTCGAGGAAGGCCTTGCTCTGCTTGTGCTTGGGCAGGTCGAAGGTCCCCGGCTCGGCGAGCTCGTCCTGCTCGATGAAGCCCTTCTGGTCATCCTGCTTGGTGAATTTCCTGCGGAAAAAAAAGTTGGTTTGTTACAGAATCTGTCGCTTCCACCGCTTCCACACAACATTTACGCACAACAGGAAACACCGCTAACAACACCTCAAACAAATTCGCCAAGCAGGGCCTTAGGCTAGTTCTAATTCAAACTTTTATAAGTCAAAATTAATCATTTTCTTTAGTCTTCTTCTGCAGATTTGATAATTAATCTTTATCGTTTGCTAACTTTTTTTTTAGAAGTTCGAAGGATAATGATATATTTTATAAATAACTACTTTTTGCAGCCACAAGTTTACATTTCGAAAAATAAATTTGTGAAATGTTGCATTAAAATAAAAGCGAAACTTTGCATATTTTTATGCAAATTTAGAATTTTTTATGCATCTTTCTTCATTAATATATAATGAACCTTCAAAATAACTTTATTGTGCAATTAAAATAACCCAAATTAAATTATATAAAAAATAATATTTTTTCAAGAATTTTCTTATTTTTAATAAAGTTTCTCCGACGTTTGATGTTATGGCAACAGTGAAAATATTGAATAAAAATGGAATTCGCATGTTATTTCAATGTAGATTAAATTTTTAGTTATTTAAATTTTAAATAAACTTCTAATTTAAATTTTTTAATGAAATTTGGAATGTAGCCTAAACTGATTTTTTGCTTCAAAATGACGTATCCCACTTGTTTGTGAGACTTGCGGTTCGTTCTGTGAAAGTGGGTGACAGACAGACAGACGGACAGACAGACAGACAGACAGACGGACGGACTGAGCGATTATAAAACCTTCCACTTTTTACGTTATAAACTTATTGTGGAAGCTAAAATGGAAAGATATGAGTAACAGGAAAGATGGGATGGGGAGTGTATTTCGTATTTTTCACTACTACCTTGGTAGCACAGCAGTATTGGCCCATATCGGCTCATACCCATCGCCCAATGCATAATGGACTACATTTTACCGACGCTGGGCAATATAGCGGTGCAATATTGGTTTGAATATTATATGAAAAAAAATATTAATCCAAAATTTTTGATTGAAAAATATTGCGAAACATAATATTTGCCTTTTACACTTGCAAAATTCTATAAGATTGCAGAAAAAAAATAAGTATTGCACTTTTCGTAATTTTCGGTATAAAACCTCAAAGAACGTGAAAATCAGATTAAAATTTGTTGAGAACATGATCGATTTCATCCAATATTCTTCAAGTTTGGCCAATACTCATGCGACATTGGCCAAAATTGTTGTGCTACCTGGATATTGAGATCTCACTATGTGAATGTTAATTGTTTGGGTGTTCCAATATTTAAGAACGCGAAGGGAAGCTGTCATATAACTTAAACGATTTAAACTTTTTGAAATTAACTTATAGTGTATATTATGATTTTAAATGTAACGATTTACTGAGTGGTAGGGGGAAAGTGCTCAGCTTTGGGACAGTTGTACCTGGGGACATGGTTAATAACTCGTTTTAGGGAAAACGAAAAATCCTGTATTTTTAGTGGTAACACTACTAAGAAAACTTTATCTTCTCTTGTTGAAGATAGGTCGCCGAAAGCTAATGGGCGCACAATAAAACGGATTTGTTGATTTCACACATCGTGAGTAACTTTTACTATCATTTTTTTATTTTGTATTACGTGTATGCTTAATCTTTTTGACAGGTCTTGTTAGTACTATTTAATAAGCCATGTTTCAAGCTATTTTTAATCCTATTTGTGTTTTTCAAAACTTAAATCATCCTTGCCCACAACGCGTTTTAAAAAATTAGCTGAAGTGCTGTTCCTGGGGACAGCATTTAAGTTGTACCCAGGGAAGTCCCTAGGTACAACCAATTTTTCTGCGGGACTGCATTTTGAAGTGTACTGTACCTAAGGACGTCCGCGGGTACATGTTTTTCTTTTCACGCAATGGATTTACATGTCCTCATGCTCTACATGCCATAACTGTAAATATTTGCATTCGGAATGATATTTTATTAACCTTATTATGCACTTGTGAATATATAAAAAATAAATATGCGAAACAATCAACCAAAAGGACAATATTTCTCAACTATTCAAATAATCGGGTTTCTAAAAACAAATTTAATCTTTTAAGAGCCAGTTTTTTTAAGAGTCAGGCAGGCTTAGATAATTGACATTTTTAATTTTTTTGTATGTGAAAATATTGCAGTAAAATTTCGAATACTTTTTAACTAATTTTTATTGTTCCATAAATGTTTTGATAAAATGAGAAAAATATATATATTATTTTTCTAAATTTTTTTGTCACCTTAAAAAATATTTTATCGCGAAATAAATAATGTCAACAAATAGTTTATCATAAATTGATATTCTTCTTTTTACGATATTGCAAAAACTTTTATTTCTAAATTATCGTCTGAAATTAAATGAATTATTGTTTATTCTTTAAAGCGTATTTCTTGTACGTAATTTTTTTTGTGATTGCACTCATCTGTTATGTACTTATCAAAAACAATTTTGTTACATCGCTTTTTTATTAAAAATCATTGAATTTGATGCTTACGACATAGGTAAGTTCGCAAAATTTATACATTTCATAAGCTATTTGTTCCTATACTGTTTTCAAAATGTTTGATAGAAAACATTCTAAGTTCAAAATTACTCGATATAAAACTTGGAAAATACTAAAAAAGATTGTAGAATTTTCGCTATCAAAAGTAGTTTTCACATTCTTATTTTTTTATTTCGAAGTTTTTTTAATCTTTTTTAGAAAAATAATGGTGAGAATTCCAAAATAAATAAGTTTTTACGAATGAGACAAAGACGATTTTCACTAAAAGCTGATTTATTTTGTGAAACTTTACTTTAATTAATAATTATTTATTAAACTTCGCTTCAAAAATAAAGGAAATAGTTCAATTAAAAACTCAAAATAGGCTAATTCCATTCATGACAGACATGACATAAGACAACTTTCTTGGCTCTAAAAAAGTACTAAATGTTAATTGACTGTAAAATATTACCATGGGGTGATGCAAATAAAGGTATTGATTATAAAAAAACGCTGAAATTTTCATTCAAGAGAAAATACTTCAAATTAATTGGGTTCAAACATGCCATGACTGACATGACAAAATTGAGACACAGATTTTGAGTGACCTTATATTATTACTATTTGCTCATAACTGGTATGCATTTCAAGTCTAGAATTTTTTTGGAATCAGTATAAGATTCTGATGTGCCAACCAGAAAGAAAAAAATTAAGAAATTTATAAATAGTAATATATTATAAATATTCCTTAGCGTGACTGGCATGACAAATGTGTCAGACATGGCAAAGTGTTGATGTTCTATATTTAACTCAAATTTTAAGTTTGATGTTCGAATTTTTTACGAAACTGTTTATTTTGAGGTATAAAAAGAGAAAATAAAGTGTCAAGAATTTTTGCAGAGTAGATTTTGTTTAAAATAAAAAAGTTGAAATTTAAAAAAATTATGTCCATGGCGCATTTTCGTGGAATCAACCAATAATGCATTACATAGTATTTAATTTAATATTATTTTTAAATATATGTTTTGCTTTTGTTAACCTTTTAACGTTAGGTACCCCATATTGTCCCAACTCCCACCCTCAATTATATGCGGACCATTTTTGAACATAGAATTGCTGAATTATTCTGCAATCTATTCACATACATTAAGAATGTTTCAGGCACACAAAATCGCACAATTTATTTTGGCAAAGTTTAGAGAATCATTAAATAAAATTGGAGCAAATACGCATAGGTCTTGGGAATGATTTTAATTCTGCAATAAATACGGATTAGTTCCAGCTAATTTTATATTTTTTCAATGTTGGCACAAGGAATGAATGACCTTGAAAGTCGTGCAATTTTTTATTTTTGGAAATTTCAAGGTCAAATATTCTTCAACGAAGAGTGCCACCGCACATCACTTGTTATTTTTGAGAACTTCTCTTATGTGTATTCACTGGAAATGTATACACTTTTGGTTTACTGTTGGCATAAGGGACATTTGAAGGTCTAAAGTTCAGAATAAAAAACAAATCAAATAACTTTGAATGACATTGGACCTTTGTGCCAAATTCCAACCAAAATTTGTTATGTCCTTATATGTAGGGGAAAGTGCTCAGCTTTGGGACAGTTGTACCTGGGGACTAGGGTGGGCCGAAAAAAACTTTTTATTTTATTTTGGATCGCTATAGTGCGGAAAAGTTGCCATTGGTAAAGACATGAAAAATGCACCAATCATTTTTTTAAAATTAATTTATCTTCCGTTCGCGCAATGCCATCAAAGTTGTCAAAAAATTGTCAAAAACCATAATTTTTATATTTTTTCAAAGCACGATAGATGTTTTTAATTGCTTTTCTATATCATGAATTAACTACTAAAAATACTTACAATCAATATCTATGCACAAAAGTACAAAAAAAAAATTACAAAAAGGTGGAACTTCGATATTTTGCAAAAAATACGAATTTTCTTCATTTTGGGGTTGCGTGGCCGGAAGATCTGACACAAATGTATAATAAGTGCATATATATTGATTTTACTACTTTTAGTAGAGTTAATTCATGATATAGGAACGCAATTAAAAACATCTCTCGTGTTTAAAAAAAATATAAATTTACGGTTTTTGACAATTTTCTGCCAACTTTGATGGCATTGCGCGAACGGAAGATTAATTAATAAAAAAAATAAAAATTAGTGCATTTTTCATGTCTTTACCTATGGCAACTTTTCCGCACTATAGCGATCCGAAATAAAATAAAAAGTTTTTTTCGGCCCACCCTACTGGGGACATGGGGAATAACTCGTTTTAGGGAAATCGAAAAAATCCTGTATTTTTAGTGGCTACACTACTAACAAAACTTTATCTTCTCTTGTTAAAGAAGGGTCGCCGAAAGCTAATGGGGATATAATAAACAGGATTTATTGATTTCACGCATCTCGAGTAACTTTTACTATCATTTTATATTTTGTATTACGTGTCGGTTTGATCTTCTTGTTGGCTCTTCTTAGTACTACTTAATAAGCCATGTTTGAAGTAATTTTTAATCCTATTTGCGTTTTTCAAAACTTAACACTTTCTTATTACAATGCGTTTTAAAAAATTACCCGATGTGCTGTTCCTTGGGACAGTATTTAGGTTGTACCTATAGGGACGTCCCTAGGTACAACCAATTTTTCTGCTGCACTGTAAATTGTTGTGTACTGTGCCTGTTACTGTTTCTCTGATTTTTCAAGTGTCCACAAGTTCCGATCGAAGGCCACAGACCTGCTCTTCTGTATACCTTGAAGAAATTTGACCACTTTCAAAACACCTTCTACGAAAATAAACCAAGAGAGGCAGAAAGGAAAATCTCATTTTAACCGATAATACAGACGTTAAACAGAAAACGACCAAAAGCAAAAAGTCTTCTCCAAGTAAAAATACAGCAAATATAAGTTTGAAGGATGTTGAATGGAAGGATGGAACTCAACTCTTAATTCAAACATAAATATTTGAAAATGATTTGACACAAAATTTGCATAATTAATCAACAAATAATGATGAACTTCAAGTCTGTTTTATTGAGGTTTCTGGGA
Organism: Hylyphantes graminicola; assembly: GCA_023701765.1. Taxonomy (NCBI): domain Eukaryota; kingdom Metazoa; phylum Arthropoda; class Arachnida; order Araneae; family Linyphiidae; genus Hylyphantes; species Hylyphantes graminicola. The sequence continues at coordinate 11,395,833 of CM043121.1, read as the reverse complement.
AAAACAACTGTCAAATATAACTCGGCCAATATTATTGAAGTACAGGGTAATTAATTTAATATAGAATACTTAAAAACTATTGAAAATTTGAATAAATTTACTAAAACTGAAAAATATACCGAAAAATTTGAACTCGATAGAGGTGATACAATTCCAAAACTTCCAGACCAAATTTTGTTAGACAAGCCCCAAGAAGAGGACAGCAGTTCTTTTCCTACGTCTTTTTGATGGTTAGATTATAATATTGGAAAGATTTAATTATTATTATTATTTTTTTTTGGCTTTTAAGTTATCCTGCAAATTTGCAAATTATGTTATTAAAAATAAAGCTACTATTTAAAATTACAACAAACTTACTCTATTTCCAAGTCTTGGGGATTACATGTATTAATTTTTTATAATTAAAAAAGCATTTGGGAAGCGTATTCGTTAATTGTATAAAACGTATTTAGAAATACATTTTAAATAAAGAAAAAGGAACAGTTCGATATTTTTTTTAGAAAAATGTAAAGATGTCATTCTATACGATGTCCAAAAGTGTATTTGATTTCTTATTTGTGCGGCAGAATTGTGTTCTAGCCAATTTGGAACAATGTCCCCAGGTACATCGTGCCTTGTCCCCAGGTACATCACTGAAGTTGTACCAGTGGACAGTGGATGTACCTGGAGACATCGTACCTGTGGGGTTAAATATTAAAGAAAAAAATCTTTAAAAAATGCCTTAGTATAGGCAAGATTTTGTTAAAGGAGAATACCTAAAAACTTTTAAATAATCAGTTTATAAAAAAATATTAAAATTAAAAATCTAAATCTGTCCCAAACCTCAGCACCTTCCCCTAATTGAAAGTCGTGTGGTAATACATTAGTTTTTTTCTACCATTGAGATTTCTCTGGTATAAATACATGTTATATTGCTTTGGTGTTCAAAATTTTTAGAACTTAAGTCTTCACTGATTGATTTGACATTTTCTCTTAAGGGGTCATAGGAGTCTTAAAAATGTGCAAAGAAAGTACTACAAAGCATAGTTTGATCTTTCATGTAATTTTTTAACTACTCAATATATAAGTATAATTTTTGTATACGTAATTCTACAAGATTTATTTAATATATAACAAATTTTAAAATGTATGAAACTTTAGCCAAAACTAAAATAAATGATATTAAACATAAAGCTATTTGAACACATTGTGATTAGGCTTGCGCGGCAAATTGTGAGGTCAAAATTGAAAAAATGACCAGGAAAATGACTTTATATTGTACAAATATGTACAAACAAAGACGTATACATAAATTCTCAGCTCAAATTTAATTAGAAATTATTTTAAGAACTTTTTTTCTAAAAAAATCGATAAAAATTTTAAAATTTTGATTAAAACATTTTTTTAAAATAATTTCTAATTAAAATTGAGCTGAGAATTTAGGTATAAGTCTTTGTTTGTACATATTTGTACAATATAAAGTCATTTTCCTGGTCATTTTTTCAATTTTGACCTCACAATTTGCCGCGCAAGCCTAATCACAATGTGTTCAAATAGCTTTATGTTTAATATCATTTATTTTAGTTTTGGCTAAAGTTTCATAAATTTTAAAATTTGTTATATATTAAATAAATCTTGTAGAATTACATATAAAAAAATTACACTTTTATATTGAGTAGTTAAAAATATACATGAAAGATCAAACTATGCTTTGTAGTACCTTCTTTGCACATTTTTAAGACTCCTGTGACCCCTTAAGACAACGTTGGTGTTAGTTGGTTGGTAGATATGTATTTTCGGCTTGTGTGCTTGGTCAGAGACCCGCTTATAAATCTTCGTCAAGTAAGACAGATTAAACACACACATACGTGACAGATGCTGTCATCTACCACCAACTCCACAATTTAGACATGTCCTTGAAGGGACATTGGTGTAGCTTTGACGTTACTGTAGACATGGCAATTCTAATCAACTCTTAGTAAATAAAAACGATACTACATATTTTTAATTATTTGAATTAGAGGCGTCACATTACAACGTATTCTTAAGCAACCACCCAATACCACTAACAATGGTTTTAACCCTTTCAGTCCTAGTGATGCCATTTGGCAACATCATGTTTCTGATCATAGTTAAAAAAATAATGGGGCTGACATCTATTGGGATTAATAAAAAATATTTCTAATAGAAAAAAGTTTGAAGAATTGAATAATGTGCTTTTTGATATCATAAATAGCTATGGACGATCAGAAAAACATTTCTAAAATGATGATGCCAAATTGTCATTGGGTCTAAAAGGGTTAAATCTTTTACATACCAAATAGCCACCATATAGCTGGTCTCTCATTCAATGCAGCTGGAAACGGATTAAGATAAGTATGGGAGTCCCAGGAAAAGGCTTAAGGCCTACCGCATTGAAAAAAGAAGCCCTAGATCATACAGGGATTCGGAAGGATTGGGAGAGGATAACCTCTCATTGTCTGCAATGGTAATCCCCTGGGATTGCTTCGGAAGCTCTTTCTGTTCCCTGGCGCTTTTGGCTTGTTGTGGCGAGGCTTTCATTGTGTTTAGCAGTGTAAGTTTACGCTGGAGGTAAGGATAGGTTAAGGATCTTGTATGGTGACATATCTCCATACAATTCCAATCGGGAAATTTTGGCCCCTGTTTTTTAAATAAAGTATACTACGTGTACTTACGAATACTTACCGAAAAATACAGAAGAAAGTTATTTCGCTATTAAAATAATTAATTAGCATAATTTTAAAGATATTAGTTAGTTTTAATTAAAACAAAATTTTAGTAATTATTCACAAACTACAGATGGCAGCACTAACGGCATGTAAATATTTACAATAGACAAAACTTATTGGTTTAAATATAACGAATTAATATCTTTAAAATTATGCTTATTAATTAGTAAAATGGCAAAATGACTTTCTTCTGTATTTTCTCATGTCGTATACTTTATTTAAAAACAGGGGGCAAATTTTCCCAATTAGAAATGTATCGAGATATGTTACCACACGAGACCCTTAAGGTAATACTCGGATGCCCTTTTCTCTCATCATGTTCGATAGGAGAGTTTTAACAAAGAAACTTACAAATCATAACTTATGGAATAGGCCAAGTGATTAGATCGGTACTTGGTCTAGTAAACACAGGTCTACAGACACATGAAATATCCTTCAAAGTCCTAACGCTGCGTACGATGTAGCCCTTAACGGGTGCCTACTCAGGTGTCGGCTCGTAACTTGGACTATGGTTCGAAAATACGACGCCCGTCGCCAATAGCAATAGTGTAGCTCTAGTGCGACAATAATTTTTACTAAAGTGAAAAAAAAACATGAGTTAAAACCCGCAGATGCTCCTCAGTGACTAAAGTTTTGTGGTTGACAAACCTGTACCCAACTGACTCGTACTATTGAATAGTTCAATGTTGCATCCCAACTAGCTTGCCAAACCATGGTATAGTTATGTAGCGTAATGTAATCGATTCCGGCTGCCTATTTCTAGCCTTCTTTCGGAGCTTTAACACAGCCAATAACGCCTCGTAATTTAGAACCCTGGTCATGTGACGAGGTCGACACCTGAGAGGGCATCCAATGGAACTTCGAGCGACCTCGTATGCTGACGCCGTCGGGACTTTGGACTCCACAGATTTAACGAGCACGTCTGTCCCAATGTGTTCGGGCCCATCCGTTGTGAGTTGGATTTTTCTACTCCTTCCCAGAACCACTCGCCCACGGAAGGGCCATGGCATAGTTACTGTCAGATAATTCGAAAAACAATTGTTTGGGCTTAATATTGTAGAGATCAATGGCTTCACTTGTTCAACTTGTTTTTGCATTGGATTTTGGCTTCCTGTCTTATCCCTACTTCTAAGACGGGCCGCTTTTATTTGCTTCACCATGTATAACATTAGGTTAGGATTGAATTATCGTCGTACTGGAGCTACACAATGGCTTTTGGCGACGGGTGTCGTATTTTAGAGCCACAGTCAAGTGAAGAGCCGACATATGAGCCCAACGCAACCGTTAAGGGTGACATCGTAGGCAGCGTTAGGACTTTGAAGGATATTAAACGTGCACTCCCTACACGGGGTATTTTTCGTCGGACATGTTTGGCTGCACGGGCCGTTTATAGGTCGGTAGTTATTTTGGCGATGCCCGGCCCGGATCTGGAACCTTTCGCTTGCTAGGCGAGTGCCTAACCGACTGGGCTTCCCAGCCCCGAATTGGATTTTGACATCGAAGCATTTCTCCTGTCTTATCCCTACTTCTAAGACGGACCACTTTTATTTGCTCCACCATGTATAACAACGAACTGTATAAGTGATGGAATGTATTGAGAATTGCTCATATTTTCCACTGTAATAAAATTAGCTGTGTGAAATTTGACACATAACTATACAGAATGAATATTTCGTCATTTATATAATTAAAAAAAAATCAAGGAAAAAAATCAATTGAATTTCAAAAAGGGCATTCACAGATTAATACTGTCTGGTTGCATCAACGAAGAATTTCAAAACATTATTTTTATAAATGGAAAACCCTTTCTGGGAGGAGATCTCAATGAAAGAAAATTTTAAACAAAACCTTAGTCCACTTGAAACTCGAACCAATAAAGAATAACAAAAAAAAAAAACGTTACATAAACATTAAAAAACTTGTCTGATAGCTACGATTTTGAAATAAATATTAATTCATGTAAGCACATAGCATCGTGAAGTAAATAACACATTTTGCGAGAAAGCAAATATAACAAAAAAGGCACATTTTGTTGAAAAAAAGAAAAATAGGAGCATATTTTGAAATAATGAAGAGAATATTCTGAAATTCAAATAAAAGGAGCAGACACACAATAAAAGATAATACCAAATATTCTCTTTCATAGTATTTTTCCTTATTGCCTTAAATTTTGAATTTTATCTTCTTTTTATTAAAAAATGGATAACATTATCTATTCATGTTTGTTTATTGACACCATTATTAAATTTTCAAAACATGATGGTGGTCTTATGATAAATTTTAATGAATTTTTTATTATTATTCCCATTGCTTTGGACCTTCTGTGGTATTTTACGAGTCTAATTTATTCAGAAATGGTAAAATTTCGCGCTGTAGCAAGGGTAACTTTAATTTTATGAATTCTTAGAATGCATTACTGTAAAAATAATGAAGTTTTAAGAAAAGTGTGCAATGACCAACATTCTTCGTTTGAATATTTATTCTGTTGTTCATAATCTAAGGGCGAAACTTTTAAAGAACTAAAAATGTCGTCATGCAATATCATTTCAACATTTCCCCAGGTACTCTATAAAAAACATTTCTTTCTAAACAAAACTGCAGACGATGGACCTCATCTCTCTAGTTTCTTATATTCTCGTTTTCCTTAATAGCATTTCATCTTCTTGCAGAAAATGGCGAAAAAATGTCTTTTATATCCGTTTCTTTTTGTCCTCCGCCATGTTTCCTAAAAAGCATCCTTTTCACAACGTTATACTTCTCCGGTGTTGAACGGTCGCAATCCAATAAAATGTTTCCAAAGTTTTATTATTTGTTTCTGTTTTTTGGCAACTTCGCTGGTAAGCTTGTTTGCTTCTGACTGCGAGCTTAAATTTCAATCCTACTATGAGAACTAATGGGTTCTTATTAAATAACAAACAATTGTTCTTTGAGTAGTTAATATATTCATCTGATATAAGTATTATTTTTTTTACATTAAAAACAATGTAAACTTAATATTATAAGAAAAAAATCTTTTTCAACAACAGAAAACAAATTTTTTCAAATGTTCATCGAGGATTTCAGTAAAAAATTTAAGGAAAAGAAAATAATTTTAGTTTATTTTAAGCTAAGCGGGATTTCATGTAAAAGGGGTTCATGTTAAACAATAATATTTATAATTACTTGAAAAAAAAACACAAATTTTACACTATAATTTTAATATCAGACGTATTCAAAAAGATAGACTTTTCGAAACAGTGGAATTTTTTTTTCTTCACCGCTTATGAGTGAAAAAAAGTAATTTTTTTCACTCTTTTCATAAGATACCAACATTTCAAGCATAGCTTTTATTTCATAATATTCGTGTTAATCGTAACATTGGAACCCCTGTTATTAATACTTATGTTTGGCACACAATTACTTTGAACCATATCGTAATAGTATCATCTTTACTTACTTTGAAATCATATTGTAATAGTATCCATCTGTAATCGTTCGACAGTTGGGGTTGAGAGTGACGAATAAAGAATAACTCCAACATTTTCATATAAGTGCATGCGTTTGTACCGCTGCATCGTTTTCACGGTTGCACAGGACGTTGCTTCTATTATGCACACATTGAGCACTTATAGGAAAAACTATGTTAATTTTCCTTCAATTTCATGTATGATTTGTTATATTTAGTAACATATAAAATAAACTAATGTATATGCATTTATAAAATAAACTAATGTATATGTATTTATAAAATGAAGTAATGTATATGTATTTATAAAATAAACTAATGTAATATACCATTATAACTCTGACATTCTTGTACGGACTCCCTGTATATTTCTGCCACTGAATCCTATCCTATGACGTGATCGGCATTTAATTTCCCAGCAGTATTGATCTGTTGAGTTTGGCAAAAAACTTGCTGATTTCTTTTCTTGCTTATTGTTGGAATAGAAGTAATCCGGTTTGGACATTTTTGCCTTGGGATATTGTTTCAGTGTTGCTTATGGGATTGTTTATAATAAGACATTATGGGATAGAAAACTTGAGTACTTATTTGAAAAACTATTCTGGTACATGATCTATAAAAATTTTTGTAAAGCAATGACGGTTTTTGCTTGCACTTACTTGGAGTGTGTGATTAATAACTGTTCAGATACGTAAGTTTTTTTTTTTTAAATTTAGGCAGTTTAAGTTTTATTTAAAGTTTTTAGGTTTTAAGCAGTTTTAAGGGGATACGGTACCGATTTTTTTTTAAAAAATACTATTTTTCTCTTAATATTTTATGAAATAGTTCGAACTATTGTGAAAACAATGGTACACTCTTAAAACGAACGAGCGATTTTAACTCAGTCTGATTAATTTTCACTCTTCCAGTCTGGAAAATGCACTTCTCCTCTTGGAGTGGATCCTTTGTGCGTTAAACCTCCGACAGGATCACTCCAAACGAGTGATTTTAACTCAGTCTGAGTTAATATTCATTCCTTTCCAGTGACGAAAATGAACTTCTCCAACTGGCGTGGATATCACTTTTTTTGTTTTAGGAGTGTACCTTTGGATTTTCCTCTCGAAGAATATAACCATGATAAATACTGTTACAACAAAATCTAGTTTCCATCAGCACAATATGCAGTTTCAAAACTTTAAACGCCTTTTTGAAATTGTTCGTATTTTCAAGAATAATCGAACTTCAAACTGATATACAGTGGTGGCCAAAAGTGTGGACACATTTTGAAAGTTTCATGTGTATCAACTGTTACCTGTGTTCTTGCATCTATTAAATTTCGCTTAAATACAAACATTTAAATGTTAAGTTGAAGGTAATTTAATGCAGAATTTCATTAAAAAAACAGAATTAAAGTATCTGTATTACAAATAAAGTTATGTTCATTTTAATTGAACAAACAATCACAATCAATGTATTTTCTTATGCTGAAATTGCAATACAAGTTGGTGGTTCAATGACTTACAAAACTGAGACAGAGTATACTATTAGTTGCATAACTTATTCGTAATTCAGATATTGTAATACTGTATTCATTTTTCATTCTACATTAAATTACTTTAATGATGATGATGTTGTGTCCATGTATATAGATAATATGGGATCAAAGGTCTCATAGACGGCTTCAGCGATCTGCACAAAGTGGTCCTCATAAAGATTAAATTACTTTAAATTTGATACACAATTGTTTAATTTGTTATACAATTAATATATTCTGTAATCACACAAAGTTGAAAAATATGAAACTTTCAAAATGTGTCCACACTTTTGGCCACCACTGTATCTTGTGAACCATTCATTCTAGACCTTTAGGAATTTATACATTATACACCACATATTATTATAAACATTCTGCTTTCATAGAATATTAAAAATGCATTTGTTTGGAAAAAAAATATTTTTTTCTATCCTAGCAACTACGTAGAAAAATAACGTTAAAAAATTGAATTTTGATATATTTTTAAAGTTTTTGTATTTGATTTATCAAATTGTTTATTCTGTGTGAAGACAATCTCTTTTATATACTATTAAGTGTAACATAAAATGTTTACTGTGAGAATACTCTCTTATTTAGTGACTTATATCAAAAATTGTAAACACCTATTTTATTAAATTTTTGCTTGTTCTTAATTTTTTAAAAAACACAATTTTTTTTTAGTTTTAAAATTAAAAATGTTTGAGACGCGTGTTAAATATGTATTCAATCAGTAAAAAAATGTGAAAAATTCATTCTTAAATAAAAAAAATAGAAGCAATTTGGTAGAGGACCTCCTTAAAGGTTTAAATTTTTTGTATAGCTACAAGTTTCCTTTGCTTTACCAAGTTAGCTGCAAATTGAACACAAAAAAAGTCGATTTCTAGTATCAAGTTCACAAAAATATACATATTTCTGTTGTATACTTAAATATATTTTCATAATAATCAATAGGTTTTGCATTTTCGTTGAACTTAAAAAAATGTCTCTAGAAATCTGAACTCAAAATACAAGTATTATGTATATTTATCATTCAAAAGAGATACAGGGTAGGTACAAATACATACCGGCTTGTGTGCTGGATCAGAGATCCGCTTATAAGCCTTCGTCAAGTAGGACAGAGAGAGAAAGAATATTTATTGACACACAAAGAGAGAAAATACAACCTCGGATGAACTCGGAAATCGAACCCGCACCTGTTATAGGGCAAATTACTAGTGTAGTGGTCTGCGATCCAAACCACTCGGCCATACGGGCCCCAAAAAGATATGTATGCTGACATAAATAAATGATCCGGACAAGGAGGAGTGTGGTTTGTTTGTGACTAGAAGAACAATGTTTGATGTAGCCGTGACGTCACCATATGGGCATGTCTATTCTACTTTAGACGGATTAGCTGCTGGGAGGTTTGTTTGTGAAGTTGAACCTTTTAAGATCCCAGCAAAATCCTACACGTATATTCTTGATCTAAACATACTTTTCAAAGAAATATATTAAAAAAAAGTATGTTTTGCAAAAAAAAACTATTTTTTAATAGTTAATGAGAGACCTTAAACTGTAAAAAGATACACATTTTTTTCGCTATAAATGCAACAAAAAAGCCGTATCACTTAATTGTAATTAATAGTTTATTTTGACATTGTTTTTATTGCAAAATGCCTTTAAATTTAACTATTAAAAGAACTTTTCGATAGGAGAAAAAAAGAGCTAGATAACAGATATTTTTTAAGAACTCTAATATCATTGACCCTCTTTCAACTTCATTTTTTTAATAGAAATAAATGACTGATACCTGTAATGTGAAAGGCTGAAAACTGATTTTTTATGCTCTTCTATTGAACCAGGTCAATTTTGAAACTAATTAAGATGTTAATTGTTTGTGGGGAGGATTTTAAAAAAATTCTCCAAATGGGGACCCTAAGAGGTGGACAACTTAACTATTATTTCTCGGCAGGCCAGGGCGTTCCACTTAATCATTGATACTTTTACTTTTAGCGAAACCATTTTCCTAAACTGGTATTCGTCATTGTAATTTAAAGTTAAAAAATATAAATACTTTATTGAATACCTCTTTGATTACAACTATTATGCAAATGTGTCTCAGATAAAAAAATAACCAAAATAACCAAAGTAAAGTCGAAAATATTAAAAACACTCAAATCACATGCTTGATTTGACGTAAAACGTGGTGATCATTGTAAATATCAATATACTTGCTGTATTTTATGGTTCATAATTTTCCTAAATAATTAAACCATATATAAAAATCATAAATATTATAAAAATATCTTAAAATAGTATAGCAAATTTATTTGCTTTTTATTCACAAGCTTCGATCCCCGGCTGAGTCGTTGGATTTTCTAAATGGGAAAATTCTACATCTCATATGATTATGCACGCATGTCTTATGATTATGTGGGATGTAAAAGATCCCCTGAGGGCCCATTTGGCTTGGGTTCTCTCGGCAAAATTAAATATTGGCATACTAACATCCACAGAGAGCTCAGATTCATTATAATCTGCTTCAAAATTGGTAGCGAGAGTCGCCTAGATGGTGCTACAAAAAAATTCTCTCAGTTCTGGGGAATGTGTCGAGTCTGCAAAGGCTTGACCACCAATATTGCAGCCTCAATACAGACAAAAAATTCACTAGCTCACTTGTATTCTTATCTGTTTTCTATATTATAACTTTTTTATAAATTATATTTGCATGCATTTGTATAACTGAAATCTATATGTTAATAATATTTGTTAGACGTTCCTTTCAAACTAATAAATGGAAACAGCAATAAATTGGATTTAAAAATCCACTCTGTACCTTTAGTTGTTTGCTTTAAGCAACAGTTCCCCTACAACCCTTTTTTCATTTTCAACTGACAACTTTAGCATGAAAAAGTTACAACTGACATTTATGTACGAGATGAATTTTGCACCTTTTAACCGGTTTAAGTGACAAGTCAAGCTGGTTATGGTTAAGGGGAGTAGGATGGGTGTTTGGGTCTGAAAATGCCGATTCTCCGTTTTTCTTTTATTTTAATCTGCATATCGATAGCTTTAATTTTAGACCAATATTTTATATTTTTATTTAGTAGTTTTCTTTTTTATAAACATTTTTCAGAAACTTCGTTTACCAGTTCTTACGTATACTTTAGTTTTCTTTGGCGTTTCCGGAAATATAAGGTTTTTCAATAGTTAGGAACATCTTTCCCAGGAACTATAAAAGATATCAACATGATTTGTTTTATTATTTCTTCCCCATTAATAATTCTTTGATTTAAACTGAGGAATTTTAAATATCTCTGCTCAAAAAAAGTTATAAAATTTTAAATCGAATTTTTTTTCAAAGACATATATAAAAAAAATACTGGAAAAGTATTTTTTATACTGCTAAATGTCCTCAATTTAAATCAAAGAGCTATATGTAAGGAACAAACTGTAAAAAATTCATAATGATATCTAATATAGTTTTTGGGGAAAATGTTCCTGAAGTTAGTAAAATGAACATTGGTGAGATAGAATCCTCCGACACTCCTTGTAAGTTTTATGTTAGTAACTAGGGGGCAAAGCCCACTGCTCGCTACCGCTCGCCAACCCCCAAGAATTGCTACGCAATTCCTCTTTGTTTTCTCCGCAAACAAACATGCAAGACTAAGATATTTTAGTAAAAAGGTCTCGACAGGGAGAGTGCGCAAGACGAAAAAGGGAAGATGCATCTGCTTCGGTTGTTTTTACGATGAGTAGCCGGAAACTCAAGACCGATGCCACCAGTTGAAAAATAAGCTAGTTTCCGTGGGACTGCTCCAGGGCATCCCGTAGCTCTAGCGCTAAGCACGATCTCTACCAAAGCTACGGGACGCAACCTGAAGCAGCTCCGGCACAAAACAAGCACACCGCCACACTTACTTTCAGCGTTTCTGACGTTTCTGATTGGTTGAAGCCGCGTAAATCACGTGGCTTTCTAGCGTCCGACAATTACAATTTTATATTACATAGAGACAAGTATGTCAAACTAACAGCCCAAACTTCCAATACCCAATATTCCCTCTCCAACATCCCCAAATCGATTAAGTCAACTTTTTTCCCTCCCATTTTCCCCTACACCCAGTGTCATCACCAATCAGCGCAAAGCATCCCACTCCGTTTCCATGGATACCCAGAGTGCACGAGTCAACTTCAATTAGAGGGGGAAAGTCTTTGTGCTACGGGAAAAATGGAGGTCGGCGCAATAAAGTAGTTCCACGGACCTTTGTCTACCGCGGACGAAGAACACCTCTGTTGTATATTCACTTCCACTAACACCCGTGACGTGTTAATTTTGGACTGGGGGTGTGTTATAGGCCTTTTTAGAGGGATGGGGAGATTTGGAGAACATTGGATGCTCTTTTCAAAGAACAGTTTCATTTTCATTCTTTATTTTTACGCATTTAAAATAAAGAGACGTGTGTATTTTTTTGTTTAAAAAATACAGTACTTGTAAAGGGACCTTTATATATCATTTCAGATTTTTTTAAGTCATTGTTCAACAAACAATGAACAATTGGAATCGACCACGCTTACTTTGACGACACAGCTTAAAAAATGTCTTATATGCCAAAACAAACCATCCGGCAGCAAATTCGTCCAAACTAAGACAGCCACTGTATTGTGACGTCACAGCTATGTCAAACATTCTTTTCTATCCCAGAAACAAACCATGCTCTTCCTCGTTCTAATCGTTCATTTACCAATTAACCTATTCCATTATTAAGTAAATAATATAATTGATAATATTATTATTATTATGTATATTTTTTAAAAAACCTAACCTTAAGAATAACTATACCTCTCCCGACCTTAAGTTTGCAGTATACAAATGTTCTACGAGAACGAGGGTAAATAGTTCTCAATTTTGAGGGCGAGAATCGAATACAAAAAGGTATTTAACATTCAATAAACAAACTTATTCGTTATTTCAAGACATAAATTTATTATTTTTATTAGTTTAGCTTCAGTTAGAGTGTTATTTTAATTATTTTTTTCCCTTCGATTTGACGTAACAGGGCGCACGAATATCAGGGTCAAATTATCAACCAATCGGAGCAGACGAAGCTTCGGCGCCAGCCGCGTTGTTTACGCAAATTCCTCCGCGTAGTTCCTCCGTGCAAACTTAAGGTCGGTTTTGGTATACATATCACCCTTTAAAAATAAATAAATCTTTTGTGTTCTCTTGGATGGACTCCGTATTTTGTATCTCTATTAATTTTTTGATTATAAAGCATTTAATTGTTTCTTTGCAATTAGTCGACTTACAAAGATTTTTTTTTACAGATTAAAGGGTGTTTTTATTTGTGGTATAACAATTTTGGATCAAAAATGTTTTATTACTTTTCTACGATGAGCAAAATTGAATGAAAATAACGTGTTTTGCAGAACCATGGTTAAGGGTTTTTTGTGTAAAAGTAATTTTTGGTAACAAAGCTTTGGTTACTTCTCTACCATAAGACTTTGTCCAAGGAAAAACAACTTTTACAGATCCATGGTTAACGCCTTTTGTTTGAAAGTAACTTTGGATTTCATCATTTTTGTTCCTTCTCTACCATAAGACTTTGTCCAAGGAAAACAACTTTTACAGATCCATGGTTAACGCCTTTTGTTTGAAAGTAACTTTGGATTTCATCATTTTTGTTCCTTCTCTACCATAAGACTTTGTCCAAGGAAAAACAACTTTTACAGATCCATGGTTAACGCCTTTTGTTTGAAAGTAACTTTGGATTTCATCATTTTTGTTCCTTCTCTACCATAAGACTTTGTCCAAGGAAAACAACTTTTACAGATCCATGGTTAACGCCTTTTGTTTGAAAGTAACTTTGGATTTCATCATTTTTGTTCCTTCTCTACCATAAGACTTTGTCCAAGGAAAAAAACTTTTGCAGATCTATGTTAACGCCTTTTGTTTGAAAGTAACTTTGGATTTCATCATTTTTGTTCCTTCTCTACCATAAGACTTGGTCCAAGGAAAAACAACTTTTACAGATACATGCAAATAACTAATTTTACGTTTTTTTTTGTTCAAAAGTCATTTTAATGCCAATTCTGCCCTACAATAAAACGACTATGATAGCTATATTCAATGTTTTTCCTAATGGAAAAATTGACTTTCAATGTTTCATTCACTGTCTGGGAGCAAACTTTTAGGTATTAAATCAGGGCCTGGGTAGTCCAGTCGGTTAAGGCGTTTGCCTTGTATGCAGTAGGTCCCAGGTTCGGGTCTGGAAGTTGCCAAAAATTACTGCCTACCTATAAACGTCATGCAAACAAAAATGTCCGACAAATAATACTCTTTATAGAAGGAGTGCACGTTAAATATTCTCCAAAGTTAGAAAACTGCGTGCGATGTCACCCTTAACTGTTACGTTGGGTGCCTACTCAGGTGTCAGCTCGTCACTTGACTGTTAGTCCAGTCAAGTGACGAGTCGCCAATAGCCCTCGTGTAGCTCTAGTGCGGTGGTAATTTAAAGTAAACTAAACTAAGACATTAAATCAAATAACTTGAATTATCTAATGGCAAAACTCAAACTCTCCAAAACATGACCCAATACCTTAGCTATACCTCTTAAAACAAATGAGTGAAATCCACTCCTATAGGAGAAGTGCATTTTCGACACTGGAAAAGGAGTGAAAATTAACTACTAAATCGCATTTAATCGAATTAAAATCGCTCGTTTGTTGTTAAGATTGTTGGAGGTTTAACAAAACAAAAGATTGAAATCCACTCCTATAGTTTAAGTGCCATTTCGACACCGAAAGGAGTGAAAATTAACTCAGACTGAGTTAAAATAGCATGTTTGTTTTAAGAGTGAATATTGAAGAATGCAAGGTTTGCAAACTTGACCCTTCATTGGATGGGAAGCATATCCTAAATTATTAATTAAGTAATAAACGTTATTTTTTGAGGATGTACTATAGGATATTGTAACTATCAGTCGAATCTCGTTAACGAGAACACGATTAACACAAAATTTCGCTTAAGATCATCTGAAAGCATTTCCCCGGCCTGTAAAGCTCTGAGCTAATGTTTAAAAATCTTTTATCGCGAAATCGCTTTCGGTGAAATCCCGCTTCATCCAAAAAAACATTCAGAATCTGATTTTTCTTAATAATTCGAAGAACAAATTAAACAAAACATTACAACTCGGCAAACGGTCATTATAAGAATACATTGTCTTCTATTTATGAGAAAATCACGAGATCTTTCATGATTGTTCCATGTCTGTTTAAATTCAACTTCTGTTCTTCAAGGGTGTTCCTTAACAAAATTTCAAATTCTTCTTATAATGTGTACTTCTCCAAAGGAACTTTATTGATTGAATTACGATTTGTATATATGTATGTTTAGGGTACTACCTTATAAAATAAGAATAATTTTTATATTTTAATTATTTAAAACTATTCACGCGTTGTGCAAAATGCAAAAAATGTATGTGCTCTTATGTTAAATGTGCGTAAATGCAAAAAAGAAATCCTAACGGTTAACATGAAATTGGGTTTACACGAAATGTGGTCCCTTCGAGTTCGTGTTAATAATATATATAATAGTTAAAGAAGTATTAGATCGGCAGATCACGTGACCTCCAATGCTAACGACGAGACGCGCAGTGAGACTAAAATCGGAAGAGTTCTAAAATTACAAAAAATACTATAAAAATACTAGAAAAGCGTTTCAAGTATATTTTAAAGCCACTAAAAATATTCCAAAATGCAGATAGTATTTTTATGGTATTTTTTCAAAAATTTTTTTAGAATAAATTTAATATTTTCGTAGCCTTTTCTCGTTAATGTGGTGGCAACACTGGTCCCATACCCCTCCAATTTTAGTCACCATACGCGTGCCTATTTCATACTTCTTTAACTATGACATCTCTTATGTTAATGGGGTTTGACTTTATTTACCTCAGAGTTAAAACAACACATAACTGATGTTTAGTATAACAGGAGAAAATTAACTCGTAGTTATTCCCATAACATTTCTTGGTGATGTTTCTACCTGTTGTGTGTGCATTAGGGGTGAGTAAGTAGGGGGATATTGGACTTTTGGGCGACTCTATTGCCTGTCATTTTGAACCCCCGTATTTTAATTGGTTTTGGGAGGGCTCAGTATGTGTCTGTACGATCTGAAGAGATTTTGAGCGAAATCGAATTCTTTCATTTGTGTTTTGAAATCTGATTTATTACATTGGTCTATAAATAAAAAATATTTGAATATTTTTATGTAAAATTGGAAGAGTATGGGGCTCTTCCAATTCATATACGTTAGTTTAGAATGAATCAGTTGACTTTGAATGTTTCTTTTACAGTATAGGACAATTTTTCAAACATTTAGCCTGGTAATGCATGATTTTTTTCCATCCCAAAAATATATTTGTATCTTTAATACTCACTCATTATGGGAAAAATACTGAAAACAATTTCAAAACTCACATTCATCAAAGTATAACTGAGATATAGAGTCTGGTCGTTTCATTGGTGATTTCACCCAATTGAATTTACGACCGTCAAAAATCACATTTTAATTGTTTTTTGGAGGACTTAGTATGTGTATGTACGATCTCAAGATATTTTGAGCAAAATAGAATTCTTTCATATCAGCTTTGAAATTTAATTTATTTTATAGTCAATACAAAAATAAAAAAGTTTCTTGTGCGTTTTTATGAAGCTTTGAATTTGAAAAGAAAGACTAAATGATAAAAAAATATATCTATTATAAATAGGATTTGATTTTAATACGAATCAAAAATGCTATGAAAAAAATGGGAAGATTTGTTATGATAAATTTAAGATATATTTTTATTGTCAGAAACTATGCTCTGGTTAGCCTATAATACTATAAGTCTGGAAACCTATAATACTATAATAAAAATAAAAGCATCGAAATTCTGATTTTAAGAAAGAATAGAGTATTTGCTGGAATAAATCTAGGAAATTCAAAAAATAACTAACATGTCACTCTACGTGTTAAAAAAGGCTCACGGTTTTATATTTTGATAAACATCTTTAGTCCGAATAACGGAGTTTATATACCGTGGTATTGTTGCAGTGAGATTCTGCAGAATATTTTCTTATATTTCGCGGGATACAAATATATAAAGTCTAAAGGGTCTCCTAAACCCTTAATGGATGATGAAAGCATAGTATGTACCCTTAACTTTTACGTCATATAGATTTTCCACTGGATTGAGGTCTGGACTTAGTTTTTGCTTGATCTTGTGTTGAAAGAATGCATCGTGCTCACAGAACAAAGTATATCATTATATTAGCACATTGTACTTTGTCGTTATCGTTTTGAAATACACCACTGAAGTCAGGAGATAAAACCACTGTTGGCACAGCGTGTCCCTTCAAGTTGTTTAGATACTGTACAGATTTAAGAAGGATTGTCAGTCTCATAGAGCTAATTCATTAGTTTTGAAATCACAACTTCCGCTTTAGTATTGCTTTGCCATGTTTGCCCTTTTCCCCAGGTATGGGGATCAACATAACATTGAAATGAAACGAATTTGAAACGAAAATGTCATCTAGCTAGTTAATTAGGAATTTTTGAAGCTTTAAAATGCCAAAAATATACAGAAGATAACGACACTATTTAAAAACTTTATCAATTAGTAATAAAAAAATCCGATGTTAGTTTTTTTCGATTTTGCTTTTAAGTTGATGTTATGTTGATTCCCATACCTATGGGAAAAGGCTAACACATGACACCGCAATACTGCGGAAGTTGTGATTTCAAAAGTAATGAATTTAACTCTATTTGACAGACGAGCCTTGTCAGAAAAAAAAAACACCCCCAGATTATTTTTGTCACTACGTGATCTTTTAAAATAATTATTTACGTTATTAGATTTCTAACAGAAACAACCCCAGATCATTGGGCTGTGAGGCGCCCTGTGGTCTGTGTCTCAATCTACGGATCGGAAGGTCCCGCTATCGAGTCCTGGTCGCTGAAGACTTACCGAGTATATGCGGAGTACTTGCTCGTTAAATCTGTTGGGTCCGAAAGTCTTTTCTTTTCTAATCGCTTACGAGAATTCCGGTCACGTTCGTTCAGGATAGATTTTTAAGGGGAGTCAGATGGGTGTTTGGTTCAAAAATGTCTATCTTCTGTTTCTCTTTTTTTTTTATTCTACATACATATCTAACCTTTCATGAAGAACTAGTGTTTTTACGATAGGTTTCTTTTAATCGTACAGTGCGATATATGTTCACGGATTCTCAAATTCATAAATGAAGAGTACACGGGAAGAACCGATTGATTTTGTAGAGAAGTTTCCTTAACAGGCCACTTTGGCGATGATAACGAGTGATAGTCTAAACTTGTGTAAGGAAACCAGTTCCTACCACAGAGATCATAGTTAAATTAATAGAGTGGCAGATCACCCTGTGCAGATCACGTGACCTCCAATGCTAACGACGGGACGTGCAAGGAGCTCCCAGAAGAGCCCCAATTAAGCCAGTGTTGTAGGTCGCGTGATATGCTACTCTAATAATTAAACTGCTATCTCTGTGGTTCCTAGCTACCAAGATTCAGACGATTGACGATCCGGACGCTTGGACCAGCGAAGAAGAAAAAGAGAAACTGGTTTTCGGCCGCCAAACAGACAATTGCGGTAATTCCGCCTAATAAATCAATCGGTTCTTCCCGTGTACTCTTCAAATATGAATAAAATATCCAACACATGCCGAACAGTTATAGAACTGCATTCCATGACCCCCCTCCCCCACCCGAAATCTAATCACGACGGGTTTGAGATGTTCATTTGCACCCGTTCCCTTGACAACACCCCGGCACGTGGACATCTTGACATTCCGTACAATCAAGTGCGGAATTCCAAACACAGGAGATCCACTCTAAATCTCATCAAGGGAGTTTGGGGGGAGATTCCCCCTCATCTCAAGGGGGAAGCAGGGACAGAGATTTTATTTGCTCTGGATTGGTTGGTTTTGGTACATGTTGGTAGTTCGTTGGTTATTAGACATATATTTTCAGGCTTTGGTATTTGTAAGAGACAATATTCGCACCATAACAATTCCTTTAAATATTGTAAATTATCTGCACGATTCACTCTCAGAAATAACACTTTCATTTTTGACGATTCATGAAGCCTCAAGCCTCATTTCGTTAATTTTGAGGATTGTTCGTCAAACTATCACGTGACTTTCGAGTAAACGTGAATCCTCACTTTTACGATCGTGATTTGACGATTCTGTATCTTGATTTTGAGGAAACTGAATCTCATTGTTGTACTCACATGCTCAAAAATGATGAAATAATTTTTTAGATTAGACGACATTCAAATCCTCATAAAAATGACGCATCAAATTTCCTCACTTTGAGGAAACGAAAACTAGGAGCATTTGCCAGTAACGGAATTGTCAAATTTAAGGAATATCTCGTCGTTTTTGAGCATTCATTTTTTAGAGTGTTGCCACGCGCAGATAAAAATGTCGCTTGAAATAAAACCACAAGATTACGTTAGTTCCACAAGTAGATGGGTCAAAGTTCTCGAAGGTATTTGCGCCAAGTGATTAGCTTTCAATTAAAACAATTCGATGCTTTTAACTAAGCAGTTTTTAATTGGACTTCAAGATGCAAGGCTGTGTGTTTTTTTCTGTCGAGATTTGGCTCTGGCCCCCATCCTTTTTAAAATGATTTTTTTTACAATTAATAAAAGATTCGGACGTCCAAACTATCTCCTTTTTTAAAATGAACTAAATAATAATGTTCCTCTCATATGTAGTAGATGCTATTACATGTATACGAGGTCCGATTGGCCTTGAGGTTTGGATCGCAGACCATTACGCTAGCAGTCTGCGCGCTGTAACGGGCGCGGATTCGATTCCCGTCTTCGCACTGTGTATAATTTATCTCTGTGAGTGTCAGTAAACATTATATATGTGTTGGGGTTTTACTTGACGAAGCGGGTCTCTGATCAATATTTTATTTCTTGTATTCATCAATATTTTTTTCTCTCGAATTTTCGTGTCAAATGGTTCGTTTAGAGTGTATTAACCCTTTTATATTATGACAGTGTTTAAGACTATCGTTCTCAAACACATGTAACCTGGAAACCACTGAAAATATGTTTGTGAAATGAATAAACGTAAACACTTTTTTTTTGTAAGAAAGAAGACAATACTTGACGTTGTTGTACTCTTTAGGCGCGTTTACATGAGCCATCGAATCCATGGAATGCCAATCCCTTCATTAGGGGAAAAAGTGGTCGAGTAGGATTTCAAACCCAAATAATCGTCTGTGGTCGAATCCATGAAATTAAACATCAAACCCTCCTTCATTGGAGGAATTGCGGAACCCCAAAATGAGCCCTGCAATTCCGGTTCTGCCAGGGCGAAAATCCTCAAGAGTGAAAAATTGCATAGTTTGCTCTTTATTCCATGAATTCAATGGCTGAAAACCATTTACTCCATATAGGAAGCAACACTCTTACCAGTGTCGAAGACAGCATTTCCCCTATGCCTAATGGGATCCGTAGGCCAAACTGTACAACCTAGTCTCCCAATTTTGGCATTATAAAGAATAGGTTATAGGTAGGTAGGTTTAAATTATTGTCGCACCAGAGCTACACGAGGGCTATTGGCGACGAGTATCGTAATTTAGAATCACAGTCACATTTAACATGCACTCCCTCTACACGGGGTATTATTCGTCAGATATTTTTTTTTGGGCTGGATGTTTTTAGGTTAGTTATTTATTATCGGCAGTTATTTTGGAGATGCCCGGACCCAAACCTGGGACCTTTCGCATGCAAGGCGTACGTCTTAGCGACGGGGCTCCCCAGCCTCCCCAATCTAGGCCTTAAGTCCGAAGTCTTACTATACAAGGCTACTCGGATTTAAAGTGCCCCACTATGCCCGTATATTTTTTTGTTGAATTTTTGGTTGCTCATCACGCTCATAAGATTACTACAGTGGGCAATTCTAACGGGACGGATTGTGGTTTGTTTGTGGGATAGAAGACAACTTTTGGCGTGGCTGTGACGTCATAAAAAGGCGTCAACATTCTATTTTGTACACTCTTAAAGCGAACGAGCAGTTTTAACTGTGTCTGATTGATTTTCACTCCTCCAGTCTGGAAAATGCACTTCTCCTTTTGGAGTGGATCCTTTGTGTGTTAAACCTCCGACAGGATCACTCCAAATGAGTGATTTTAACTCAGTCTGAGTAAAATTCACTTTTTTCCAGTGTCGAAAATGCATTTCTCCTACTGGAGTGGATTTCACTCTTTTGTTTTAAGAGTGTATGAACTAGCTGCCAAACTGCTTGTTTATCTGGTAAAGGCAACGTTTGACATAACTGGGTTACCTTGCACTCTTAAAACAAAAGGGTGAAATCCACTCCTATAGGAGAAGTGCATTTTCGACACTGGAAAGAAGGGAGAATTGCCTCAGACTGAGTTAAAATCGCTCGTTTGTTTTAAGAGTGTACGAATGATTATTATTAACTTACATACACAGAACTCTTAAATTCCTTCAATTTTGCGTTGTATTTTCAAATTACGAAGGATCTGGTGTCATCTACGTCACTTGTCCGCAGTTCAAATTTCAAAGCGCATAGGATTGTGATGGAGATCCTGTTGGAGGGTTAACAAAACAAAAGAGTGAAATCCACTCTAGGGGAAGCGCATTTTCCACACTAAACGGAGTGAACATTAACTCAGACTTAGTTAAAACCACTCTTTTGTTTTAAGATTCTATGCGTGGCTTTTCAAAATACACATTCGATATAGCTTCACAGACAAATCAAACTAAAACAACTTTCCCAAGTCCACTTGGAGGGCTGGGGAGCCCAGTCGGTTAGGCAATCGCCTAGCATGCGAAAGATCCCAAGTTGGGGTCCGGGCATCGCCTAAATAACTGCCAACCTATAAACGGCCAGTGCAGCCAAAAATGTCCAACGAATAATACCCCGTGTAGAGGGAGTGCACGTTAAATATGCTCCAATGTCCTAATGCTACATATGATGTCGCCCTTAACGGTTGCGTTGGGTGCCTATTCAGGTGTTGGCTCGTCACTTGACTGTGGTTCTAAAATACGACGCCCGTCGCCAATAGCCCTCGTGTAGCTCTAGTGCGACGATAATTCAAACCCACCTACCCAAGTCCCACTTGATACCGAAATGCATCTCAAGCATTCGAGGGGGTGCATCAAGTGGGATCGAGAACCCCCTTCCCCCCTTTTTTTGACAATCGAATCGCGTCCGCACCCGACTATCAATGGCCGCTTAAAGAGAAATCCCCGGGCTTCTCTCGACGCCACCCCCGAGGGAATATATCGTCTGACGGGGGTTGAAAAGAAGTGAAGAAGGGGGGGAGCTCGAGTGACGATGCGTTGATTAACTGTGGAATCGATCTCTGGCTGGGGGAGGGGTGGGGGGGGGGGTTGGGTGGGGGGGGGGTGGGGGGGGGGGGGGGGGGGTTGGACGTTTTCGGGAGGTTGGACTTGTGTGTGGGGGGTGTGGTTTGGGGGCAGGGTGTGTTTGTGGTGGGGGGGGTTAAGGTCCGGGGACTGGCGGGGGTATGGCGGGGGGGTTGGTGTGATTTTAGCGGATAGGTGTATGGTATTTTTTTTTGTATGTGGATTTATAGCGTTGGAATGTTTTGGTTTATATTGTTCGGTTTTGTTGGTTATTGAGGAGGAGTGTAGGTTGTGGGGGGGTTGGGGTTTTCGGTGTGGTTATTTGGTGTTTGTTGGTGGTGTTATGGGGGGGGGGTAGTTCTGGGTGTGTTTTGAGGTTTTTGGGGGTTGTTGGGTGGTGGGTGGGGAGGAGGTTTGTGGAGATTTGTTGTTTTGGGTTTTGCTGTGTGGAATTGGGGGATGGGGAGGGTTGGTGGTAGATGGGGTATGTAGGGATGTGTGGGAGAGATGGGGGCTTTTGAGGGTTTGGGATTGTTTTGGTTAGGGGGTGGCCGCCGTCGCGGGGGCGTGGGCGGGCGGCGTTGTAGGTTGGGAGTGGGGGGGTGCGGTGGGTGGGGCGAAGGGAGAGTTGGCGGGGGGGCGAATGGGGTGCGCGGCGGGAGGGTTGGGGGTTGGGAGGGTGGGGGAGGGGTGGGCCGGGCGGGGGGGACGGTGACGAGGTGGGGGGCGGGGGGCGGGGGGTGGTGGCGGTGAAAGGGGGGTGGGGGGAAGAGCGGGGGGGGGGGGGTGCGCGCGGGGGGGGGGAGGGGGGTGGAGTGGGGGGGAGGAGTGGGGAGGGGAGTGGGGTGGGGGGGGAGGTGGGGGGGGGGGGGTTGGGAGGGGGTGGTGGGGGGGGGGGGGGGGGGGGTGGCGGGGGGGGGTGGGTGGGGGATAGGGGTTGGGGGGGTAAAGTAGTGGGGGGGGGGGGGGTTGGTGGGGGGGGGCGGGGGCGTGGGAGGGGGGTTGGGGGGATAATAGGGGATGGAATCGGTGTCGGGGGGGGTGGGGGTGGGTGGTGGGGGGGGGTGTGTTTGAGGGTGCCGGTGGGGGGGGGGGAGTTTCGGAGTGGAGGGGGGTGGGCGGGGAGGGGGGGGGGGGGGGCGGGAGGCTTGGGAGGTCTGTCGCGGT
Organism: Hylyphantes graminicola; assembly: GCA_023701765.1. Lineage (NCBI taxonomy): Eukaryota > Metazoa > Arthropoda > Arachnida > Araneae > Linyphiidae > Hylyphantes > Hylyphantes graminicola. Next base: position 11,372,577 of record CM043121.1, on the reverse strand, counting down.
GGGGGGGGGGGGGTGGAGGGGGAAGGGGGGCTTGGGGTTGGTGGTGGTGAGGGCTGAGATGGGGTTGACAGGGGGGGGGGGGGGTGGAGGGGAAGAGGATGTTGGAGGGGAGGGTAGGGGGGCGGGGGTGGGGGTTGACGGGGGCGGGGGTTGAGGAGGTTGTTTTCTTTTTTTTTCGCTCTGTTTTTCTTTATTTTTTTTTATTTTTTTATTTTTTTATTTATTTTGTCTTATTCTTTAGGTCTCTCTTTTTTTCTATCTTTTATTTTTTTATATGTTTTTTTTTTTCCGGTCTGTGTCTGTGTTTTTTTTTTATTTGTTAGTTGCTTTTGTTTCTTATTTTTTTTTGTTTCCGGTTAACTTTTGATTTCATAATGTTTGTTCCTTCACTTCTGTAAGACTATATGCAAGGAAAAACAACTTTTACAGATCTATGGTTAACGCCCTTTTTTTCAGAAGTAACTTTTGATTTTTATCATTTTTGCTACTTTTCTACTATAAGACTATGTGCAAGGAAAAATAAATTTTACAGATCCATGGTTAACGCCCTTTTTTTAAAAAGTAACTTTGATTTTATCATTTTTGCTACTTTTGTACTATAAGACTATGTGCAACTAAAAATAACTTTTACAGATCCATGGTTAACGCCCTTTTTTTTAAAAGTCACTTTTGATTTTATAATTTTTGTTACTTTTCTACTATAAGACTATGTGCAAGGAAAAACAACTTTTACAGATCCATGGTTAACGCCCTTTTTTTAAAAAGTCATTTTTGATTTTATCATTTTTGTTACTTTTCTACTATAAGACTATGTGCAAGGAAAAACAACTTTTACAGATCCATGGTTAACGCCCTTTTTTAAAAAAGTCACTTTTGATTTTATCATTTTTGTTACTTTTCTAATAAGAATATGTGCAAGTAGAAATAACTTTTACAGGTCCATGGTTAACGCCCTTTTGATTGAAAGTAACTTTTAATTTCATCATTTTTGTTCCTTCACTACCATAGACTATGTGCAAGGAAAAACAACTTTTTCAGATCCATGGTCAATGCCCTTTTTTAAGTAACTTTTGATTTTATCATTTTTGTTCCTTTTCTACTATAAGACTATGTGCAAGGAAAAACAACTTTTACAGATCCACAGTTGATTAAACGTTTTAGTATGAGAGGTAATCCTTCTCAAATCTTTTTAAAAAATGTCCTTACCATATTACTATATTTAAGAATAAATAAGTGCTCAAGATGTATGCAAATCCATTCTTTAATCTCGTTTGCATTATTATATGACTTTAAAAATTTCTACCAAATATCCTATGTTATTTCTTTACCATATGACTATACTCAAGGAAAAAACAAGTTTTATATATTTTTGGCTAAAACTTCTTTTATCTGAAAGTACCTAAATTACTTAAAAATGAACAGTAAAAAAATAATGTATCATATTTAAGGGGGTTCAATACCCTCAAATCGGTGAAAAAATCAAAACAAAAATTATTGGCTTAAAATACTATTACAACCTTTATTAATAATGTCACAAAGTATCAAGACGATTGGAAAACTATTTTTGACATTAAAAGACATTTTAATGAAATGGCTTGATAATCAAATGGGTTAACAATAAAAACTTTAAACTCGTTTTCCTCAGAACTTGATTTTTTGAACTTCGATGTACCTTTTCTCAAAAACTATGCTAGGTTTTCTCGCAAAATTTTGTTTATATGATGTAATACATAGTATAGATTAATCTGAGGTTATGAATTTTAATAAAACTAAAGTGAAAAAAATTTTATGGGGCAAAAAAGTGAGAAATTTCATGATTTTTTGGGTACTTTAAAACTTATTTTATTTAAAAAAATCTAACAGTTATTAAAAAAAAAAACTTTTAACCTCAGATTAATATATAAGGTTGGTATAATACACATAGAAATTTTTAAGATGATCTGATCAGTAGTTATTGTGAAAAGGTACATTGAAATTGGCCAATTTAACATTACCGATATACAACATACTGAACCCCCTTAACAACGATAAAACTTATTACAACAGTAAAATTGCGTATTTGTTTTGTTGCCCACTTACTGTAAGAGTTTATCCTTTGGCTTGCTGAGAGACTTTAGTGAAGGCATCTCGAAAGATTCGCCTTTACCACCTTCTGGCAGCTTTCTGAAATAAAGAAATAAAATGAGTAAGGAATGAAATATAGTAATGAGTAGAAAAAACTAATATTTACATAAAATGAAGAATCAAATCAAAATCAAAATATCCATTGAGTAATAAAAAAATAGATACATATTAAATTTATACAACAATAAAACATGAACTTCGAAAAAGAGCATAAATAACTTTACTTGAACACTCAGAGAAAATATTAGAGTATGAAACGACAGACGGATGGACAAAAAGAATAAGCTAGGTATCTGACGTCATCGATTTTTTCTGATGTAATATTTTAAGATTTTTTTTTTAATCAGTGGGTGAGAACGGAATTAAAAAAAAAGACAGATTTACAGACATCCGTATGTGCAGACAAAAAGGACAAAAGTTACAAAAATGTAAGATCAGTTATTAGGCCTTTCCAATAAAAAAAAAGAGATTTTTTTAATAAATTGACTGGTCAAAACGGAATTTGAAATTGACGAATTTGGCGGATATACATACTATATCAATAACCAAATGTTTACTTTTTTAGAAAAAAATCCTTAATTAAAATAAAATACATTAAAAAGAGAAATGAAAAAGGCAATTTTTAAAAATAGTATGTGAAATTTTATGAGTCATTCTTATAAAACTCTTTTTTTTATATTTAGCAAAATCGCATTTAATATTTATAAATAAGTTTTAGAGAAAATCGTACGTGCTCGTAGAGTAGTTACCATAAATTTTTAAAAAGGATTTTCAAGGTATATTGAAGTTATCATGTAGGATTATAATTACTTGTAAGGTATTTGTTAATTTGAAATTGAAAGCCGCAAGACGTTTTAAACCTCTTGTTTTAATTTTGGATTAAATTTGTGGTTTAAACAAGGGATATTTATGAATGCTTACTAATAAAAAATCAGCCAGTTAAATATTTAAAATTTGAGTGATGCTTAAAGATCGATTAACATTAATTCGTGATTTTTTCTTTATAATTTTTTTCTCTCAAAATATCGCAAATTAGGTTTTTTTATACGTTCCTTTCATAGTAAGATGACGATAACTAATAAAATATTTAATTTTTTTTTATAAAATGTTTGACAACATTAACTGCAAATATAATTTTTGCAGCTAAAAATAAAAAAAAGTTATACAATATTATTATCATTGAAGCTTTTCAAATGAAATACAAGCACATTGTTTTAAATTAATTTTTTAATTAAATTTTTTATTTAACTACCACACACTAAAGGTTCTTTATTAGAATTCCTGTACATTCCTTTACACTTAACCTAAAACCAACGAAATTTTTTTCTATTAGATATTTTACTTATTAAGGACCCATTAGAAAATCATCAGTAAGATTTTTCGGTTTTATTTTAAATTTTTTGGAAGAGTGATTTTTAACGTGCTTTAAAGCTCACATTATAATCATTTTTTAGAAGCATGAATTAAAGAAATGAAACATGAAAAGAAACTAGCTGGTATAATAACTAAAAAAATAGCAGAAAAACATTTGGTTCTGCTTACTTTTCGTTGAAGATCAGCCGAAGCATAAGCCCTTTAATTATAATGAAAGTTTAAAAATAGTTTAAAATTACTAATACACATTAAATTTCAATTCGACTTATTGCGCACTTAAGAGTTCTTAATAGCCGCCTCATACATTCCCTCACATTTATTACAAATGGCATCATTTTGCATCAATATGTCTAACCATAAAGGATTCAATTTCCAAGCCGCAGTGGGAAATATACAGTTTCACTGAGGCATTTCTTGAAAAGTGTTGAGTAGCGTGACACGCGAATTAAAGCTAATATTATAATCATTTATATATGAAGATGACAGGGGAAAAACCGATTGATTTTGTAGAGAAGTTTCCTTAGCAGACCACTTTGGCGTTGATAGCGAGTGATCGCCTAAACTGGTGTAAGAAAACCAGTTCCTACCACAGTTATCATAGTTAAAGTAATAGAGTGGCTGTTCACGTGACCTCCAATGCCAACGACGGGACGCGCAAGGAACTCCCAGTAGAGCCCCAGTGAAGCCAGTGTTGTAGGTCACGTGATCTTCCACTCTAATACTTTAACTACTATCTATGTGGTTCCTAGCTACCAATATTAAGGCGATTGACGATCCCGACGCTTGGACCAAGCGAAGAAGTAAGAGAGAAACTTGTTTTCTGCTGCCAATGTCCGCCAAGCAGACAATTGCGGGCATCAGCTTAATAAATCAATCGGTTCTTCCCCTGTACTCTTCATTTAATAATCATAAATGAAATTGAAAAAAACAACAACAATGAAGACTCAAAATTTAAGACAGCAAAAACACAATTTTTTAGTATGCTTGATGAAAATAAGGGATATACTTAGTATTTGATATAGCTTAGCATTAGCATTGAATCGAATCGTAGAATGGAAGGTTATTAAACTGAGAATAACTCGATTGATCACCGCTTAAAAGAAGAAATGTAAACTTAAATTTTAATATTGGAAAATTAGCTTTTTTTAGAAGCAAGATTATATAAAAAATATCTTTATTTTAGCAAACGATTTTATCATGCAAAAATAAACCAACAAATATATAGTATTCGTACACTTAGGAATTTAAAAAAGTTTACGTTTCGACATTAGCGATTTTGAATATTATACGTTTTTTGCGCTTTATCTATATCTTTTTAATGTTTAAAATTTGTTACATTTTTTTAAAAATCTTATCACAAATGCGTAATCATAAGAGTAAAACTTCTACAAAAACAGTTCAACAGAATACGCTTTTACAAAAAATTTTTATGGTGTAGAAATCCTTACATTTTGGACTAAAGTTACCCGCATTCATCGGAAAAAGTTTCCCAGTGACCAATAATTAAATATAGCTTGAAAAGTGTTCAGCTTATATTGAAACAGAAGATATAATACTCATCCCCATAAATAAAAGAATAGTGTTAAGCGTTTAGTTTAGCTATTTCCAATATTTTTTTTAGGTGTTTCAGACAAAAGTTGGAAGAAATAGATTTTTGTCTTTAAATGATCGTAAGAATGGTTTAGTTTAGTTTGAATTATCGTTGCACTAGAGCTACACTTGGGCTATTGGCGACGGGCGTCGTATTTTAGAGCCACAGTCAACACCTGAATGGGCACCCAACGCAACCGTTAAGGGCGAAATCGTATGAAGATCGTTAGAATTCAAACGTCATTTGAGGTATCGCCAAAATTAGAATGATATTTTGTTTTTAAGTGAAATGAAAGGCAACTTTTTTCCCTTTCCAAAAATGTAAAAGAATTTAAATTGGAATCATTTAAAGAAGATAAGAAACATATCTTTTTCGGTCGCTATGGTCCAAATTAGCCGCTTCGACGGTATACTGAAATTTTTTTAGTATAAAAAGCGTGCTTTTTTTTTTTTGTTAAACTCCATCAATCAGAACAAATGAATCATCAGAACAAATTCGGAATAATGCTTTGTGACGTGAGTTAGAGCTAATGCTAAGTTTTTTCGTAAACTTAACATAAATTAAAGTTAAGAACAAAAATGAAAAATTGAAGATAAAAAAAATTAAGTCTAAAAAGCAAAATACTATCTTATCGTAATTTGTTAAGTAATACGCAAAAAACGTCCAAATATTTAACAGTGCTTAAAAAGAATGTTTTACAATTAATAATATTAAATATAAACTTTTAGAAATATTAAGCTAACAGAATTTTTTTTATTGAATTCAAATTTTGTAACGTACATAATGTGTTTTAATTTTTTTTACTAGAATTACTAAACCCTAAAGAGCCTTTAATAGCACATTTCCTTACATTCATCCCCACAGCGGCGCCATTTTGTTAAAAGATATCCGACCTATTAGGGACTCATTACCCTAGCCGCAGTGGGAAATATTCAGTTTCACCGGAACATTTTCGGAACAGTGTTTAGTTACGTGAGTTAGAGCTTATACTATTTTTCCCCTTAAATTAGACATATGTTAAAGTAAAGAAATAAAAAACAAAACTTAAAGATAAAAAAATTAAGTAGGAAAATCAAAGTTCTATCTTATAGCAATACGTGATATAAAACCGAAAAAAATTTCATCCAAATATAAAAGAATGTTTTACAATTAATAATGTTAAATATAACTTTAATAAAGTTTTAGCTAGCACAAGAACTTGAATTAAATTCACATTTTAGAGTGCAAATAATGTGTTTTAAAAAATTTTATTTGACTTATCTCACCATGAAGAGAGAGAGCCCTTAATAGCACATTCCCTTACATTCATCCCCACAGCGGCGCCATTCTATTAAAAGATATCCGACCAATTAGGGACTCCTTAGCTAAGCCTCAGTGGGAAATATTATGTTTCATCTTAACATTTTCGGAACAACGCTTTGTAACGTGAGTTAGATCTTAAATTAAAAATATATTTAAGTAAAGAATTAAAAAAAAAACTTAAAGACAATGGCAAAATTAAATATAAAACGGCAAAAAAACAAACGAATATAAAATAATGTTTTACAATTGATAATATTAAATATAACTTTTATAAATTTTAATCTAACAAGAACAACAACTATTCGTAATTACTAATTTAAAAATGTTTACATTTCGACATTAGCGATTTTGAATGTTATACTTTTCTTGCATTTCATCTTTGAAATTGAAACCGCATTGATTGAAAAAAAAACTGCCCTCGTAATATTATATACAACTTAAATTTTAAGCTAACTAGAACTTTAATTAAATTCAAAGTTAAGAATATAAATAATGTGCTTTTTAACTTTTCCTTGACTTATTTCACCTTAAAGAGAGCCCTTAATAACACATTCCCCTACATTCATCCCTACAGCGGCGCCATTTTGTTATAAGATATCCGACCTATTAGGGACTCATTAGCCAAGCCGCAGTGGGAAATATTCAGTTTCACCGGAACATTTTCGGAACAGTGTTTAGTTACGTCGGGATCACGACTCATTAAAATCATTGTCGTCTGCTTGGTATCTGGCAACGGGGTGAAAACGTTCGATTACGTTCTTTTTGAAGTTGCTGTCCGTGTCACGTGATGGCACGGGGAATTCTAATTGGTCATTCGATAGGGGACTTTCCACAGTGACTCGTTTATACAGTTTTTTGTTCCGAAAAGTTTTTTTTCTATAGTTGGAGTTTTGGAAGTGTATTGAATAATGGTAGAGTAAAATATTAAATGGAATTTTTTTGGTGTTTCCGTTAAATGTCGGTTTTGCTCTTTTAATAACAGTTTAGGGAAAAAAGTTATGACAATGGAAAGGTACTAAATAAATCTATAAGTTTGTATGCGGATAAATGTATTATTAAATTTAAAATTACTTTAACTCTTTATTTTAATTGAAGTTCTCACTATATATTTTTTAAGCGAAAAAAAATTGTGTAAACTCCTCTGTAACAAAATATTTTTAAAATTATTTCGACTAGTATAGGATTTTTAAAAAAAATAGCATAAATAATATAGAATAAAATTTAGCATAAATTTATATGTTTATTTTTCGAATGCAGATAAAATAAATTTTGTTGTTAACTAGTATAAAATATAGTTTAAAAAAATGGTGTAATTTTTCCGAAAACTTTCATTTTATTGTGTCAAAACTAGAATTGTGGCAACTGGAAGAAGCATTACAAAGGATTCTTCTTCATTTATAATAATTTCATTTACTAATTTTCATTATTAATGTCATTTATAATATTAAAAATAATATCTGAAATGTTTGTGGTGGTAAAATTAATAAGTGTCAATAATTCGTTCTTGGACATAATATTATAATTTCGTGAATTATATGATATTTTAAAATCGTGTGAAAAATAAATTAGAATTTTGTTTTCGTCTAGTTTAGTTTCGCATGGAAAACAAAGTTTCGTCTTTCTAACATTCCATTAACTTTAGCTAAGCTTACATAATTATGACTTTTCTAAGTTGCAAAAAAATAGAAACCATTATTTTTGTCAAATTACTTAATTACTGTTGTTATAAAACTATGTAAGAAATTTTTTCTTACAAAAAAATATTTATGGAAGAAAAGAAATTTTTAGGGAAGTTAAAAGAATATTAGAAGATGAAAGTTTAGGATTGGGTTATTACTTTATAATTTTGTTTGGAATACGCGAAAAATGGTTTCCCTATACTTATTTTAGTGTTTAAAATCGACTAATAATATAGATGATACTAAAAGCATAATTATTAATAACCATATCATTACTCAACAATGGAAACCTATTAGACAGTCAGAATCACAATCGCACCATCAGGGAAAACCTTAATGCAAGCGAAAATCCCCCAAAACTCGACATCAAACTCGGCAAGCGGTCACATGGGATTACTGCAGGGGAAAATAATGGGTATTTCCTTTCTCGAAATTCCCTACTCGGAATAGGACAGAGTTTTTCCGAAAAGAATTAAAACTCATTTTGAAAAAATCAGCCACCCGAGTTTAACATTTGGCGTAAAAGGTGACGGATTAATGTTTTTTTCTATTAAACTCTAACTACGCATTTTTAGTTTGAGTGAAATGCTTTTACGCGGGTTTTTTGGTAATTTTGTAGTTTTAATCTTTTCCGCTTGTCTATTTTTTAGCCTCCTCTTGGAGCTCGTTAATTTTTAGAAATTGAAAAATGATTTATCACCTGGTTTTATTGTTTTCACCTGAAGTAGAGAAAAAATTACTTCAAAAAAGATACGTTATTTTTTTTAAAATTTGGTTCTTGTATAATATGTGAGGCGGTTACCACAACTAGGCAATAAAAAAATCTTAAAACGGATAAAAACATTAAAATAAATTAATCAACATTATTTTCATTGTTAATGATGAATTGCACTTGGTCGTATTTATATTTATTATTTTATTTAAAGGAACTTGGCTATTACTTTCATGAATGTCTTAGAATGTTGTTTTTACGGTTCCAAAAGGTTGCAAAGGAAAAACGGGTTAAACAGAAAGCATTCCTGTTTGAATAATATACAAAGAGGTTAATTTGTATTGTTGCTTTTGCTGTTTTAAAAGTACTGCAAATAAAAAACGGGTTGTACAGAAAGTATTCCTGTTTGAATAATATACTAAGAGATTAATTTGTAATGTTGCTTTTGCTGTTTCAAAAGTACTGCAAAGGAAAAACGGGTTGTACATAAAGCATCCCGGTTTGAGTTTTATACTAAGAGGTTAATTTGTAATGTTGCTTTCCCTGTTTCTAAAGTACTGCAAAGGAAAAACGTGTTGTACAGAAAGCATTCCTGTTTCAAAAGTACTGCAAAGGAACTGCTGTATATTTACGCTCCAGAGAGCTCAGATTCATTGTAAACTGTGCGTCAAAATTGATAGCGAGAGTCGCCTAGATGGTGCCTAAAAAAATGGCTCTCAGTTCTGGGAATGTGCCGAGTCTGCAAAGGCTTGACCGCCAATGTTGCAGCCCCATTAGAGAAAAAAAAATTACGCCACAGCCAGTGTTTTACATTGTCACTACTCAATTGGAGTAATTTCGACCCCAAATCATTTTTTATTACAAAAGAAGAATAAATTTAGCTAATAAAGAAATTTAAAAATTTTAAATCGGCATAGATTTTAAGTATAGTTATTTTAATAATAAATTATATTTTAATATTAATTGAAAACATCTATGTTAAATTTAAGAAATAAAAAAATATGCCAGTTTAAAAATTTAGGACAGGGATAGAGTTTGTTGTGCTGGATTTGGCCCAAGCTAAAATAAAGCGAATTCAAGCGTGAAATACATAAGAAACACATCTTTTACCATTGTTGGATATGTGTTTCAGACTCAAATAGCAACATTAAAATGTTTAAATATAAAAGTTACTAAATTTATTACTTTATTCTAGTTATATTAACTATTTTCATATTTCATTCATTTTTTCCCGCGCAGTAGAATAACCGCAATACTGAATAACGCTATTGATCGCCGTCCAAATGAAAAGTTTTAAAATGCAATTTCATTAAGGAAAAATTATTTTATTTTTGGAAGCAAGATTTAACAACAAATATCTTGATGAAAAAGGAAATAAAAAAAGATAAACAAAATTAGCATCTTCGAAAATGTTTACACCTTTAGCGATTTTGTGTGATCGGTGTACTCTTCTTACATTTTGATTTTCTAGAAATGTTTTCGAATAGGCAGCTTTTTGTAATTAAACGCTTTTAAAAATATCGACGTTATTCTTGCCAAAATATAATGATTTTTGCATGAAGTTTGCATGGATGAATTTTTGGATGGAATCAAAAGCCAATGTACACTCTTTCCAAAATGTAAAACAAGTTAAAATAGGATCATTTTATGAAGATAATTCACTGAACAGGTTTTTTTTCTCCGGACGCTTGAGTCAAAGTTAACTCTCTAATGCATGAAATTTTTTAATCCCAAAAAAATATATATGCATCTTTAATACTCATACAATATGGGAAAAATACTGAAAAAAAATTAACTGCATTGTAATTTGAATAATTTCAATTTTTAAAAATTTTTCCATATGACAAAAACCAACTACAAAATTCCAATTTTGACAATAATGACTAGAAAACTACTAAATATATTTTAAAATATCCCTCTTTAGCTATAATTAATTTTTCAAAACAATTTATTTGTATATTTAGTACTAATATTATTGTACTTTGAATACTGCCAAAAATGTAATTTCTCAACAGTTAATAACCTCACTCTTTAACTTTGAATACGCTCTTACTACTGTCATCTATGAGGATTATCAGTAACTAAAACTTCAATATGGAATGCAAGAGATGAAAAAACACAGATTTGTCGAGAGAGGGATCTCCTTTAATAGAATAAAGTGGATTATGTTACTTGTTGCCAAAAGGCAACAGTATGCATTAGAGGGTTAACAATAGTTTTGGGCTCTGAGGCACCCTGTGGTCAGTGTCTTGATCTACGGATCGGAAGGTCCCGCGATTGAGTCCTGGCAGCTGAAAACTCACCGAGTATATGGGGAGTACGTGCTCGTTAAATCTGTTGGGCCCGAAAGTCCTGTGGGCGGTCATTGAGGGTTAAACCAATCGACGGACCAAACGAGATTTAGGTCTTTTCGGAAAAGTTCACTTGAATCCGGGATCGGGAGGGTGGAAGGTTATCTCCCCAAATCCCCGAGTCCGCAGGAAATTGGATACTCCAAAGATTCTTTCCCCCCTTTTCTTTTGAGGCCCGGATTTGAAACCGGAAATGATGCCTCGAGCTTCCGACAGCTATGAGAGGCCGGATGTGACGTCACTAGACACACATGAATATATGGCCTGTTTGTTTTCTGGGGAAGTTTGATGGCAGTATCTACTATCCGGATACTTATTACAGGAGAATATATTTATTTGCGGTACTTAGGCCAAGTTATTTTGGATGAGTTTCAAACTTGAAATCGTAAGGCCAATGTAAGGTTAGGCTTTTACTAGATTCTCATACATAGGCCCTCGTGGCCTAGTTGGATGGACGCCGTCCTCTCATTGAGGAGTTTCTAGGTTCTTATTCAATTTTTATAGACACTGCTTTTAACCCACCTAGTGTATCATAATTTTTCGTCTGCTGTTGAAGAGTATCCTGAATCTGTAAAGCAAAGAACTCTGGAAATTCTGAGCCAAATGAAGATAAAGAAGTAAAGCTTCGCTGTAACGGGCTTGATTCCCGCCTTTGCCCTGGGTGTACTTTCCCTTCTCTGTGGCAGTAAAATTCTTTCTGTGTCTGTCATATCGCGAATAGATTTATGAGCATAAAAGCGCATTTTCCACCTTTACTACACCACGAGGAGTATTTTAGGAATAATTTAATCAAACCCAGCATCTATTTGGTTGGTCTTTAGTGGTACCGAGACTCGATCGCTGGACCACTGAGGACTCGTCGAGTATATGCGGAGTACGTGCTCCTTAAATCTGTTGAGCCTAAATGTCCCGAGTGCGGTAATTGCGCAGTTTCCCACGGGTATAGGTCCCTGGAGACTATTTCCATCTCCTGTCATCTATGTGCGTGTGCATTGTGTCTGTCTTATACTTGACAAAGGTTTATAAGTGGGTTTCTGACCAAGCACACAAGCCTGAAAATATGTGTCTACCAACCAACCAATCGATAACAAACCAACTGCCAATTTTCATGTATGAGAAAAAAATTCCTATTTATATTTTATAATAATTCAAACCAAATCGCTTTTAATGACGTTTAATCGTATGAAAAACCTTAAATGCTTTATTAAAATGAATTATAGCAGGATTTCTGGTTTGCTTATTTGATACAATTTCAGCACAGCACTGTGTAAGAAATCTTCTTGAAATATCCAACTCAGTTTGTCTACACAAAAAAAATGCAATTAAGCAATCAGCATACAAATTTCCATTCCTGCATAATATAAGCAAACAACAGTGCATCTATTTACATTTTATGGAACAGTTTCGTCACATTGACTTTCATTACGTTCAATAAATTCACTGTCACACTTAAAGTGTTCACGATCGCAACATCAATATAATGCTCATTAAACCCCAAGCAAAATTACCTTTAAAATGTTTTTCAAACATCCAAAAATACATCAAATAATCAGACACGTCCCAGACAATGTCAAACGAGAATGTCACAGTGCCAGACAACATCTTACTAAACTGTAAGACTGTTGCAATTTCAAAAGAATTTCTCCACTCGCCTTGAGTCTGGTTTCTGTTCTTATCCATAAATATTATATGAAGACATCGTTTCGTCTTTCTTTATTTGCAGTTGAAATGATAAATTGCGAAAGGAAACAGGTCTAAGTATAATGAATGTCTTACGAAATGGGATTGTCACTTATTGCCTTTTCGGTTTTCGTTTTTTAATATTTAATTTCTGGCGTCGATTTTAATTTAGTTGGTTCGCAATAGTTCATACATAATTAGAAGAATGTTACATTGTTTATTAAGATAATTACAAGATGAGAGTTACGAGATTTTGATACTGTATTTTGGAATTATCTCTCAATTCCTAATAAAAGTTTTCATCGATTTGTTTTAAATTTTTTATTTAAAAGGGAATGGGCCCGCTGGTCCGCGGGTTTCTAAACTCAAGTTCCTCAGTGTTAATCCAAAGGAAAAAACTATTTTTTCTGCCACACTTCTCCTTCTGTATTAAATATATTTACAAAACTTTTTTTTAAATAATAAATGAGGAAGATAGCTTACAGGTCTCTATAATCCCACTTTTTAAAATTGCCTCGAATACTTTTTGAAAAATTATTTATTAAAAATTTAAAAAAGTATTCGAACCATTTTCAAAAAGTGGGATTGTCGAGACCTGTAAGAGTCAGCTACAATTATAACAAAAAAAAACCCCGTCTGTGAAAATATTCAATGCAGCCGGAGAAATGTGGAAGATAAAATATTTTTTTCTCTATTGGATTTACACTGAGGCACTCTGCTTTGGAGACCCGCGGTCCAGCACTCCCATTCCCCTTTAACTCTGTTGTGTTAAAAAAATATAATTTTCTATTTTGAGAGTACAATCGATAAAGTCGCCAAAAATTTACTACAGCCGTTAAACTGAATATTTTCAATGGTAATCTTTGACTGTGTAACTGTGGGCTTTTGTGTTTTGTTGCCAAAATTCCCTAAGTAGCTAAATATTTCATGTGACGATGTTTTCTCCCGCGAAATTGAAAAGTACACAAAAGTAGTAGGTGAAGAATTAGAAAATTACGTGTATTTTTTGAAAAATCCATTTACTCAATAGGCATTTGCATGATACGTTAAAGGATTTCAGTAATGCTATTTCTAAAGCATCGAAATATTTCTTCTTAAAAAGGTAAGCTTGTAAGACTTAGGATTTCTTAAAAGCTCAAAGAATAAATCAAAAGACCTCAAATATCTTTCAGAACAACAACAAGTCAATCCGGTAGCGCAATAATTAGGGTGCTAGCCTTTGGATATTCTGGGTTCGGGCTCGAATCCCGATAAGGCATGGATGTTTGTGTTTGTCGAGTATATGCCGAGTACGTGCTCGTTAAATCTGTTGGGTCCGAAAGTCCTGTGGGAGGTCATTGCGAAGTTTCTCACGGGTACAGGTCCCTGAAGACTATTTTCCTCCTCTTCAGGGAAATGTTTAAATTGTGGAGGTGGCGCGCGATAAATGGCAGTCTCTGTCACGTTAGTTTGCGTGCTGTGTCTGTCTTACTTGACGAAGTTTTATAAGCGGGTCTCTGACCAAACGCACAAACCTGAAAATATATGTCTACCAACAACAACAACAAAAATAATAAATGTAACCTTTTTCGCATTTTTAACAATTTGAACAGAAGTAAAACTTTTTTAGATCGCAGCTTTATTTTCACAGACTCAGAGAAAGGCTTGCTCAGAGACCCGCTTATAAACCTTCGTCAAGTAAGACAAACACAACACACTCACATACGTGACAGATGCTGTCATCCATCATGCGCCAACTCCACAATTTAGACATGTCCCTGAAGGGGAGGGAAATAGTCTCCAGGAACCTGCCTGTACCCGTGGGAAACTGCGCAATGTCGGCCCACAGGACTTTCGGGCCCAACAGATTTAACGAGCACGTACTCCACATATACTCGGTGAGTTTTCAGCTACCAGGACTCAATCGCGGGACCTTCCGATCCGTAGATCAAGACACTGACCACAGGATGCCTCAGAGCCCAAAACTATTGTTAACCCTCTAATGCATACTGTTGCCATATGGCAACAAGTAGCATATTCCACTTTATTCTATGAAAGTAGAGCTCCCTCTCGACAAATATGTGTTTTTTCACGCACTACATTCCATTTTGAAGTTTTAGTTAATAACCCTCATCGATGCAATAGAAAAAATGTATTCAAAATTAATGAGTTAAGTTATTAACTGTTGTGAAATTCCGTCTCTGACAGTATTCAAAGTATAATAATATTAGTACTAAATACAAACAAATTGTTTTGAAAAAATAATTATAGTTCAAGAGGGTTATTTTAAAATATATTTAGTAGTTTTCTAATCATTCTTATCAAAATTGGAATTTTGCAGTTGGTGTTTGTCACATGGCAAAAATTTAAAGAATTGAAATTATTCAAATTCCAATGCAGTTAATTTTTATTCAGTATTTTTTCTATAATGTATGAGTATTAAAGATACAAATATATTTTTTCTGGATGAAAAAAAAATCATACAATACATTGTTAAATACTTTACAATTCCTAATTATATTAAAGACTACGTTAACACAATCCATCCATTCAAATTAACCAATTCCCATTATCCACGCAATTCCACTGCGAGCCCTATCAAACCCTTTTAAATCTGACGGCGCCTTTAGCTCCACCGACACAATAGCCTGACTCCCATTAAGGGGGGGTGGGGGAGGACCCCTCTTAAAAGCTTTTTCGGTGATTCAGGGGGCGGTTGTACCCCCTCCCCCCCCTGTGGGACTGAGACTGTTATCGGGGGGCCGGTAGACAAAAGATTTATAGTGGGCGAGCCGGTGTTTAGAAGTCTATCTGCGATCAAATGGATTTGGGGTGGGTGGTGGTGGTTGAGTGCTGTGCCTCGGAACTGGCGGTTGCTGGTGGGATTAGGGTGGTTCAAAATTACGAGGCATGCTGAAGGTAGTGGAGCTCAAGTGAGACATTCATTCAACCAAGCGTCATTGGTGTGTTTAATGTTGTCGTGGACTGTTGTAGTTTGACGCTCATTCAGCTAATATCGTATTTGTGTTGGTGGAAAAAAAATCCTCTAAAAATCACCGTGGTGCCCGAGTATACTGCGATATACGTGCTCGTTAAATATGTGGAGTTGAAAGTCCCGATGGCAGTAGTGTACAATGTCGCTCGAAGTTCCGTTGGGTGCCCGCTCAGGTGTCGACATCGTCACTCGTCGACGCCTGTGTTCTAAATTCTTGTGATACGTACCAGTGTTCTAAATTAAGAGGCGTAATAGACTGTATTAAAGCTCCTAAAGGAGGCTAGAAATAGGAAGCCAGAAATGATTAAATTACACTACATTTCAACTAAACCTCATTAGTGCTTGCCTTTGGAGCTTCTGGGGTCGGGTTCGAATCCCGGTCAGGCATGGATGTTTGTGACCGTCAATAAATGTTGTTATTTGTATATGTGTTTGTGTTGTCCTTTCATTGTGTGTCTCTTGGGCTTGTAAGAACTCTTTCTGTGTCCGTCTCTCTTGACGAAAGCTTATAATCGGTTCTCCGAACGAGCACACAAGCTGGAATATATATGAACCTACCATACCATACCTCATTAGTGTATTTATTGTTGCTGTAGTGCAATGTTCATTCAATCAAAAACATCATTCGTATATTAAGTGCTGTCGTAGACGGTTCTAAAACCGTGAATTCGTGGATAAAATAAACGTTATCTAAAACCTACAACCAAACAACAGAGCAGATAATTCTTCCAAACTATAATAGACACGACTATCCTGAAGTCACAGATACGTCAAACGATGTCTTAAAACCCACAAGCGAACCCTAAGGTAGCTAAATCGTCTTAAATAAAACAGATACATCTACGGTTTTGTCATAGTTGCGTCAACTATTTTCTCATGTAACGCAAACAAACCACGCTCCTCCTCGTTCGAATCGTCCATAGGATGAATATTGAATAATGATCTGTAATACATACTGGACGGACTGCTCAATGTTAATAATTTCATAAATATACTACCGATGCCGGATACCTGGAGACAGCGATTTGGCCACCTCCCCTACTTTGTAGTTAGTTTACTGCTCGTTAAGTTGTTAGTTTAATGATTCATCTCCACTCAACTATATTTGTATCATAATTTAGAAACTACGTAAGTCCACGAAACATAGTTTTCGAGAAATTGGAAAAAAGTTTTAAAGCTGACAGCGCGTCCGTCTTCAGAACGGAACTCATTGCCATCATGAGGAGTGTTTGATATATTACTTTGTGCAGTAAAATAAATATATATTTTTTAATTTAACAAAAATGATTGTAATTAACTTACCAAATTAGAAAAACAATGTAAATTAAAATTGTTTTTATAAAACATGAAAAAATATTGTACAAAACCATACGATGCAAAAATCGCAGCATGATTAAAATAAAGATCCTGATAAGATAAGACAAAATAAATCTTTAATGTAATCCGAAAGACATATATTTTATCAAAGAGCCTTATACTCAATAAGAATATAGGCTAACGAATTATTGATACTACATTACACACATCAGCCCTATATCTAGTACCATACCTAACTATAAACACCGAGCCTATATCCGACAAATAGTTCCGATTCATTCACGGCTATCAACGTATCAATGACCCGCAGTTGCGAAACTTGTATTCGATGCACGTACAGAGTTCCCGCCTCTCCACTAAGCTCCAGAGTGACATATCTGGATTTATAGTTTTTGTATGGCTTGGCGGAGGAAAAAAAGGAGATTATATTTTTTAAATGTACTTTTTTGGTCCTTGTCACTAATAACGTATAGAAAAGTAGTGTCTGATTGCGTATGGTTGAGTTAACTTATGGCGATATGGAATTTAACCCTTTCAGTCTCAGTGATGCCATTTGGCATCATCACTTTCAATATTTTTTTCAAAATGTTTATGTCCCGTTATGACATCCAAACACACATCATTCAATTCTTCACACTTTGTTCTATTAGACAATATTTTACATTAATCTCAATAGAAGTCAGAACTACTATTTTTTTTTATTAAGAAAATAGCCAACAAGCGTTTCACCTGATTTTTGACAAGTTCACTTCAGTTCCACATATTTAAAACACAATTTAAACTATTTAGGTAAAAATAATTACTAATTTTTTTTAAAATAATATGGTCAGATACCTTAAAATATATAACTCGAAGTGTTTTTAGGTAATATATATATATATTTTTTATTTTGTTGTTTTCCACAGTTAAAAATTTTCGGCATCGTTTCAAAAACCATATAAAAAATTTTAATGATTTTTTTTTATCTTAAGGAACTCGTATATTAGACCTAAAATAAGCTTATTTTGTGAATATCAGATGTTTCTGTAGTGTAGTAAATTTTTGGGACTGAAAGGGTTAAGGAGACAGAAAATGACTTATGATTAGAAAAAGTGTAAAAAAAAAGCATCGAGAAAGTGTCCAAGAGTGGATGCTCTGTACTTAAGAACTTTTTGTCTCAGCATAACTGAAGATCGTAGTGGTGCTGAGTGATTTTTTTGAAAAAGAAATGAGATTTTGGTGTCAATGACTATATTACCGACTTCTTTAACTTTAAAAAAATTTATATATTTTTATGAACTTTAAGTTCATTATATTTATTTTACAGTTTTGAAAGATCTGTGTTTAACAGACTTGAGTGCAAACTAAAAACTTTGAATTTCATTTTCTTGTTGTCACCTTTTTGTTTATTTTGCAAGTTCTTACAATAAGTTCTTAAACTTAAGGATGCAATATTTTAGTTCTACATTAAATCCACATTTAAGAGTTATGAACAAAACTATAAGAAAATATGTAACAACTAATTTTTAGTCCGCAATTAAATGAATGTTACGAAAATAATTTATTATTTATAATTAACACAATAAGTTTCAGTTAGCAGTTTCCAATTAAATCGACCTCGAATAAAATTTTCAAATCGTAATAGTATCCTTATAAAAAAACACTGAGTGCTGCAATTCCGCTTTCAATACATTTCTTAAAAATTATGTCTGCATAAGTAAAGCTCGAGCAGAATTGTTTGCATGCTAAACTTTTTGACCATGAATTAATCATTAAATTTTCATGGTTAATTTTTTATTTGCTTGGTTTATGCTTGAAATAAAAAAACTATAAAAAATAAAATTGAGGCTTTTTGCACAATTTTTATGGCTAGATAGTTGAATAACAAACTAAGCTGAATTGGGAAATGCAGGATGTCTGCTCACCCTATACTCTCTTGCGACATTTCGTCCCCATTTGGGGACATCTTTAAAGACCTCCCCACAAACAATTAACATGTTAATTAGTTCTACAATCAATCTGGTCCGATGGAAGAAGATCCAAATATCTAGTTTCAGCCTTTCATGACAGGTATCAGCCATTTATTTCTATAAAAATGAAGTTAAACGAGGGCCAATGTGATATTAGAGTTCCTAAATAAATTAGTTTGTCTTCAAACTTTTAAATTTTTTTTAATAGTTAATTAAAGGCATTTGGCATTCAAAGCAATATTAAAATTTTCTGTTAACTACAAGTAAGTGGTACGGCCTATTTTTTTGCATTTATGGCACAAAAATGTGTATTTTTAGAGCTTAAGCGTGTCTTTCAGCAACTATTAAACATATTTTTAAAAAACATTTCTTTACAAAACATACTTTTTAGCATATATTTGTATGAACAGTTTGTTTAGATTAAGAATGTACTTGTAGGAGTTTGCTCGGGGCTTAAGAAGAGGATAAGTGAAATATCAGATTAATAAACAATCCTTTAGTTCCGAACGGCTAGGAAATGGGCAAATATGTATGGTTGTTTTAACTGCATAAATTTGAAAACTAAATTTATTTCAAATAACTTATTATTTTTAAAAAATAAAATAAGTTTTATTTTTGAAGATATGATCCTAAAATCATTTCTAAATGAGAAAAAGTACAGTCTGGATAAAAAATGTATCACCTATTTTTCTTTTAAAATTTGAGGTCATTGTAAGAAAGACTCATGTACAGAATACAGAAAAACCGTGTCTAACGATATGGGATGTTAGAGAACTTGAAGCCGCCCCGGTGGCACACTCGTTAGGATTCTAGCCTTTGGAGCTGCTGGGGTCGGGTTCGAATCCCGGTCAAGCATGGATGTTTGTGACTGTCAATAAATGTTGTTATTTGTCTATGTGTTTGTGTCGTCTCTTTCTTTGTGTGTCTCTTGTGCTTGTGTCATTTCTGGGGTTTAGTACAATAGACTTAAAGTCGCAGTGCTTGGCGATCTTGCCCCCCACCAAGAAAGTCATAGAGAACTTGAAAAAACAGACGGAAACCGTTAAAGGATTATCTCTCTCTCTCGCTAAAACATGTCGCGAATGTCAGAAAAGAACGAAGTTTCACGACTACCCTCATGTTCTCGTTGTCCGCATTCGTGACAGCCAAAATACCGCCTAAATGGTTGCGGGGGCGCCCAGAGCATAACGGGAAGGGCGCGGCCCATTTTGTGGGTATTTATATCATCTCACTACACACGGGGGGGGGGGGGGGGAGATAGGTTTCCCCGTAATTTTGAACTCCGTTTAATTGGTTGCCAAGCACGGCACGGTTTGGGGTCACGTGATTATCACGCCCCACTACGGTATTGTCTGAGTTGGGCTTACGGTGTTTTCTCTTTTATTTTTTCGGGTTGTATGTTTTTTTGGTTTCGATCAAGAAGTTAGAGAGTTGGAATTCGACGAAGTTTAAAGGCTATAAATAATTTGTTATTCAATAATAATAAGTGATTCTTTTCATAATCTCCCAACTCTTGGTTGTATATGCACTATGTGGAAGAATAATATTGGGTTTGTGGTATGATATTAGAGCTAGCTCCGATCAGAGCTAGACAAAAGAAAATTAAAATTAGAAAATAATTGTAAGGTTCACTTCCTATCGATTTACGTATGTCCCTACACAAGACTTAATTCGCTCTTCAAAATTTTTTAAAACGGTTCTGATGTTTGGCCAGAGAGTCTCACATCAATAAAAGTCTAAAGCTGCCATAGGACTTTTTAGGCATTAAAGTTCTTGAATAACCGTATTAGATATGTATAAGTACCTTTAAATGTATTACAGTTTATTTACTCAGAAGGACAACTTTGCAGTAGTTGTAAGCAATATCTACAAGTATTTGATAAACGCAACTTTCTTGATTATCACAAAGGGGGAAATAATTCAAGCCGTTCAGAATGAAAAAAATCATTGTCATTTTTGTAAATACTGCCTTTGCCCTAGGCAACATATCTACGTCAGCTGTCACAAATATAACGGCTTCATTTAGGATGAGCCTTGATATCCGTACGTGAAAGGAATGGAAATTGATCTAGGTCAGGGGTTCCCAAATTTTTTCCCTTTCGTACCACTTAACTTTTTGAGAAATTTTGCTACATCACTAGACCTAAATATTTTAATAAATGTATAATATTTACTCTTTTAAAAGTGTTGAAAGGCTTTTTGCATTAAATTCTTGAGAAAACTTGAGATTTAATTATTAGGTATTTGTTTATTTATAACATACTTATAATAAAGCTGAAATATTTTATATTTCGCATTTCTCCGGCTGTATTGAATATTTTTACAGCCGGATTTTTTAATGTAATAAATGTAACTGACTTACAGGTCCCGAAATTCCATTTTCTTCGAAATGGGATCGAATATTTTTTAAAATTTTGATTAAATAATTTTACGCAAAATATTGGAAGCAATTTTAAAAAGTGTGATTATAGAGACCTGCAAGTTATCTACATTTATCATTTAAAAAAACCGTTTGTAAAAATATTCTATACAGGCGGATAAATGTGTGCAGAAAAATAATTTTTTCTATATCGGATTAACACTTTGCTGGCTAGAGAGTCAAACTCTGTTAAAAGTCTAAAGCAGCCATAGAAATTTTTACGTTTTTAAGTTCTTGAATTTACAGCATAGGATATTTATAATAACCTTTAAAAGTATTACAGTTTAATTTACTCAGCAGGACAACACTGCATTAATATCTATAAGTTTTTGATAAACAAAACTTTTTTGTTTATCACAATGATTACAAAGAAAAATAATCAAGCCGCTCAGAATGAAAATAGTCCTGGCCTTTTTTTTTATAAATACTGCCGCTGACCTGGGCAACATATCTACGTGAGCTGTCACAAATCCAACGACGTCATTCAAAACTCAAGAGTTGACGTGGAGCCTTGATCTCCGTACGTGCAAGGAATGAAAATTGCTCAGACCATTGATATTCGGAAAACCGTGAATGCATTGGTTTCATTTTTCAGAAAAAGGTAAAGTAGAGGCCCGGATGGCCCAGTGGGTAGGGTAGCAGCCCCCAATACGCTAATAGTCTGAGCACTGTACCGAAAACGTATTCGATTTCCGCCGTTGCCCGGGGTGTACCTTCTCCCTCTGTGTCAGTAAAAATTCTGCCTGTGCCCGTCTTATTTGACGAAGGTTTATAAACGGATCTCTGATCAAGCACACAAACATATGTACCAACCAACGAAAAATATATATATGTACCAACCAACGAAGTTAAAGTATACCTGAAAAATATTGGATTTTTTGTAATAGAGTTTTGAGGGAGATGTAGAGCTGTCTATCATTTCAAAAGGTTTGAAGCAGGGCTGTCAGACTTTTTTAGCTACTGCGCATAACAAACTGGCACTGAGGTATCCCAAGATGCACCACTTTAGTCTGCTTCTGCTTATTTTGTGTTTTACTGCGCACATACATGGCCCACTCTATTCTCTTTCCAAACTCGATGACTTTTTTAATTATATTTTTCTTATGATTTGCTGCAAAAAAGAAGAAATTAAGAAGTTATCGCTGATCTCACGTAAGTGAAAACATAGAACTAGTAAAATAGAGAGGAGTTTGGCTTGCATAATTACCATGAGACTATTACTACAATTACAAAATATTTATTGACCTGTACGACACATTAAGCAAGAGAATTACCATTAACCAAAAGGGGAAATATATTAAATGTTGCTCAAAGGAACATAAAGAAATTCTTAGATAAATTATGGGTTAAAAAGAAGAAATAAGTAGAGGAAAGGAGGGCATTATGGAAAACCATTAAAATTTTTTAAGAACAGTTCTTTTGGTTTTAAAAAAATACACACAATCAGTTTTCAGTACATACTATAACTACTGATAATGAACTGACAATGATGAAACAAAACAGTATTTATTTTTTGTCATGAAAAAAGTTTACTTTAAACAAAGTTACAAGGAAGTAATGTGGAACAGTCGGGTAACATGGAATAGTTATTTACAATTATTAAAAATTTAATTATAATTCATGGGACATAATTTATGTAACTATGAAACAATATTTGAAAAATTACTCTCAAATAGTTTTGTTTCATGTCTTTTTACAAAAATCACAAAATCTTTTTTCTCTACTGCAGTACCCTTAAAATGAACGCATAAAGAACAACTAATGCGCTGAATCCAAATTTCATTGATCTTCGGAAAATTTTATGTTTCAAAAGATACATTCAGCAACTTTGTTTGCCTGTTCTTTAGTTGATGTCATGAAGGCAATTTCAGACGATATGCATTCCATATTACCCAACATATCATTTTGGATTATGAGCATTTTGCTGACGGATAAAACATTGATGGCTAAAATACGACTAAAGCATAACAAAACCATTCTTTTAGTAGACATGATTCTTAACTACAAAATTAAAGAATCGTGTTTACTGATAGATTAAAATGTTTGAACACTTTGCGACAAAAACTTTCAAAAATCCGTAAACAAACTTCGTTTTGCAGTGACTGTACCGACTTCAACAAGAAGTTATCTCTTTGTGCACTATATCGATATGGATATCTGAGGTCCTTCATGGCATTTCCAAGTAATGGCAGCACTTAAATCAATAGATTTAGATTTCGACTTAAATTAATATTATTCCACAGTTTTAGCTCTACTTGGATCAAGTGGAAAAATACAGAATCTTTACCCAATAACAGATTAAATGGGAAATAATTACTTGAATATAATTTGAGATAATTTTTTTAGACCGTGCGAAGAACGGGTTATTAATTTAATAGTATTGTTACATACGAGAACCACCTTTATAATATATAAATTCGTTAGATTTGTTACAAACGAGAACCACCTTTATCATTTATAAATTTGCTAGATGTGTTACACAATTTGTTAGATTTGTAAGAAAGAATGCTTTATATATTATAGTAATTCATTAATTAAATATTGATATATTATTATTAAAACAAATATTTTGTGAAGAGATTATTTAATAAACTTTGAATGCTAAAATGATAGAAACGAAGAGTCTATACTGCTACAAAGCCGGTTGAATGCTAAAAAATATTCAGTAAAAGAACAAATACCAAGCAGAATTTATTTCTCCGAATTCATTTCACTTTTCAACGCTCCAATATCGATCCAAGCATGCTCAAGAGCAAAAGATTCTAAATATAAAAAAAGCAAAAAAAAAAGAGCGATAGAGATTCGAAATATATTTTTGATTTATGAAATTCCTTTTTAAAAAAAGAGTTGAATATTTTGCAAAAGCAAAATACAGCAAAGAAAATATCAGTAGAAAAAGATAAAAATACGATGAAGTAAAGGTACGATGACGATGATCTTAATAAAACTGCATCGGAATATCGATTCCTTCTTGAAAAGGGGGAGGGGCCTTAATCCTCCTGATCCAATGGAAAACCAGAGACGCTGGGCACGTGACCGGCCTCTTAACGAATGGAGAAAGTGCAAGAGGAAAGTCAAGATGATAATCTCTCAACTCTCATTAAAACTAGGATGAAGTGTTCTATTGCAATGTTTTTATTGTGCTTTTCGAGCTGAGAATGGGTTTTTTTTCTTGTCGTGGAATTGAATTGAAAATAATAACGTTTTCGGAAAAATCTGCTTTCGTAAGAAATTGGATTTTTATGAAATTTTTTATTTTGCTTTTGTTTTTTCCTACCCATTGTTAGATTGTTAAGTAAGGGTTTCTACTTGTTACTTGTGTTTCGGAAAACATTCTGAATGTTTTGTGTGGGTTTGTTTCATCTAAAGGATAGTATCCATAAATTATATTGATTATAAATTGTATTATTTTTTATATTATGTTTGTAACTTGAAAGCTTTTTGAAAACATAAGCACGGTAAAAGTTGTTTTATTAAAAACATTTATAGAAATTACAGTGCTGATGTCAGTCAGTAAGGCGATTTCTTGCATTCGAAAGATTCCAGGTTCGGGATCGGACTTAGTAAAAATACCGTCAAAGCGGGCATCTTTGGCCCATGGAGGGTAAGTTTTGCCCACGTGTCGGAAAAAGGTTGGTTTCTTGATCTCTCTTCATAAAACGACCCCTTCTTAAATTGTATTCATTTTTGTAAAGGTGGAACAAATGAATTTCATTTCATGTAAAATAATCTCATTCTTTTTCTGGAAATACTACAAATGACGTTTGTATTCTTACGAGCATTTAATAACACAAATCTATTCATTCCAACTTTTGTCTGGAACACCTAACAAATATTGAAACTAGCTAAATAATACCCCTATTCGTTCCTTTTATTTGAGGATGATGATTACACCATTTTTTTTATTCCATTTATTTTATTCTCAGTTGCATATTTTTTGTGCTATATTTAAATACTTGCAAATAAATACCCAAACTTCGCACGGACTCTAAAAAAATAATTTGTCCAAGTATATGTACAATCCCCCCAAAAAACTTCGTAAAAGTAAACAAACGCCAATCTAAAAAAAAACCTATTTATTTTATCAAAAAACAAGTCATTATGAAAGTTGTAGCTAAAAAAGCCGTGATATAAAATGAATGCCAATCTCTTGTGTAAAACTTCCTGGTCATAATAAGTAGTATAATTTAAGTTTTGCTGCCATAAAAATATCGCACTGTTTGAGGTTGGTGCCCCCCCCCCCCATCTTAACCACCCTCTATACCTTTATATAAATGTATTGAGATCATAAGTGTGTTGAAGTTTTTTTTTTTTTTTTAAAGTATCCTTCGTTATTCTGATTTAGTAAATCAAGTACATTTGCGTGATTTAAATTTTTAGGGGGATTAAGTTGTGCACCAACCTCAAACAGTGCAATATTTTTATGGCAGCAAAACTTAAATTATACTACTTATTATGACCGGGAAGTTTTACACAAGAGACTGGCATTCATTTTATATCACGGCTTTTTTAGCTACAACTTTCATAATGACTTGTTTTTTGATAAAATAAATAGGGTTTTTTTTAGATTGGCGTTTGTTTACTTTTACGAAGTTTTTTGGGGGGATATCAGTAGTTTTTTTTTTAAATAATAAAAGATGCAGACACAATACGACTACAAAATTGACGAAATGATTTCAATGTTTATAGAGAGTTATATAACTTCTGAGAACCAAAGAAATATTATTTCTTACTCTTCATAGAAAAAGCAAAGTGTTTAAAAAGTTTGAATGCTAATATGAACTGAATCTGACAACCAAATATGACTATTTACATTTATAGATCAGGATCAACCATTCCATTATCGCTGTTGATATTTTTTTAAATAAATGCCAAAACTTTTTAATGAAGCGTTCCGTTTATTAATTAGAATTCCAAAGTTTTTTCAGTCTGCTGATTCATATATTTGATTAATCATTTATTTTAGAAACTGTAATATCGGCTTGTTCGTTGCGTTTTTGAACTCTGACGCTCTTTGATGAAAATATAGCAAACCTCGGTTGGCGCCGTCTCGGGAGATAAAATGGCCGCGAAGATGGCTAGTTTATCGCGCAACCGTACCGCCAAAGAAAATATCGATTTTAATTAATTAAAAGTAGAAGAAAAAAGTTTTTGAAACTTCGAACCTATGAAAGGGCCTGAATTGGGACATTCTTAATCGTTTAGTAGAAACAGCTTAATGGAAGAAATCTCCCCTGTCACATCTGTAATTTTTTTTTTTTTTAAAAGAACAGTTTTAATATCCGAATCTTCATTATCGTAACGTTCCCGTTTGTTATTTTCAGGAACAGTTTCTAGATGACGTTTCCTATATATTGTTTTCGACACATTTCGAGATTACAACGCAGCTGTTATTTTTAATGTACCACATCCGTCTTTTATGCCTAGTTTTTTTTTTCATTTTTGTAGGCATATTTAATTTCAATTTTCTTTTATAAAACTACAAAATATCCATCCTATTCAAGAAAAAAACCATAACCAAATACAATTCTTAGATTACGGTTATGTATTATATAATACAAACATTTAGTAACAGCTCATGTTAAAAAATGTAACTTTAATTATAAAATATTACTTTGGCATAATAAAATATTCCTCAATAAATTTTATAAAAAAATATAATTTCTTTTCATAAAAAAATAAGCAAAGATTACTTCGACATAATTAATTACTCCTCAATAATTTTTAGGGATAAAATATATTTCTTACTTTTTATGAAGAAAAAACCAACAAAACTATTTTTAATGGTATTGGTAACTGAATATGGCAACCAAATTGGCAAATATAACTGTTTTGTTTACATTTCTGGATTGATCCATTCACTCGAGTTATTCATAACTTTTTTAAATAAAAACGCCAAAAAGTTGAAATGAAGAGTTTCCGTTTACTAATTAGATTTTTTTTCAATCTGTCTATTCAGATATTAGATTAAATGTATATTTAGAAGTTGTAATAATAACTTAATAGCTAACAGCGCTGCTATGCGGCTCTTCGATGAAAATACAGTAAATCTTGGCTCGTTTTTGGAGGTACCTGGCCGCTAGGATGGCTTGTTTATCGCACATTCATACCGCCAAAGGTAATATAGATTTAAATTAATTAAAAATAGAACGAGTTCTTTTTGAAACTTCAAACCTATGAAAGGGGCTTAATTGGAGCATTGTAAATCTTTTAGTAAAAACCGCTTCCAGATTACTGGTCTAGTAATGGCTGTAGGTCACTTCAAAAATTAGGTCAAAATTTGACTAAAACTGCTCGAAAGATTTCATTTTCGAAAATTTCCATATTTTTTTTCTCCGCTGTATTTGACTCTAGAATAACCAATTTTTTTTTATTGAAAGTAATCTACGAAACCTCTTTACTGTATTTTTTTTTTATTGTTCTACGAAGTTTAGTTTGCCTGGTAGAAAATAAAATCAATTTCGCTGTTAACATAGCGAAATGTTTTCTGTATATATCGCTAAATCAGACGGAACGGTCGTTCCGCCCGCCAATCTCAAAATAACTGCCGTTTGCCCTTGGCGTCATTTTGAGATTGGCGGGCGGAACGACCGTTCCGTCTGATTTAATTCATTATTGGATAATAAACGTATGTTATTATTCCCGCTCGTGAAAAAGTATAAAATACTGTTACTTATATTACCTTAAAAATTCAAAATGAAAACATACGCTATTAAATGTACGCATAACAGTTATCATAATTTCTCTCATAAACATATAAAATCTTTTAGCTCATTTGGTGCCTGTTTGGTAAGAATTTGGCGAGAAAAGATATATAGGTACAAATACACTTATTTTACACTCTCTAGCAGGACGATATCTTCGAAAAATCAACCAACATTATAAATTAAAAAAAAATGGCTCATTTAGCGCGTTTAGATAATTATAATTCACGGAAATAGCATCAATATGCATATTTGCAATTAACAGAACCATCCATGAAAGAATCATTACCTAAATCCACAATAAAAACATGGAATGGAGACAAAACGGAAATGCGTGGCTTGAAACATGTCCATTATTTTTAAAATAATGAATTTAGTTGAAAGTTTTATTTAATTTCTTCTGCCGAATGGCATAACGAAAGGAAAAAAATGATCGGATTTGAGCGAAAGTGGTGTTTTCTTTCAGAATATTCGAATTTTCTCTAAAAAAAAAGAATATTCTGAGCTCTGAAAGTTTGAAATCTGTAACTTAAGTATGACATAAACATTTGTGCCAATTTACGAGTCAAACAAATGTCTAGTTTAAGAGTCTTTAAGACACACACACATATACACACACAAAACTTCATTTTTATTATTATAGATTGGTCAAGGAAACTTTTGCCGATGAATGCGGGTAACTTTGAATCAAGATGTGAGGATTTCTTTATGGAACTTTGCACTTTAAAAATTTGTGTAAAAGTGTATTCGATTTAACTATTTTCGAAGAAGTCTTACTTTTATAATTGCCAATTTTTAAGATGATTTTATAAATCAAACGATTTTAAACATTAAAAGATGAAGATAAAATATAAGAAACGTACAACACTCAAAATTGCAAATGTCGAAATGTAAACATTTTCCAATAACTAATTACGAACATATTAGTATTTTTATTTAAAATAAAACAGTTTGATTTTCATAAAGATATTTCTTTTATTAAATCTTGTTTCTAAAAATAAGTTATTTTTTTATTATTAAAATAGAAGTTTACTTTTCTTTTAAGCGACAATCAATACTGGGTATTCATAGTGTAATGTCATTCTGTACGATGCACTGCAATGTAAATGTTAAGTTATATATAACATTTTTAATAACTATGTATCTTATAACTTTGTTTTATGGTTAAACATATTAATTGCCGCCCCGGTGGCTGAATGGTTAGTGTACTAGCCTTTGGAGCTGCTGGGGTCGGGTTCGAATCCCGGTCAGGCATGGATGTTTGTGACAGTCAATAAATTTTGTTATTTGTCTATGTGTTATTAATTGCTTTGTGACTGTAAAATTCGTTCTGTGTCTGTCCCACTTGACGAAAGCTTATAAGCGGTTCTTTGAACAAGCACACAAGCTGGAATATATATGTATCATACCATACCATACATATTAATTTTACTATATAATTCAGTAAAGCAGTCTTTAAGGATGTTAAAAAGAATATTTCATGCTTGGAGCTACCCGCCCGGATCCTAACTGTGTCCTAATTTTTTAAACTAACATAGATTTTTTTTTAAAAAATTCAATAAAAAGGCTCGGAAATTATTAATAAAAGTACAATGTGTACTTATAATGCATAATGATTTTAAGGCGTTTGAATCGTCATGTAGTACAATTTTTCTTCTTTTATATATAAAAAACCCTATGATTTTGGACCAAAGTTATCTACACCGACGGTAACTTCCGCCTTATAAACGGCTTGTGTAGCCATAAATTTCGACGAATTATACCTTTCGTAGAGAGAGTGCACGTTAAAAATGCTTCAAAGCCCTGAAGCTGCGTACGATATCTCCCTTACAAAGTTGCGTTGGGTGCCTTCATAGGTGTCGTCTCGTCACTGTACAGTGGTTCTAAATTACAACGCTCGTCTGTACTAGCCTTTGTGGGTATCTCAGTGCTATGATCATTCAACCTAACCATATGAAGGGTTTCAGTAATTGTCGCTTTATCATGTTATTAGAACGTCATAATTGGACTTCTCACCTGCCATATTAAAATATTATTATTGGTTGGTTGGTACGTATATATTCTGGTTTTTGGGCTTGATCCGATACCCGATTATAAACCTTCGTAAAATAAGACACACAGACAGAACTTTTAATGACACAGAGAGAAAATGTACACTCATGGTGAAGGTGGGAATCGAAACTCACACCCATTACAGCTCGCAGACTGGTAGCGTAATTTCTGTAATCCTACCCACTAGGCCATCCGGGCCCCTACATTCTTATTTTAAGTAGAAATTTTGAAATTCAAATACCAAAAACAATGGCAGAGATCGACTGCTCCAAATTCCAGCAGAACCGAGATGTAGCTGAAAAAAAAAAACCGCTGAAAGAAGTAATTTGTCGCATTTTTTAATCATTATGGGTTATTGACCACGTTGTTAGCATTTGATCCGTCACACCATAAAGGGATTCGGTATTAATGGGACCTTGACACGTTAATGACGGATTGCACGCTAGCGTGTCCGTCTCGAAAATAGTCTTTCCTAACCTTTCTGTATATTCATTTACTTCGACTTCTTTTCAATTGTACAAGGGCCTGGTGGCCAAGAGGGTTTGATCGTAGCTCATTACGCTAACAGACTGTGTTCTGTACCTGGTTGCAGGTTCGAATCCCATCTTCGACTTGGGTGTAATTTCGATGTCGATATAAAACAAGTTAGTGCGGCGTTATTCTAAAGTCCATCGTAGCATAACTCTTTTTACTTCTACAACTCGGTATAACTTTTAAAATTTTGTAGCTTTGGCCAAAATTAGGCGAAAAATTTAACTCTTTACGATGCAAATAATAGTTGATAAGTGAATTGGGATTTTTTTTAATTACCTTGTGTCTAGTCCTTAAAGGATTAAGTATGTCTTGTTTGCATTTTCTAAATACTCCAATTGTCATTTTATATATAGCGTAGTATTTTCGTTTATTAAGTATGAAAAGTAATCAGATCAAAGCATAATTTGGCTTCTGAAACAGTCTTAAAATCTTTTTGAATTTCTGAATATTAAGCGTGCATTAGACTTTTGACTGGAAAAAAAAATCAGGGAAAAATGCAAAACCACATTGCGTTGATATCAGCAAAAGATATTTTTCATTTAAAAAGAGCAAAATTTATTGTTGATTTCGCAGTCAAAAAATAATCACTGAAACAAATATAGTCAGGCTATACTCCCTTTACATAACTATATATATATCAGCATATAAATTCTTTTCTTTGTTACCACTGAAAAGTAATCAGATTAACGTATGTTCCAAAACAATCTGAAAGTGTAAACGAATTTTTAAATATTTAAAGTACATTAGCTTTTCGGTTTTAGGTACCACCAAGCCTACTTGTCAAACCATTACTTCTTAGATCTGTCCCTTAAAGCTCATAAATCCCAACTTTCGTTTTTTTCCTACACCTAAAAAGGTCTGCTTTTACTCAAAATACGAATCTGGTTAATACAAAGCAGAATATTTTATCCCTTTCCCTTTCAACGCTGGGAAAAAAATCGGGGAAAATGCGAAAGCCTATTGCGCTAAAAGCGCCGAAAGATATTTTTCATGTCGAAAGGAACTGAGGATTTTGGTTGAGTTTTTTTATTTGCTTTATATTTTTTTCGTTGGTTTACTTTGGGGAACTGATATCAAATATGTAATATACTTATGTCATCCGTTTTTTGTGCAAATGTATTTCGATTTCTTTTATGTAGGATGCACTGGGATTTTGATATTTGTATATTTTATGGCAGTCATAATTGAATAACGTGTTAGTCGTTTTCAAAATTATGATGGAGATAATTTCTAGAACAATGTTTTTTATATATTCTTACGAGAAACACATTGTGGGTTTTCTTTTAATGTATTTCTTTCTGCTGAATAAGTCATTTGTTAAAAAGATTGGTGAGTGTGCATGCATGTAATGAAAGTCAACATTAATAGTACATAAAGAATAAATTTATATATATTTAAAGTATTGTGCTATTCTATAACAAATATAATTTACATATGTAAGCGGATTTATTGGGTAAAAAAGATATTGCGATTCATTTTATTTATGTTTCCCAAGGAGTCTGATCTTTGATTTATAACTGAATAATGTGTTATTAGAAGAGAGATAATTTTAAGAGACATGTTTTTTTTATGGAATAGAGATGTATCTTAATGCGACAAGTATATTTTGTGCTCATTTTTTTTCTGTGTGATAAGTCATAGGTAAAAATAGGTTTGAGGTTGTTCATTAGTGAATGTCATCATTAATAGTGGTAAGTTAGTGATTTTTTTTAAAGAAAGATATTTTTTGAGGTATTTTATTAAGTAATAAAAGATGTATTTTTTTTCAAAACAAGTTATTTGATATGTGAAATAAATTTGTCATCTATGCTTACTCAGCATGATTATGGTGATAGTAAATTGGAGAGCTTTGTGGACGAACGTGCTAAGTGACATTTCTGGAAAAATTGTGATTTTTGTGTCATTGGAACATATTACTAAGTTCTTTAACGATAACAAATGTCCCCTTTTTAATAAATTTTAAGTTTAGAATATTTTTTACGGTTTGCAAATTCCGTTTTTAACATATCTAAATGCTAACGAGAAACTTAAAAGCTCATTTTCTCGTCTTCACCTTTTTGTCACTTAGCATGTTCTTCCACTAAGCTCTTCTATTTAGTTACAAGATAAGAGAAGGAATTTTGAAAATACAGTATTGGGAATTGAGATCTGATTATAATACGCTATTTTATGCATAAGATCGTTTTATCTAAAAGAGCATGATTTTTCTCTTGAATGTTTGTCATAAAATTTTTGAAGATTGATAGCAGTTAGTTACTGTGTTTTGGAAGTTATAATACCATAACTATATTTTTAAAGGAAATTTTTATGCATATTTTGTTCTTAAAGATGTTTAAAATATGTAGGGGATAAGTATGTACCTGTACTCACTAAATTAAACTCTTTGATGCTACAGCCCATTACTGGGTTAAGACCTGCCGTGCCCATTTCAGCTGTTGCGGAACCCCCAGTGTTTAGTTCCCAAGAAAACTTGGTACCCATTTTATTGATCCAATGAAGGGATAAATTAATGGGACAACCTAGCCCAATCCCTGATTCGATCCCCGAACCAGTGGCGTGGCAATGCGAAGGCCTACCACTAAGGCACCGGTACTCAGGGTCCTAATAATATAAATTTACGGTGGAGCTGATTTAAAGTTTTTAACTTTTAGGCAGGCATTATCATACCATCATATCCTATTACAACTATTTAATATTCTTTTAATGATAAATAGGGGTATATATAATAGTTTAAAAAAAATAAAAGTCACCAAAGGTACATTTACTATCATTGCACCATGGTTCCATATCTCTTGTAAATTGGGCAGTTTTTGAAATTTTACTTAAATAGCTGCAATATGAGCAAACAAATATCTAAATGTGATTTTACATTAATATCAATAAGCATTGATTTATTAACTCATATGCAAAGAAATATTTTCAAAAAATTACAAAATATTTTTAACCAAGATTTGGGAGAAAATGCTTTAAGAACTGCATTTATTATTACTCTAAATCAAGAAAAAGTATTAGTTAGCAATTTAAATTCACTTTTTAATTATTTTCATTTAAATAAAATCTTTTTAAAGGTATTTGTTATGAAGTAAACGTTGCAGAGTAATGCTCTTATGTAGAACACTTTTTTTTACATATAACATTATTTCAGATTCAAAATATAGATATTTTTAATGATTTTATATAATTTTTGTCGATTCACTAATGTCATACACTGGAAAACAGGTATTTCATCTGAAGAAAAAAAATTGTTGTGTAATTTTACAAATCAATAAATCCATTTAATAGATTTTCTGTTTCTTCCCTGTTAGTTATTGTTATCTTAAGATCTTTAAAAATATTCTTTGGTACAAAATACCAGTATCCGTAATTTTACTTGTTAATATACTGATCAAAACAATAAGAGAGCAATTTGTGTACTTTTGTTACCCTTTCATAGCTTGTCCTAACTTTTATTTTTTATTCTAAAATTCTAAATCTCATGAGAAAGATTCATTATAAAACCAAAATGAAATGGTAATAAACTTTTGAAAAAACTCGTAATCTTTTAACTGAAATTTAGGGGTAAAAAATTCGAATCATAATTTTTGAATAAATTATAACAATGATTTTTCAAACTTTATTTATTAAAAATAGATAAAATCTATTTTTAATCATCTAAAAATGCGAGCATAAGAAATTTAGGGTTAATTTATTTCATAGATTTGTTTTAACGTGAATTTTATTTTAAAATACTTTTCTTAATTTCATTTAATTAAAACGTTCATAATTTAATTCTTTACAAGACATGATTCTTGCATTAACGCTGCAAAAGGTAAATAAAACTTAACAATGAAAATAAAATCGTAAGTTGATGATTCCAAATGGAATCATTGAGGTGAAGGGGTTTAAACCACGCGCTCCCCAATACTGTAGAAAAAACCCAGTTGTTTTAAAAGTTAAAAACTGCCAAATTTGACGCCACTTAATAACTGTTTTTTTTTTTACAGTTTAAAACTGTAATTTTCTTAAAGAAAATTTTAACAGGAAAAACTGTAATTTTAACGGGAAAAACTGTTATTATAGCAGGAACAAACTGTTAATTTAATAGTTTTTTACTAGTTTAACTGTTTTTCCTTGCTAAAAAAAATTACATAACACTAGCCTCGCGACTGAGCAATTACTTTGTAGCATACGGTTCAGTATTGGGCTCGCAAGCAAGAGGTTCCTGGAAGAGGTATTTACCGGGCTCGGTTTTGATCCGGGGACCTCTTGCGTGCGAGCCCAATACCGAACCGTCTGCTACAAAGTAATTGTTCAGTCGCGGGGCTAATATTCGGTATTTGTGCTGAACGATGACCTCAATCACGTAATTCCTTGCACGTCTTCAAATTTCCCTGACGGGGAGGTGCATTGGATGGGTTGGGATTGTGACGTCATGTTAACGAAGATAAAAACAGTTATAAACTGTGTTTCTTAAGAACAGTTTTAACTGTAAAAAATATGGTATTTAACTGTAAAAACAACTGGTTTTTTTACAGTGCATGAATAGTTTTCTGTAAAACCCATTTTTCCTTTGTAGTACTTTTAAAACAGTAAAAACAACAATACAATTCAACCCGTTACTTAATTACTATTCAAACATGAATAGTTTCTGTAGAACACGTGTTTCCTTTGTAGTAAAATTGAAACAGAAACACAACATTACGAATATACAATCATTATTCAAACATGAAGAGTTTCTGTAGAACTCGTTTTTCCTTTGAGGTACTTTTGTAACCGTAAAAACAACATTTTGGGGCAGCCATGAAAGTAATAGCAATGCTGCAAGTTCTTTTGACTAAAATCGTAGGATAGAAAACAATGCGAGACCAAGTAGCTGCAATTCATCAGTATCAATTGAAACGATGAATATTAATTTTATTCATTAATTCTTTTACGCGAACGCAACGCCTGTGTTTCACACACTCGGTAACCATGATATATTAAACATTTTATTAAGTTTTTGCAGATGTTGAATACTTGAGCTGTTCATTTGAAATTTGTTCTGTCTATTTTATCATTTTCAACTTCCTTGTTTGGAAATGAATATATTTTCAATGAGCATCACATGCTCTGGTAACTATGTTATATTTAAAGAACAGCCCACGCGAAAGTAACATGGAACAGAACAAAAAAAAATCATTTACAAAAAAAGTCAGTTATCTTATATGCCCTGCAAAGCATTAATTAGGTGATGAGAATCGTTTTAATATATTTTCGAATGGTGTTCTTTAAGTGTTGCGTCAACGCATCATCAGCGCCTATATTTTTCAAATTTTGTGATTTTAAGTAAGAATTTTTAATCTTAAAATTTACGTGGCACCTTTGGATTAGACCTCACTTAAAGCTATTTATCGTTTCTGTAACCCACTACCCACTATTATACAACGTGTTTCTTCACTAATTGTAGTATTTGACCCACAAATTAAAAAAAATCTGCTCGCTTGCACATGGCAAGCTACAATCACAACGTCATTAAAGACATGACGTTGTTAGCATCGTTGTTTTAATCACATGAAAGCACCAACGTCAATTTCTTTGAAAGTATATTTCTTTACTCCGATTACACTGGTCAACAATGAAAATGCGAATGAGATGAAAGTACTTGATTATGAATGATTTCGACGTGCTAAACACGAATATCACCTTAAAAAATGAAAGTTAGCTCTTGTTTTTGAGTTACGGTCGTTTTTTGTTATTGCATAGATATGGCGAAATGCATGGGTGCACCAAACCCAAAATTAATTAAAGTCAATTTTGTTTACAGAAAACCTCTGAATTTGTGTTCATACAGATTTTTTTTTAGTATTATCAACCTGGGAGGTGGGAGGAAATGATAGGTTTCAAGGGTTTTGAAACCATATTAACAGCTTTATAACCCTTCTAAGCAGCATAATTATTCTTATCTCAAGAGGTGCAGAATAAAGAGCAATAAATTCCTTGCATTTCGTACTTGGTTGTTTTAGAAGTTGTAGAATATCAAAAATTAGTGTTAGTAATAAATCTATAACTGTTATGCCTTGTAAATGCATTAATAGAGCTAATAACTTTTGTTATATTTGCGACAAAGTGCAATTTTTTGCATAAAGAGAGCAGCACTGCAAAAATAAAGAAAACTTATCATTTGTATTTTGGTTACAAGATAGGATACCAGGATAAATTTCTGGGTTCCTCACGTATGCAGTTAAAGTTGTGTAGCAAATTTGTCACTTTGACTTCATCTGGAACAACAGATAATGCCGTATGCTTGGAAGAAAAACGCATGTCATTTAATAGAACAAAACGGAGTGTCATTTTATGATTAAGAGGGAACCAACAAATTAGATTAATGACTTATTTCTGCATCATCTAATCGGTTCAATGAGGTGTTATTTAGAAAAAGATAAAAATTAAATAGCCTAACATTTCTTCAAGTCTGTGTCTAACACGACACTATTTACTAAAAAGTCTACAATATATTTTTTTAGTTTTAATGAGGATAATAGCCATGCGTTTGCTAAATATGCTACAGCTCCTAAAAACAATCTGGAGAAATGTGAGGAATTTATTGCTCTTTTTTTTCTGCACCTCTTAAGTAAGAACAATTATGTTGCGTAGTGGGGTATTAAGCTGCTAATGTGGGTGAAAAGTCTTGTAAGTTATCATCTCTTACCACTCTCATCTTGATAATATATATAACCTGTATGAGCACAAATTCAGAGGGCTTCTGTAAATAAAATTGACTATAATTAATTAATTTTGTGTTTGGTGCGCCGATGCATTTCGCCGTATCCTATGCAATGAAAAAAAAAACGTAACTCAAAAACAAGAGCTAACTTTCATTTTTTAAGGTGATATTCGTGTTCAGCACGTCAAAATCATTCAGAATTGGGTACTTTTATCTGATTCGCAGAAAATTTTTGAAATTTTGTTGTCCAGTGTTATACTTCCAGAGAAATCAATAAACTAAGTTCTGTAAGTTCATTACCTAAATTATTACATCTCTTGTAAGCAATTTTTATGATACCATAATAAATTCCATACTGTTTCCAAAATACACCATTTTCCTTTGCTGATCTACTTCATAGAGTTGATAATTTTTAGGAAAAAGCATGGTGGTGTGTCAATTGGTTAAAGCGCTGACCTTTTGTACCTAACACTGGGGACTGTACCCCACTTTATCAATTGTTCTTGTAATGTTGTTTTTAATAAGTTATTTAGAATTCATGTACTTTAGTTTAATTATACCTCTTGTAACAAAACGCACACTGGAACACTCTCAAATAAACCAGACCAAAAAAAATCTAATAAAGGTTTTATGTAAGAAGATAAAAACAGTTATAAACTGCTTTTCTAAAAAACAATTTTTATCGGTGAAATATATGGTATTTAAAAGTAAAAACAACAGTTTTTTTTACAGTGTAATTGTTTTTAGCAGGGTTCGATGAAACAATACTTTTTCCTTGCCACAGAAATTTCGTTATTTTACAATGAAACAATGTAACATTACTGTGTTCTAGCCAAATATGTTTGCAATGACATGAAATAACTTTTCCGTGCTACGTAATTTTACAATGAATGCATTAGTGTAACTTTTGAGTGCAACATACGCAAGATTTTACAACATTAATATTGAATCTCACGATATCCTCCAAGCCAAGGATGAATCAAACTCCCGCAAACAGTCATCATCATTCAAGTTATGCTCTTCCCTATCGAAAAGAAAAGCACGAGAGATAAAATCGCCAAATAAATTTTACAAAGCGCCAACTAACAGAGCGAATGAAATGATGGCGAATGAAATGTTTGACGATTGAAAATCAGAAGACTTTTGTTCGGCAGTATCTACAAAAATGGACTTAATTTAACACTAAATGCTTTTAACTAATAAGAATGGGCTGCGGGGGTCTAGTGGTTAGCGTATTGGTCTCGGAATCGGAAGGTCCCGCGATCGAGTCACGGTACCACCGAAGACCCACCGAGTATATGCGGAGTACGTGCTCGTTAAATCTGTAGGTCCGAAAGTCCTGTGGGCGGTTATTGCGCAGTTTCTAACGGGTTCAGGTCCCTGGATATACTATTTCCCTTCCCTTCAGGGACATGTCTAAATTGTGGAGGTGGCGCGATAGATGACAGCTCTGTCACGTATGTGAGTGTGTTGTGTTTGTCTTACTTAAGGTAGGCGAGTACCCCAAATTCTAAAATTTTTACTTATTCTTTAACCTTTTCCAAATTTGGCATAGTATTTCACATATAATGAACAATGCTCTTTGGGCAATTTTTTTTTATTTAAATATAATTGATTTATTTTAAACGGTGTTTTTCAACTAAAAAAAGGGGTTTACGCTAACACTTCTAGCATAAAAAGTTTTACTTTAATTTACCTGAAATTTTTTACAGATGCTATTTCAATATATATCTGTGCCATGAACCTCTAACATGTGGTGTAAATATACAAGTTTTTTTTTAAATGTCCAAAGTGTAAGTCAATCGAAAAAAATCTTTTTTTTGTGGTTAATTTACAACATTTTTCTTAATAACTTCTTTTCTTGTAATTTGTATGTAACTCTAGAGGGTCATTGCATGTATCAGTTTAAAACGACGAATTTAACACATAATTAATGTTTATAGGTTGAAAATGTGGTAGACTTGTTAGCGTAAACCTCTTTTTTTTAGTAGGAAAACACCGGTTAAAATAAATCAATTATATTTAAATTAAAAAAATTGCCCGAAAAGCATTGTTCATTATATTTGAAATCACTATGCCAAACTTGGAAAAGATTAAAGTGATAGTAAAAATTTTAGAATTTTGAGTATTCGCCTACCATAACGAAGGTTTATATGAGGGTCTCTGACCAAGCACACAAGCCTAAAAATATATGTCTATCAACCAACATAAAAGAAGTTTCCAAAAAAATAATGGTAACATTCATGTCAAACTCAAATAACGAAATCTCAACATCCTCCATTCCGCTCTTTATGCGAAAGGGCTCCATTAACTTAAAAGCCCATTTCGCACAGGGGAACGGCAACGCTGCTGTTAGAGCCCCTTTCTCTTACAACACTCTTTTCGGTCGTGGGCCGCGGATTAAGCTCTAATCCCACTCCATCCTCTTTGCTCTTGAGCTTCCAGAGTCCTTAATGACTACTTAAGGTTAGAAAGAGAAACGACAAATGAGCCAAATACATACCATCTTCTTGGATGGTTTTGGTTTTTGGTTTATTTGACGGTTAACTCTTGGAGTCCTTCATGACTACTTAAGGTTTGAAAGAGAAACGAAAAATGAGCCAAAAACCATATTGTTGGATGTTTTTTTTTTGGCTTATTTGACCTATTCTATGGTTTACTCTTGGAGTCCTTCATGTCTACTTAAGGTTTGAAAGAGAAACGAAAAATGAGCCAAATACCCTCTCGTTTTATGCTTTTTGAGTGGCTTATTTGACTTATTTTATTTTTTGCTCTTGCGTTTCCCGGGTCAAAGTCATTAATGACTACTTAAGGTTAGAAAGAGAAACGACAAATGAGCCAAATACCATCTTCTTGGATGGTTTTGGTTTTTGGTTTATTTGACGGTTAACTCTTGGAGTCCTTCATGACTACTTAAGGTTTGAAAGAGAAACGAAAAAGGAGCCAAATACCCTCTCGTTTTATGTTTTTTGTGTGGCTAATTTGACTTTTTATTTTTAGCTCTTGCGTTTCCCGGGTAAAAATCGTTAGTAACTACTTTAAGGTTAGAAAGAGAAACGACAAATGAGCCCAATATACCATCTTGTTGGAAGGTTTTGTCTTATTTGACTGGCTTGAACGATTCGAATTTTCCAATTTTAAACCTCTGGGGCTAAAATTGGAAAATTCGAATCGTTAAATCGAATCGTAGAATTCGTAAGCTAATGTCTGAAATGTAAATCTGTTTTCAATGCATGAATTTTTTTTATTTAGAAAGATTTTGAAATCCCTCCGTCTACCACAAAGTATGCCACAAGACTTACAAAATTAAGTAAAATTGTACAATATTAAAAAATGAAATTCTAAATAACATCAGAGAGATGGGCGAAAATATCCAATTTTCACATCTGATCTGGGGAAATATGAGGACAACGTGTGGAAAGTACCTCCAAGCCTCTTCTGAAGGCAGATCTTGAATTTCCATGCAATTGCAGGGTAATGCAAAAACTCGAATTTTTCAATTGAAATTTAATTTCTTCAAGTTTTGAAAATTATATTTTTGTGGAAGATGTTTATAAATAAATCTTGACTTGACACTTTGATTTTTTCATTTTTTATAGGACCCGATTGCCCGACAATATATCCACAAGCAGAACTGTCTTGATAAAGCCAGCCAAAGTCAGACGTCCGTCTCACTAGAAGGGCCGGATTTAAAAACATGCCGACTGTAGGCTTAAATTTGGCGTCCTTTGCACATTATTCTCACACTTCGGGAAAAGATATAGCTGGTTGGTTGCAAAATAGGGTGGTATATGCTGTCTAAAATTATCACTATAAAATCAATCAGTATAACAGAAGGAAAAAAGGATTCATTTTAAATACAACATAATTAGAAAATATAGAAATAGAAAAATCAGATATTTAATTTTTTATTAATTTGACATAAAATTTGCCGCCTCAAAAATTCGCCCGTCTAGGCTACAGCCTACTTAGCCTATTTAGAAATCCGGCCCTGCTCACTAGACATTCCAGTTCTGGAGTTATCCCGGGCAGCCATCAACTTGTAAATATCGGGCCAACTTCTGAAACTACGGAACTATTGTAGACTCAGTGGACTCCTTAGAAGACCCGTATTGCTTGTACAAAATTCACAAACGTTATTGGGATATTCTGCTCAGTTGAGCTACTCAATGTTTACCAGTAATGTTCCTATGATATATCAGTAACTTTCCCTAAAAATTTAGAAATTATGCCACATAAAGCAGTAACCTTCTTGAAAATCTCAAAATTTTCCCATTTGTATGCAAAAAAAAGGACTACCTCGTAGGTGCTACTTTTACTTTTTTCTCTACTGCGTACTACTTGTATTGGTCTCTTTTCTGTTTCAATCTGCCAAACTTTGAGTCATTCGCTACAGCATAACAATATTCAACAGCTTAAAATTAAAAATAGAAATAAGTACAAACTATAAGATTAATGGATTCTATGTGTTGTCTAAAAACAAGCTTTGAGTGTTTCTCCAAACTCCCATTAACTTAGATAGTTGTAATATTTGTTGATGCCAGGGAACAAAATTTATTAGCAATATGCTTTTTGAATATCTGTTACTTCATGCTGAATGTCCAACTTATGAATACCACCATAAATACTGAATTTTATATAACTCTAAACTACTAACTAAACTTATGTCCACTCACTTATTTAGATTTGCCAATGCGTGGCAATATATTTTTTAAACAATCCTTGCTTTTCATTTGTTGTAACTTCAAGACGAGCATCAACCTTCAAAACACAGCAATAAGTGTTGACTAATTTTATTTTGAACAAAGATTCTAACTTCGAGCGTTTCATGCCAGTACTTCAATATAAACTAACCAATACAAATATAACCAAACTATTTTCTTAGATGTTTAGTCTAGAAAACACGCCTGATCGTTTGTAAATAATCGTCTGGCCTTTGAATTGCATAACTCTAAACTACTAACTAAAATAATGTCCATTCACCATTTATGAGTTTGCCAGTGTGCGAGGGTCTATTTTTTCCTGTAATCCTCGCTCTTCGTTTTGTTGCTACTAGTCTAGTTAAACTAAGAAAAATCGCGTATTTTAACATATCCGACAAAATCCGACCATAGGACCCCTCCCCCCCAACACACACAAAAAATGCATTTAAAATGCGTCCGAAGCTATTTCGTCCAGGTCAAATCACAATTTGAATAGTCATATACATCATGGAATATCATAAACATCAAACTTTCAAAACACATCAAGAACAGATGAATTCATAGATATCATAGTTAAAGTATTCGATCGGCAGATCACGTGACCTGCAATGCTAACCACGGGACGCGCATGGGGACTAAAATTGGAAGGGTATGGGGTCAGTGTTGCCACCACATTAAGGAGAAAAATACTACGGAAAATACCATTTATTTCTAAAATTACAAATAATGTAAAATTGCTAGAAAAGCGGTCAACGTTTTTTAAAAGTCACTAAAAATATTCCAAAAGAAAGCTAGTATTTTAATGGTACTTTTTGTAATTTTAGAATTAAATTTTATTTTTTCGTAGCACTTTTCTCCTTAAAGTGGTGGCTTCACTGACCCCATACACTTTCAATTTTAGTCTGCATGCGCGTACCGTTATCCTTGGAGGTCACGTGATCTACCATTTTTATACTTTAACTATGATATATATGTTCATCCAGCTTATAAGCATTATATATGAGATCATTATATATGAGACCAGCTTATAAGCCTTTGTCAAGTAAGACAGACACCATTTGCATGATTACACTTTGCATCCGTAGTTTTAACAGGGCTTTTTTTTATTCGGGTTTATTTGCGGGGCAGGAGGGGAGGGGGTAGTTACATATAAATTCTGGCTTGTGTGCTTGATCAGAGACCCGCTTATGAAGCCTTCTGTCAAGTAATACAGACACATAATTTTTTACTGATACAAGAGAAAAGAAGTGCACCCAGAGCGAAGGCGGGAGCCGAACCCGCACCCTGTGTAGATCTCAGACTGTTAGCTTAGTATTCTGCGATCTTAACCACTAGGCCACCCAGGCCCCTAAATAAAGATTCCAAGTGGTATCCCCTCGACTCATAAATAGAGTTATTAAGGAGGAGTAGAGGGGTCTATCGGTTCAAATGGTTTGAAGCAGATCTGTCAGGTTTTTCGAGCTACTGCGCTTACCCTACAGGCACTGAGGTATCCCAAGATGCACTGCTTTAGCGGTTTTAGCTTCCACTCTACGTTTATAACGTAAAAAGTGGAAGGTTTTATAATCGTGCAGTCCGTCCGTCCGTCTGTCACCCACTTTCACAGAACGAACCAAAAGTCTCACAAACAAGTGGGATACGTCATTTTGAAGCAAAAAAATCAGTTTAGGCTACATTCCAAATTTTATTAAAATTTTTTAATTAGAAGTTTATTTAAAATTTAAATAACTAAAAATTTAATCTACATTGAAATAAGATGTAAATTCCATTTTTATTCAATATTTTCACTGTTGCCATGACATCAAACGTGCGAAAAACTTTATTTAAAATTAAAATAAAATTCTTGAAAAAATATTTATTTTTGTGTAATCATTCAATTTGGATTGTTGTAATAGCACAATAAAGTTATTTTGAAGGTTCATTTTATATGAATGAAGAAAGATGCATAAAAAATTCTAAATTTGCATAAAAAATATTAAAAGTTTCGTTTTTACTTTTGATGCAACATTTACTAATTTATTTTTCGAAATGTAAACTTGAGGCTTCGAAAATATATTTATTTAAAAAATACATCATTATTCTTCGAACTTCAAAAAACAAAAAAAAAAGCAAACGATAAAGATTAATTATCAAGTCTTCAAAAGAAGTATAGAGACAATTATTAATTTTGGCTTATAAAAGTTTGAATTAGAACTAGCTACAAGCCCTGTTTGGCGAATTTCTGTGGTGCTTGTTAGTGTGTTTCCTGTTGAGCGCAAATATTGTGTGGAAGCGGTGTAAGTGACA
The DNA here is from genome assembly GCA_023701765.1 of Hylyphantes graminicola. Classification (NCBI taxonomy): domain Eukaryota; kingdom Metazoa; phylum Arthropoda; class Arachnida; order Araneae; family Linyphiidae; genus Hylyphantes; species Hylyphantes graminicola. Next base: position 11,328,144 of record CM043121.1, on the reverse strand, counting down.
GATTCTGTAACAAACCAACTTGTTTTTAGCTACAGCCAATGACATAGTAACCGAAACTGGCACTGAGGTATCCCAAGATGCACCGCTCCAGCCTGCTTCTTTTGGGCGTTACTGCGCACATACATGGCCCGCTCTATTCTCTTTCCAAACTCTATGGTCTCCACTCGACTCATCAGTGGGATCGGTCGTTAATCGGCACCTCCGCATCACTCCCCTCCCAGCGAGCTTGTTCGGGATGCTGTCGGGTGATCTATCAATGGGCAAGAACACGTTCACGGCGGGTTTGATGGATGAGTTAGAAAGTGGGGGTATTTTTCAGGGATTGTTCGATGGGATGGTGGTGGAGAATGGAGAGTGTTCCATTCTGTTGATGAGTTGATTTATCTTGATAGTGGGTACGGTGAAAGCTCCATTTAATCGTTTTTTTTAAAGGTTAAGTTTAGTTTGAATTATCAACGCACTAGAGCTAGGACTAGATCTGTACGGTAGTTGTAATTAAATAAATAAATGAATTTATGGATCTTTGAATCAAGAAGAGAGATTTAACTGAATCCCTTTAGAAACATTCTTCTAAAATTAACCACTATACATAATTTATAATAATGTTATAGGTATTTTTTTTACCTAATTTATGTATCAATCATAGGTGTCTTTATTAGTTCAGTTTGAATTATCGTCGCACTAGAGCTACACTAGGGCCATAGACGATTGGGAGTCGTAATTTAGAACCACAGTCAGGTGACGAGCCGACGCCTGAGTAGATACCCAGCACAACCGTTAAACGCGACATCATACGCTGCTTTGGGACTTTGGAGCATGTTTAACGTGCATTCCCGCCACACGGGGTATTATTCATCGGACATTTTTTGGCTGCACGGGCCGCTTATAGGACGGCAGCAATTTTTCCGATGTCCGGACCAGAACCTGGGACCTTCAGCATGCAATGAGAACGCCTCACCAACAAAGCTCCCAATCCTTCGTTTTTTTAAGTATTAAATGCAAAATAATTGAAAAGGCGTGGAAGTTTGAAAGTGGCATGGTAATATTTATAAAAGCTTTACTAAATTAAAGAGAACTTAGAAAATAAGCTGAGGAAGTGCAACCGGACTTTAATTACCTTTGAAACGCTTTTTCCTCTCTTAATTATTTCTTGCAATCTATTAGTTGATACTCAGAACAAAGCTTTTTAGTAGAAAAATTTTACGATGCATAATTTAGCTTTTGTTTCATTAAGGGCCAAATATATTTAATTTTTACACCAGTGATTCGAATACATTTTACTTCATTATCAGTAGTTCTTTTTTTAACAGCAATTTAAATAGGAATTTTTCATTATAATTCCTCCGTCAAAGTTCCTGATTTTTTTTCCACTATACGAATGCTAAGAAGGAGAAACAGTTTTACAGAAATTCTACACTGCGAATTATAACCTATCTGTTGAAGTTATAATTAGGTTTCCCCCTTTATGACTACTTAGAAGGAGATTTTCTTTCTGTCAAATAAAGGCTTATTTGTGTCAAAGTTAAAATATATATTCATGAACCACAAAACTATTATAGTGATGGTTAGAACTTTTTACTAATTTTTCTCTAATATATATTTTATTGTGCACATTATTTTATTATGCTATATACATTGTTTTATATTGTGTGATATGACGTATCCTCCATTGATGTACCTTAAACATGCATTTAAAAGTAAATTTTTATATGTCTATAGGTTAGGCTCTGTTTTCTTCAAAATTAGCGGACATTTTTGTTAAAATGATATTTATTACGAAGTTTAATTTCATATTACTATTTCTGTATGTTTAAAGTTAAATAGTTTCCATTCTCGGTCCTCCAACCAGCACCAGTTACAGACCCGCAGACTGTTAACGTAGTGAGCTGCGACCCAAGCCACTAGGTAACAATAAATATATTAAATGAGGTTAAAGCACCCTATATTAAATTAAGAATTAGATGTGTTTTGTACACTACTAGGTGACCCGGCGAACTTTGTTCCGCCTTAGAAGCAATAAATGAGCAGACTTTTGATTTTATCAAGGTCAATTCTTTATTTAGATAATAAATGTAAATTTAAAAAATAGGAAGTATTATAATGATTTTGTATGGTTCATGTATTTTAGTGTATGGGTTCCACTCTTTGGTGAATCACCTTGTGATACACGGCATTTTTCGTTTCATAATCAAGTCCAAGAACAAATAACGCAGATGGTCTTCCGATCCGTGAGCAGGACCCATATAATTGACAATGAGAAAAAAAAATGGATTTTCTAGATTCGGACCACAAACTTTTAAGGATTAGCCTTGTGATTTGTTGATGATCATGGCGAATGCAAGACGGATCGGAAATTGAAGTCGTTTAAACTCAAATGGCATGTCGTCGGTTGGGATCTTCTGGATTCTTGGAATGAGAATTTCCTCATCTTCGAACTTTCCCTTAATTATCGTCGGGTAAATCACATTGTTCATCAATTTCCTTACCACCAAATGCTTCCGTTAAGACTTTCTGACCCAGTCGGCAAAGACTTTCGACTTGCTTGCGATAGGTCCCAGGTTCAGATCCAGTCATCGCCAAAAGAACTGCCGACCTACAAACGGCTGTAGAGGCTACAAACGGCGGAGTAATTCTGATCCACCATAAAAAAAAAGATTTATAATCAGTAAATAGAATAAAATACTAATATTCAAATATCAATCCAGCAAATTAAACCAGCATGTTCTTTTTTTCTTTATTTAGTTTTTGTTCACGCTGAAATTTCTTTTAAATTTAGGTAAAAGTATAAATTCTACGGTTACAATGCTATTCCTATGGCTCAGGTTTTGCACTCCCACACCCGTTTGGGTTCGAATTTCGAAATAAAAAGTACAGCCTGTTACTGGTTCTTAGCTACCACCCGACCAATTTTCAGCCAAATCAGTTCATCCGTTCTTGAGTTATAAATAGTCGAACTAACACGATCTTATTTTACATATAGAGATTTTGTGATCGCGATTCTAAATTACAATTCGAATATTAGCTGTCTGAAATGCCCACAAAGAAGCTCAAGATAAGTTTCTAAAATTGATACAATAAATTCCATCCAACTAAATAAGGTGAAAGCACCCTATAATGAAATTATATGCAGTTCATCAGGGTAACACAAACAAACTCTGCAAAGGTCCAAGACCCTTTAAACACACCCAACCCGAAAAACTTCTACAAAAGTCCCGTTGTGTGACTTCACTTCTTCAAGGTGACCCTTTCTGATGGCCCGAAAAGTCACAAAGTCACATTTGATTCGTTGGGACCCGTATGGATCGGCTACATGCGCAGCCAATGGCAGGGCCTGAACCAAGAAAAGATCTTGGAGGGGAAAAGAGGAGGGGGGGGGGAGTAGTTCGAAATTTGGGGAACGTTCGTTTCCATGGAGATAGAATAAATCGACGTCTCCACCTATATCTTCGAAGGGATGGGCCTGTTAGGATTTGGTTTAGTTCTTTGTCACCAACTGGCATCAAATGTTACAGTTATTTAAGAGAATACAAACGAAATACCATACTGAGACATTTATAGTCGGTCTATTTTCGATGCGAGCACCGAAAAGACTTTCTACCCCCATCCCTGTGCTTGGTTTTCTAAGAAACGGGAGGGAGCTTCGCTTTTCTAAACCTAACGCGTTTGAGATTCTTCTTCAATCCGAACAGTTCAAACTCAAGTAGTGTGAGGAAAAATCTAAACTACGCCGTTTCGAAGAAAACTACATGCGGGGTTTGGCAGGGAAATGCTTTCGATGCTCGCATTCTAGATAGACCTACTATAGATGGATAAAAGACTATTTTTGCCCATAAATACAAAATTTTGCAGTTACTGATATATTTTGAATACTACTCAGAGAAAAAGGATTTTAGAGACAAGATATAAACAAAAAAAAAAAGCAAAGACTAGAGTCAAATTGGCGAGGCGTTGGTCTTCAGACAAAAGTATATATCTAGAGTAGAATACCTCATCTTCACTGCCTTCTAATATAATATTAAATAGTTAACTATGTAATAAAACAAAATCTTTTATGAAGGGACTGGGTAAAGCTAAAACAGTCTAGAAATAACAGCAACTGTATTCCAAAATATGATCTTGATAAGTCGTTAAACTTTTTTACGTATATTCAACAATATATTCTCAAGAACTAAAAATATATCATTAATAATTGTATTTCTTTTGATCTAAATCAACATCACAAATATTCTACACTATATTCTCAAGATCTGCACAATACATTCATAAGGAAGAATGGGCACGTTTTACCACGGGTCTCCAAACTCAAGTGCCTCAGTGTTAATTCAATGGGAAAAAACTATTTTCTCGGACACATTTACAAACGGTTTCTCTTAAATAATAAATGTAGGTAACTTACAGGTCTCCATAATCCCACTTTTTGAAATTGCTTCGAATACCTTTTGTAAAATTATTTATTGGAAATTAAAAAAAAATTAAAAATAATTAAAAAAAAGTTATTTTGTCGGGACCTGTAAGTCAGCTACATTTATCACATAAAAAATCCGTTTGTAAAGAGGTTCAATACAGCCGGAGAAATGTGGCAGATAAAATATTTTTTCTCCTTTGGATTAACACTGAGGCACTTTGCTTTGGAGACCCACCGTCCTGCGCGCCCATTCCCCCTTAATAACTGTATTCCTTTAATTTATAAAACACCATATATTCTACAATATATATTCTTTGCAAACTACATTCCTTTTCACTTAAAATAACAAGTAAAAAATGAGATTTTGCAAATTCTTCACCATCTCCAATCTCTGTTACGCTCTGTCGAAGACGAAATTTTTTTCTCTCTGCTTGATTATTTGTAGTTTTTCCGGTCTATCCAAAGAATTGACACCCAGAACCTTTTAGCCATTTCAGGTTGTCTAGCGAACGGTTTTGATCACTTCTATGGGGTTGATGGCATTTAATGGTGTAATTATTGATCGAGGATTGTGACTTGAATGATTGTTTTGGGGTAAAATTTACGCTAGGGATTATATAGTTAAGAATCTAATGTAAATAGCGTTAGAAAGATTTTTTTTGTTTAGGTTTTCATTTTAAATAAGGGAAGTCTATATATTTTTTTATTTCTTAAAATTAAGCTGTAATAATAATAATAAAGTTTTTTTTAAAGTTAAGGTTGTTTTCGTTCTAACTACAAAAAATTCTCTTGGTTCCTTTCCAAAAAAATATTCTATGTATTTCTTAAAAAATGTAACTAATAAAAATTCATATTACTATTGACACTAAAAATTTACGTGAATTTTTTTTACATGTAAAATATTCATCGCTGAGAAAAAAGCCCATAAAAGTTTTCAATTTTATTCCAAGATATTCTAATAATGCATGGAAAGTATTACAATTTTTTATAATTTGTCTTTATTTTACATTACGATAATAGTTTCATCATTAAAAACTCGCAATACAATAAGGTTTTAAAAGTAAAAAACAAAATTGTATGATAAACATGTGCAGATTTTGAATCAATATAAAAAAACAACCCAAACATATTGCGAAATGTGTATTAAATGTATATAATCACTCTAAACTGCGATTTCATTGGATGTTTCGTTTTCTTTAAAAAGTTTTGAAACTGCTCATTGGTTTAAAAAGTTCACGCAATCCGAACTGCGATGCCATCGGTTGATTTGTTTTTCGTGGCAAAGTGTTGAAACAAGCCCTTCTAAGTAAAAGAAAACATTTGGGGCTTTAAAACAGTGGAAAGTGTCAGACTTGGCAAAGTACCAACTATTTTTCTTTTATTACTCTGGTGGTTTTGTTCGTAGAAAAGCCGTATTTAGATATGGATATAAAAATTGTATCGTGTTTAAAGGGGAAATATCTAAGTTTATTGGAACTTTTTGGAAGTGAGTTATCTAGTTTAAGTGTCCATAAAATACTGGTAAATAAAAGTGTTAACTTTTTCTAATGGCTATTTGCACGTACCCTGAGTACATTAAAAGTAAACACTTCTTGCATCATTTGAACTTGAATGTACGATTTAAACAAAAAAGATATAAGAAAACTCACAAAAGACTGCTTTTATTTATTTAGTTACATGTATATTAGAACAACATTAAAATATGCCTGTAAGGATCGTTGCATGCAAGCTGTCCAAGACAACGAATTAACTTAACCGAAGAACGGGAGAAACAACCGACGCACAGTGGGGTATTTGAGCAATGTAGCTGGACAAAAGTCGATTTTAAAAACCTAAACATATGAAGAAAAAATAGTCATTTCTGATAGACGAATAATGAGCGCATGTCGAACAACACTTTTTTTTTAATTGCAGACGACTTTTTACATTCGTAATGCTGGTTTAAAGTTCGTTGTTCAGAAGTGTTCGTTTTTATTTTTCTGACGCTCGTAAACAGACGGAGCTGTAATTATTTTTTATCCTAATTAAAACAGCGAAAATGGATTTTTGAGTTATTGAATCTAATACAGCATGTAAGAATGTATACTTTCCACCAGTTTTAATTATTTTTAATGTTTTATTTTGAGCATATTAACGTTTTGAAAATGTTCTATTTTTCATCATCAATTTTCTTCGATTTGATTTACATTTTAGACAATTAGTTATATAGTTCCGCAAAGTTCCGCTTTGAGTTTTAGCTTAAAAGAAAGCTTAGAATCTAAGCTACAAAAACCTGGTAAAATTTCTTGCGAATTTTTGCGAATTTGCGATATAAAAGTAATTTTCCATCATCGTTAGGTATGTGATCTAACAAAGTACGCAAGCTTCAACCTACTCTCAAGACGTTAATTTTTGTTTTAGGATCATCAAAAGTTATAATCATGACTAGGAAAGAATTTGTTTGCCATTATGCAGTAACAGCATTTGAATAACATAAATGAAAAATTGAAGTTTTCAGAAAATTGCCTTTTAAACTTGGATAATTTTCCCGATGAGCTCACGCGTTTAAAGAGGGTTTAAATGTTAACTAAATTCAAATTTAGTTGTCATAAGGCTCAAAGAAAAGAAGATATTTTTGCTAGAAAACTAAGATTTGCTTGAAAGTTTATTTTCAGTTCCAAAAATTGTGAAAGGACAAAGTAGATATATCTGACGAAATTTCACTGACTCGTGATCGGAGTAAGAGGAGAAAAACAAAAGAATTACGAAAAAATACCGATTTGGAAGCGTTTACTTTCGCTACACAAACCAAGCTTAAAAGAAAGTGGGAAAGAGATGCTTCTCTAAAGTATCATTGCTAATATCCAAATACGAAAACCTTTGAAGATGATTCACATTACGATGCACATATGTTTCAAGAGTTCTATCGTTCCTATTTAACTATCTTGCAGTGTAAATAATTCAATCATATGACAAAATCCAATACAATCTTCGCCACGATATTGTCGTTCAACAAGAATGGGTTAGGTTTAGTTTGAATTATCATCGAACTATGGGTAGTTGCGCTCTTAAAATAAACGAGTGTGTGATTTTAACTCAGGCTTAGTTAATTTTCATGTCTCCAGTGTAGAAAATACACTTCCCCTATAGAAGTGGATCTTTTGTATAATAAACTGCGACAGTATCACTCCAAACGAGTGACTTTAACTCAGTCTGAGTTAATATTAACAAATTTCCAGTGTCGAAAATGCACTTCTCATACAGGAGTTCACTCTTTTGTTTTAATAGTGTAAGTTACGAGCCGACACCTGAGTGGACACCCAACGCAAATCGAAGAGCGTGATCATACGCAACTTCGGGATTTTTTTAGGATATTTGACGTAAACGCCCTCCACGCAGGATGTAATTCATCGGGCATTTTTCGTTGCTTCACGAGCCGTTTGTAGGTCGACAATTGTGTAGGCAATGCAAGGGCACGAACCTGGGACCTTACGCATGCAAGGCGACAGGGTTCTATGAGAAAGTCCTCTAACTCCTGGAAGGCCCTGGATATAATTGGTCAACCCCTCATATCAGAATGGGAGGCATCAATTGGCATAAAATAATAGTTTACATAGAAAACAATTACCGTTATTAAGGGTGCACCCGTGCAACGCCGGGTTTATATAGCTAGTTGTTGTAAAATGTTGTATTGTACTTATAATACGCGAAATTAACTTAAGATTTCATACATTACTACCAGAAGCGAAAAAAAATGTTTTTGTCCAGCTAGATCGGTCAAATACCCCACTGTGCGACGTAGTGGCGCAATGGTTACGATGCTAGCCTTTGGAGCTTCTGGGTTAGGGCTCGAATCCCGATAAGGCATGGATGTTTGTGTTTGTTGAGTATATGCGGAGTACGTGCTCGTTAAATATGTTTGGTCCGAAAGTCCTGTGGGCGGTCATTGCGCAGTTTCGGGTACAGGTCCCTGGAGACTATTTCACTCCCCTTCAGGGTCATGAAGAATAAATTTGTAATATTCCTCTTTTTTTTAAATAGAACCAAAATATTTCATATCAACAAAAAAAATATCTTAGTGAAATATATTTCGCGTCATTTCAAACTGATTGCTGTCCCAAAAATATTTTTTAATAATTATTTAAAAGAATTCAAGTTTCTCGAGTGATTGTTGCGATAGCAATGTTGATTTCATTCTAATAAAAATGGCTTCTTGCGTTATTTAAATGAGCATTCAATTTAGCAGTTTTTTTAAAAACAATTAAAGTAGTTCGAATTCGAATTTGTTTTATGAGATTTTCAATGTTTTCTAATTTTGATGCGTTGAATTTTTTTTAACGTATCTCACTTGAATGGTGCATTTGTAATTTGGGCTGTGAAAGTGGGTGACAGACTGACTGACAGACGGATGGACATAGGGACTGAACTATTACAATACCTTCCATTTTTTTATGTCATAAGCGTAGTGTGGAAGCTAAAAAATATCGATTTAGAGTATCGGACATCGAAGTGTTCGAATGACGTAGTTCAGATTGTGTGAGCGGAATTCTTGTTGCAAATAATAAACTTACTAATTATTTAACTTATTGTTGGTATGCGTGAGGTAATTAAATATTAGTTAGGGTTATAGTGTGAGATAATTAAATACCATATAGGGTTACAGTGTGAAAATATAGGGTTATAGTGTGGGGGTAATAGAATTCAAGGTAGGGTTATAGTTTGAATTAAATTAATACTGGGTGGGGTTATAGTGTGAAATAACTAATACTGCACAGAGTTGTAGTGTGTTGTTATGAAATACTATAGAATGTTATAGTATTAGGTAATTAGAAACTAGATAGTGTTCTAGTGCAAGTTAATTAAATTATCTCCTTAGTGTGAAGCATCGTCTATATATATTAAATTATCAATATGAGCTTCAAATTTTTAAAATTAATTTGAGACAAAAAACTAAAAAATTAATTAATAAAATTCTTAAAAATTTAACATATTCTTACTTCTCTCCCCCCCCCCCAAAAAAAAATATTTTAACAATGTCTTCAATAAATTACAGACCCTCTACAAATAAATAGAACCAACTTCATTTTACTTCGAGTCATAGGGGACACTTTTATTTGCCCTACCCTGTATAATGCCTAAAATAAAAATTGACTTTAGAAATCGCACAGTTAAAATAAGACAAACATCCAATTTTTAAAATTAATTTTACTCAAAAAAGCCCTTAAGAATTAATTAAAAAAATTCTTAAATATTTAGCATAGGGGAAGGTGGGTTACCTTGGACCTATTTTGACTTTTCAATTTTTATTTTCTTAATTACTTGCAAAAAGTGAATAAAAATATTTTTACTGAATACTTAATGTTGTTATATACAACATATATTTATTTTAACATGTTATTTAAATGATTTCAACTATTAAAAAAATAAATACAGAAAATTGTAATTAGGACCAAGGTACACCACCGGCGGTGTACCTTGGTCCAACCGGTAGTGTACCTTGGACCAATTATTAACAGGTAGAGAGACTCGATTTACAGTCCGAAAACCAATATTTATTAGCCACATAAAATTCAAAAATACATTTTACAACCTACTCTTATTTCTAGCCAAGATTGTAGTAATTGGTTATGTTAGGTCAATTGGCTCAGTAAGGGGCTTTATTGCCTTAGTTTTTTTAGTGCCCTTTTGGCTTTTTCAGCTGCAATGCAATCTTTCTCGGGTGTATTCGTTTAAATGCAGCATAAAATTAAACTGTTATTTCATGCCATAGAAAAACATTTGGATATCTTTCAGTCTTAAATTTTTTTTAAAAAAACTCAAATATTTCAACCATGTGCGAGCTAGGGCATTGCGAGCAGGGTGATTCAACTAGGCCTAAACGTAAAAAGGATGTTCTGCTTAGATATTTATTATAAAAAATATCTTTTTAGATGAGCATGCAATAATTATTTTCTATATTTTAGCAATATGGTTAAAATTGTATAGGCTTCCATAAATCTAAATAATTAACTACAAAAAAAATTCTTTATCACATCATATCAAAATTTCTTACAAATTCCCATTTTTCTAGATTTTACAAATCAGGGTGGCATATTAATAGCTTAAAATACTTATTTTTTCAAAGGAAAGAATTTTTTTGAATTTTAAAAAGAGTTTTCAACAATCTGAAGCGCATAAGACCTATAGTAGTGTACCTTGGACCAGTCCAAGGTACACCACTTGTATTAGGTTCGAGGTACACCACTTGGATATTAAAAACAAAATAGTTAATCACCAAGTTAAGGGTAGACTTAACTTAATTTCAAGCACAATGTTTTATAGCTAAAACTTTGCTTTATATTGCATAACCATCGTTTCTGAATAAACACTACATGTTTGAGTAAAAAATTACACTAAAGAATCTGACAAAAATTTACTTTTGAACTGTGAATTTAGTTTTTCGAAAAATCTTTAATAAATTGACCTTTTAAACAAACAGATAGAACTTCACTGAGATCCCTGGTAGCAAATACTTTAACTGCATGTGGTGTTATTTCAATATCTAAGCTAATCGAGCTAGAATCAGCATAGGTTCGAGGTACACATACGTCCAAGGTACACCACTTACCCCTATTCTTACCCAAAAAATAAAAACTCAATTTAACAGTGTCTTACAATAAATTACAGACCCCCTACAAATGAATACAACCACCTTCATTTTACTTAAGACTCATCTTCAACGTAATTCCCCTCATATTCGTACCTCTAGCCACAATCTGCACAATAAGTGCATAATTCATGAGACGCTGCTTAAGAATTTATACAAATGGGCGACGCTCCTGATTAGAAGGAAGTTCTATGTAAACGTTTGCTTAGTTATTTGCTCGGATCCCTTAAATACCAGTTGGTAAATTAGACGATGATTCATAATTTTGTGTGTATAGTCGTTTGTTCATTATGTGGTATTTTTAATTAAAGAAAAACTTCTACCCTTTTAAAAGATTATCGTTTGTAGGAATAAATGTTAAATTTAAAGGAATGGTTGTAAAGTTAATGTGGAAATAATTTAATTTTTATTTGTAATAGTTTTTATTTTTTATTATTTTTTTTAAAAACTCACTCAAACTTTGAAGTTTTAGCATTTACTTCGCTATGAAGACACTTAAGGGTCATAGTTAGCGACAGCAAAAATGAGCAATTCTTAGTACTGATTACAAAAGGCTCTAAATCATTAAAAAATTATGGTACAATTAAAAAATTTTACTAAATTATAAATTGTACTTTTATTATTTTATTTACTCCTAAGAATCTTATTTTTAAAAATTATATTTTTAAAAAAAGACAACTTTTGAAACATACAATTACGAATTTTCAAAAATACAAGTATTTTTTTCGAGAATAGTGTAAGTATGATTATCTTGATCGAAAATAAGTAGATCATCAACATATCTAAGGCCTTTGATGTTAGTTTTTTTCAATAAATCCAGCCTCAAAAGTGTGAAGAAAAATATTTGCAAATACGCTGGACAAACTATTTGTTGGTATACCTTTGACCTGCTTTTAAAAATCGATACCATTGAAAACATAGTTTTCAAAAATATTGAATTTGCACAATTCTAACCAATATTCTTTAAAAGTAGAACGATCAGAAAGATACGATCAAATAAGCACCGAGTACAAAAGTTTTACTTCCTAAAACGGGGATCAAAATGGGATGCCGAAACGAAGAAAGCCGAAAGAAAAATATTTAACGAAGATTCACCTAACGACAAAGAAAAAAAACACGAGAAAGAATGGATTTACCACCTGAAAACATTTAATCTTGACGAACCCCCAACTCCAACATAACTCAGCCTCATAATCTCACCTTAAACCACCTTGCAACAGATTCGCTGCATATTTAATGTGAAGGTGTTCAAGAATTTATACAAATGGGTCACGCAACTCTTTAGACGAGCTTTCAATGCTCCCCTTGCCATTTGTACAGACGTTTTGTAAAGTATAATTTATTACTCAATTTCTCTTAATTTAAGGTATAAATCAGGGGACCCATATTAAGGAGTTCATTTTTTTTATGAAGATAGTTAAATAAATAAATAAAAAAAATTAAATTTTTAGTGTTTGTTTAAAATGTGTTAAAGGTCAAATTTGCATGTAAAAACCAAATTTTACTGGTGTTAGTGTTGTGGGGATTTCAAATAGTTTTATTGCTGAAAAAGTGATACTATTAATGTAAATGCGTTAATATGTAAGGAGGAGGTTAAAATTCGGTGTTTCAATCATTTAGTTTTTCGAAAAAGAAAAAAAAGCAGAACAAGTTATTTAGTTTATAATATAAACCTTATTTATAAGGTACAGTATTATCTTATAATGAAATTTGAATTTAAAGTGCAATTCATATCTAGTTTATTGTTATAGGCGTTATTGTTTATGGCTTTCTACTATTAAAATGGACCAGTTACCCAATTTTCTTCTTTAAATTGTAATATGCATAAATATTTGTTATTTAAAGTAAGTTGTTTTTGTAGGTACTACTTAGTTTTAATAATAACTCCGACACATGGTTTTTAAAGCAAATGTAATAAATTTGTATACAATTTTAATAGTGTGTATACAATGTAATTCTTAAAAAAAACGAAAACTTTTTATTCCATGAACTACAAAAATTAAAAAATAATATCATTTTATCATCACTCTATTCAATATAAATTTATGTTGAATAAAATTTTATGCCATTGAATTTCATTTAAATCATTAAAAAAAACTATGGCCTTCCATAAACATTCATTTGTTTATTGTACTTGAAGCATTTTAAGTACGATTATATTTAAGAACATTGCAAACTGAGTTAAGTCCATTTACAGAATTAAATAGTTGTAGAACATGCGATGAGAAGTTGATGTAAAATTTATTTTTATGTGACAATATTTTTTCAATTGTTTTGAAAACATTCTAAAGAGCTTAATTAGCATTTTAGGACGCAACAACAATCGATATTTTGTATTACTGAGAACGTTTGGAAATTAGATATAGTTATGGTTTAACAGAAAATACAATATATATATATATATATATATATATATATATATATATATATATATATATATATATATATATATATATATATATTAGAAAAAAGTTATTGTATCCAATTTGCCATTAATCAGTTAACAAAATGTTGTAAAGATTTTAATTTCGTCCATGCAAAACTCTTCTGTTATAATAGCAGTACTGCGTTGATATTATTTTCTTCTACCAAATCAGTAAGAGAACCCAATTGGTTGTAATAAAAATAGGGGGTTTGTAATGATTTAAAACCCCTTACGTCAAAATAAATATCCATTAAGAGAAGAAGGGTGAACGTGTGAACCCTACGAGATCCTTGGTCCTGACAGGAAATTTGTCTCTTACATTTCGTTGGGTTTATATATTTGGAGTCCTCTTCAATTTACTGTGATTTAACCATGTAATGCATGAACTTTTTTTCATCCCGGAAAAATATATTTTTTAGCTTTAATATTCATTTTTTATGGGAAAATACTGAAAAAAAATTTAACTGCATTGAAAGTTAAATCGTTTCAATTTTAAAAAATTTTGCCATATGGCAAAAACCAACAACAAAATTTCAATATTGATAAGAATAACTAGAAAACTACAAAATATATTTTAAATTGAATGTAATTTATTGAAAATTATCAAAATAATAATCCCACTTACATATGCGCATAAGCTAATAATATTTTTAGTTCATATTAGGGAGATTGAAGTTAAGATTAAAACAATTTATACAAGTTTCCAGCAATTGATTATCTATACTAAACAAAACCACAATATATTCCATAATCTATAGCTATTTTACGTTACTATAAGGCATTAAAAAAATTCTACTCGATTATAAACCGACGTAATAAAACGCATCCTATTCTTCAAACCTGTGAATCAGAGGAAAGGGAAAAATCCCCCGTCAACCGGTCACGTGTCATGCTTCCCACAATCCCCCTCTCTAATCCTCACGTGACTTGGCCAGGAGAGGGTTAAGGCCACCTGTTAAGTGTAACCTCACAGACATAAACCAGCTGTTTCGATTCTCTTTAATTCTCATTTTTAGTAGGAGCTATTTTCAGGCACAAACAGCTGGGGTGAGAACGTGTTTGTTGTGAGGAAAGTCTCACGCTGGGAGACTGAATATGTTGTCGTTGATGTTTATAGTGGGATTTATTGTTGAGGTTTTATTGAAGGTATGTCCTTTAAAATTTATTGGGACTTCGGATATAGTGTGGTTCTTTTTTGTTTTATGTTTTCATACTCAGGTGAGATAAAGGTTGGTTTGCCAGACCGTTAAATATTCACTAAACATTTAATAATAACTTGGTATAAAAATGAGCAGTAGAAAGTAGTTAAATTAACTATTTTAAGACCTTGTATTTCCCATGTATACTATACAAAACTACGAGGGGGGATCTAAATGTTCGCCTTCCAATATAAGAAAGAATAAAACATCGATGTTGATGTTCATATACCAAAACCGACCTTAAGTTTGCAGCAGAGAAATGTACTACGCGTAGGAATTTGCGTAAACAACGCGGCTGGCGCCGAAGCTTCGCCTGCTCCGATTGGTTGATAATTTTACCCTGATATTCGCGCGCCCTGTTACGTCAAAATCGAAGGAAAAAAACAATTAAAATAACACTCTAACTGAAGCTAAACTAATAAAAAGTATAAATTTATGTCTTGAAATAACAAATAAATTTGTTTATTGAATGTTAAATACCTTTTTGTATTCGATTCTTGCCCTCAAAAATGAGAACTATTTACCCTTTTTCTCGTAGAACATTTGTATACTGCAAACTTAAGGTCGGGAGAGGTATAGTGTGGGATTTATTGTTTAGGTTTTATTGAAGGAATATAAAGTTCGTATGTTCTTTAAAACTTATTGGACTTCGGATATAGTGTGGTTATTTTTTTTTATGTTTTCATACTCAGGTCAAGATAAAGCTTGGTTTATTTCGAAAAATATTTCGAGCGATTATTGGAGTCTAAAAATATTTTCTAATAATTTTGAGTCACTGTGAAACGAAAAGCACACCATGTTTAACTTCATTTATAGAAATTTGTGCGTGATTTAACGTTGCAACAGGAGTGAGAACTTGTTTGTTGTGAGGAAAGTATCACGACGGGAAACTGAGCAAGTTAATTCGTTTTCTTGTTGTTGATGATGTTTATAGAGGAATTTATTGTTCAGGTTTTATTGAAGGAATATAAATGTCGTATGTTCTTTAAAAACTTATTGGACTTCGTATATATTGTGGTTCTTTTTTTTGTTTTATGTTTTCATATTAATGTAAGATAAAGGTTAGTTTATTTTGAAAAAGATTCGAGATATTACTGGAAGCTATAAATATTTTCGAATAGTTTTGAGCTACTGTGAAATGGAAAGCACGCCATATTTAACTTAATTTATTACAATTAGTGCCTAATTTAGCGATGCAAAAGAGGTAGAAACATGTTTGTCGAGATTAAAGTCTCACGGCCGGAGACTGGACGAAGTTAATTCATTTTCTTGTTGTTGTTGATGTTTATAGGGAAATTTATTGTTGAGTCATTTTGAACTTCATTTATTACAATTAGTGCCTAATTTAACGATGCAACAGGACTGAGAAGTGTTTGTTGTGAGAAAAGACTCACGGTGGGAGACTGAATGAGCCAAATCGTTGTCTTGCTGTTGTGTTGTTGAGGATGTTTATAATGTTACAGTTCATTTATTGTTGAGGTTTTATTGAAGAAATATAAAGTTCGGATGTTCCTTAAAACTTATTGGACTTCGGACATATTTTGGCTCTTTTGTGTTTGATGTTCTTATGCTCATGTGAGTAAAAGGTTTATGTATTTTGATAAAAATTTGATCTATTGAATGAGCCTAAAACTTCTTTTTGATATTTTTGAGCCACTGTGAAACGAAGAGCACATACTATTTAACGTCATTTATTTCAATTTGTACCTAATTTAACGTTATCTACACTACCTGTGAAAAAAAAATGAAATCATCCAATTTTTCATCCATCCATTTCTTAGCAGCTTTTTCATCAGTTCTCCTCATTTTTTTAAATATTGTACCAACATATTTTGAAGGAAAGACTATCGGATGTTTGGTCTTTGTTACGGTCGACAGAAGCGTCTTTATTTAACTAAGAATAAATGATTGCAACTCATAGGAATGGCTGCTACGGAATAATTGTTATCAAAAAATGTGTGCCCAATATTTTTCGCAGATATATTTTTAGCAGATACTGCTGGGGACACGTCTAATTCAGAGAATATATTATAATATGGTGTAAAATATATTCTCTAACTTATTAAAACGGTACGACACATTTTGTAGATGCTGCTATTGGCCACCACAATGCCCAAACCTCCTATTCAATCCCAGCGGAACAATTCACGGTGAAACCCGTCTACTTTCCCCGGTGATTCGTGCATACACTGCGGCAGCTGGACGGTCGATACAGCGGCATGCCTTTAGCCGACTTCCCGAAGGCAGAGAAATAGCAGTCGTTGCTTGTTCTGGTGGAGTCACGCAAATGATTGTAGAAAGTAAACATTGTTCTGCCAAGCATTTTTGGTTATCTTTATGTCATGCTAATTTTTTTGATGGGTTGTTTTGGATAATTGACCTGTTTTGAACACACTTAGGGTTCTTTACTAAGGTTTTGGTTCAATGATTTGTGCAATTAAGTGGTATATATGGTAGGGGGTTTGAATTTAGTACAAACATATTATTTAAACTTTTTAAGTTAATTAAAATTAAATATCTTATGATAATAACAATAAAAAACGCTATTTAGACAGGAGTTTTCAAAATTCAATTTTGAACACTTATCTAAATATAAGAAAAAAAGTAAATAAAAATACATATATTTTTTAATTTAAAGTAATTGTACACATTCTTTTTGCGTTAAAAGTCCATTAAATTTTTCTAAATAAAATGAAATAGAAAGAAAGTATACCTTTTAACTGAAATAACAGTAGTAGGGTAAAAATCATATTAACTTGAATAATAGTAATTTAGAACTTGCTTTTTCTTTGCGGTATTTTTATCACAGTGAAAACATGTCCAGTTGCACGTATGTCAATTATTTTCACGCCTTCCATTGTAATTGTTATTATAAAGTGTTATAATCGTTTTCTTATTTATTGAATTTAATTTTAAATCTTCAAAGCAAAAATATAATTTTTTTTAAATTTAAAACCTTTTCCAAAAAAATAAAGTAGAAATTGAATCTAAGTGAATTAACAATACTGCTGTAAAAATAAAATAAACTTTAATCATGCGTCTGTAGAACTTGTTTTTCCTTTGTAGTACTTTTATGACAGTGAAAACATTAATAGGGGCAGCTGCGTCAATAATTTTCACTCTTTTCAGGGTAATGGCATTGGGAAATATTATTCTTTTTTTTTTGTATTTTATTGTAAAGTTTTTATGCAAAAATGCAAATTGTTTTTGGAAAAAAATGCATTTCAACTGAATTAACAATACTGTACTAAAAATAAAATTAACTTTATCATATAATTCTGTAGAACTTGTTTTTCCTTTGTAGTACATTTATGACAGTGAAAACAGTACCAGGGGCAGCTTTGTTATTAATTTCAAATTTTTCATCGGTACTGGTATTATTAGTACGGTAAAATGTGATATTTTATTGTATTTAATTGTAAGGATTTTGAGTAAAATACTGATTTTTTATAGGAGAAACCAAAGAACATATTTTCCAACTGAATTAACAATTTTATAGTAAAAATAAATGTCACATGAACCATAATTATGTAGGGGAGAGCAGGGGAATCCCGCCACCTCGGGTAATGCCGCCACCCCTTGTATCTCGCCAGTGGTGTGTGTGGGAGGGGGGATGTGAGCACTGACCTGTAGCAGGAATCAAAGTAATCTGTAGTATAGACGCTAATGACCGTGCGGTGAGTTGGTGTAAAGTTATTTAAAAAATACGGTTTTTAGTGATTTTCATCTAATCTTGAGCCTTCAGAAATTAAGCGATAAGTGACTGCTATCTCTAAGTTAGATAAATCTGTTATATATCATTTAAAAGAGTAATTATTTGGCTATTTTATCACGTCGTTATTTTGGACGCTAGGCTAACTACCTTTCTTTAAACAAGCCGTCTATGCCATTTTGCTTACTGGGGTAATGCCGCCACATCACTCTGGGGTTATGCCGCCACATGCAAAAGGATGGCGGCATAATCCGTAAAATAGAAATTTCATATATTGGCCCTACAACCTATTAGTTTTCGTTAGAGATGCCACGTATCCGAAAAAGAATAACTGAACTGGTCAAATAGACCAACGAAACTTTAAAAAAAAACTTCTTAGTTAGTTGCACATAGAAAGTTAATAAAAGAGCTGAACCCTGTACAATTTACCATTCCAAAGTTCATTAAACCTATTTTAGTTTTTTTTGTATTGCTTTATTATGTAATTTTCCATTATTTATAGATTATTTGCTTTGTTTATCGATGTGGCGCCATAACCCCAGTGGTGTGGCGGCATTACCCCAGATACCGGGGTAATCCCGCCATTGTGCGAGCTATAGAAAAATGCAATTTTATTCAGTTTCCATTAAAGATTTAAATTTTAAAAAATCACTACAAGATAGGTTATGAACTGTAGTATGCTATGCTCATTACAATTTACATTAATTGCAACACAATTCTGCATGAAAATTCAATTTCCCTTAAGGTGGCGCCATTCCCCTTCTCTCCCCTACAACTTGTTTTTCCTTTGTGGTAGTTTCATGACTGTGAAAACATGTCTAGGGGCAGCTAAATTGATTATTTCAATTTTTCATTCGGCAATGGTAGGGTAAAATGTTATTGTATTTCTTGTGATTTATATTGAATGGGACAAAATATAAATCACAAGAAACTCCTTGTAAACCATATTGTATTTCATTGTAAAACTATTTAGAAAAGATGCTGTTCGATCAGTTTTTATTTCTATTCCCTAGTAATGGACCTTCGGTGATCGTTGTAAGTCAAAGAAGTTTTTCCGATTCGGACTTTCATAACAACTATTAACTCCGAGTTGGCATGCCAATATTATTTTTTAAATTGAATATATGAAGAAATTGCAAATAAAATTTAATGAATATTGGAGCTTATATTTTTAGATAACTCGTAATATTTATGTGCTAAAAAAATAAATGTTGCTATCAAAATATTTAAAGTCGGTACTGATTAAAATATGTATATAAATGGCTTCTTTTAAAAAAAGTTGTTTTTGTTTTGTAAAATCGTTTTTTTTTTAAATCCGTCATAAAAGAATCTCTTTTATGAAAAATTGTCGAACAGCAAGTTCTTGATCGTCCCTCTTTACTAACAGACCGAAAAACTACTTTTTAAAAAAATACACACTTTCCAAAACGCGTAAAAAATTCAAAATCTACATTTTTCGGATTTTTAACCTAAACAAATTAATTTAATTAACTTATATTCAAATTAAGCGATTGAAGGCAAAAAAGTAAGCAAAATGTATCTTATTTCACCTATTTTAAAACATATATTTAAAGGTTATTGAGGATTTATCAGGTATCGATTATGATAATCGATTAAGATATTTGAATAGTTTTCCCTTTAAAATAGGAGAACAAGGGGTGATTTAATTCAGTTATTCAGGTTTCAATGCGGGGAGACACAGAGGGCTTAGGCTTCACCTTAAGTAGCAGGACCAGTGAACATGGTCAGAAATTGAATAAATCATGCTTTAGAAGGGAGGTAAGAAAGCATTATTTTTACAATAGAGTCGTCAATGAGTAGAATGCTTTACAAGTATGCGTGTGCATGCGAAGAGAGTGGAAGATTTTAGAAGAATCTCGATAGCTATTAGAATCTGGTAAGAAATTAGATATATTTTGTACCAATCTTGCTGGGCCTCTGGCCTGTTGTTGGTAGACATTTTTTGTATTTGTATAAATTAAATGCACACAAAGCGCATATTTTACCCCATAAGAAAATGTTATACAATCATTGTGCCGATTACATTTAAAGAATTTCGAAAAAAATTAATAGGATTCTGAAACAATTTTACGATTGTAATAAGTATACAAAAATCTATTTTGACACTGAAATAATTTCCGAAGCCCCCTCCACATAAGTCTCGATATTTTTTACACTTTAACATTTCACTAACTACACTCTTAAAACAAACACTCCCAATTTACCTCAGTCTGAGTGGATTTCACTCCGCCAGACTGGAAAATGCACTTCTCCTTTTGGAGTGGATCCTTTGTGTGTTAAACCTCCGACAGGATTACTCCAAACGAGTGATTTTAACTCAGTCTGAGAAAATATGCATGCCTTTAGGGTGTCGAAAATGCACTTCTCCAACTGGAGTGGATTTCACTCTTTTGTTTTAAGAGTGAACTTTAATTGAGCTTGCGGGGAAATAGACAATTTCACTTTATGTAGTAAATTATGTTCAAAGACTTCTTTTTAAAATTTGATTTCATATAAATGCTAATATATTTAATTACATTTGATAAGTTATAACGGAAATGTAAAAGCGTATTATTTACAGATTACAAATACTAATTTTTAAAAGTATCGCTTTTACTACGTTTGGCTTGAAAACTTTTATGGCATGTATCTGAAATTTAATCTTTTATAAAGCTCAATTTCGTTTCTTTTTGCTGTAAAGTCTTACATAGTAGTCTGATTATACGCGTTCCATTTTTGAAGTAAAAAAATGTAATTACTAAAAATTCTCAGTCAATTATTTTTAAACATTAAATAAGAATCCTTGCATTCTCTTTCAAAAACCATATTTTCATTTTAAGGTTTAGCCACTTTATAAACAAAAAATAATAAAAATCATTGGTTTGGTTTTTGAACAGTCGTAAGGACTGTTAACGATCTAAAAAAAATTAACATTAAGTTCTTTTTAGGAAGTTCCAATTATGATAAAAGCTATTCAAGTAGTAAATTTCGCTTTTTTGCTTGTAAAACCAATTTAAATCTTTATAAAGTCAAACACGCTTGTACTTTTTCAGTGATTATAATAATTTATTAGTTAATTAATTATAAGTTATTGGTTATCGGTTAATTAATTATAAGTTAAGAACTTTAATTTTATAAAAAAATATTGTTTTTATACTGAGTATAAAAGCAATTTTTTAAAAGATTAAAGTTTACCACAATTATAATCAATTAATAATTTTAGTCTGATTTTCTTTTAATGTTACGAGTTTCTTTCGTCTTTTAGGCTTCAAACACTTCATTCTAAAGGTTGAAGAATAAAAAGTTTTTTTTTTCAAATACGAATCCATATCAATATAATAATTACATCTATTAATGCAACTAATTACCAAACATTTTTCACTAACACCAAATTAAATAAGTAAATATCAAAAAGGTTTTAAGAAGATTAAGTTACGGATACTATAAATTAGATCAACATTCAAATAAAAAACAAGTAAATATAAGTTAAACATTGATGAACTCAACATATCTATAAATACTAACAATCATAACATGAGGGTGAAAATGTACAAGGAAAACGAATTAAAAAAAGTATTAGATTTTAACACTTTGAAATTATCACAAAATCATTAAACTAACAAAACTTCGGGAAAGTTTACTCACTCTGCCCCGTCCTGGCTGGCAACCACCATCGCCCCCTTCATTGCACCAATCGCGCCAATCGGCATCTTCGAAACACGGGACTCTTACAACTCAACGAACCACCCCCCTGGACTACCAAATCCCAGACGATCAATCGCACTTTCACAAATCACAAAATCCCAGCTTCACTAGTCACTCCTCAAGCAAACCTTCATTCTAATAATTATTTTAATTATTATCGTTTGGTTTTTTGATATTTTTTTAAAAGGCAGACGACCTTTTCTCACCCGCGAGTCTCCTCGAAGTGGAAAAGAAAGAGTTTCTCGGACGAAGAGGGGGGTGGTCCGACAGGGGGCGCTTCGGTCGCCGTTCGTCTCATTTGCATAATGGGGCCGTCAGATGCAAAAATTAGGGCACATTAGACGATTGTGGAATGTAACTTGATTTTTGGAGGGTGAAGGGTGTCTGTTGGGACGTCTATTAGATTATAGGCAGAGGGTGGTTTTGATTCAATTTGGTAGCGATTTGATTTTTTTCGCATTTCGTAGTATTGTAAGAAGGACGTATTATAAGTTATAGTTTTTTTTGCTTTGAATTAAATAATTAAAAAAAGGGAAAGTTTATAATAAAAATAATCATTACTCTAAATTGTTCTATCTTTATGTAAAAACATATAACACAAAGTTTTCTTTCCTTTAATTTAATTTGGGAGTGATTTTATTTTGCATTCTTACTAATCTAGGAAAGGAGTATTATAAGTCATAGCTTTTGGATTTTTTATTTAAATAATTATTACTCTTAACTGGTATATTTTTTGAGGGAAATATATAACTATACGGGGTTTCGTTTTTTTTTATTCGATTTGAATGCGATTTGATTTTTTTTAATATCTTAGATTGCAGTATTATAAATTGCATGTTTTTTTTGGCTTTGAATCAAACAATTTCAGTAGAACTTGGATACTTAAAAACTAATTATATTTCTAAATTACTTAGTAATAGCGGGATAACGTAGAAAAAAATAATTTAAATTGACATTTATTGATATTAAAATGCATTATAGTATAGATGCACTCAAGTGATGTATTTCTGTGATGTTTTTATGGCACAATAAAAAAAATCTTAATGAAATATTGCATTATATTACTAAATGAAGTTTTAAACTCCTTCAAAAATAAGTAAACTGGTTTAGACTACTTTTTAACTTTATGAAATAATATTTTAGCAGTTAGTTTTAAAAAATGGCGTTGTGTAAATTATCTTCTAAGTAACTCCAAATTCTTAGATTCTTAGTCTTTTCTGATACATATATGATTTCTGTCTTTAACTCTATGTTATAGAAGTATATAAAACATATTTTCTTCTGTTAGTTGAATAATAAGCAATTAACTAGCATAATATGAACTCTTTTTATTATATATAGCTCAATAAAAATAGTATTATTCATCAAAAGACATAATTGAATATACCGTAAGAGAATGCAATTAACACAGTAAAATTACAATAGAAAAGGCTTAAGGTTGGAATTTAATCAAATATATGATGTTAACATTTACGGTTACTTAAGAATGAAAATTTTCACTAAAATAATTCAATAAAAAATTATACCAATCTGATTACAGAAATGTGTTGCAGGAAATCATCTTTGCATGCATTCTTTATTCTTTTAAGCATTTTATGGTTGAATATTTTAGCAAGCGCATCACCTAATTATTTTCTAATTGTTTTGTTTTTTATGGTGGTAGAAAGATTACTTCAAGGGGACGCATTGCCCAAAAATTGGTCAAAATGTCGATTTTTCAGTTTTTACTTTTTATTATTTACAATATTTTTCTAAACATTTACTGAAATGTTCATAATGATAGCTTGTGTAGAAAAAAAGTTATTAAATATTTTCTGAAGTCATTCCTATACGTTTGAATACGTATTTCGTCTGCTGGACGCAGTACCCAAATTTTTTTTCAAAATATTAATTTTTCAGTTTTTACATCTTATTATTTACAATATCTTTCTGAACATTTACTGAAAGTTTCATAATGATATCTTTTGCAGAAAAAAAGTTATTAAATATTTTCTGGAGTCATTCCTATAAGTTTCCTTATTTCGTCTGCTTTCAACCTTTTTTTCTCTGTTTCACGTTTTTCAATTCTTGTGTTTAGTAAATAATTAAGGTTTTTTGCTAATTAAGTTAGAATTTTGATTTTTGCTAATTAAGTTAGCATTTTGAAATTTTTTACCTGTGTTCTTACATATATTGTGCACAAAATTGTGCATGGAATAAGGTCTTCTATGTATAGTTATTTTTTTTTAAAAAATGTTGAATTGAATAATTTGTTTTTTTTTGTGTGTATTTTTTTTGTGATTTTCACTGTAAATGCATATTACTTTTTAACTGTCACTCACATTTTAAAATCCATGCACAGTTCTTGAACAAATAGTACTAAAAAGAAACCATAAAAGTTTGGTGAAGTTATTCTTAAAATTGAAGGAGGAGTAGGGTTTAAAAAAAAAGTTCAAAATTTTTACTTTTTTTGAATAAATGAAAAACTACTTGTAAATATTAATTTTTATTGCTAGAAATTTTTTATTTAGAGTGAACATTATAAATAACCAATATAATTTACAAGTTTATGTACGCATTACCAAAATATTATTTCTAGAAATAATATTTTGGGTAATGCGTCCCCTAAATTGAAAACATGATAAATTGTTAAATATGAAACAAAATTGTAATCTGTAATTTGACGCTGAATTCATTTCAACTGCCCAGTTGTTAAATGACAAAATTCTTAACTAAAAATTATTCTTTTTAGATTTTAAGATGTGTATTAACATATAGAAAATGTTTTGTTTGTTGTTTTTTGAAGTAGTTTTCAGAGTGTTATTAAACATAACTACAATTTAAAATTCAAAGCAACTAGTTTTGAAAGAGCCATTTTAAAAGCACTTAACTTGAAGCTCTCAAAGAGTATTTTAGCATCTCTCAAAATGTTTGCAAATAATAATGCATCGTTAGTATGCATAAAAATGTGAAAGAGCTAAAACTTTTTGCTTAGTAAAGATAACTATTGCTTTTTCTAGAAAAATGAAACATTTTTTCACTTTTCTAGAAACAATGTTTATTTTGAGAGTTTTTTAATCTTTTTTGAAAAGCTTCAATTTTGAAAGAGATTTTTTTTCATCAACAAGGACAAAGTTTCGACTCTTTTAATCTTAAAAATGTAATTTAATTTCAAGAAATGTGCAATGTTTTAGGATGCACATATTAACATTTCCTGAAAGATAATGTTATAGAAGACGGTATGGAGAAAAAACGACTGTCTTAATGTTTTTACTTATGCGAATTTCGTCGAATGAAAGTAGTTTACCCTAGTTCTGTAAGTTAACTGATTTTTTGAGAAAATTTA
Source organism: Hylyphantes graminicola (assembly GCA_023701765.1). Taxonomy (NCBI): domain Eukaryota; kingdom Metazoa; phylum Arthropoda; class Arachnida; order Araneae; family Linyphiidae; genus Hylyphantes; species Hylyphantes graminicola. The sequence continues at coordinate 11,302,748 of CM043121.1, read as the reverse complement.
AATACATAAAATCTTTATCAGTATTTTGATAATTTAATTTCATGTTTTACTTAAATTTTGTATTCAATGAAGGTTGCGATTTTCTTAGGACAATTTTCGGCTTAATCTGAGAGTTTTTTTAATGATAATTCTAGTGCTACGACTGTTCTATCAACATGTATGCGATATGAGAAATAAGTAGGACGCGGAAAAATTATAAAATCCTGCAATAAACTGTTATGAGACACAGATTTTTTTACAGACAAAAATTGTCACATAATTTTGAGTTTATGTTTGAAAAAAATGTATTATTTTGTAATGAATTAATGTCAAGACGCACAAGCATTGCTGCATCGTCAAATATGAGTTATATAATCTGATAGTATTGGTATGTAATGTATGTCGGCTATTAACGTTGCTAAATAGGTTGGGCAATTCACAATATCAGGGTGTTTACCAGAGTAAAAGGCGAGGTTATTCATCCATAGCAATGCAACTAAATACATGTTATTTTTGAGTAAAGAACTCGAGAATAATGTTGGTTGTAGAGGCGATACTTTAAATGGCGCAGTTATACAACTTTACAAAACGTTAAGGTACTACAGAACAGTGTGGTTTTCACTGTGGAATAGCATCTGGAATACCATCTGGCAAAAGTTGAGAAACACTTCTCTGCACCACAAAAAACACTCGTTTAACCTTACCCCAACTTGTCATAACACATCCTACCAACTTTAAACCATAATTCATCTTTCCGTCAAGCGAAAAAAAAAATGACTTTCTGGTGACACGAGTCATTTCTATCGACATGAATACAGAACGATAATCACTTCCACATCACTGCAACCCCCACCCCTTACCCCCCCTTTCAGCTTCCCGGCCGCAGACGACATCGCTCCTAAAAAGGGACATCAAAAGATCGACTGGGGCGGATATAAGCTCATTATGAAAATTATTGATCGTCTGCTTTTCCCTTTTAGGAACGTCCGCAGTACGGGACAACCCTCCCCCCCCTATTGACTGCGGGGACAGGGAATTTACGGTCCGAAAAGCTGGTATGGATGTTGTTCCATTTTAGTAGAACTGGAAGATGTTTAGTATGAGAAGAGTTTGATGTAATGTAGTCAGAAAGAAATTGCGGATGGCTTTTTTTCATATAAAAATGATTGGGATAATGAATGGAATGGGATGGAAAAATGATTATTATATAAATGATTGGGGATCCGAAATTCCCCTTTATTAAGTCATTTATGGTTTCTGGCGATAATAATTAAGAAGCAGTCTGCTCAGTATCTAACGGGTTATACGTGTTCGCCTCATAAGCCCAAGTTTGCAAGTTCATATAACAGAAAACCTGCGAAATTAAAGGAGTCACAGTGCAGCTTTGATGGAAGATCATTTATGTCGATTACTTATTCATATTTGCTTACAATTGAAGAGTACACAGGAAGAACCGATTGATTTGTTAGACGGACGCCCGCAATTGTCTGCTTGGCGGACATTGGCTGCAGAAAACCGGTTTCTCTCTTTCTTCTTCGCTTGGTCCAAGCGTCGGGATCGTCAATCACCTGAATCTTGGTAGCTATGAACCACAGATATAGAGTAGTTAAAGTATTAGGAGTGAAGATCACGTGACCTACTACACTGGCTTAATTGGGGCTCTTCTGTGCGCTCCTTGCGCGTCTCGTCGTTAGCATTGGAGTTCACGTGATATGCCGCTCTATTACTTTAACTATGATCTCTGTGGTAGGAACTGGTTCCTTACACAAGTTTAGGCGATCACTCGCTATCATCGCCAAAGTGGCCTGCTAAGGAGACTTCTCTACAAAATCAATCGGTTCTTCCCGTGTACTCTTCAATTAGATTCACGTTTGTCCATATTATATTAACTAAACCCTTAGAATTTACCAGTGAACATATTAGTATCATCTGGAAATATCTTCGCCTTAAACGTGGTTATATTTTTATGGTGGTTCTAAAATACGACGCCCGTCACCAATAGCCCTCGTGTAGCTCTAGTGCGACGATAATTCAAAACCTAACCTAACTATATTTTTATGTTTGACTTTTGTATTATAATAAAGAGTCCAAGACATATATTGGTTATTTGGTCATCAGAAAAAAATGCTCTAGCCCAATGCCTGATCATAAACGTCCATTCAGTTGAGTATAGTCTTCTCTTTCAGCTAAATTCCACGCTCTTTTAAATATAATGCAATAATAAAATAAATTTTTTTTCGCCAAATAATGTATTTACACTAAAAATTATTGAGGACATGCACTAGTGAATGTACAGTGGTGGACATAATTATAAGACACCTATCTAATTTAGCAAATAGTGAACGAAAAGATTCAGGAGCTTATAAGTGTTTTATCTAACACTTCAAAAACATGAATTATACTGTTATCATACATAATTATTTTATAATAATGATATTTTCTTACAATTTAATAAAAAAAACTTAAAAACATAATGGACAAAATTATAAGACACCAGCCTTTTTTTCTAAATACAGTGGTCAACATACTTTGCAGACACTAATGGTTTAAAAGAAAATCCTCTAACACGGTTATTCAATATTTGGTGGAGCCGTAATTGCTTTTTATCCCATGAAAAATGCGATTTGGCATGGGATCTATCAATTCTAACAATATATCGCAAGACAGGTCTTCCCAAGCATATTTTATAGCATTCTTCAGGTTTTCGACACATGTAAACTGCCTCCCATTTCGGTAAACCACACGAGCTAAGATCTCCCACAAGTTTTGTTGGGGTTTAGGCCTGGGGGGCGAGAAGGCAACTGAATAACATTGATGCTTTGCTCCGAAAACCCCTTCTTTGTTTAATTTGATGCATTAATGAAAGAATTATCATACTTTAAAGTGTAGTTTTCGCCACAAAGAAGTTTTCCGTATATGGCCAGTTGATCTTTAAGAAGATTCTTATACCTTTCGGAATGCATTCTTGAGCTCACAAAAATAATATAGGGGAGACCGGGTCAAGTTGATACACTTTTTACTTTCTGATTTTTGTAATTTTTTTCTGTCAATATTTTGAAACAAACTAAGTGTAGTTAGTAACTATAACTCTTTGGCTAACGCCTGATATTTTTATAATCTAAATAGAATTGAATTTTCACTGACAAAAAAAATGTTTTTGAAAATGTTGCAATGTGTATCAACTTAACCCGATCTGGGTCAAGTTGATACGGCATTGGGTCAAGTTGATACGCATATGAGTAAGCTGAGACGGTGCTAGGAAATATTTAAATATATCTAATAAAATATGCAGTAATTACGAAACGTGTTTTATTTTACAATATAAATAGGTTTTTAACTTTATATGATACAAAGTTTTACATGATAGGGCCTACATTGATTGTAACTGATTACTCCGAGTCTGAGAAATTGGGATCTGATTGACAATTGAAACACGTGTAAAATGGATTGTCTTCAGCACATGCGATGTGTGCCCACTTCTTACAGGATTTGCATTATGTATTGTATCCAGTCCTGGCCAGGCTTTGACGTTGAATATGTTTTGAAGCACACCAAACAAAAAGACTCTTCGCTTTCATCAGAGTCTGATTCATCTTTTTCAATTTTTCTTCGTTTATCTCTTTTTTTATTTTAAACTTCTTTTGTCAGGTTTTCTGTTCTTTGTTTTCGGTTCTTTTCTGTTCTTCCATTCTTGGTAATATTACCCCCTAATGATTTAAACAATTTTAAGTTTTATTTTCTTGTTGAAATATATCTGCTAAGCTCCTCCTCAAGTTCGTCAGTCAATATTTGTCGATGTTTAGCAGAACCCATTTTTACAACCTCGTCAGAAGCCTCTGGCATTTCAAGTTTTATATTCCCTTTTTTGTCTTGAACCTGTAAAGAGCTATTGTGTCTATATTAAAGATTTTGGCCGCTTCCCTAATATACATTCTGCCATTTCTAATCTCTTTCAAAAATATCAATTGGTATTTCGCCTCTTGTAGTTCCTTGGTATCTATAAATAAATGCAACATATGAAAATACTTGTGGGTTAAGTTGATACGCCGTATCAACTTGACCCCAAAGAAGCGTATCAACTTGACCCAACCGTCGCCTTACACTAAACCGCAAAATACGGAAAACCAATAAGAGCTAGAACAAAGTCTACTAGGTTACATTCTTGCCTTTATAGCATGTAACAATGTGATGTTATTTATAACACAATCCACTAAAAAGTAAACTTTCAATAACCCTTCAAATACAGGGGTAAAAATTTACTTTTAAAGCTCAAAACCAGTATTTTATTCACAACTCATAGAACAAAGCAACCTCCTCTAAGTGCTCACGCGTGGTTGTTGACGACGGACCGGTCGTCCAGTCAAGTGAGTACCAGTTAATTGCGCCTGCGCATTACGGAGTTATTTTGACTGTATCAACTTGACCCTGTATCAACTAGACCCGGTCTCCCCTACGTTTTTCCTTGAGCTGAAAAACCAGCCTAAACCATTATTGAGCCTCCACCCATTTGGCGACTCATTAGTACCCTAGAAGTCTTTTGGAAATTATGCCAATAATGGGGAAACCCATCAGGACCATCCAGGTTAAACATTTTTTTCATCCGAGAATAACACAGAGTACCATTTGGAGGTCCATGCCATAGTTTGTTTCGCGAAGTTTAGGCGGTCCATTTTGTGCAGCCTAAAAGCGGTGTTTTGTTTCTCAACTTTTTAAATTTCACATAGCAAGAATTGTGCAACACTCTTCGAATGGTTCTTTTTGAGCAATTCAGTTTCAAAGAATTTTTAATGGTTGTAGAAGTCATCTGATTGTGTGTAGCTTGCGAAAGCACATGGCGTCTGTCTCTCGCGCACAAGCAAGGAATAAGTCCAGATCTTTTAAACACCAATCCATTAATTCTGCATTTCAAAACATTTCTAATTGAACATCTAGAGCGTTTAAACATTTTAAAATATTATTAGTTGAAGCACCAGTTTCATTTATTCTCCACATTTCGTGAATTTCACTTTCTTTTAATTCTGTACCTTGTGGCATGTCTGCAAATGTGTGAAGTCTGTTATCGTTTGCTTTAGTTAACTGTTGACGTCAAAATAGCATGGCAAAAAATTTGCATATTGCACATTATTTAGGGAGCATAATCACATTATTTAGGGTATCTTATAATTTTGTCCATGGTATTTTTTTTAATTTTTTAAATTAAAATCTATAAAATATCATTTATGTAATACAATTACGTGTGATAATAGAATAAATTTATGTTGTTATCGTATTTAATAAAGCATTTTTAAGCTCTAAATCTTTTATTTCAATGTATTGTCAAATTAGGTTGGTGTCTTATAATTATGTCCACCACTGTATGTGAATATCCCATTGGGGTAGGGTAGGGTTGGGTTGGGTTGGGTTGGGTTGGGTTGATACATCCGGCTTGTGTGCTGGATCAGAGACCCGCGTATAAACCTTCGTCAAGTAAGACATATACAGAAAGAATTTTTACTGTCACAGAGAGAAGTTACACCCAAGGAAAAGTTGGGAATCGAATCCGCACCCGGTACAGTGCGCAGACTGTTACCAGAGGCAGCTATCTTAACCACTCGGCCTTCCGGGCCCCATATCCCATAGTAATCTAGTATGTGTAGATTTTGTGTAAATCTAAACAAAACGAAACCCGAGTTTTTCCAAAATATTATGCTCTTTAGCACTGCTTTGGGCTTGACAGTCTCTCACTTGACTGCCATTCAAAGTTACGTTCTTGACTGTGTTACAGCTTTAAATTAGTCAGCGATAGGCACCCGGAAGCGTCACCAAATACACAAGAGATAAGGCCTGTCCGTGGCTGAGTGGTAAGGCATTCGCCTCTGGATTCAGCCTTCTCAGGAGTGCGGGGGTTCGAATCCCACCTACTGCCAGTCATCCTGTAAATTGGATATCTGTACTGGGAAAGAGTAGAAAAATCCAACTCGTGACGGATGGGCCCGAGTACACTGGGACAGACGTGATCGTTGAATCTGTGGAGTCCAAAGTCCCGACGACGTCAGCGTACGATGTCGCTCGAAGTTCCGTTGGGTGCCCGCTCAGGTGTCGACCTCGTCACTTGGTCATGGTTCTAAATTACGAGGCGTTATTGGCTGTGTTAAAGCTCCTGATGGAGGCTAGAAATAGGCAGCCGGAAACGATTACACTACGCTAAACCTTACAAGAGAAAAACTCCCCCCATTTCAATCAAATAAAGAACTCCCTCTAATAACCACCCTGTCGGGATACCGTTAAGCCACAAGAAATGTTTCCAATCGTTCTGGGGTAGAACTCCGGGTCTATGAAATTAAACTGGGTACGGGGAAGTGCATTTGTCCATGGTCTACTGAGCACACGCACGCTCGTGTGTTTATATCCTACATTGACTCATTTTGTGTTGAACTGGCACGTGGACATCAGGGGGTCTAGTGGTTGAACGGGGCCCGATTACTGGTTGAAATTTGGCTCTGGATCGTCTGGCTTACTTCTTTGTTACTTAAATTTGTACTAAAATTCTAATCGTGAAACAACTAGGTTCCTAACAGTAAATATCATCAACAAGCTTTTGTACATTAGATTTATACACATTAGAAAAAAAATCGCTAAACACAGCATCCAGCAATAATTTAATTTGAGTTTTTAATTATTAAATTAATTCAGATTAGATTTTTTTGAACTTTCAATGTCTTCTAGTTTCGACGCACGGAATTCTTTAACGTATTAGACTTTTCTGCAACATTTGTAGTTGAAAATGGGTGATGGACAGACAGAGCCTTTATAAAACCTTCAATTTTTTTACGTTATAAACATAGTATGGATACTAAAATTGTCTGTAGAGATCTTACTCTTTATCTACCGTAATCCCATGACGAAGATCATAATGTGACAAACTATACAACGAAAACTCGACTCTCAAGGGGAGTCGGATGGTTCTATATCTAGCCAATGTTCATTTTACTAACTCTAGGAACATATATCTCCGGAACTATTTTTTTTCTCTGATGGGGCTGCAATATTAATGGTCAAGCCTTTGCAGACTAGTTATGGAAGACTAGGTCAAGCTTTTGCAGTCTATTTTGGCAGTGTAGCACCATCTAGGCGACTCTCGCTACTTATTTTAACGCACAGATTACAATGAATCTGAGCTCTCTGGGGATATTAAAGCAAGCCGAGATTTAATTTTGCCGAGAAAAATACATAGAAATAAGCCCTCTAGGGATCTTTTGCATGCCACAAAATCATATGAAATGCTTGCCCAAGATTTTCCCATCCAGAAAATCCGACGACTCAGCAGGGACATGAACCCGCGATCTTGGGCTTAGGAGGTGGACACGTTAACCTCTCAGTCCCAGGAACTATATGAGATATCATTAAAACAAATAGTAAAAAAATCAAGACGATATAGGAACAATATGAGATATCATTATGATATTTTTTACAGTTTGTTTCTTACATATAGCTCTTTGATTTAAACTGGGGACATTTCACAGCATAAACAATACTTTTACAGTTATTTTTTAAAATTTCAATTAAAAAACAAAAACATCCGATTTAAAGTTATATTATAACTATTTTTGAGCAGCGTTTTTTAAAATTTCTTAGTTTAAATCAAAGAGCTATTAAAGGGGAAGAAATAATAAAACAAACATGTTGAAATTTTTTATAGTTCCTTAGAAAAATGTTCCTGACTGTTGAAAGCCTTATATTTCAGGAAACGCAAAAGAAAAGTACGAAAAAGGTAAGAACTGCTACACAAAGTTTCTAAAAAATGCTTATAAAAAGGAAACTAACAAACAGAAATCAATAATCTTGGTCTTAAATTAAGGATTTAAATGTGCAGATTGCAAATAAAATAAAGACAAAAACTCGACATTTTCGACACAAACACCCATCCCACTCCCCTTAAACAGACAGGGGGAACAGGGCAGATACACATGTATTCCGGCTTGCGTGCTTGATCAGGGACCCGTTTATATAAGGTCATGTAAAACAGACATAGAAAGAATTTTTACTGTCACATAAAAAGGAAAGTACACCCAGGGCAAAGACGGGAATCGAACTCGCACCAGTTACAGTGCCCAGACTAGTAACGTTAAACCACTCGGCCAACCGAATCTCTTTAAACAAACAATCTTACTCACAAAACACCCATCCACCTAATGACACACACAGCGAAAAAAGACGAATCATGCATAGCGTGCGAACCTAACCCCGAAGACCAGGAAATTAGAAAGGGAAAAGGACGAGACCCACTCACCCCCGATAGCGGCAATAACTTGATGAGAGGCAGGGTTATACCAAATTTTCAGACAATAGCCAAGTTGCTATTAAAAGTGTAAAAAAATATGCCAATAGTAACTTTTTAACTTACAATCACTAATTGGTAGTGATTGTAAGCTATCACATTGTAAGTTAATCACATGTAGTATAGGGAGCTATCTGGCATATGGTTGGTTATCCTGGTCATTACACTCTTAAAACAAACGAGTGAATTTAAATCAGTCTGAGTTAATTTCACTCCTCCAGTCTGGAAAATGCACTTCTCCCAGAGGAGTGGATCCTTTGTGTGGTGAAGTCCGACAGCCATTACTCCAAACGAGTGATTTCAACTCCGTCTGAGTTAATATTCACTCCTTTCCAATGTCGAACATGCACTTCTCCTACTGGAGTGGATTTCATTCTTTTGTTTTAAGAGTGTATAGCCTGGTGTTCATTTACTGGCGAAAGCAGCGCCTTAAACTGGTTAGTCTACCGCTAGTACGTTTAAGGGTTAGGTTTGGTTTGAATTAACGTCGCACTAGAGCTACACGAGGGCTATTGGCGACGGACGTCGTATTTTAGAACCACAGTCAAGTGACGAGCCAATACCTGAATACTTTTAAGTTGTAATTTTAGTACGTTTTACCAACTGCCGACCGAACTAATAAGACAAGAGGTACTTTTCTGTGATGTCACACTATCGGTCTGTAGGTTCGGACTTTCGGCTGTTCCGACGGAAACGCAACCTGTTCGGAATCTGAGAAGTATTGTCAGCCTTGCATTAATAGGATTCGTATTTCTTCTTTGGAATAGCCGGCAATTCAAACTGGACGGATAACGTGACGTCACGAAGAGCTTCTGTGGCTTTAGAGTTGAGTAGACTTTCCATAGATTAATCTCAGATCCGGAAGTTTTCCTTTAAGTACCTCACATTTGAAAGTAAGAAAAGAGACATAATGTTGCAAAATTTTCTAAATTGAACGAAAAATAGCATTCCGTTTATTTTTCAATTAACTAAATAACTAAATAACTAATAATTTTTCCCCATTGGATTAACATTGAGGCACTTGAGGCACTTTAATAACTAAAACAACTTTGGCAAAGGATTTAATATTTCTTTTAGCCAACCAGATCTAAAATAAGCCAAGCCTGGTAACCCTGCCCGATAGCGGCAATAACTTGATGAGAGTACCACGACCAATATCAATCACGTGACCATGCGAGTCGATGCCTTTTGTCCGTGAGTCTGGTTTCGTGTGCGTGTACCGTGAACGAGGGGGTACAGTGTACCCCCTCTCATGTATCCCCTACCCCTGTTAGCGATCTTTTTAATGCAGTCAATTGTATTAGGGGCATTAACTAAATGAAATGTGCCTGGTGGGGGAGGTGGGGGGTATTTTGGGGAGGGGTAGTTTGGTGGTCTGGTCGGGATATTTTTGTCTGTTTTGGCAGTGAATAATATGAATGGGTTTTGATGTTGTGGGATTTTTAATGCGTATTTACTTTTTACTTGTGAACGACACACATGAATTTTTTCTCAAGCAAAAATATATGAAGAGTACAGGGGAAGAACCGTTTGATTTATTAGGAGTCGTCCCGTTATTGTGTCTGCTTGGCGGACATTGGCGACAGGAAACCGGTGTCTTTCTTCTTCACTTGGTGCAAGCGTAGGAATAGTGCATCGCGTGAATTTTTGGTAAAAAAAAAATCTTGAAACTGGTTTCTTTACACCAGTGTAGGCGATTACTCGCTATCATCGCCAAAGAGGCCTGGTGATGAAAGTTTTCTACGAAATGAAGCGGTTTTTCCATTGTACTCTTCATAAGTTTGAGGCAAAAAAGTTTAATGTAAATGCAATCGATATAAATCAGAGAGGACCGGAGAGTCAACAGGAATTGTAATAATTGCCCAGACAAAACGCATCTGACTCTGACACTTCGCCACATCTTTGAGTGTTCAGCTATGAGGAGGGGCTGGGGAGCCCAGTCGGTTAAGCACTCGCTTAGCATGCGGAAGGTCCCAGGTTTGGGTCCGGGTATTGCCAAAATAGCTGCCGACCTATAAACGGCCCGTGCAGCCAAAAATGTCCGACGAATAATACCCCGTGCAAGGGAGTGCACGTTAAATATCCTTCAAAGTCCTAACGCTGCGTACGATGTCGCCCTTAACGGTTGCGTTGGGTGCCTATTCAGGTGCTGGCTCGTCACCTGACTGTGGTTCTAAAATACGACGCCCGTCGCCAATAGCCCTCGTTTAGCTCGAGTGCGACGATAATTCAAACAAAACCAAACCAAACCAGCTATGAGGAGAAAGAGAGCGTCTTGCCGCAACTGACTATACATTTGGATAATCAGAAATTCGGATAATTGTACTGCTTCAGGATGCATTATATATTTTAATTGTTTATTCAATGTATTGTAGGGCTACGAAAACACGTAATGTTATTTTCGGTCGCCATCAATCAAGGCCAAAGTGCAACTGTTTGGCAGTTAGAGTTTTAGCTTTTGGTAAAGTGTTTTTTCAACTTAGGGGAGAGTGTTGTACCTTGGGATAATTTTTACATTTTAATTTTTTTCTTCGATAGTTATTGTCAAAATAAAAATTTCAAAGCAGCATTTCAGCACACCAATATATTCCTCTATAATATATTTTTTTAAATTCTGGCAGCTTGAAATTAAAAAATTGCCACTCATTTAAAGTTGAGAGGATAAACTGTCCCAAGGTACAATATGATGTTGTACCTTGGGACATGCTTTATAATTCAGTCAATAGTCATACACTTGAACTAATTTGTGTCAGGAAACAAACTTTATTTCAAAATACATCAGAAAATTTGCTCTTAAGAACATTTCATCACATGGAAGGAAAAAGATTTATCAGGCGTTGCCAGAATTATATTTTCAAACTTCAATCATAATAAAATATATCCAAAACAAAGATGAGTTGTATTTTACATGTTTTGTGTAATTGCTCTTAAAATAAATAATAAAGATGTTTTTATTTATCCAAATTATTAAGAATTTAATCAAATTATTAATACTGTCCCAAGGTACAACACACTACATGGTTTAAATAAAAGCAAGATAGTGGCCAATCTAAATGCGTTATCATTATTTTCTCATAACCAAAATATTTTAAAATCTTCTCTTTTATGAAGAAAATATAATGCAGATGACTTTTTGTAAGAGTACTAATATAAAAAATTATATTAGAATGAGAAAAATATTTACTTTGGGGTAATGAAATATCATTTTTTGTCACCAATTCATCAATTCAATGATGATAGTGTTAAATTTTATTATGATGATGTCTGTTGGTTAAGGCTACTATTAGAAATAAACAATGTATTAATATTGCCAATAGATTCTTAGAAATTGTCAGTGTCCCAAGGTACAACACTCTCCCCTATGTTGAAATCAATATTACGAACTCTTTTAAATAGATGCCATCCATTATAAGACTATAAATTAAGTTATCATCTTGTTATAATAACTTGTTAATAATTTTCAATTTTTTCAATTTTTCGAAAAGCACCTTAAAAGGTATGTTCAAAATGGGGAAAAACTTTTTTTAAGAAAAAGAGCTTTTATTATAAAGAAGATGCACACATTTATATGTTGAGCGTTGATTTTTTAGCTGCCAAGATATAAGTTTACGAAGTCATTTGTTATCAGGGTAAAGAACTTATGTACTCGTTCAATCTGTTATTAATATTGTCTTTTTTGGATGATTAGTAATTTTTTTGGGGTCAGGCCGAAAAGACATATAGGTCGTGTTGCGATCTACGCTACAGATCGACAGTTCACGTCATGCGCAGATGATGAAGATAATTGTGTTGCTGCGCAAGTCTTCTTGTATAGAAGCTGTTTGTCATATTTATCAGTGCTCTCTTATTTACTATACTTACTTTATGTTGTTCTAATAAAAACAAGATGCATCTTAGTACGTCCTATCCTTCCTGACATGCCACTACACCAGGTCCACAACACTGGATTATATCAGGTCGTATTGAATTTTTTACTGAAATTTTGTATAATAAGCAATGATTCGGATAATTGGAATTCTGCTGTATATATATCCACCATTTTCAAAAATGGCGTCCAAATTGCTTATTCACACAAAAAGGCTTTTCTTTGAATTCATTGATGAAAATAACGTATAATTGCACCTCAAAATTTTTTGCGTGACATATTTTTTTTTAATATTTACAGACATGTCCATGAAACTTCTTCGTAACATTAAATAAATACACATATATAAATTTTACAAACTTCAAATAGGTAATAAATAACATATTAAATATCAAAGGACTCAAATTACACACATACGGGCCTGGCAATAATTGAATTTTTTCACACTTAACCACAAACAATTACCATCGTTTAATAGAAACAAACGCCACCAAACAAACAGAAAATAAATGGCAAAAAGAAGGCAATCCACCCGTGTCCCGAATACAGAAACGGCGTCTATGAAATAAAACGGGTTAGACATGGAATGAAATAGCTACTCTTGCAGAGGCCTCTTAGTTCGGCGGGAAAAACAAATCTCCATATAATTTTTTTTCTCGTAGTTATATTCACAATTATTTAATTAAAAAGTCTGCAAATTCAGTGTAACACATTAATGCCCTTTGAATTTCTCATTAACCTTAATATTTAAATAACTCCTAGGTTAAAACGCTAAAAAAATATACATTTATATATTATATCCGAAATGGCTTCTTGAATAAAACATAAAAAACTCCGTTTTCGCCATTTAAATTAGATTTTATTCGTCAAATTAGCCCAAAATAAAAAAAAAACTTGAAATTTATTTCTCATCTAAATATATCATTGACCGGAGAAGGAAATATTAAGCTACTGTTAATGGCACATAAGATAAAAATTTATTTAATAGAGGTCATTTTTACAACCTAAATAATTATTCAACCTTGATTAAAACGTTACTCGTTTATAACGTCAGAAAAATCGCGGTTGCTTGAATGACTCCATAACTGGTTACACTGTATAATATTTTGACAAAAAAAATCTCTTCCAATAAGAAACTATTATTACCTATTAAACCTCAAAAGAGTTCATATTCCACACTTACGAAGCTTTGCATTAAGTGACTCTTTAGTGGCTGGGAGCCCAGTCGGTTAAGGAGTTCGCCTTGCATGCGGAAGGTCCCAGGTTCGGATCCGGACACTGCAAAATAACTGTTGACGAATAAACGGCCTGTGCAGCCAAAATCGCCCGACGAATAATACCTCGTGTAGTACATGTTAAACATGCCCCAAAGTCCCAACGCTGCGTACGATGTCGCCGTTTACGGTTGCGTTGGGTGCCTACTCAGGTGTCGGCTAGTCCCTTGACTGAGTTATTCTAAGTTACGACACCCGTCGCCAATAGTCCTCGTGTAGGGGCCCGGATGGCCGAGTGGTAAGCATCGCAGGCCAGCAGTCTGCGTGCTGTAACGGGCGCGGGTTCGATTCCCGCCTTCGCCCTGGGTGTATTTCCTCTCTTTGTGACAGTAAAAAATCTTTCTGTATCTGTCTTACTTGACGAAGACTTATAAGCGGCTCACTGAGCAAGCACACAAGTCGGAATATCTATGTAAAATACCCTACCCCCTAGTCCTCGTGTATCTCTAGTGCTGCGATCATTCAACCTAACCAATAGAAGGGTGTCGGTTAGAGACCCGCTTATAAACCTTCGTCAAATAAGACAGACACAGGCATAATTTTTACTGATTCATACTAAATAAATTATTCAAACTAAACTAAATTAACTAACCCTTTTTTACTTAAATACACAACAATTACCACCGTTTAATAGAAACAAACGCCACCAAACAAACAGAAAACAATTAGCAAGAAGAAAAAAATTAAACGTGACCCGAATACAGAAACGGCATGTATGAAATAAAAAGGGTTAGACATGAAACGAAATAGTTTCCGTGCAGAGCCCCTCTTAGTTCGGCGGGAAAAACAACTCCCCATATACACTCTTAAAACAAAAGAGTGAAATCCACTCATTGGAGAAGTGCATTTTCAAGACTGGAGGAGTGAAAATTACTCAGATTGAGTTAAATTCGCTCGTTTGTTTTAAGAGTGTAAATAATTTCCAGTAGTTATATTTACAATAATTTCCTTAAAAAGCCTGCAAAATCAAAGGAACACATTAACGCCCTTTGAATATCTCATAGACCTTAATGTTGTAATATCTTGCTAAATGTTTTAAGATCTTATAACGACAATATTTAAGTAACTCCTTGGTTAAAACGCTAAAAAGATACATTTAAATTGTATCGGAAATGCCTTCTTGAAGAAAACATAAAAAATTTCGTTTTCACCATTTAAATTACATTTTATTCGCCAAATTAGAACAAAAGAAAAGTGAAATTTATTTCCCATCTTAATATATTATTGACCAGAGAAGGAAATATTATACTACTTCTAGTAGCACCAACATCTATTGATAAAAATTTATTTAATAGATGTTATTTTATAACTTAAATAATTATTCAACCTTGATTAAAGCGTTGCTCGTTCATAACGTCAGTAAAATGGCGGTTGCTTGAATGGCAATATAACCGGGTTATATTGTAGAAATATTTTACAAAAAAACCTTCGAAAAAGAAACTCTTACAACCTATTACACCCCAAAGGGATCATATTACACACTTACACACACGTACGAACTTTGTATTAATTGAATCTTTAAGAGCCGGACCTAGCAATGCGGAAGGTCCCAGGTTCTGGTCCGGACACTGCAGAATAACTGCTGACCTATAAACGACCAGTGCTGTCAAATATGCCTGACGAATAAATAAGAACAGCACCTAAGAACCTAACAGTACCTAAGAACAGCACGACATACGATGTCGCCGTTAACGGTTGCGTTGGGTACCTACTCAGGTGTCGGCTCCTCACTTCACTGTGTTATTCTAAATTACGACGCCCGTCACCAATAGCCCTCGTGTAGCACTAGTGCTGCGATCATTCAACCTAACCAATTAAAGGGTATCGGTAATTGGGACGTAATCGCCTTAGCATGTTAAAAAAGCGTCATACTTTGAACGTCATACTTGCCTTATTAATACATTCTTATTAGTTGGTTGGTACATATATAACCGGTTTGTGTGTTTGATTAAAGACCCACTAATAAACCTTCGTTAAGTAAGACAGACACATGCAGACAGACATATTTTTTACTGATTCATACTAAATAACTTATTCAAACTAATCTAAATTAAATAACCCTTTTTTAATTAAATACACAACAATTACCACCGTTTAACCAAAACAAACGCCACCAAACAAACAAACAAAATATAAAGCAAGAAACAAAAATTAAACGTGACCCGATTATAAAATGGCGTCTATGAAATAAAAAGGGTTAGACATGGAACGAAATAGTTTCCGTGCACGGGCCTCTCTGTTTGGCGGGAAAAACAACTTCCCAAAGTCTCGCACACACACTTTCAGTTGGCATGTTATTCACGTTCGAACTAAGAAAAAAAAGTTCTATAAATTACATATTCCACGGAAAATCGGGAATACCCCAAAATGTCCACTAGAGAGAGGATAAAGAAATATTTTTCGGTGATTCTTACTAGTTGTTTTGAAGGAAAATGGTTTTTGTTTTTTGGGGTTGTAGAGAAATCTTCTTTTGAAGCAAGTTTTATTCGGTAATGTTTCAGTTACCTTACGCTTCTGAAGATGCATTGTGCTGTTTTTAAAAGAGTTAAAATAATAATTGGGACATTTTATATATCCAACATAGTTTTAATATAACTTTCAATTTTATTGAACAATGCATATAAAACAAAAGATTCAATCAAACTATACCTAGAGAAAGCTTTGAAAAATCTTCTGAACATTTCATGTTATTTATTTTAATGGGCTAGGGAAAAATGGTATTTACTACCTTCCTTAAAACTTAAAAATTTCAGCACTTCTTGTTTTTAAAAAAGCCATTTTATTTATTAAAATTATATTTCTTCAGAAAGTTATTTAAAAGAACCAAAATCTAAAATTTAAAGATCCTATATTTATAATTCAGTCTCTAAATTTAAAAATAACATGTGCTGCTATAGAAAAACTTAACTTATTTGTCTGCATCTAAATAGTAGTTACTGACGGATGAAGATAAGGTAGCAGTAAGTAACGGCTTGTAAGGTTTTTACCCTCATTGCGTCTCTTAATATCTACTCCCAAGGATAGGCGATTGTCTTGCACTGAATTTTTCGTTTTCTCCTTCAAATTTTAAAAGTTTTTTTGCAAGGCCTCCGAAATCTGCTTGACTCTCCTGTGTCTCCTTGGTTTAGCAGAGCTAAACCAGGTCTATGATGTTCGTCACTCGTAAAAAGTCCAGGATCATGACTGGATTTTCATAGATATCGTGTCTGGAAAGTCCCAGACAGTCCAGGATGTGGTCAGGTGCCGCCTGTTTGATGGAACACTTCGGACAGATAGGAAAGGTCTTCTTCCCATTCGTGTAACACAGAGATCTAATGTGTCCACTTTTAAGTCTCGTAATGGCCGTCTGGTCGCTTCTGCAGCACTTTAGGGATAAAGCTTCTCCGGGTCGCTTACCTTGGTACCAGTGGTGCAATGGAGGAATTTTCCAAGAGGCATTATGAAGACTCATAGCCCTCGAAAAGAACTCGGAGTGGGTCAACAAATCAGAGGTGTAAAGCGGTTCATTACAACCCTCTTTAGCCAGTAAGTCTGCCGTCTCGTTGCCATAAATGTCTACGTGAGAACGGATCCATTGGAAATGAACCTCTCTTAATGATGAAAGATGTTTGAGTTTGCTAATAATTGCCATACCAGTACTATCTCGCACCTGACCCTCTTGTAGTGTTACTTACTTTATATTGATAGGGCCCTTGTTATACAGCATATAATGCATCCAAGATAGTTAAGTGCAGCAACCTCTCGTTATTTTGCTATTCCCGGGAGACAAGCAAAATACCACGATATAACCGAATGCTCGATATAACGAGCGACTTGATAACTATTGCATTTATGCTCTCCACAGTTTTTAAACTAAAGCCCAGTATGTATTTAAAATATATAACTAAATTATATAATATAACTATCATAAAAAGGAAAAAAATTCGAAAAGAATTATTATTAATTGTTATAAACATTATACACACAGTATTGGTATTTCACTCATTTTCTGGTGAAATATCTATTTAAAATTAGCTCCTTTGATTTTTCTAGCCTTGACTTATCGGATAAGTCAAGGCTAGAAAAATCAAAGGTATCGCCTATCTTGGCACACGTCGATTTTTTAAAGAAAAGAACATATATATCGAAAAAAGGGGGGGAAATTGGGAGACATGATACAATTAGCGATATAACCGAATTCGCGATATAGCGAGGGGTTACTGTAACTAAAATTTTAACATGTTTTGGATGCTCTAGTCACTTTACTCGCTCCAGTTGGGCTGAATTAACGTAGCACCAGAGTGTCGTGGAAGTTAGAGATTGTTCAAAAATTACGAATTTTTGACTAACTGCTTTGTACGAAATAACCTCCAAATCTTCGAACCGATCTCCGAAGACGATCGAAGTTCCCAAAGAAAACAAAAAGAAACAAAGGCATCAAAAACTTCCGTGACATATTCCCGCTGCGGCCGTGACGTCACACGACGCTCATTGGTCGAGAGGGACGAGTGGGCGTGGAAATCTCTGCAGTCGATAACCGAACATTTTGGACGGATGCCAGAAAAATGCCCCCCCCCCCCCATGAAATATTGTCATATTTCCACCCACGAGAATTTTTTTTTCTTCTTCATTTGATGGGTGTTTTGTGTCTTTGGATCGTTTGAGTTGATAAGGTTCGGTTAGTTGACGTCACAGTTCGACGAATCCGGATCTCAATAAATTTTACTTCATTTTAAACTTTTTTCTCATAACAAATTCTTTAATATTCTAAAGAAAAAGCAGGAGTTCTCAACCTTTTTGCGCCAGCGTACCTCTTGACTTTAAAAAAAAAAAATGGCGTACCACCAGACCTACATATTTTAATAAACGCATAATATTTACTCTTCTAAAAGTGTTCAAATGCTTTTTGAATTAAATTCCTAAAAAAAACTTCATATTCAATGGTAAGATATTTGTTTATTTATAAACAAGAAGATAAACTTATAATAAAGGAGAAATAAAATTATTAAACAAGTATTAATTTAAAGTTATATTTATTACTTATAGACCGAAAAACATCATATAAAAATAGTACAATCTCAGTAAAAAACTAATCATCATACAAAATATACTTTTATCGTCTTTAGGGCTTAAGTTGTTGTATGCCTGTGGTTAAAATATCAACAATAGAAGTAATGGAACTTATCTTTACTTTTATGTCCTCTTCAACACTTATTCTGCTTTTATTTTATATATGTACAGGGTGAGGCAAACAAAACCGGCCCCGACCTAGAGATGGGAATACGTAGAAATGCTTGGCGAGAAAAAATCTTGAAGCCGCCTGAAACCTGTTTTTGCATTGGTTGGATCGGATTAGCTTCACATTAGAGCTACTCATAGACTAGTGGTGAGTTCAGATCTTGGTTCGTATTGTATAAAGACGTCCCATAATGCAAATTTGTGTCTTGCAATCAATTTAGAATGTTTTGTATTACCAAAAGCAAAAAGGTCCGATTCTCTAGGATAAATAACAACCGAAATAATCACAAGTGGGAACTTTTTTAATCAGCCCTACAAACCTTGTTTATATTTAATTTCAACTAGCTTTTCTAACCATAGCGTAGTTGCCGGCAAATAAGTCGCCAAGCGTTTGTTTGGGCTTAATATTGAAGCGATCAAAAGCTTCAGTTAGCAAACCTGTTTTTGTATTGGTTTTTTACTTGGCAACATTTCTGTCGTATTCTTATCTCCACCTCGGGGCCAGTTTTGTTTGCCTCACCCTGTACAAGAGTTCTGAAAATCCACTATCACACAAGTAACTCGTAACAATGATGCTCACGCCTCATCTCTCGTACCACCTGAAATTTTTCCGCGTACTACTGGTTTGGAATCCCTGTTCTAAAGCATTCTAGAGAGCATTCACAGAGAAATCAAAGTAAAAAAAAACATTATCTGAATACTTAAAAAAAGTAAAGAATAAAAAAAAGATAATTGTTCAATTTTGTTGACTTTTTAGAACTTAGTATTTTAATGTGTCCCCTTCTTTGTAACGCTAATTCGCATCCTTTCTATAAATTTACTGAAAACCTATAATAATCTGATCAATCCGATCCGCACTTGCGTTTTCAAAAATTATTCTCAAGCAGTAATAACTTTTTATTTGCAAAAAAATTTATGTATATTTTTCAAATTTTTCCTCGAAAAAGACGTTTTATATTCGACAAAGAGAATTAAGTGGGGTGTTATGAAAATGAAGAAAGTTGTGCTTTGAAACAGTTAATTCTGGTTTAAATTATATTGATTAAATAACCAACAATTATGTCGGAGTTTATTTTTCTTTTAAAGGCCTTTGTCATTTATATTATCACTTCGAAATACAATAAACATCTTCAAAATGAAGAATGCATATAAAAAAATAACGCATGGCATTCTTATGTCCTGATAAGAATTAGTGTTCCAAGGCTCCAATTTTTAAATAAAAGGCTTTAAAGTCGTTACTTATGACATTTTAAACTTGAAAATCTACATATAGAGATGTGAAAGGTCAAGTTTCATTACTCACTTGTCCTAAGTATAATTACGACAAAGGGTCTGGCCGTTTAGTGGCGAATTCGTCCACTTGAACTTCAATCGTTGTTTCCAATGGACAGAGCAGATTATTAGTGGTATCTCCTGTCTAAACTTATACAAAATTTATCAGATAGCAGTGGTTCTCAACCGGTGGATCGCGACCCCTGGGGGGTCGCGAAGGGATAATAGGGGGGTCGCAAAAAGTTTTTTAAAAATGAAAACATATATTTGAGTAACGTTTTATACAATAATTTTACAAGTAGAATTTAAGAAAAAAAAATCACCATGCATTATTTTACTTTATATCTTGGTGAATTTACATTTAAACTTTTTTATGTTATTATTACATAATTTTAATTCTACTACGGGGGTTACGTTGCAACAAGCTAATGAGAAACTTGCGCTTGTCGGAACCCTTTTAAATTCGTAACATAAATGGAAGTTTTAAAAATTAGATTTCTTAACTTTAGCAGCATAAACATTCAGTTTCTTTAAGAATCCATTAATTTTTGTCTTGGGTTCTGATTATTGTTATATTTCTACCTTGTAGCTTTGTATTTAGCTCATTTAGGTGCATAAATATGTCTGCTAAGTTGAAACAACCAAGTTGGGGAGCTAAAAAAATATCTGGCCAATTCTGGTTTAGCATCTTGTAAAAATATCAGTGATTCAGATCGCAGCTCAAATAACTTGTTCAAAAACTTCCCGCGGGACAGCCATCGTAAAAAAACAAAAACAAACAAATATAATAGTTAATAAAGAGTACAGTATGTGTAAAACGGGGGGGGGGGGTCCGCGGAGTTATTTTGTGGCATTAGGGGGTCGTCACCTACAAAAGGCTGAGAACCACTGAGATAGAGCATTACAAATAGGGTTTTGTGCATGAACCAATTATGCTCCAAAGTATCCCCAGGCGACGAAAAAACTTTACATTAGTTTTTACCTGAGTATTTTATTTAATAATTTTAAAAATAATATTTAGTTACCATTGATTAAAAAAAAAATTATAAGAACAATATATTCACATTTCTTCCCATCAGTGTCCTTTTATCTCTACATCAGAGAAAAAAAAATGAAACATTACTTACTATTCTCACCTCAAAAGTCCATACCAAAAGGGTTAAGAATTATGCAAATTTCGACCCGTATACATTCTTATCAGCAAAACGTGAACTAAATACACAAGAAACTTGTCAGGTCCAATTTTAAACGTTGCATAAGGTCATTTTTCTTGCTGTTGCTCACACTTCCACTATTACAGATCATTTCCTGGTTTTAAAGAGGCACGAACGCTTAACTATTCAGTGTGGGTATGCTGGTAACACCCATTCATTTTCATATTTCTGCAACTTGTGACTAATATTGACCTTTAGTACGTTTAAAAGTTTGGAGTTATTTTTTTTTTAGATTTATGAAATTTTCTTTAATGTACTAACTAATTGGGTAACTTTGGCCATGTAGTGTAACTTAACTTGGAATGTGCCCTCTAGAAGGGAGTAGCATAGGCTTTATATCCCGTTTCACCACTCGCCAGAAGTGACACAGACACAAGAGACACACCTAGAAGGGACGACACAAACACATAGACAGAAAACAACGTTTATGGACGAACACAAACATCCATGCCTTACCGGGATTTGAACACGAACTCAGGAGCTCCAAAGGCTAGCTCCTTAACCGTTGTGTTTACCGGGTCGGCAACAATTAGTGTAAATAACTCCCAGGAAATACAGTCCATATAGGAACACGGCCTCTCCAAAAATACGACTCTAAAGCCGTCTGCCTCTGGACTTCGTTTTCCAGTCTACACTTTTCATAGCCTTCAGATCTTTCTCTACCTCGTCCATCTATCTTTTTCTGGGTGTTCCTCTTCTTCTTTCTTCTTGACACTGTCCCTTAAAAATCTTCTCTGTTCCTTCTACTGCTGTCCATTCTTTCCATATGTCCCACCCATCGAATTCTTCTTTGCTTTTCTGGTGTTAATGTCTTTCTCTCCAAATAGTCTAGCCACTTCCTAAATTGTAAAGTATTTTCTATAAACATCACATTCTCTGATAGGACCAAATACTGCTCGATCTTAAAATGTTTCGTTCCCAAGTTATTAACATCTTCTCTTGCTTTTGATTCAAGGTCCAGGTCTCCGACGCACATATAGCTGTTGGTCTTATTTTAACTTTATATATGCGTAGTTTTGTTTTCCAAGTAGGGTAACTTTGACCCAAGCACAAAATCTTGTACTAAGTTTCGTCTTGAATATTTTTTACTCATAGAAAAAGGGTAGTAGGGAGCTCAGTCGGTTAGTCACTTGCCTAGCATGCGAAAGGTCCCAGGTTCGGATCCGGGTATCACCGAAATAACTGCAGACCTATAAACGGCCCGTGCAGCCAAAAATGTCCGACGAATGTTCGAATCGTGTAGAGGCAGTGCACGTTAAATCCAAAGTCCCTATGCTGCGTACGTAGTCGTCGTTAACGGCTACGTTGGGCGCCTACTCAGGTGTCGGCTCCTCAGCTGAATGTGGTTCTAAATTATGACACCCGTCGCCAATAGCCATCGTGTAGCTCTCGTGCGACGATAATTGAAAAAAAAAATATGGTAGAATTTGTTCTTAAATTGAGTTGTTTTGTCTTGACTTACAGGGTGGTAATAAAATATCGCTCGCTATTCGGAGTGGTCTGTAGCTTTAATAAATAATCCAAATGCAACAAACTTTGAGACCCTTACTGATCAAGAAGAGGGAAAAAGAATGGAATCATAAAAAACAAACTCGTTACTTGACCAGGGTTCTAAATTACGAGGCGTAATTGGATGTGTTGGCCATGATTGGCCATTATTGACGATGCCTCGTTATTTAGGACCCCGGTCAAGAGACGCGAGTTTCTTTTCTATGATTACATTCTTTTTTTTTTAAAAGAAACTCGTCTCTTGACCAGGGTTCTAAATTACGAGGCGTAATTAGCTGTGTTGACCGTATTTGGCCATAATTGACGACGCCTCGTTATTTAGAACCCCGGTCAAGAGACGAGGTTTTTTTTATGAATATTTTAAGGATCTTTTTTATGATTCTATTCTTTTCCCCCTTTCTTGATTTGTAAGTGTCTCAATTTTTGATGCATTTGGATTATTCATTCAAGCTACAGACCACTCCGAATAGCGAGCGTTATTTTATAACCACCCTGTATATTCGATATGAGGATTTATTAGTTGCTCTCAGTAAAGGGAGGGTATTGAAGACTGTTGCTCATGATATAAAAAATCATAGTACTGAAGAAAGTCATTTTACATGAATTAAGATTTATTTTTATAGAAAGGTAATATTGACTTTAATATTAAAATAACTCATTTCTGAATAGAATTTATTAATTTCCGATATTGTCCAAAACTAGATTTTGTAGATTAATTCGAGAAAGCTAATGTAATTAGTAAAAAGTCGGAATTATTTGTGTGCAATTTCTAAAAAGAAAAATATAAACGTGTTGTGTACCATTAGTGTTTACTCCCCATTAAAAGCTCTTTGATTTAAACTGAGGAATTTTAAATATCTTTTATAAAATATATATATAATTTAAATTGGATTTTTGGGCATTTTTAATTATTTTATTTATTCATTTAATTATCATATTTTTAAGAGAATCTCTGTAAAGGAATTATTTATGCTGTGAAATATCATCAGTTTAAATCAAAGAGTTGTATGTAAGAAAAAAAGAACTAGAAAAACAAGAAGTTCTAAAAGAACTAAAATAGCCTACTTTCCTGTTACTTAAATTCTTACTAAAATTCTTATCTTGAAAAAACAAGGTTCGTTACAGTAAGTGAAATCCACAACCGTTTCTACATTAAATTTATATACATTAGAATAAATTTCACTAAACACAACATCCAGCTATAATTTCAACTTCTCAATCAATTATTTTCATTAACTTTTTATCGCCAATAAAATAAATATTACTTATCGTCCGCATGATTATTTGCAGTTATAAATAAATATTAAATTTTTCGCAAAACAAAAACCAAAAAACTACTTCAAAATTTACTTAAAATAGGAAATGTAAATTAGGTTTGTAACATAATCTGTCACTTAACCCGCTTCCACAGGTAAAAAGGCGCCAAACCCAGCATTAATTCTATATTAAACACTTACCAGCTAAATTCAGCTAGTTTCATTTATTTTATTTCGAGAATTAAATAATTATTACTTAAATCGTTTGCAAAAATTTATATTTCAAAGAATAAATATATCACAGTTCTCGCTTTTAAATAGAATGAAAACATTTCGTACCAACATACGGAATCTCGAAGTGAAATATATATTTGACGTCATTTCAAACTGATCGATGTCGCAAAAATAAATTTATTTTAATTCATTGTCTTAAAGAATTAAAGTTTCTCAAGCGATTGTTGCCATGGCAATGGTAATTTATTTCTAATAAAATGGCTTCCTATGCTTTTTAAATGAGCATTAAATGTTGAAGTTTTTTAAATAATTGAAGTACATACTTAGAATTCGAATTCTTTTCTGAAATTTTCGATATATTCTCATTTGGATACGCTGAATTTTTTGGCGTATATCACTTGTCCGTAGCATTTGTAGTTAAATTCAGCGATTTAAATGACTCGAAATTGAATTTCAATGCTAATTCAATGGGAAATTCGTCGACAAATAGTAGATTTATGTCCGTCCTATCGTACAGACAGACGGACAAAAAGTATGAAAGTTGGGTGTCTGAGGTTATACCTTTGTAATAAAAAAAGAATTTTTAAGATCGGATTGCTAGAACTGATTTTGGAAGGGGGGTACGGACGGACGGACAGACGGACAGACGGACGGACAGACGGACAGACGGACGGACAGACGGACGGACGGACATCGACCGCATGTCAATACCTACTTTTTCATTTTTTTTAATTCTTCGAATTAAAAAAAAAGAAAAGTAGGCTAAAAATCATGATGATATCTCATATAGTTCCTGAGAAAAATGCTCCTGAAGTTTTTAAAATTAACATGGGCGAGATAGAACCATTCGACCACCTTAATGCTGGGTAGTATTATAGCCGGTCTCCCTACTTGTCATTGGGGGACCGGGTGGCAGGAAAAATTACGTTTTTCCTTACAATTTGTCTGTTAAAAACAGCTTTTGCTTTATAAATACAAAGTGTTCGAAAAAAATAACAGGTTAGCTTTGTAAGTTATTCAGTATTTTCTTGACATAAAAGCTGTCAGCTTTTTTTTCTGTTAGGGTAGGGTAGGTAGGTAGGTGTATAAATTTCGGCCTATGTGCTTGATCAGAGACCCGCTTTATAAGCCTTCGTCAAGTGAAGAGTAAACGGGAAAAACCACTTGATTTAGTAGAAGTCTTTCCTTAATCGGCCTCTTTGAAGATGATAGTGGGAAATCGCCTAAACTGGTGTCAAGAAACTGGTTACTCTCTTTGTTTTTATTTCGCAGCAACCCTGATTCACGTCAGACATCAGTGGACACGAATCACATGTTTGTACCGCGAATGAAGAACCGAAACAAAAAATGGTTTTTGGTCGTCCATGTCCGCCAAGCAGACACAATTGCGTTAAGTCTCCAAATAAATCAAACGGTTATTTCCTTGTACTCCTCAAGTATATGAAGGACACAATAAGAATTTTTACTGTCACATGGAAAGGAAAGTGCACCCAGGGCAAAGGCGGGAATCGAACCCGCTCCCTTTACAGCGCGCAAACTGCTAGCGTAATTGTCTGCTATCCAAACCACTCGGCCATGCGGTCCTTTTTCCTGTAAAAACTAGTCTACTTTATCCAGTGCATGATAGTAACGCTAGAATGACCTCATCAATCCAACACTTACAACCCCAAAACGAACGATCGTGTAGCTCTAGTGCGACGATAATTCAAAACCTAACCCTAACCCTAACCCAAAACGAACGAGCGATTTTAACTCAGTCTGAGTAATTTTCACTCCTCCAGTCTTGAAAATGCACTTCGCCGAAAGGAGTGTATCCTTTGTGTGTTAAACCTCCAACAGGATCACTCTAAACCAGTGATTATAACTCAGTCTGAGTTAATATTCACTCCTTTCCAGTGTCGAAAATGCACTTCTTCAACTGGAGTGGATTTTACTCTTTTGTTTTAAGAGCGTAGTCTATTTTTTCCAGTGCATGATAGTAGCTCTAGTATGACCTCATTAATCCAACACTTACAAAAAAATCAGGTGATCAAATGACTTAATAACTACACCTTAATCCAGCCCCTAATTTCATTCCAAACTCGACAATATTCACTCTTTCAGCCACCCCTCTCAGCTAAGCCTACTCACTCCACCCCCCCTATTCACCACTATGAGCCGAACATCAAACACAGGACCGCCGTTTGTGCGAAAAGCCATTACGATGTTCAAGCCAGAGTAAATAACCCAAAGGGCAGGAACACGCAGACGATATACTTGCAATATCGTTTGGCGGGTCCCTCGAGGGGGCATCTGGTGGGCGGGAGAATGGAATTCGTATTTGAATGTCGTTTGGTTTTTAGTATGGTGCTTGATTATACGAGAGGACGTTTTGAAGGATTTTATTTGAATTTGAGATCGGAATTGGGAATATTAATTGGTTTTGGGAATGGAGAATTTTGCGTAAGATTAATATTGTTTTAAGATTAATGATGTGTGTTTGAAGGTACGCAATGTAAACGATGAGATGTCAATGATGTGTTGTTGTTTGTAGAAACTTTATTGAGTGGGCGTAGACAAGTATTAAGCTGTCGCGTCTTAGTCAGTAAAGATTGACTTATTTCTGAAACATATTTTTTTTGCCGTGCCGATGACGTTGCTTAAATGTGCATTTGAGTTAAATGAAACTATATGTTTTGATAACCACGTCTGCAATATTTTAGAAATTAATGTCAGAAAGATCTATTAACCATTATTCTCATAAAGTAGCTACCTGGGATTTTTCAACTAACTTATGTTCATTAAGTGATGCCACAGCGACTATATGTTGTATTGTAATTTGCTAGAAGAACAGTAAAAGCTTCGATCAGAGTGAAAACACTGTACAAAGTTAAAATTATTTTTGTTTTAGAGGAAGGTAACTTGTTGGGCTGTTGTGTTTTTGCATCATGTCTCGTTGTCTCTACAAGACAAGTTAATTAAATTATTTTAAATTTAATTTTGTTTTGTTTTTACTTTGAAAAATATTTTTTTTTACATTTCTTATGTTCTGTTGTTTTAAATGTTTAAGTTGTCAGATTACCACTGTTTTTGGAAAAATACAAGCTAAAAACTGACGGTTGCATCTATGCTACTTCATGAAATTAGGGTAGTTCTTGATATGATCAGTTGTTTCTTACACTTGAATATGTTTAGCTTCCGCACTACGTTTATAACATAAAAAGTGGAAGGTTTTATAATCGTTCAGTACATCTGTCTGTCTGTCTGTCATCCACTTTCACAGAACCAACCAAAAGTCTCGCAAATAAATAGGATACGTCATTTTGAAGCAAAAAAATCAGTTTAGGCTACATTCCGAATTTCATTAAAAATTTAAATTAGAAGTTATTTAAAATTTAAATAACTAAAAATTTAACTATTCACATTGAAATAACATGCAAATTCCATTTTTATTCAATATTTTCACTGTTGCCATTACATCAAAAGTACGAGAAACTTTATTTCAACGTGAAACTTTAACCTTCAACCCGACTACCGACTAAGATCGACAACTAGACCGACAACGACCGACTTGCCGACCGACACTTGAAACTTTATTTAAAATAAAAATAAAACCTTTGAAATAATATTTATTTATGTGATATAATTTGGCTTGGATTGTTGTAATATCACAATAGAATTCTTTTGATGGCTCGTTATATATGTATGAAGAAATATGTATACAGAATTCTAATTTTGCATAAAAATATGCAAGGTTTTGCTTTTAATTTTTAAGCATCAATTTTACTAATAATATATTTTCAAACTGTAAATTAAATTCCCCCAAAAAACTTCGTAAAAGTAAACAAACGCCAATCTAAAAAAAATAAATTATTTTATCAAAAAACAATTTCATTATGAATGTTGTGGCTAAAAAACCGGGATATAAAATGAATGCCAATCTCTTGTGTAAAACTTCCCGGTCATAATAAATAGTATAATTTAAGTTTCCCTGCAATAAAAAAATTGCACTGTTTGAGGAGGGTCCCTATCTTAACCACCCTCTATACCTCTGTATAAATGTATTGAGATCATACGTTTGTCAAAGTTTTTTTTAGGTACCCCTCGTTATTATGATTTAGTAATTCAAGTTCATTTGCGAGATTTAATTTTTTTCGGGGGATTAAGATGGGCACCAACCTCAAACAGTGCAATTTTTTTATTGCAGGGAGACTTAAATTATACTATTTATTATGACCAGGAAGTTTTACACAAGATATTGGCATTCATTTTATATCACGGCTTTTTTAGCCACAACATTCATAATGACTTGCTTTTTGATAAAATATTTTTTTTTTTGAGATTGGCGTTTGTTTACTTTTACGAAGTTTTTTGGGGGAATATCAGTAGTTTTTTTTAAATAACAAAATATACAGGCATAATATGACTACAAAATTGACGACATGATTTCAATGTTTATAGAGAGTTATATATCCGTTATATAACTAGCACTCGGAATTTAGAACTATTTATCCTTTTCCCCGTAGAACATTTGTATACTGCATACTTAAACTGTGGTGAGGTACAAAATGACGTTTTATTCCCGATACATTGTTTTAGACACATTTCGAGATTGCATAGCAGCTTTTATTTTTTGTGCACCTCAACCGTCTCTTATGCCCAGTTTTTTTCACTTTTGTAGGCATATTTATTTTCAATTTTCTTTTATAAAACTAAAAAATATCCAGCCTATTCAAGAAAAAACAACAACCAAATACGTTTCTTAGGTTACTGTTATGAGTTATAATACAAACATTTAGTAACACAGCTCATGTTAAAAAATGTAACTTTAATTATAAAATATTACTTTGACATAATTAAATATTCCTCAGTAAGTTTAAAAAATATATATATTTCTTACTTTTTAAGAAAAAAAAACCAGACTAATAGGTATGGTATGGTATGATACATATATATTCCAGCTTGTGTGCTTGTTCAGAGAACCGCTTATAAGCTTTCGTCAAGTATGACAGACACAGAAAGAAATTTTACAGTCACAAAGAAATGAATAACACATAGACAAATAACAACATTTATTGACTGTCACAAACATCCATGCCCGACCGGGATTCGAACCCGACCTCAGCAGCTCCAAAGGCTAGTACACTAACCATTTGGCCACCGAGGTGGCAAAAAACAGACTAATTTTTTGAATGGTATTGGTAACTGAATATGGCAACCAATTCGGCAAATATGACTGTTTACATTTGATCAATCGATAAACTCGAATTATTCATAAGTTTTCTAAATAAAAACGCCAAAAAGTTTAAATGAAGCATTCCGTTAATTAATTAGAATTTTTTTTTCAATCTGTCTATTCAGGTATTAGATTAATCATATTTTAGAAGCTGTAATAATCATAGAACACTTAACACGCTTCTATGCGGCTCTTCGAAGAAAATGCAGTAAACCTTGGCTCGTTTTCGGTGGTACTTGGCCGCTAGGATGAATTGTTTATCGCGCATTCATACCGCCAAAGGTAATATAGATTTTAATTAATTAAAAATAGAAAGAGTTATTTTTGAAACTTCAAACCTATGAAAGGGGATTAATTGAAGCATTCTGAATCGTTAAGTTAAAACCGCTTCCAGATGCATGGTTTAGTAATGGCTGCAGGTCTGGACAAAAATTAGGTCAAAATTTGACTAAAACTGCTCGAAAGATTTCATTTTCGAAAATTTCCATAATTTTTTTCTCCGCTGTTTTTGACTCTAGAATAACCAATTTTTTTTTATAGTAATCCACAAAATCTCTCTACTGTATTTGTTTTATTGTTCTACGATGTTTAGTTTGCCTGGCAGAAAATAAAATCAATTTATCTGTTAACATAGCGAAATGTTTTCTGTATATATACATAACTGCCGTTTAGCCCTTGGCGTCATTTTGAGATTGGCGGGCGGAACGACCGTTCCGTCTGATTGTGGCGACTAAAAGATAGTTATTAAAGAAATTACATCATTATTCAACGAATTTCAAACAAATTTAGCAAACGATAATGAGTAATTTTTAATTAGCGAATAAATTATAATGAAAATAGTTAATTTTGGCGTTATAAATTTTGAATTGGAAGTCCCTGTTAGGCGAATTTCTTTCTGAGGTGTATAAATAGTGTGTGTCCTGTAAGCATAAGTACTGTGTGGAAGCGGATTAAGTGACATATTCTGTAACAAACCTACTTGTTTTATTTAGGACATCATCGCATTTTTTTATCTGCTAAAAAAGGCCCCGACCAACAGTGTAAAAAAGTCAGCAGTTTATTAATCCTCGGTAGTATTGTGTTAGATAAATTTCGTTATTTTTCTTTGCAGTTTGTCTGTTAAAACAGCTTTTGCTTTTAAATTAATCCAACGCACCTAGTGGCACGTAATTTCCAACTGAACAAAAAAATTAATTACTTTGAAATGACAATCATTCGAAGTTTTTTGTTATTTTTTTGAGGGGTTGTAATTATTAGTTACTTTTATGTTGACAGAAATAAAGCTTAGTCGATTTTAACAAAAACGAAGAAATATTATCATTCAATTTAAATTAGTTTTTGTTTAGTTAGAAAATACTTTGCTCCATATCAGTAGCCGCAGAAGATGCAAATACATGAGTCTAGTGTGCTTATCAGGAAGCTTTTTCAAATAGTCTCCGATTTATTTTCTATAATTTTTTCGAACAATAACGACGTAAATAAAATATGATTAGGGCCGTGTGTAGCCTAGTGGTTAGGGTCTCAGTCTCGGAGCCGGAAGGTCCCACGATCGAGTCCCGAAACCACTGAAGACCCACCGAGTACATGCGGAGTACATGCACGTAAAATATGTGTGTCCGAAAGTCCTGTGGGCCGTCATGGCGCAGTTTTACCACGGGTACAGGTCCCTGGAGACTATTTCCCTCTCCTTCCGGGACATGTCTAAATTGCGGAGGTGGCGACAGATGGCAGCATCTGTCACATATGTGTGTGTTTGTCTTACTTGACCAAGGTTTGTAAGCGGATCTTTGACCAAGCACACAAACCTGCAAATACATGACAATCAACCAACCAAAATATGAATTGTGAAAATTTAAGGATATCTCCTAGTCGAAAAGTGAATCTTTGAAGGTTAGGATAGGTTTTGAATTATCGTTGCACTAGAGTTACACGAGGGCTATTGGCGACGGGCGTCGTATTTTAGAACCACAGTCAGGTGACTAGCCAACATCTGAATAGGCATTCAACGCAACCGAGTGAATCTTTAAAACAAAAAAGCTTTATAAAATACTTCGATATACGTCACTTTAGCAAAGAACTCCTCACCACAATATAATTCCTCCTCAAGCCAGATCGAACCAGAAAAGGCCCGCCTAATAAACAGATCAGAATCCCTCTCTTCCATTGTTGTAAAGCAGTCATCCGGATGGCCTTAAAACCC
This sequence comes from Hylyphantes graminicola, assembly GCA_023701765.1. Classification (NCBI taxonomy): domain Eukaryota; kingdom Metazoa; phylum Arthropoda; class Arachnida; order Araneae; family Linyphiidae; genus Hylyphantes; species Hylyphantes graminicola. The sequence goes on along the minus strand of CM043121.1, from coordinate 11,271,196 downwards.
TAGTAATGTCCCGACAACCCCCGCATAAAGCTGTCTGGCTGAAAGCCGGTGGCGATACTCCAAGAGCAACTGTTCTCGGTCCCTGTTAGGCATATATGAAGAGTACAGGGGAAGAACCGCTTGATTTGTTAGGAGTCGTCCCGTAATTGTGTCTGCTTGGGCGGACATTGGCGACAGAAAACCGGTTTCTGTCTTTCTTCTTCGCTTGGTCCGAAACTGGTTTCCTTACACCAGTTTAGGCGATTACCTGTTATCATCGCCAAAGAGGCCTCTGAGGAAAGTTCTATACGAAATCAAGCGGTTTTCCCCCTGTACTCTTCATATATGTAAGCAAAATTATTAGATCGGCTGGTCACGTGACCTCCAATGGTAATGATGGGACACCATAGAGACTAGAACTTCAGGGAAAACTGGCCAGTGTTTCCATATCTTTAATGTGAAGAGTGCATCGAAAATATGCTAGTTAATACTCTAATTGCAACAAAAAATAGTAGCTGCAATATGGACTCTCTTTAGTAACTTAAAATGCTTTTCTGGGGTTTTTATGATTTTTTTTTAATTTTAGAATTAAATGGTATTTTTTTGATGACGAGTTCCATTTTTCTCCTTGAAATTGTGGCAACACTGGCTTATTTGCCCGAAATTTTTGGATCCATACGTGTCCAGCGACATAAATAGAAGGAGCTGCTCATTCAACTGTCAAGCAGCTTCCAAAAACGTACCCAACATGAAAAACGCCAAGAGGATAAAGGCATTCACAGAGAGTTTAGATTCTGCCACGGTTCAGAGCGTCAAAATGGGTAGCGAGAGTCGACTACATGATGACGCAAAAATAATGGCTTCCAGTTCTGTAAAATATGCCGAGTCTGAAAAGGTTTTACAGCCAATAAGCAGTTTCGCTGGAGAAAAGAAATAAACTTTCCAGGTTAAAAAGCACATGAAAATTAATGGATGTACACTTCTTTTACATCGGGTCTGCAGATCTAAAGCCTGCCCTTTCTGCAGTCGGTTGATAAGATTAATCTGACATGAATCAATCTTGATATTTATATCGAACTCGTGTAAGGGGTCGTGTGATTCGGCTTTCTCCATTGTTGCTAGAAAGAAGAAACTTTGTGTTTGGTATGTTTAGTTTAAAGTGCTCGAGGGTAAAGTAGAAAAGCTTTGAATTCAGTTAAAAGCATTTCAAACATTTTAATTGTAGTAAAATTCTAATTTTTCTCCAAAAATTCAATTTTGCAGACGCGTTTGCAACCTCTGCCTAATTGAAAACAATTGCCAACCTGCCAACCTTGAAGGTTAAGGATTATTACTTGATAAAAATAACCCCTTTCTTTTTTTCTCTGCAACAAATATGTATAAAAGGTAAAACGCGTTTTACAGAGCTTTCTACTATACATATGGCAGCGTAATAAAATTAATATGTTATTCTAAAATACTTATATGCTATTGAAAATCATTTACAAAACATGAATAGTAAATAAAAAATTATGTTTAATAAAACAAATAAATTTATGCAATAAATCATAGTGGCTCAGTGGCTAAGAGGTATTACCCGTCCGCCTCATAAGCCAAAGTTTGCGAGTGTTCGAGCAACGGCTGAGTCGTCAGTTTTTCTGGATGGGAAAATTATAGGCACTCATGTCATTTGATTATGTGGCATATAAAAGATACCTCGAATACCCATTTGGCTTGATTTCTCTCGGCAAATTTAAATCCGGCAAGCTTTAACATCCACAAAAAGCTTACAATCATTGTAAGCTGAGCGTCAAAATTGGCAGTGACAGTCACCTAAAGCCACAAATAAATGGCCCTAAGTTCTGGGGATTATGCCAAGTCTGAAAAGAGATAGCCGCCAACAAATCTGTCCTGTTGGAAAAAATAGAAATTAAATCATTCCCTTTGATTTTTTTAGTATTTAAGTACATCTTTTTTTCCCCCTTCGCAACAAATGTGCATGTAAGGTGAAACAGGCCTTACGGATTGCAATAAATTGCATACTTTCGATAGAATGCACCATCTTTATTTGTAAGTAATCTCAATATTTAACAGTACTGAAAAATGAAATGCAAAAATATAATACAATTTCGCAATGTAAATTAATTCTAGTAAAGTGCTTAAAAACACAACACCTATATGTAAGATTATCCGTTCTTTCATTCAGTTATTAATTGTAGACAACCTGTAAACAAGAAATAAAGCAAAAATTTTAATTCCTAATGCTTATTTCATATTTTTATTCATAGTTGGAAAAACTATGTTTAGATTTGATACTTTTGAAAATATGGTTTTCAATTTTCCCACATATGAGACAGTTAACAAAAAAAAATAAGTTTTACGTTAAATTAAATAATTTGAAATTTATATAAAGAAATGAAAATGTTGCGAAGAAAGAAAATTCAAAATGACGATTTTAAGATGTTTACAGAATTGGAGGGTGCTGATTCCGAAAAAGTGGTTTTTCAACATTGGCCTGTCTGTCACACCGTATGACGGCCGGTCGATTTCCTTAAAACAAACAACACTATCAAACAAAAAGAGCTATGGTGCTTCAAATTTGGTAAAAGAGTGTTTCCTAGTGCCTGTCATAACGAAGTTTTTGAGAAAATCGGGCATGCGGTAAGAGCTACTTAGATTTTTTTACTTTAGTTTAGTTTGAATTATCGTTGTACTAGAGCTACACGAGGGCTATTGGCGACGGGCGTCGTAATTTAGAGCCACAGTCAAGTGACGAGCCGATACCTTAATAGGCTCCCAACGCAACCGTTAAGGGCGACAACGTACGCAGAGTTGGGAGTTCGGAGCCTATTTAACGTGCACTTCCTCTACACTTGATATTATTCGTATGAAATTTTTGGTGCACGGGCCGTTTATAGGTCGGGAGTTATTTTGGCGATTCCCGGACCCGAACCTGGAACCTTTCGCATGCTAGGAGGATGCCTAACCGACTTGGGCTCCCCAGCCCACTACACTGTAAGAAAATTCTGTAAGAAAACAGAATATTTCTGTTATTTTCCTACAGAAAATTTCTGTTTTCTAAAAATACAGAAATTTATTGTAAAATTACACTTCAATCTTTCAAAAGACACATTTTCTCTGTAAACAGATAAAATCTGTAACCACCTATACAGATTGCATCTGTTGATAACAGATTTTTTCTGTTATTGAACACGAAACACCCGACGTCACAAGTTATTGCACATATTCCTTCTGTTGTTAAAGTTGTTTTTCTTTTTTTGGGAATGGCAATGAAGTTTTATTTTCATTTCCGATTCCGTTCCATCGATTCGTCTTGGAATAATTAGTAGTTTACATCTGTCATAAGTGTTTGTGTGTGTCTTGTGTTGTCCTACTTGACGATGGTTTATAAGCGGGTCTTTGCGACCAAGCACACAAGCCTGAAAATATATGTCAAACCAACCAACCAATTAGTAGTTTAGTCTTGGAATAATTGATAGTTTAATTAGGGACTGGTCTTTTCTGCAAGATGCAAGTTTCCTTTTGGATCATTTTAATCAACTGATGGCTCCATATGTGGCTGATTGGGACACAATGTTCGAAAGAAAAATACTCGAAGTCAGATCCTTTTTAAAGACGAAGTTCGATACCAATGAACCAGACGAGATAAAAGAAACTTTCTTTGCTGCTCAATTATTTCAAAGAAAGCAATGAACTCTTTAAAGTCTATGAAGTAAGTGTTACTTTATTACGCTTTTAATTACTAGCATTGTTTGTATTATGAATTTGGTATTTTAGAAATGACATTTTATGTGTACAAGTGCTTGTCACCATTACACACATAAAAAAAGCCCCTTAAATAGTAATCTGTCTCTGTTTGCATTTTGTTTAGATTATTAAGCAATTTCTAAAATTAAATTATTCTGACAATTAGTAGCATAAATTGGAAATTGTTGGCAATCCCAGATTAAGTTAACACTTTATTGACGGGTGTCGACTGACCCATAGACTAAGAATCTTCTAGACCAGCAACTTAATCTAATGCCAAGCTCTTCTAACGTGTCGAAAGGAACTAAAACGCTATTAAAGATTAATTTGTTAATTGGTATAATTGTACTTTCCGATTGTCGGGCTACTATTTCTTCGGTATGTACAGTAGTAGAAATAAAGTTACCCACTAGTGATTATTTCGACCATTAGTCATCCTTTTACATCGGACCTTTTTGACTATGTGAACAAATAACATTCCGAGTTAATTGCATGACACAAAATTTGCATAAGGGGCCGTCTTAGCATTAAAAATGTTACGAACTTTAAAATTTTCAATAGCAACACCCTATTTTAATTACTTATAAATGTGAAAAACCCTCGAAAACCCCTAAATCTAAGTTTTTTGTTACATTTGGATGAATATTTGACGAGTTATTCAATCGAATCACTTGTGGACCTTTGGGGGACCATGTCTAAATTGACAAGCGTAGAGTCAGTCTCTAGGTTTATTAATGGAGGAAAAAGAAGCACAAGGTCAAATATCTTGAGGATTTGGCCCTACGAGGGATATAAAAGTCAATGAGTAGCTGTACATATTAAAAAATAAAGTCGAAAAAAGTTGTCGTTAAATATAGATCCCTATCGTCACTTCATAAGGGTTCCAAATTACGAGGTGTAATAGGCTCTTTTAAAGCTCCTAAAGGTGGCTGCAAATAGGCAGCCAGAAACCATTACATTAGTTCCCTTAGGCACAACGGGCGCGCTAGTTTCAATGTCCATTTCAATGTAGAAATTATCCAACGAGAGTTTCAAACTTAGAATGGTCTTAGTCTATGGGTCAGTCGACGCCTGTCTTTAAAGTGTTAAGGACAGTGTTGATAAGTTGGAAAGTGTTTCCCTTAAAATCAAAATTATGTATCTAAATTTAAATAATGACTTATAAAAAAAATTCTGATAATTTATTTTGCAGGAGTTTTTATCTGCTGATGATGTAGAAAAAGATGCAACCTGCCCTGTTACACCATTTATGGTTTTCTTTGGTATTTTTTTTAAATTCTTTTTTTTATATTTAGTTTTACATTTGAAAACTGTAGTGTGGTGATTAAAAAATGATTGTTGTATATTGTTGCAGATTAATTTAGAATTGTTTTCTTAAGGTATTAATCTGAAAGTAGTTATCATTTTCACAAGTTAACTCCTGACATGAAAAATGATGTTATTTTAAAGTTTTGTGGGTTTTTAATTTTTCCCTAATCTTACCTAAATTTTTTTTAATTAAACACCATGCTATAATGCGAAAATTTAGTTTTGAAAAGTTAAAGAGCATATCTATGGCTACCAGTCTTTTAAAATAAACAAAAATTCTAAACCATGTATAAATAATTGTAAAGTCGTTTTTTCTACAACAGTATTTTCTTGACTTTTTATTTATTCGTGCTTTTTAAACAATATTTAATAGGTCAGACAGACAATGCAGTGTTGCTCATTGAAAAGAAGAGGGTCTCAAGATACGTCAACAAAATCGAATTGTTCAAAATGTGGTTCGCGTCATTCTATGTTTTCAATATAGAATATCCCTTAAAATGCCCAGCAACGATGTGTTTTATTCAGAGGTTTGTTATTTTGATATTTCTAAAAATATTTAATAAATTATAAAATATATTTTCATAAAATTGCAAACATTTTATGAAAACAAAATAGATTACAAACAGGGGCAGCATTTAAGGGTCTAAATTACTCCTGTCACCTCATAAAATCCTTTCTCAGTATATTCTGTTGCAATGCCATAAATATTTTTTTGCCTAAAATTTATATTTTTTTATGTTAGTTGCTCAGAGTTCAATACCTTAGGGCAATGAGATAAAATTGTGCTCTACAGAAATCAACATTTCTCCCAATTAAGTGGAAATATATTGAGGCTGTAAAAAAGAATCTAAGTGAATTGTTACAACCATGAATTCTCTAAATCATTCAATCTAAAGGAAAACCGAGCGCCTGAAATGATGTTATTGAAATTATCTATGTAGTCTAATAATTGATATTAGCTATGCTTTGTGATATTGAATGGCAAATACGTCTTGCATGGCATTAATTATTCATATGGAAAATTTGAGTCGAGGAAACAGCTTTGTGAATTGTTTATTTGTTAAATCAGTATATAGTTCAAAGTTCAATTCCTAAGCCAAAAAAAGTGAAATATATAAATTGTATATAAGTTAGTTTTTCTGTATTGAATGTTAATATGTTACTTTTTGTAGGGCATTGTTGGGCATAACAACATCCAAGAAAAGAGATAGTCATAAAAACAAAACCTTAAAACTTGTCAGTGAACTCTGCAACTACAAGTCCCTTTGGAGTGTACAATAATTTTTTCCTCATCTCCCTAATTTGTAATTGGATTTGTGACAATTGTTTTTGCAAAAGAGTCATTCCATGTCAAATCAAGAAGGCCCACAACAAGATAAATTTTTGATTAGGATGAAACTTTCAGGAATCATATTTTTAATCTTCCGAGTTCAGATTTAATTTTTTAATTATTATTTTATCTCAGTTTAGGTTAATATTGCTTTTATATGGTTACTTCATCATGAGGTTTTTTTTGTTTAAATGTCTTAAAAATCAAGTTCTATAGGATTTACTGAGTTATGTTAAGGTACCATTGGAAAGAAAATTGTACAACCTTTAACATAGCATTTTTTTTAATGGAAAAATTAAAAGTGGTATTTTTTTAAAAAAAATTGTAAAATATATATATATATTATAAAATATACTTTAATAAAAGTATTTTGTGAAAAGTTGAGTGTGATCAGATGGTTATGGCATATAATGTAAAAACCATGAAAAATTTTTAAAAATTCATAATATCTTTTCTATTATTCTTAAAATGTAATACAATATAAAATTTTTAAGTAAATTTTATAAACTAATTTGATATTAAATTTTCTAAAATATAAATTTTTTTAAAAAATAGTATTAGAATAAAAAGTGTTTTTTGACGAAACATTAGTGTTGCCTATCAAATTAAAGTGCATAAAATTATCTTTAAAATAAGTATTCTTGATACTTTTTGAACTTTTCTTAATTTTTTTCAAAATTTTTCACAATTTTTTAAAAATAAAATATGATAAAAGTTAAAGTTCATACAATTTTCTTTCCAATTGTATCTTACACAACTCTTAAACGCCATGCCTGGTTCTGTGAATTTTTTTAACTCCTCGAGTAACTATAAAAAGCAATTTTTGTACAGTTTTCAATAATTCATAACTCCTAAACTAAGAAAAAAAAACCCAATCTGAACTCTAAAGGTCAAAAAAGCATCATCCATGAATATTTTTTTGAACATAAAAGGTGTTAGAGATGTAATAATACTATTTTGTTGTTGATTTCACAAGGAATGACCCAAAGTTTATAAATAAGTTTTGCTTAAGAGTGAATTCAAATATAAAATGTGTGTAAATGTCATAACATATGTTTTTCAGTGCAAATTTGATTTTGTTTTCCTGGGACTAAAATTTGTAGTCTACAAAATTTGAATGACTTTTTGAACATTTTCTAATTACGGAAAACTAGTATTAAGTTAAAATTAATTTTTTTTGTGTGGAATGAAATGTGTTATTTCTTTTTTGAAATTTTGGTTTGTAAACAAAAGTGGTTTTTGAATGTGCTCTGTTCTCGATTTCAAACAGCTCAATCTGCGATCTTTCTATTTTTTTCATTCTACATTGCTATGTAGCTGTATCGTTTTTTGTTGCTCCAGCAAAATGCTGAAGCCTATAGGCAACTTATTTTTAATTTTAATTCAAGTGTTAAGTTTATTAAATTCAAATGTATTCTGTAAGTTAGCGCAGATTTTTCATCCACGAAAAACACCTATAAGTAGTCTGACCTTTTGGTTCTGGTGTCGCATCTCTTTTTCCAACTTCTATATAATAGAACTTGTTAGAACATAGAATGTAATACAGAATGTTTTAATATTTTGTAGACAAATTTTTCAAGTTACAAAAAAGTTTTATAAGGATTTATGTAATTAAAGGCACTATAAACTAATTTTAAAGTTATGAGAGAGAACTTTGTGAATAAACGTCATGGAATACAAAATAAATGACGATTGTTTTGAGACCAAATAAAAAAAAACTTCGTTCTAATAATTAATGAGGACGTCACGTATGATGACGTATGATTAATTTTTTTTTGTAATTTTCTTTAATGAATCTGTGGTTTTGTATATTTGTTTTACGTATTCAGTCATGAAGTTTATTTAAAACTTGCTGTCTGTGTATTTGATAAAAATCTTTACAATTTTGTAATGTTCAATTTTAACTATTTTCATACATTTATGTTTTACACATCTATTTTATCTAACTTAAGAAATTATGTATCATCCAACTTCACAAATGTCTTGCCTTACTCTTAGCATAATTCAATAAATACAAATATTTCACTAGTTATTGCTTTGTTCACTAGTTGATATTGATAAACAAGTCAAATACATAACATTAATGAATAAAAAAAGCTTCTACTTGCTGTACTTTGTATAGTTCCATACACCATAAAAACCACCTGTACAGTACGAAAAAAAAGCTTAGGTTTATGTTGCTTCTAATTATTATCTGTAAAGAATGTAGTTTTGTATATTTATTTTATTTATTTAATCATGATTTTTTTAAAACTTGCAGTCTGTTTGGTAATGTAAGAAAATAATCGTGTACCATTTCATATTGTACAAACAGTTTCTTTTGTTTATGGAACTATAATGTGCACTAACCAGCAGAAAAAATTCTGCTGCACAGAATAATTCTGTAATATACAGAATAATTCTGTATAGAAGCTAGCAGAAAAATCTGCTTTTAAATGGAAAATTCCCGTAACATACAGGAAAATTCTGTATAGAAGCTAGCAGGAAAAATCTGCTTTTAAATGGAAAATTCCCGTAACATATAGAATTATCCCGTATTGAAGCCTACAGAAAAAAATCTGCATTTGTACAGAAATTTGCTGTATGCTACAGTAAAATTGTGTTCATATGGAATGGTCCTGTAGGGGAGAGAAGGGGAATGGCGCCACCTTAAGGGAAATTGAATTTTCATGCAGAATTGTGTTGCAATTAATGTAAATTGTAATGAGCATAGCATACTACAGTTCATAACCTATCTTGTAGTGATTTTTTAAAATTTAAATCTTTAATGGAAACTGAATAAAATTGCATTTTTCTATAGCTCGCACAATGGCGGGATTACCCCGGTATCTGGGGTAATGCCGCCACACCACTGGGGTTATGGCGCCACATCGATAAACAAAGCAAATAATCTATAAATAATGGAAAATTACATAATAAAGCAATACAAAAAAAACTAAAATAGGTTTAATGAACTTTGGAATGGTAAATTGTACAGGGTTCAGCTCTTTTATTAACTTTCTATGTGCAACTAACTAAGAAGTTTTTTTTTAAAGTTTCGTTGGTCTATTTGACCAGTTCAGTTATTCTTTTTCGGATACGTGGCATCTCTAACGAAAACTAATAGGTTGTAGGGCCAATATATGAAATTTCTATTTTACGGATTATGCCGCCATCCTTTTGCATGTGGCGGCATAACCCCAGAGTGATGTGGCGGCATTACCCCAGTAAGCAAAATGGCATAGACGGCTTGTTTAAAGAAAGGTAGTTAGCCTAGCGTCCAAAATAACGACGTGATAAAATAGCCAAATAATTACTCTTTTAAATGATATATAACAGATTTATCTAACTTAGAGATAGCAGTCACTTATCGCTTAATTTCTGAAGGCTCAAGATTAGATGAAAATCACTAAAAACCGTATTTTTTAAATAACTTTACACCAACTCACCGCACGGTCATTAGCGTCTATACTACAAATTACTTTGATTCCTGCTACAGGTCAGTGCTCACAGCCCCCCTCCCACACACCACTGGCGAGATACAAGGGGTGGCGGCATTACCCGAGGTGGCGGGATTCCCCTGCTCTCCCCTACTATGTACAGATTTTTAACGTACCCTGCCCTACGGAAAATATCTGTTATGCACGAATATTTTCTGTAGGACAGGGTTACGGGAAAATTCTGTCAACAGATTTTTCCCGTACCCCTACGGATATTTTCTGGCAACTTTGCTGCCAGAAATTTTCTGTATTATTACGGGTTTTTTTTTTTACAGTGTAGATTTTTTTTGGTTCTAAAGATGTTGCTGGAAAGCTACTGGCTTCAAATTTGTTACAAGTATGAGTTCCAGACACGTACGAGGCAAAGTTAGTACGAGTTACCAGTATCTGTCGAACATCATAATAAGGCTTTTGAGAAAATTGCTCTAGCGCAAACGCTAGTTGCCATCGAATTATCCTATAGTGTATATAATTACCTCTAAATATAGTAATTTATTAAGTGGTAATTGGGGCCCGGATGGCCTAGTGGTTAGGATCGCTGACCATTACGCTAACAGTCTGTGCACTGTATCGGGGTTCGATTTCCGCCTTCACCGTAGGTGTAATTTCTCTCTATATGTCAGTAAAAATTCTGTGTGCGTCTGTCTTACTTGACGAAGGTTTATAAGCGGGTCTCTGATCAAGCAAACAAGCTGGAAATACATGTACCAACCAGCCAACCTTAAGTGGTAATTGAAAGTTGTGTATTGTTACACTCACCTAGTTTTCAAACCAAATACATAAAATTCTATTCTTTCTAATCAAATACATAAAAAAACAAAACATCAGAGGGGCTGGGGAGCCCAGTCGGTAAGGCACTCGATTCTGTACTCGGACTAGTATTCTGATATGAAGAGTGCAGGAAAAGAACCGCTTGATTTCTTTAGAGTCTTTCCATAACTGTGTCTGCTTGGCGGACATTGGCGACCGCAAACCTTTCTTTTGGTTCTTCACTTGCGGTAGAAACGTGTGACTCGTATCCAATGATCTCTGGCGTGAATCAGGGTTGCCGAGAAAAATAAACAAAGCGAGTAACCGGCTTCTTTACACCAGTTTAGGCGATTTCTCTCTATCAACCCCAAAGAGGCTATTAACCCATTAAGACCCTTTCAGGTGGCGCTAATTTAAGGTTATGAGACTAAAATGTTAAGAGTTTTACCGGAAAAGTTGCCTTAAACAGCATCAATGCCCTTTGGTCAGTTAAAATGTACAATATTGAATATAACGGAGCAATTTTTTAATTGAAAAGGAAAAGTGGGCTGGGGAGCCCAGTCGGTTAGGCACTCGCCTAGCATGCGAAAGGTTCCAGGTTCGGGGGCAGGATTCGCCAAAATAACTGCCAACCAACAAACGGCCCGTGCAGCTAAATATGTCCGACGAGTAACACTCCGCGTAAGGGAGTGCACGTTAAATATCCTTCAAAGTCCTATAGCTCTTGTGCGATGATAATTCAAACCTAACCTAACCAAAAAATTAGTATTCTATTCTGATTTATATAGCAAAAAACCAAACCAAAACACTAACCACTACACAAAAACGGCAACATTGTACCACAGAATTCAGCCTCCCAAATGGCAAATGATTCACTCCCTCTTTATCCCTTTCATGCATTTTTAATAAGAACATCCCCATCTTTTTCCCCACGCAAAGATTCCCTTAGGGACTTTTGCCGCCAGTTGCTACGAGGTGTCACAGGCTATTCGATTATAGTGCTGCGGACGACGCTTCATATCTTATGGATGATATGATGCCATGATATGGTATGACAGGAAGAGATATGGCGTATTTGGTGTTGCTTTTTGGCGGGGTTTGTTTATAAATAATGCGGGGATTTATCAAAGAGTTCTCTTGTTGGGTAAAGAAACGACTCGTATTCTGATATGGAGAGTACAGAGGAAGAACCGCGTGATTTCTTTAGAGTCTTTCCGTAATTGTGTCTGCTTGGCGGACATTGGCGACCGGGAACCTGTTTTTCTTTCGGTTCTTCATTCGCGGTACAAACGTGTGATTCGTACCCACTGATCTCTGGAGTGAATCACGGTTGCCGCGAAAGATAAACAAAGCGAGTAACTGGTTTCTTTACACCAGTTTAGGCGATTTCTCGCTTTAATCCCCAAAGAGGCTATTAAGGAAAGCCTTCTACGAAATAAAGCGGTTCTTCCTCTGTACTCTTCATATGCAATCGGCAGCCATGGCTCACTACGGAGCCCGAATAGAGTGGCATAAGTGATAGTTAATTTACAGTTTTGATACTGAGAACGGAAGTACACCCAGGGCGAAGGCATGAATCGAACCCGCTCCTGTTACAGAGCGTGGACTGCTAGCGTTATGCCCTGCGATCCAAACCACTCGGCCATTGGGCCCCACATGCCTCCCTATATTGTCTGCGTGTTGGTTCATGGTGTGGTTCGTAGGTTCAAGTTCTAACCTACTGTAGAACTCTTTGAAATTTCTAGAAGGGTGAGAAATAAAGTATAAAATAGGAATTTTGCTCATGTGAAACTATATTTTGAATGAAAGTAATTATTAATACCGTTTTAAAATAGAGTCGCCATCTGAGGTTTAATTTTGGCATTTTGAAGCTACCAAAATACATAACTAAATAACTAGATAATATTTTTGTTTCAAATTTGTTTCATTTCGATTTTATATTGATTCCCATACCTAGGGAAAAAGGGCTAACAAGGCAACGAAATATTTCTGCGGAAGTTGTGATTTCAAAACTTATGCATTAGCTCTATGGGACTGACAGTCCCTCTTAAATTCATACCTTTAACATACCAACTAGCGTGTCTTCTATACCTAATGCACGGATGACGTATATGGGAATATGAACTGACAGCAGAGTTCCATAGAGTAATTAGAATTACAATATGCGACAAGTTTGAACAGAGCAGGACAGTTGTAAGATACGAGGAGTACAGTTTAATACTATTAACATCAACACTAAGGAAATATCGAAGTGTTTTGGGGCAATTGCAAATAATTGCTTATTTATGAGGATAGCAATTAAAAATAACCGCAAAATGTTATGTTCAGAGAAACAATCAAAAATAGAAATCGCATACTCAATTGAACAAAAAAAATGAAATAAAAATATTTGAATATTTTTAGTAAGATAGTTTAAATAATTTTAAACTTTTTTATAACAAAAATTAAATAATGATAGTTTATTTATTGGAAGAAAAGTAAATGTATACTTGTAAGATTCGAATTTATATATTTTATTTCAATGTAAAGAAATTTCAGCGCTTTTCATTGTTATTTGAATATCAGTATTTTATTTTATTTATTGTTTTTAAGTCTTTCGATTGTTTTTTATGGTTATCAGATTTCCTCAACTGGATTTTAATTATGCTTAGAATTTAATTTAATTGTTGTTTAAAAATGGTAGAAATGAAGATATGGAGGAATATATTCGGCATAAGTAAGGAATTTTTACTTTATAAAACTTTTCTAACCATACAAGAGAATGAATGCCTGTTTTGCTTTCTGATGTTAAGATGGCGTAATGACCGATTGAATTTTGGCATTGCCAGCTTAAAAATGTAATGGAGCTAGTAAAAGATAAAACTGGCATCAGGATAAAAAAAATTATCTCGTTTGTTTTTAATGATTTTTTTAATCTGAGATATTTTACCCCGAAACTTATTTTACCCCACCTGGATCCTACTACAAACATAGTATTGTCCAGAAACAGTTAAAAAAGGACATAATAATTACATTCATGGACAACTGATCATGTCTGTAGACATACAAAGTCCACAGACTTGATGTCCTCAGACATGGCAAAATAAGTGTTTTATCTTGTAAAAAATCGTATGTTCATACAAGAATCATTAGTTAAAAAACTTTAGCTCTTTGTATCTAATGCTTTACATAATTAAGTAAGAATAGACATTTGATTAGCTCACCAAAGTTCTTTCTTAGCCAAAGACGTGATTCATCCATCTTGAAATTTCACTAAATCTTAAGTTTGCTGAGCAAATCATGAGTTTTGAGAGCAATGCTTAAGGGGGGATCATAGTTAGCGACAGCAAAAATGACCAATTCTTAGTATTGATTTCGAAAGGCTCTAAATCATTTAAAAATTATGGTGAATTGTACTTTTATTATTATATTTACACCTAAGAATCTTATTTAAAAAAATTTTTGAAAAAAGACATCGTTTGAAACATACAATTACGAATTTTCAAAAATACAAGTATTTTTTCGGTACACTTTTCTCCAAATCTATTAAATATATCTTAATAATTTCTTTTGTGTGTTATAAAACCAATTTAAATCTAATTAAGCCACCTATTTTTTTTGCCGAAAATAATTTTTAAATTTTATTTTAAAAACAATATACTCTACATTCATAAAAATTCTGATTTTCAACGAAGAAAAGCGTAAAATAATAAAATATTTTTTTAAAAATTAGTTAGACTAAATTAGGTGACTTAAATAGATCTAAAATGGTTTTATAACACACAAAAAATTATTAAAAAACCTTAAGGGGTTATAGGAGTCTTAAAAATGTGCAAAGAAGGTACTACGAAACCTAGTTTAATCTTTCATGTCATTTTTGAACTACTCAATATAAGTATAATTTTTTATATGTATTTCTACAAGATTTATTTATTATAAAACAAGTTTTAAAATTTATGAAACTTTAGCCAAAAGTAAAATAAATTATACTAAACATGAAGCTATTTGAACACATTGTGATTAGGCTTGCGCGGCAAATTGTAAGGTCAAAATTGAAAAATTGGCCAATAAAATGACTTTATATTGTACAAATATGTACAAACAAAGACTTATACCTAAATTCTCAGCTCAATTTTTATTAGAAATCATTTTTAAAAAACTTTAAAATCAAAAATTTAACATTTTTATTAATTTTTTTAGAAAAAAAGTTCTTAAAATAATTTCTAATTAAAATTGAGCTGAGAATTTAGGTATAAGTCTTTGTTTGTACATATTTGTACAATATAAAGTCATTTTCTTGGTCAATTTTTCAATTTTGACCTCACAATTTGCCGCGCAAGCCTAATCACAATGTGTTCAAATAGCTTCATGTTTAATACAATTTATTTTAGTTTTGGCTAAAGTTTCATAAATTTTAAAATTTGCTTTACATTAAATAAACCTTATAGAATTACATGTAAAAAAATTGTACTTATATATTGAGTAGTTAAAAAATTACATAACAGATCAAACTTTTCTTTGTAGTACCTTCTTTGCACATTTTTAAGACTCCTATGACCCCTTGGCCTCGTATCTCTTGAGCATTAAGGGGTGTCGGATGGGTGTTTGGGTCGATTTTCTGTTTTCTTGTATTTTTATTCTTTATATCAGTAGCTTTAATTTGCGACCAAGATTATCGAGTTCTGTTTTGTGGTTATCATTTTATGAGCATTTTTCATAAACTCTATACATCAGTTCTTTCCTATATCTTAATTTTCCTAAAATATAAGGTTTTCCAGTATTTAGGAAAAACTTTCTCTTTAACTACACTATTAAAAAAAATTGCAGTACATTTACGGGCTGGAACCAGCAGCAGAGATTCCAGCCCCACCCCGTTAAAAGACACTCATGCCCATAATTTCCAATTGCTAATAGATAGGCTAAAACTGTAAAAATACGGGAATCGACCTTATTTTCTGACAGTCTAAGGTGTAAGGCCGTTTTTTAAGGGGGTTCAACCATATTTCACCAAATACGGCCCCTAGCCTGTAAAAATTGAAGAGCAAATGCCCTTAAATTTACAGGTTTTTTTACAGTGTATAAACTATATTAAAAAATTTTGTTTTATTATTTTTTCTCCATTAATAGCTCTTTGATTTAAACTGTGGGAATTTTGAATATCTCTTCACGAAAAAAAGTTATATAACTTTAAATAAATTTTTTTTGGAGTTTTGAATTCATATTTACACAATCACTGTAAAAGTATTTTTATACTGAAAAAAATCACCTCAGTTTAAATCATTGAGCTGTATATAAAAGGAACAAGCTATAAAAATATTCAGAATGATATCGCATTTATTTCATGAGAAAAATGGTCCTAATGTTAGTGAAATTAACATGAGTGAGATAGAACCATCCAATTATAAACGGCTCTCTGAGCAAGCACACAAGCTTGAAAATATATTTATATTAACCAATCAAAGAACCCCATCCAACTCTATTTAAGAGACCGAAGTATACAATTAGTTTATTTCAGGCTGCCCTTTTTGTGCTAGTTGAATCATGTTGCTTAGTTTTAATTCAAATGAAACTAGCTAATGCTTTCATACTGTATTAATGAAAACTCAAGGTTAAATGGCTTTGTCTTGTAAAACAGTCCTGTTACCAAGTCCTCTGTCTTGTAGCCAGATATATAATCGAAGTCCATGCAATTGTTAAATAGACAATCAAAACATATAGAGTCCCGTTTATCCGAAAAATACGCGGGACAGGAAAAAATTCGGTTAATCGAGATTCCATAGGAATTTTCGGATAATCGGGCATCATTTACCTCACGCCTATGGAAAAATGATCAGTAACCAGGGACGAAACCGAACCCGATAGTGAAGATGAGCCCGCGCCGAACAAGTGCAGCATCTCGCTTACGGAAGCTACAAACATCTTAGACCAGGCCCTTAGATATCATACATAAAACCTCAAAGTGAAGCCGTTCAGTAAAGCTTCAGACGTATTCTTATTTAAAAGACGAGAGCTGCTTAAAAACGAATCAAATTGAGCAGCAAAAAAATTACTGCATGCTTTGAAAGATAAATCGACTTAGTAAGTACTTATTTGTTTTTTTGTGTATTTCTTTATTTAAGCGTTTATGCTTAAATTTCATATTTTATCAAAAAAAAGAAGTCCGGAACCTTTCGATTAAGCCGAATTTCGGATAACCGGGATTCGGATAACATTTACTTTACTGTACCAAAACATCTCCTAATTCTGTCATGTATTCTCATAACAAATGACATCGGCCTATTTACACCCTTCCCCAATTTTCTCCTAAAACTTCTCCC